>JANZLQ010000056.1:35243989-35269020 GCA_026212715.1 Elanus axillaris
ATTCCCCATCCCCCTCTGCCGCTGGGAGGGAGGACGCAGAGAAATCAGGAGTGAAGCTGAGCTTGGCAAGAAGGGAGGCATAGGGAGAAGGTGTCTTTTTAGCCTGTTTTTTTTTGTTTCTCACTACCTTACTCTGTTAACACTTGGTGATAAATTAAATTAGTCTTCCACAAGTCAAGTCTGTTTCACCTGTGATGGTAACTGGTGAGCAATATCCCTGTCTTTATCTCGACTCACAAGCTTTTCGTCTTATTTTTTCCCCATCCTGTCATGTTAAGAAGGAGGAGTGATAGAGCAGCTTGCTGGACACCTGGTGACCAGCCAACGTCAACCCACAGCAATGACAAACCACTCCAGCTCTGCTGTTTGGATAAAGGTGACAGGAAAAATGGTTTTGTTAAAAAGCATTTAAGCATAGGGAGTAAATAAGTAGCAGCACACACTGCCTGAGTAGAGCATTGACTGAATCACTGAAGGTGCATCTTTCAAAGCAGATGTGAAGGCGTCAAGGCCTGAAACACCAATCAGTCAAAATCAAACATATTTTTAGTTTGTATGATTCAAATCATAGTTTTGACTCCCTGAGTAACCAGGTTGCCAAGAGTTAATACCATTTGAAGCTACTGAGTGAAAACATTTGCATGCTTTTGACTTGCTTTCTAAGCAGTGCCCTTAGCCAATTGCTAGAAATCAGTCAGTATAAACTGGGAACTTTTTACCTTTTGGATAAACTTCATATTCAGAGATTGTGAGAAGGGCTGATTGAGGAGAGCGGCACATTTTTAGATAGCCTTTGATTGGAGGCTCCTGCACATCAGCAAGCAGGTTTGTTTTCATTTGGTTTTGTTTTCAGATATCCTGTATGAAGATGTCTCTTCGTTAATATGCACCCAAGTGAGCTGCATCAAATATTTAACAATGAAAAGATCCACTGGAGATAGAGAAGATATATGTCCATAGCAGACTCCACTTGATTAGTGTTTGCAGTCAACAGCTCCCCTACAAAATGAGCCTGGACTACTGGAAATAAAGAAGTGTTTCCTGCTTGAAGTAAAATACGAATCATAATTATCATAGAAGAGACTGATGTTTATGATTCACATTTTGAGATACATAGTGTTACATGCTAGTGGTGATTTTTGTTCATGTATGTTACATAAATACCAAATTTCAGGTGAGTATTGAATTTTTGTAATACTGCATGCAACTAGAGTGAGAAAATACCAAGGCAGTTTGTGAAGAAGAGAGGTAGCTGAATAAAAGAGAATTTATTATTTAAATAATGCCAAAAGTCTCATAACTGGAATTTTTAACAGAAAATTCTAAATTCTTATTTAAAAGTATAAAATACCTACTGGTTGTATCATGGAGTATACATTTATACACAGATGAAGGCTGATGCAGAGGGCTTTTTAGTCCCCTCACTTGCACCATTTTCATGCTGATATAATGCTATTAAGGTCAGTAGAATTACCTGGTGGACCACTAATGCAGAGATGTGAAGAATTAGGTCATACAACAGCTAATCTTTCAGGACAACATCCCTGAAGTCTAAAAAACCATATGCAGAAGAAGGGGCTCTAGTGTCTCTCAGAAGACCAAATTCAGGCCTGAATGGAAACAGAGGTGCCCTGATTTCCCTCTGCTTCTCATTGTGTTTTATTAGATGCAGCTTTACAACGTGTATAACGTTAGACCTGCAGAAAGGCTGCAGTGGGGCTGAGGCAATTGCAGCTCTGCACCATCAAAGGGGCTATCTTGCCACTTTTCTTCCACAGGATTGGTGCTTAACTGCTGGCATGATCCAGTACTTTCAGAAACAGAAAACTAACGCCTCCAAAAAGTTCTAAAATTACAGTCTGCAGGACTAGTTTTCCCAAGAGGCTCAACATGGTGTCAGACAAGCACAAGGGAGATAATGGGAACTTGTGTTCATGGGAAAGGGAAGAAGCATATTGATGCTGCCTATATTTACACCACCCTACATTCAAGTTGGGCTATTTTAATTCTGAAGTGGTGTAACCACACTGTTACGTGATCTGAAGTGCTGGTATATTGCACTTGCCTTATCCAGCATGGTATACTTGGTCAAAAGATATTTCTTTTCCCAGAGGAAGAATTGTCTCATCTAAAATTAAAGTTAGTCTGAATTTCACTGGAGATTTTAATGGTTGAATGGAAAACGCTAAAACAACCCAAACCAGAAAACCCTAAATTTGGTTGCGAGCCCTCCTTTACCGAAGTAAAACAAATAAACAAAGACATGGTTCCAGATTGCTGAGATACGAACATTTTCATTGCAAAATACTGTGAGAAGAAAGGTAAGGGAATTCTAACAAAACCAAACCAAAAACCTTGCTGAAACTGAGAAAAATAGATAGTTCCTGAGAAACTGCTTGTTCTGTTTGGGGAAAAAGAATTAAAAATTGATGCTGAAATGTCAGCTAAAAAGGAAGAAGCTGTTGGATTATCAGGGTCCATTGCATCTGTGTTTTATAAGACAGAACAGGTCCTTTCCTAAAGCCAGCTGAGGAACAGTAAACTTGTGCTTGTGCATGGATGTGTGGACACAATCCCCTCATTGGTACAATGCATTTATGTTGTGGTAGTAGTGATTTTGTAAATCAAAATATAAAAAAAAAAATAGTCTTATATTTCTCCCTCAATATGAAAAAGGCATATAATCGAACCTTCTTTTAAACTGGATCATTTGCTATATGTGTTCCTGTATGTACATGGTTTGCCCCTCATTTTAAGAAGGTTTTATTGCATGGGCAGAGGGACCTAGACTGTGTTTAGCCTGCATAGTGTCATATGACTTTTCCTTTGGTTCATGATTTAAGCACAAGTGAAGTAACAATATTGCTTTTAAAAGTACTGTTGGTAGAGGAGTAGTCCACTGAAATGAGGAGATTAGTTTTTTCTTCAGGGATATAGCTTCAAGTTCTTTGCATTAGTTATACTCTGTTCTGAAAATTTTCGTAGCAACCATAATAGATGGGGTCTTTCTTTCAATAAAAGAAGAAAGGACTTTTCCTAAGTGTTTGTAAAGCTAGGTAAAGGGATTTGAGCATTTGGAAACTCTGCTCTGTAGCTGACATTCAAAAGTAGACTTTGAGGGTGTAACGTTTTCAACGAATAAACAGTCTCTGCTGTTATAGCTCATCTGTACAATTAAAGTAATGAAAAAGACAAAACATATTTTTAAAATATTCTGCTTACTTAATTCATGCCTTTCAGAATGGATAAACTCTGCACTTAAAGGGTGCATCTGATTTGTTAGACTTGTCTAAATTTGGAGATCTACAGGTATAGCTTAATGATCATTTCTCTTGGCAGCCTTGTGGCTTATACCTTTGTAGGGTCACCTTTAAATTAGACAATTCCCAGCACTGGGACCTGTCAAGTTCAATGGGATTGCTCAGGTGGTGAAGGAGAGAAAAGACTGGGGTCACAGAATGGGGTGGCTTAGTCTGGTAGAGCAATAAGAAGAAATGCTTGTCAAACTGCTGCATGGAGCTGTCGTCCTAAACCTTCTTTATGGTCAATAGACACCATGGGAGCTGATCCAACTGGTTTAGGAATAGACGATTTACCTTCTGGAAGTAACTGTTCTCCTGGTTAATAAAGGGTCGTTTTAAAAGGAAGGGTAAGGGAAATGTCTGAACTTCAGGGGGAGAAAAGATATTACATTTTCCTGGCTGGGTTAAAAAAACCCTTCCTTGTGATTTATTCACATCTACTCAAATAAAAGTCTAAGGGAGAAAAGTAGCCTGGATTGGAAACTTTCATTTTCTGTGTCCATGCAGTGTTCATTAAAGCAGATCAGTTACAACCTCTTGCACTAAAAGATTACACTGGAAACAAGATTAGAGGCTACTTGTGCCCGCTACCACTGTTAGGAGGAACATGGTAGACCTGAGATCGTTGTCACTTCTGAGCTGTTGAAAGAAATATGAGCAGATAAAGATACTGACAGATATCTCAAACTGTGTTTATGAAATCATGAGTGATAAATTAGAGATACATGAGGTTGTTTCAAAAGTACCTAAAATCTATCTTTATGTTATTGATGCTGATCAGCATGTCAGGCTGAGCCTCAGAAAATTTCAACCTGAAAGTTTCTGTTAGTTTGTGCTTCAGCTGCAGGAGGTCCAGCACAAAAAGTAAAATACTCAGTAAACATATTCTTCCCTCAAAAAGCTGACTGCAGAGTTGATAGCAGATTTGATTTGGTGTTGTGAATATCTAGAAAAATAGATACAGTGCACACAGCAAAAAAGTTCACAGATCCCTTCCCTCTGCTCATATATATTCTTATCAGACCTCAGTGAATACAACATCTCTGACTTAAGTGTGCTGCCTCCAAAATGCTACAAAGTTTGTGTTTCAGAGACCAATTTCATAGTAAATGCAAGATTTTTCCATGCATTTACTAAAAAATTCCCACTAGAAGTTTCCTTCACATCTCATGGCTTGGCGGGGGCTCATCCTTCCCCCTCCCCTTCCTTCTTTGGACTGGTCATTTATCTTATTAGGGAAAAACAGCATATGTGATTATTTCTGGTTGTTATGCAGCAGTGGAAATCATCCAGTCTCTTCCCCCTGGCCTGCGTTCCCAAGGAGCCACCAATTACCGAGTCTGAGTTTTAACTGCTCCTCATAAATCAATGCTATTAAAATCATTAAACAATGATGTCATTTCAATCCAAAGTATAGCTTTATTGCATTTGATTGTTAATAATTGTATCAAAAAGATAATTTTCTCTTAAGTATTTTAATGGACTTTTAAAATATCTGCATCCAGCTGCACTTTATCACTCAATGTATCTCCTTTGCGTGTCTTCAACTCACATCTGCTGACTTGATGGATTCTTAATGTGCTGTCATGGTTCAACCCCAGCCGGCAACTAAGCCCCACGCAGCTGCTCGCTCACTCCCCCCACGGTGGGATGGGGGAGAGAATCGGAAGAGTAAAAGTGAGAAAATTCATGGGTTGAGATAAAGACAGTTTAACAGGCAAAGTAAAACAAGGAATGTGTTCACCACTTCTCATGGGCAGGCAGGTGTTCTGCCATCTCCGGGACAGCAGGGCTCCATCACGTGTGTAACAGTGTCTTGGGAAGACAAACACCATCACTCCAAACATGTGCCCCCCAGCTTTCTATGCTGAGCATACCGTCATAGGGTCTGGAATATCCCTGTGGTCAGTGGGGGTCAGCTGTGCCGGCTGTGTCCCCTCCCAACTCCTTGTGCTCCCCCCCCCGCTACTTGCTGGTGGGGAGGTGTGAGGAGCAGAAAAGGCCCAAAACATAGCTGCATTCTAGCTACTATGAAGAAAATTAACTCTACCCCAGCCAAAACCAGCACACGCACGAGTGAAGAGCCTTGTGAAGAGCAATGTATTATGCTAGTAGGGCCGGATTCTGCTTTGCTTAGTGACAGCACAACTGTCATCTCAAAACTTTCTCTGCAGAATCTGCCTGACTAATGACAATGGAAGGGCCAGAAAAAAACACAGCTGGAGCTGCTGTTCCCAGGTTGGGATGGAAGCCCTGAGGATAGAAAACTCATCTTTTGGCTGAGCGTATTTGATATGGGAGTTATTAAGAGAAAATCAGCCTGTATTCCCATTACACCTTTTCACAGTTAAACTGCATCTTGATCAATTCTGAATGAATTTCCTTCTCAGGATATTCTTCTCAAAATTATTCTTCACGTCCTTCCTTTGTCAAGGCAGAATCTACTCTTCTCTTGAATATACTAACCAAAGATATATCAATTTGTTTTGGAAGCCATGTGTCAAGTTTAAGATATTTCTAATAAGAATGGAATCTAAGTCTTTTTTAGCACTGAATCTGCCCTGTAGTCTCAAATGACAAATGTAATTGTAAAAAGATGCTCTAGCACTTGCCAGCGCATGTGAATGTGTGCATATCTGTGTGTGTGTATATGTATATCAATATATATGTGTCAATTTATGATTATGAAGTTTTGTTTCCAATTTCATACCTATTTCTGTTCTTTTCTCCAATTGCTCCTATTCGTATGCATATGTTAGTAAAAGAGTTCCTAAAGAAATTTAAGAAAAACAGTGTCAAGTACAGAAAAAATAGTTTCCATATAGGTGTTAGTACTAGGACATTACAAATGGCATTTATTTTAATTTCGCAGCTAGAATGTTAAAGCTGGTTAGTATGAAATCCTTTCTTTTCTTCCATCCACATAATTACTATTCTATAGCTGGCTCTGCATAACTTGATTATATTATGTTCTCAGGGCCGTTGCTGGAGTTGACAGAGACCCTGATTTAGTTCATATGGAAATCCAGGACCCCAGTGGAGGTATGCAAATGAAAATGTTATCAATTGATACCCTAGTGTATAGTTATTTCTCTTTGTTTTAGAGAGTACTTTTTGGATTGTTTTTAAAACTAGCCAGAAGAGAAATTGTGCAAGTCAGATACTTTTTCTGTTTATCTGTAGTCAGCAAAGCTGTCCTGTTGTATAAAAATATAGTATAATTTAAAATTTACTTGTTTTTCCACTGTAAGATGAATTGACTTCAAGATGCTATGCTCTGTTGAAAATGTCCATTAATAGTGCAATTTATTCTGGCAGTTAAACATTGAACATTTTTTCCTGATTTGCAAAAGAAACTGGCAATGCAGTGTTAGTGCTGGGTAAGTGTCTGTTAAAGTGAATCATTGCGTATGTCAGTCCTGCTGCACTAACCACCATCTCCCGGAATTTCCTCATGTTACAGAATCCAGCATACTTTGAGACTTCAAAAGGAAAATAAATGAAAAAGCAGATTAGCAGTCAGGATGTGCTATACTAAAGAGTCACCATGATTCCAAAAGCTTGTATAGTTTCTTGTTACCAATTGTACTCTTGAAAGATAATTTAATTCCTTGAATCACATCATCTAAGTTCCTGTAAAGTCTTAAAAATGAGCTGTAAAGAATGCATGGTTTTACTTTCCCAGATCCAGTAGCTTTTCTTCCTTTCAGCCCTATAAAGTTACCATGTTCAAATCTGGATGACAAAGTTTCTAAATCTTTTAGCAGTGAGATTTCTGAGATGTGGTGACCCCTATGCAGCCCCATCGGCTGCTCTGTTTAGACACAGTATGGATTCTTCAGGAGCTGGATGGAAAGAATTCTTTTATTTAACAGAAACAGCAGAAAAAGAAAAACTCTCATGAAATATCTCCTGGCTGGGTTCTCAACAAACTGACTTTGTGCATTTATGGTCAGTACAAGCATCAGCATTGATTCTAGTGGAAACAGCATCTTTGTGCTGCCTATCTGATGAAGAACTGTAATGCTTATCATGTGAATTAAGAATTGCTGCAAGACTTTTCAATGGCCCACTGCTGCACTTGCTTGAATATCCTTGTGGTGATGATTTGGGCATAAGAAGGAGAACTTGGTTTGACTCTAGCTGCCTCTTAAACAGATTCAGATTTTAAAACAAATATTTGTATCTAGTGTACTGGTTTGGCATTTTCTAATTAAAAGTCACAAAGTGTGGAATGCATTTCCTATCATGCTGCAAAAGTAACGAAGGACATAGGAGTGCATTATTTGCTCTTTCATACTGTATCTGGAGTGTGGGGAGATTAGCAATATGTACACAGGATTGTGTGTGTAACATTTCTCTCACTTCTTTTGGGAAAGTCACTCAAGTACTTTGTGCTCAGAAGCTTGTGACAAAGGGTGAACTGTACAAGGGCTTGAATCTAGGAGAAGGTCTTTGGGCCACAGATGGTGTAAGATATGATTATTGGCTCTGCTCTCTATCATTAGAGCAGATTGCATCAAAGATGCAGTGATGCTGTTCTAACAGCCCAGGCAGAGAGAATATTCCTTGCCCATTGCTAGCTGGAGAGGAAGAGAGAGGCCATAGCCTCCACTGATATAAATCAGTCCAGGCTTTTTCAGCAAGATATTAACTCTGAATATAGAAGTCCTGCCCCAAAAGAGCAGTTCCAATAGTGTGTTAATTGTGTATCTTAATTTTCCTACAGAGCTTTGAAAAAAGTCTTTAAAATTCTGCATGTTGTCTATTAAACGGAGTCTGATTCTCTTCTCACTCATCACAATTTTATACTAGGGTTGATCTATTGATTTCAGTTATGTTGTGTCAGGCTGCTATTTGTCCAAGTGAATAATTTGGCTCTGTGCATAGGTTAAGTGAGAAAAGTGGCTCCTTCTATTATCCCCACCCATGAATGTCTCATTCATCTAACCCCTAATCTCTCTGGACCAGCAAAATTTGGATAATAACAGGCTGCCTCCCGGGAATGATCTGAACTGTAAGCAGTTAATATATTCTCAGTACATTAGAGATTGAAAAACTCTTGTATGAGGGTTACAACTAACTCACTTGGCAAAGGCAGTGCTTTCCTACATGAATAACATTTTATACTGCTTGCTTCTTTTTCCCTTGATAGCCCTGTCATATGTTTCTGTCTCTCTTCCCTCAGGTTATCGCTACATCACTTGCCAGATTCAAAATTGCTCTGAAAAGACAATGACAGTCCAGTTTGCTGGTGGCACTGATCGGGATTCCCTGACCGTGCAGGATGACTACATATTTCTTCAGGTACTGCCACTTTCTGGAGAGACAGTGCATTTTCAAATTCAAAAATAAAATTTTCAACAGTGCAGCAACACTGTAATTTAGGAGGATGGAGAAAGGTGTTCCAGACTGTGAATGATGATTTATGAATTTTTACATGGAACAAAACATTCCTTTATCAGTCAAAAAAAAAAAAAAAGCATCCTTAATTTGTGCAACCAGTTGTCTATATGGTTGATTTTAATTTATCACTGACCTAGTTTTAACTATATGAAAATTTTCAAGTGGATTGTGTGGTTCAAAGTTACTTTTTGTAAATACTTTTGTGTGTTAGGCAAAATGCAACCCTTTTGTTCTTACACTTACAACCTCTTCTGGGTCCTTTCCAGTACCTCCATAGCACAAAAAGGTTCCTGGAGAAGAGCACCCAAGGCAAGCCACTGAGAGAGTAGTGGCTCAGCTTCTTCATATGGCTTCTTCTCTGAAGAGGTTTTGCCAGGAAAGAACTTAAATGGCTGTGTTTAGGAAGTGAAAAGGTGAAATGGCCATAGCTGGGGAGTTTGGAGCAACTTGGAATAGAATCACAGAATTATTTAGGTTTGAAAAAACCCTTAAGATTATTGAGTCCAACTGTAAACCTAGCACTGCCAAGCCCACCACTAACCAGTGTCCCTAAATGCCATGTCTACTTGTGATGGCCCAGATTACATTGGGGTTATTCCATTCCCAAACTACAAGACCTGCATGCAGAAGCCTGGGTTGGAACTCCGTCAGCTTTATGGCACCAATACAGCTCAGGCACACTTGAAAATTTTGTTTTATGTGCTCATGTGATTTGAATCTATCAGAGCTGCAAGCTTCTCAAAGAATAGTTATGTCCTCCCTGGTTTTTAAGATTTTACTAGGGAAGTTGCTTGTACTTTCCTCAGTGGTTGGCTGTCATTTTTCCCTTACTTTGATATGATCTGCTTCTTGCAAGGCTTGTCTATTTATTGACTTTTACAGGAAAGCAATATCATGGCAATGGATAGGCCTCCCCACCACTGCCTCTCCGTACATCAGATTGGCTTCTTTGCAGCTTTCCCCCCTTGTGGCTGTTTCTTCCAAAAGGATCTGTAAATTAATAGAGACACAAAAGATCTGTCATCTTCTTGTTTGAACAGAGGTTTCAAGGGTGCACATGGCTTAGAACATTTAGCACCACAAAGAAGCAGCAAAATGGATTTGGGAAAGAATTTTTGAATTAAAGTAGGCATTTTTCAGCTCAAGTCTAGTACTCATGGGACTCATTTTGCTCAAAGGTATTATTTTCTGTGGCTCCCCCCCAGGCACACTCTAAAATCCATTTCACAGTGTGTAGACAGTGAGAAGTGCTTCTCACCATGTGAACTTCCAGACTGCTGTGCTCAGCAAAACACTGGCTGCTTCCTCTTCAAACATTTTGTTTTGCCGGATGTCTTGTATAATTGCATCTCAAGCTGTTGTTATTCTGTCTCATGCCAGGCATGGGCAGACACAAAATGGAAGTGCAACCTGGAAATATGGACATAAAGTAATAGGCAGTTGCTAATAGCAAAATGATGCCATTGGTAATGTAGTCTCTATAGATTTGAGACATGTCAATGCCGGTAGGTGAGATGTGCATGTGTTCCACATAAAGGGGAAATATCTGTAGTCTTTTCCTTTCAGACTCACCTGCAGTAAATCACAGTATGTAATATAAATCTCTCTTACTGCTACAGTGGTTTATAGTTAGCCGTATCTATATTACTGCAGGATAGAACATAACTCTGGGATCCTACAGTCGCATCTGAAGCACATCCACCCCTAAGGTGTAATGCAGGACACTGCTTACCTGCTGCAGTGAAACCACACGGCAGCTGCACACCTGAGAAACTGCATACTTTTGAAACCACGTGGAAATTCTTTTATCATTAGAATAAAATATTTCTATATAAGTTAAAATATTGCTATGTAAGTTAGAATCATACCAGGGACTCCTCTTAATATCACAGCAATATCTGTCAGAGAGAAGATGAGACAGAATCATCCATGCAAAAAGAGAGGAGAGTTTGAGACTGTCTTATTGCCCCTGGCATCGCTCACATCCCCTGAGCTGTGCAGCTGTGAATCAGAGCGTTGCAGGTCTACACTGCCAATCCTCACCCAAATCTCAGACTTTTACCATCTTAGAGGAAGATCTCAGCCCCATTTCTTTAGTACGTCTATATCCACAAAGACCAGGAACTTTCTAATACTCATTTCTTTTCTATTTTGCACTGACAGTCAGACAGTTTCAGAGGTGATTTTAGTAGGAGGATTAAAGATTCAACACTGTTTTTAAGCACAGTCCAGCCTTTAATGACATGGAGGCTTGACACCACTAGCTGCTTCAACTCCAGTTCTCTGCTGCCTCGCATCATCTTCAGTCATTTAAAATGAGTGACAAAAAAAAAAGCATAATGAACAAGAAGGCTATGTAAAGATGGATAAGACTGCTATTTAACACTAATTAAATAAATGGTGAGGGTTTTGGTTTAATCCATCATTTAACAAATCAGATTCCTAAAGGGCATCACATTTTTCTACCAGAAAAAAAAAGGAAATTGGTTTCAAGAAAGAGTGAAAATTATTACAATATTAAATACTTGATATCTTTAAAATATTCAGGCAGGTGGACCTGCTGTTATGCACCAAGCCAAGTTTGCATGTTTCAGGATAGATTGTCTTCCAAATCAGGTTCCCTTTTTAAACACAAAAGTTGAGGAGAAAAGCAGTGAGATGGGGGTAGGGTTTTAAATGGATTCCCTGAGTCAAAGAAAAAAGATGAGTCTGTTTGTGTTTCTGTTCCACAATCTGATTTGTCCTGGACAACCAGAGAAAAATTTTGGACATTTCACTTCTTCCATTTTCTTTTTCAACCAGTCCATTCCTCTAAAGCAGCCACCCTTTATAAACTTAGTGAAAATGACTGAATAGCCATTACCTAGCTGATCTTTGGGGGGGTGAGAGGGGTGGGGACGACATGGATGGACATGAAAAAAAGTGAAATATTATTTACCAAAGGCTAAAACCTTTGCTAATCTGATCTGATGGTGCTCAAGAGGCTTAGTTGGTAATGTGCCAATTTATATACCAGCACAGATTTTGGTATTACATTTCTAACTAGAAAAACCTAGGGAGGCTGTTAGTTGAGTATTTTCATTGATGTTTATTTAGAATCTTCCTTTGGAACAGTATTTGCATTGGGGGTTTTTGTGAATAATGTAAAAGTCTTAAAATGACCAGTGTATCTGCTATTACAAAGAGGAGAAAGGGACTAATGATAATAGTTATACAGTGGGTGTTCCTTTCAATGTGTGTTTCTGTTGGCTTTCTTCAGTGAAAATCTTTATAAGGCCCCATGTATTTTACATGAAACCTAATCTGTCTTCAGTTCCACACATGCAAACAGTTGAAATACATGTTTACCTCTCTATTTAAGCATATAATTGTGTCTTTAGGACATATTTCTGACTTTCAAACTGACTGACCAATGGATTCAGAATTGCATCATTATATTCCATGTGGAGTGTCAGCATCTTGCACTGGGGAATGAGTTATCCTATATAGAAAACATCAGTCAGATATAGTGAATGCTTTACATATGTTAGCGTGATTTATTCAGCCTTTTGTGCTCTGCTTTGAACTGTGCTGTTGGAATTCCCCTTGCCCTTGAGGTACCTGGTGTTCATGGCCAGTGTACCTCCTCCCTGCCTCTTACCTGGAGGGTGCTGCTGCCTGGAATTCTATGAAGAGGCAAAGATGTGGGATTCCAGTGGGTACAGAGGTACCAGTAACGACTGGGGACAGTGAGATGCTGGTCTCAGGACAGCTGAAATGGCAAAAGAGGGAAGTAAATAACTTTTTTCTTCATAAAGAGGAGGAGAGCAAAAGAGTTTGAGTATATTTGGCGTCTATTTTGTCATACCTTTTGATTTATTCTTTCAGGAGTACACTGTGCAAATTAATCACGTGCTATAAAAGTAATAGCTATGTATTTCAGTTGCAGGTTAGAAAGAAAAAAATAAATGTCTTCCACCTCAGACTCTTTAGATTTAAAATAAACTATTACAAGGTTCTGTTTTTGCTTTGTATAGACAACATCAGCAAATCGGACCAAGTATTATGTGTCTTACCGTCGAAATGGTTTTGTACAGATGAAGTTGCCAAAATATGCATTGCCAAAAGTAAGTATATACATTTTTCTTTGGGTTTATATATTTGTCTTCTTCCCTTTCTACCTAAACTAGTTTTGTTCTTTTCTTTTTAAAACCTCATTATTCTGAGACGACGATTTCTCCTTGTAAAGGTTTCTGAATCCCGTTTGTGGCATATTCTTACCCTACTGTTTTTATTTTTATTCTAGGAATACAGTAGCTCATTAACCATAGAGGGCAAGAACATATGATAGCTTATTTGTCATCAGTTGCTACAACAGTTTTTGAGCTTTGCTTCCATGAAGCAGTGCTATACACCCAATAGCAATGTAATGATATTGAGCAAGTGTTCTTTCAAGAATCAATTACAGTTTAATTCCACATGGTGCTTTTGTTATAAGCATGAATAGTAATATAAGAGAATTTTACCAGTTGATGGTGCTCTATTTCATTAAAGAATCCCAATATGGACTTTAATTACTTAACAAAATCACAAGGCTTGTTGAGAGGTTACTTCAGTCTAGCATATTTTTATAGTGACAGGGTTTCTATATTTGCATAGTAAATTAGGAATAAAGCACAGATATATTTACATATGGTCTAACTGATGCAACTGGATTTTTGTGCTGCACACAGTGTGTTTCCTAACTTTATTTATAGTTAGAAGGCTTCTGCAATCCTGAAGAAAAATGACTTGGAAGTTTTAAAGACCCAGCAAGATTAAGCCCTCGGTAACCTGGTCTGGCCTCACAGTGCACCCTGCTCCCAACAGGAGGTTGGTCTGGAGACCTCCTGAGGTTCCTGCCTTTTCACGTGACTCCATGTGATTCTGTCACTTACTTAGCAGAGTCTTAAGACATGTTATCCTTGCATGTCTTGAACTGCACAGGTTTTATTCATTGCTCATCTAATGAAGGACACTGGAATATAATGTATTTCCTTCTGTTATTGTTATAAAGCAAAGAATGTGTTTAATGTCAGGTTTTTCATCTTTGATATTTTTAATTTTTTATTTTAGTCTAAGTGGTGGTCTGAAGTCTTCTGGTTTTGAATGTACAACATATTAACAAAATCCTCAAATCAAATCCTCAGATATTACTTGAACAAGAATCTAAAACTTGGATATGCTCTTAGTAGAACTATAGAAATAGCTATATATTTATTTATCTATCTGTCTATTTTGACAAGAAATTTATAGGTAAGGACAGATAAATATATCAACCCTTCCACATAACTATTTCAGTGTTGTTATGGCCTTCAAAATAGCCTTTATGCTTTCTTGGGGGAATTTGTAATTAGGAAAACAGCAGGAGAATGTTCAGTTTTAAATGTTAAAACGTGCCAGATGTGGACACCCCAAGGGACTGCAGCCCATCAATGACCCATGCCAGGACAGAAGAAAACAAGTAAGGAGCAAGGGAGGAAAGCAAAGAATAAGCAAGGAGTGGCAGAAAGAAACAGTTCCACAGATGACCCCAACCTCCTGCGCAGCCCATTGCCTCACTGAAGGAGTTGGGAGGAACCAACCCAGGGTGGAAACAAGGGAGTTGAGAGTAGGAAGGGGGAGAAAAGGTAGCTGAGCCCAGAGAAGGGGGAGGAAGGATGTTTCCCTAAGTGTTTGTTTATGCGGGGGTTTTTTCAATACCCAAATCAGAAATTTAAAGTGTGTGTTAGCTGGCAAAAATTAAATCAGGTAACATTACCCAAGAAGTGTCAGCACACTGGTGCAAGCTCTGACTGTGCTAACTTGCGTGGGAAAATCTTATGTGATGGGAAACAGAAGGGCAGAAATCTTGTAAGAGAGACCAAGGCATTGCTTCCTTCTGCTTCTGGATGGCCTGTGCAGGAGGAATCTGTACCTTTCCATTGCAGTTTCCTTCTCATGCCCAGTAACCTACTGCCTTTGGCCAAGGCAGAACTGTTTGTCTTTCCTGATGAGGCCGTCACATAGAAGATGGACATACTGAATCATTTTTTTAAGTTGTACAGAATGTTATGATTATAGACTATATAGTAGTTCATATTCCATGTGTGGATGATTACTTCAAGCATTCAGGAAAGTGAATTATTTTTAACAAGTTGGGTGTATACTATACCTCCTTAATGACACATGCCTCTGATTTAAATATCAATATTGTAGTACACTATATTAATAAAGGGCATGTTATTTGGGTTCAGATCTTGCTATCTGACAGAACTGAATAAATCGGTGGAGGTTGTCAGAACTCAAGAACTATATTAGACTATTGTCTTGTAGACATCCATGTTTGTAATAGGTGACCTTGAATCAGTTATAAAGAAAAGCAGCAAATGTTACAGGAGGGCTGGAGACAATAGCACACAGTGGGTGACCTAGATCTCTGTCCCATGGAGCTTTCCTTGGCAGCAAAATCAGTTTAAGAAGTTCTCCACAGTCACTTATTTCTACTACTCTTCTGCAGTCCACGACGACCTCTGTTGTGTTTGTGGGACGACACTAAAAACAAGATCAGTGTAGTGATCTCAGTGGAAAATAACCCTGAAAAAAGTATAATTTGCTGTTCAAAAATGCAGATCAAGAGGCAACTTGATTGTAGTGAAGAAGCCTCTTCATGGGAAGAAAATTCTTAAAAGTGCTTTAGTAGAGAAAGACCCACTATAGCTGGGACCTGAATCGAAATTAGAAACTGAGCTTGACTTCTTAATGGTGGTGGTGATTACGGATCTGAAAAATTGCCAGGGAAAGTGACAGGTATTCTAGGTTTTGAACTTTTCAAATCATAACTGAGTGCCTTTCTGGGAGATTTGCTCTAACCATAAAGAAGTTATTTGCTCCTTATGCATCTTATAAAATACACAGAAATAATTGTTGGAAATTCTCTGGCTAGAAAGATAGCAGAGAGCAAACTAAAGCATCTAATCATCACTTTTAGCCTTAAAATCCATTAATCTGCAAAGGGTGTATAGTTTACTGGGCACATGCTCTTACTGAGTGCATTTCTGACATATTCAGAAAGTGTCAGTCATAACTCCCTAGTATTTCTATCATATATAGTCTGAATTGTTTGAAATAGTGCTGCCTGCTGAATTCTTTGTCTTGGAAAATATGGGTTTTGTTTATTTGTCTTTTTTTTTTTTCTTGCTAAGCAGATTAACTCCAGACTTGACTGAATAAATAAATTAGAAGTTAATGGTTTCATTTTAGATAGTCAATAGCTAGCTAGGAACAAGATGACTGTGTCATTTGGAAAGCGATGTTTTTGTGTTCTTTGTAGTTCAGGCAGTACCCAATGAGTGGAACGAAATAAACTGTATCTCTTTAGCACTTTGATGATGCCTCCAGGAGAAGTTTCTTTGGTATCTGCACACAATAGAGCTGAAAATTTCACTAAAAGGGCCTGGAAGCCAGACATCCATTAGAACAGTGGTGAACATGAAAGATTTTAACCTATTCTGTAAAAGATACTTTTTTTTTTTTAAGCTATTTGATACCTTCACATTACAGCAGAAATTTTAGATACTGATGTAAATAAGAACACAGCTCTGAAATTTTTCATCACACCATATTTCAGTGAGAATCATCCAAGTGCAGTAGAAATGTATCTTGCAATCCAATTTCAACAGAAGAGAAAGGATTCATATGAGCAAACTACTGATGCAATTTTGCAGAGAAGTGAGATATCAGCAAAGACACTGGCACATTAAGAGTAAATCAAGAACACATGACTGTGGAATTTCTACTTTTATGGTGGTAGGAGATAAACAGAATGAAAGAACTTACGAAGTTTTTGTTTGTTTGTTTTAAGACTGATTAAAAACAATAGCTTTTGAAAGAACTGAGTTTCAGGGTTTTTTAAGTATTAGAGTCTGCCTAACCAGGAGATGAAGCAGGTCTGAAATAGCCTGCATTTCATTTTTCTCAAAAGAATAGAATGAGGCTTCAAAAAATCTCTTTCCAAGTGGTCTCTGTAAAATGCTTCATGTCACTGGCCAGAGTTTTTGAGCAGTGATTTTGTACAGGGAAGAAAAATTGTAGCCCAGTCAGAAGATAACTACAGGCTGGTCAAGGATGTGTCTAACAACCTTAGGAGAGCTGTGCTGAAACACCAGGCTCTGGCCTGAGGGAACAGTGCTGGGCTCTTCAGATATTATTCTTTTGCTGCACAGATGCATTTCACGGTGATTTTACATGTGTAGATGGAATGAACATTTTCAGACCGAGTAATTAGAAAATGTTATTGATGTCTCGTTTTCCTTTTGATATAACAAGGTTGAAAATATGCAAAAAAAAATATTGAACTGTTTCATATTGTTTGTATTTGCATTTGTGTTTGTATTTGTCCAAATGTATCTGCAAAGAGAAACCTAGAAAAGGATAAATGTTTGTCTTTGGACATATCTCAAGGCCTCTTTACTTGTGAATCAAAGGCTGGTAAAAGCAGCTTCCAGCCAAGCTTTACATGTGCTAAGTTTCTAGGCTCCAGCTCTACAGTGCCCCTTAGATCACCTTTTTCTAACACTTCATAGCTCAGTATATATAGAGAGAGCAGAGCCATCGGGGGCCATCTAATGAACAGAATTCAGATTGATTTGTTTATTTATTTATTTAAGCTTTTTCTGTGCTGTTGAGAGATTTTTTTTTTTTTAGTAGTGTGTTTGATACTGACAGGACATTGACTCACACAGCTGTCTCTTGCGTGTGACAGGAGTTAAGTGCTGGCTGCTGCCAGGCAGGGTGGTAGCAAAGGGTGGTGAGACCATATTAAAGGCTGCCTGTATACTCCCCAAAACAGAAGAGTAACTTTGAAGCTGTTGTTTTAAAAATGAATTAGTTTTTATACTATATTCCATTTTACCAAGATTTCATGTTCTTTGCTGCTAAAACTAGATGAGAAGTTAATAACCTGTAGGAAGGGAATACCAAAATCAAGCCGAGAGCAGCAGGATTGCATTTGTGTGTCGAGATGGCTGGTAGGCATGCAGAAGTGATCCAGGGAGATCCAGCAATCCCCCTTGGGCTGTCTTCAGCCTGGAGCAGGGGTTCAGCTGCCCTCGCTGGGAGAGCAAGTCTGCCGAGTGGCACAGGCTGCAGCCCATCCACAGAGTCATCGCGCTTGTGCTGCACAAAAGTTCCTGCAGCTCTGATTCCCCTCGCCTGGAGAAGCGTGGCATGGAGAAGGAGGAGTACGGTGGGTTCTGGTCCTTATTGGAGATTTTGAGTCGTGCTCTAATGTGGCTAACAGTAAAGCTGGGAACTAGTTCATTCTGAGAGTTTAAGCAAAAAATTTTTAACAAAACTGCTGACCAAACCCAGGAATCTGCTACAAATCATGGTAGTTTTACTGTTGCAATTTGGAAGAATTTAATTATTCTGAGTCCCCTTCCTACCCCTGGTAAATAAACTCCATCGATAATGATCTCCTTTTATGAACTGATACAAGGCATTCATTGATTCTGCATTTGTTCATGCCAGCTACAAAATCTTAATAATGCGAGAGCTCTATTGTCTGTTATATCCTGCTGCAATTCAGAAGACTTAGTTCTGAAAACATATAGTGTGGAAAAAGCTTCTTTCATCTATTTTGATCTCTACGTCTTTTCAGTCTTGTGAAATAGGCAATAACTTAAAATTTTTCAGGTAACCAAGATAAAGGAGAGTAGAGGGGAAAAATAAACAAAAATAAAACAAAAAAAAATCCTATTGCCATAGAAGTAAGCTAAAGTCTTTAATGTACTCATGGTAATATGACTCTCCTATACATGCCTTTTTTCAACTCCATATATTCTTTTTATTTGATTATCAATCACCTAGTACTCTCCTGAGGGGCTTGAAACAGGCCCACCTCTTTCTTGCCTGTGTCTGAGATACACATCACTGTTTTAACCACAGGTTTTCTTCCAAACTTGTCTGTATCATTCAATAATAGATACAACAGTATCAAGAGTAAAATATTTTGAGCAGTTTTATTCTTTCTCTCGAAATAGCAATCATCTTTTGAAGCACGTATTCTCTTCTCTATCAAGCTCCCTCTCACCGTAAGTTTTTCAAGGATTCCTTAAATGGCTCCCTTCGTTAACAGCAGAAATGGCAGGAGAGATTCGTGCAGCCCTTTTGCCAGCAAAGCTCTCCTGCAGCTCTGGCTGTGTGATGGTTGGATTACAAAGTACTGAGCCTATGAGAGCTCGTTTAGCAAGACTCGTGGTCTCCCAAGAATTGTCGCTCCACTTGGGTAGCCCCTTCAGACCTCTGCCATCTGCCGCCCCGGGAGGCTTCGGCTGAGGTTGTTCCTCTGTGCCAGGCAGAAGAGCAGGCTGCAGCTGCAGCAGGACTATTTATCTATTCCTCTGAAAGTCCGTTGGAATGTCTGTTGAACAAAGAATAAGGGGGAACAAAATAGAAATACAGGTAGCAGTGGCATTTGGTGCAGGGGAGGTATTCCTTTCCAGGTCAGTGTCACGGCAGTAGCCAGCGAACCCGAGCTGTAGCAGCTGTCTGGCTCCCTGCTTGTACAAATCCATCCAAGGTGGATTCAAGGAACTGTTCTTTTCTTCACAGTGTAACTTGTTATTGATTTCTCTCCTTGCACCCTTTTACTTGGCCAGGCAAGGAAGATTAGGAAGATTATCTTTATGTGCCATCCAGTTACCTTGATTGTGTTTAAGAGATTACAGGGGTATAAATGTGGTTCACCTGGAGGTCAAGGCTGAGACTACACAGCCTTGAGTGCTTACATCTGTTGTACTTCTGATACATTTACTCCTTGTGATTCTCTGTTCAATTTATCACTTGCTGCAGGTTAATGTATTGCCCAACCACAGCATTAAAAGATTGCAAAGGGGCAAAATCCTGACATCGGACAGAAAATTGTAGGATTTGAAAATCAGGAATTTTGAGGCTCCTTTTTATTTGCCTTATTGACTAAAGCACCACAGTCCTGCCTGCATAGCATTATACTGGCTGTGCTGAACCTTGCCTACAGTGTTTTCACTTAATGATATTTCCTATGTCATCAGCACATTTTGCTACACAAAGGAGCACTGGCTTGCTGTACGATTCTTGTCATCTTTTATATCCTTCTGTCTTCAGGGTATAATTGTATTTATTTGTATCATAGGGTTTCTTATCACTTTTAGTAATATAGTAAACCATATTGAGCGTTTCTTGAATATAAAATTCTATAAAGTATTAGCAGACTTATAGGCTGGTGAGTTACTAAATGTAGATGGTATGGGGCTGTATGCAGTGAAAACAATGCATTTCTCTTCCCTTCTTGCTCTAAACCTCTTTCTGTCCTGCCTCCTATCCTCGGCTCCCCCCAAACCCAACTCTCTTAATTGTTTAATGCTTTTGGGCTTCTTGACTGATTTTTCATTTTCGATTTGGTTTGTTCAGCCTTCTGTCAAAAGAAGCTCAAGTGCATTAAAAGCAGATAATTTTGGAAGAATATTAAACTGATCATGCCAATTGGTATCTCTGTTTTAAAGAAATAATTCCCAAGCAGTGTGGATGTTTTTAAGAAGTAATATTTGATTGTTACTCTGTACTTGCTGGAAGAGTTCTTGAGTGCTTTTTCTCCATGTCATGGCTGAACATGCACAGTTCTTTCAGTGTCACATGCACACCCTCAAACTTATTTATTTTGTTTAACAGATGAAGTGTGTCCATGTGATATAAAGTTTCTTTGAAGTGGTGCTCATCTTTTGGCACAATTTGGCCTTCTATACATGTCTAATTTTTTCTAGTATCACTGAGAGACTGTCTTTGTGTTTATTTGAACAATTATGTTCTATTCTGCTAATGTAAGGTACAAACATAGGAGCTTACAAGTCCCTGAGAGCAAGAGTGGTATGACCTGCCACTGGATGCCTTGTTTAATCATACCAGTTTTTAATACGCAGTCTTTGATCACCTTCAGGATTCATTTAGCATTTTTGTAGAAAATTAATTCTGATGCAAGAGATTTCCAGCAGCCCTTAATTCTAATTCCATGATCAAGTTGAAATACTTATTTGTCTGGAAATTGTTTACTTTCTTTAGCATAGTCAAGAAATTACAGCTCTTGAATTAAAAAAAAACCAACCAAACAACCAAAAACCAAAAACCCCTCCACAACAAAAAAAGCAACCAAAAAAAACCCCCCAAAAAAGAAAAACACACACCCCCAACCAAATCCTGTCTTTTTAAAGATATTTCTCATTGTATGTGTAACATTTCAAGTAATCTCAATCAGATGCGTTTTTATTTTCCCCTGTTTTTACAGGGTCATAGGCATGGAAAGTATCTTGAGAGATCCTTTTCCAAAGCATGTTCATCTGCCTAAAGCTGTCCTGACAGATATTTCTCTAATCTACTCATAACAACTTCCAAGGATGAAGATTACTTTACCTCCCTAAGCATTTTATCCTCAGTGTGTATGACCAGGCCCTACTATAGAAGGATATTCTCATGTCTAACCTAAATCTCCTTAGCTGTGATTTATACCTAGTATTTAATTCCAAGTAGACTTAAATAGTTTATTCCATTTTCCTTGGGGTGGCTGTTCACATTTTTTAAGGCTGTTTTCTGTCTACTCTCACCCACCAACAGGGACTTGATTGCCTAGTGGATTTTAAAGCACTTTTCAGGCTTCTTTGGTTGCACCTAAAGGTAGCACTATCTCTGGTCCTGGGTTGGTCCACTGTCTTGGGTCTATAAGTAGTTCCACAGACTTTTAGTGATGAGAATACAGACATCCATTCTTAGTAACATTACCCAGTAAAAAGAGGAGGATGAAGGAAATGTTGTGACAAAGAAATTTGCAGAATATAGTGCACAAGAAGCATGTTAGCAAACAGAACAGAGAAATCTCATGGTGCTGTAAGGTTAAAAAAGGAGTTTTGGACAACACAGGTAGTAGCATCTCAGAACTGTACAAAAGCTTACAACCTAAGCAGATGAGATAAACTAAATGGAGAATACTGGTATTTGGGAATCACAGTCTAGTGCTGATACAAATTGCCATTGCTGAGCTTTGCAAAAACAAAAGAGAGAGAGAGAGAAAAGTGAGAATGGCGAGAGCATGGATACTTGGGACAGCAAGACGCGGAACAAAGCAGACATGGCAGACTGGACAAGGCAAAAGTAAAGTATAGAGATGAGAGAAAGGATGTCCATAGAGGAATGGGCATGCCACAGAGGAAACAATGATTGGTATGGCAAATCTAGAAAAAGATTCTTGGGACACCTGAAAGTGCACAGACTCTCTTGTTTGAGCATGGAAATTAAAGGAATGCACAAGAGCTCAAATACTGAATGTATACAAAAAAAGAAGCCTGGAGATCAACAAAAATCTGAGTAGTGAGACTAAGGAGTGTTCCCAATCATGAAGATCTCTAACATCAGTAAATAAGATCTTTATAAATGAATTGAATAAATCATGTGTGAATAGCATAATTACAGAAAAATTAGATGATCAGCGGGGCTTTGAGTAGCCTCCAGAATGGGGAGAGAGGAAGCAGGAGGTCCAGCAAGAAGGCAATTGGAGTAGTCCAAGCATGAAATCATCAAAGAATAAATGCTTTCCTTATAGGATCTGCTGAGATTACAGCCTAAGGTAGTATCTGTGGCCATGAATTAGATAAAGCAATAAAAACTTGCATTCCCTCCATCAAGATATTTCTTCTTCCTCAGATATCCTTACTGGTTAACTCTTTAGTAACAGTAAGTTCTGTCTAGCAATAATTGCTGGCATCCTGTTTTCATGGGCTTGTCATCTGTTGAGCAGTGGGTAGCTGGGCTGGAGGGTTGGACTTGGCACACTGAAGACCCAGCCTCTGTATTTGTCAATCACTTTGTTCCTTCTCTTCTTAAATTCACCTTTCAAGGATAGGAATAATAGGAGTGACATGACAGGTTAGCTTTGTTTTAAACTGTGTCATCCTGGATTTTAGAAGATAAATTTAAGAATCGGGCATGAAATTTGTAGTTTTCCTTACTTTGTCAGTTGATTTTCCCAGAGGATTTTATCATGACTGGGCAGAAAGTGGTGTGCAGGATTATTGCAAGGTAGTTTAACTGAAGGACTGGTTTGCTTCTTGAGGGAAAAGAAATCACTGTGAAAGGAAAATAGCAGTAAGGCTGAACTGGAAATATGAAAATATAAATTCTGAAAGGGAGGAACAAAGTTCAAGGCAGTGCAAGGGGAATTTCACTTGCTAAAACCAGCTCCGTTAAGCTACCTAGAAAAAAATGGCATCTAGCAGTCTGAGTGTACAAACCTCTTTCTTGGTAACAGTCGCTGCCAAGAGAAAAGCAAACTCTCATTTGCTGCAGCAAACTTCTGTGGTCCAGCCCCTCTTTTTTTCACCTGATCCCTCCATTCTGCCCCAAATTAATCTTGCTGTCCTTCCGCACCACACGTGGTGGCTCTTCGTGCGTTGCTCCTGCTGGCTGAGCAGCTCCTACCCGCCCTGAGACAGGAGAACCACCCCCCACCCCTGTGCCCGTCCTCCCCGCTCTCGCCTCGGCCACCACCGGCCACCGTGCCACCACTGCCACCCCACCGGCGCCTGGGGCAAGGCAAGGGCCTCACCTGCCTTCACTGGAGTTTTGCGTTCGTTTATGGCACCATATACATGTTTTATTATGATAAGGTAGGTTGTAATTTTGCTGAAAGCAGCTGGCATCACAGGAGAGTAAGGGTTTTCTAGAGGTTTTCACATGAAAAAAAGAACTGTTTCTTGATTCCTTCTTTTGACACTCTGCTTCACTTCCATCCTTACTTATTGGATAATCAGGGGAGCTTTTCTCACACTGCAAAAGAATAGGTGAATTCAGTTTTAGATGTGGTGTAATGTGGGCTACCCAGCCTCATATTGCCCTGGTGTAAGGCAGGAGATGAAGTGTTCTGTACATTTAGGAGGCTTTTTAAAGAACCTGTTGGGATCAGTTGCTGTGTTTTGCTGGCATTTCTGCCAGACTCTGCTTCCAACTAATTGTTGAGTACAAGAAAAAAGAGAACTGTTCATGGGATGCTAAACAAAAATCTAGTTTAGTACATAGTTCAACTTGAGAGTCTTTGGACACAGCACTGAGCTGTCATTGATAGGAAACTTCACTTAAGTTCTTTTGTGATGAGATGTGTCACATATGTAAAAATACTTTAACTAAATAATTTGAACAAAATGTCTTTTGTTCATAATAAAAAATTTCCATTGTATTATTTTATTTCTATTCATGTCTTTTTTTTAATCTTGAGTGCCTCAGTCACATCATGCATGTTGCCTAAAGCATAACTACCATGCTTTACCAAATATTCAGTGTTGCTCTGTTACTCATTTTCTTCAGTCTTAATTGGATTCTTACAGAATTTGTTTTATTTCTCTCTTAGAGTTCTACAAGTTATTTTCCTGATTCTTTCTTAATTTTTTTTAAGCCAATTTTCCCTAAACTCATGTTTTCCTGACATTTTGGTAGCTTTAATGTTCACTCCATCACCTTAGTTAATTTTCCAGTAATAAGGTGACCAGAACTGGATACAGTCTCCCAGTTAAGTACCAAGGTCATAAAGAGTTTACAAGTTTTCAGTCTCTGTGACTAGATGTCATTTCATGTGTAGTCCCAACATCTGCCTTTATGCTGCCATATCCTATTGCAAACTCATGTCCTTTTTTTCTATTTGCTAAGCTTAGTTCAGTGTGGCTTCTTCCTGATGTATTTCTTCTGTTTAATATTAGTGTTAAATTATTTTCCCCAGCTGTGCATTTTTTGTTTGAGAAGTTTGGAGTGAAAAAGCTGAGAAAACTGAAAGCAAGCTGTTGCAATATTGATGCCTGAAATTCTTGAGAAATGAATGCAGAATGTTGACTCTCATGTTATTACTGTTGAATATTTAAGTGGATCTGTCCACATAGATAAATTAGCGTTATGTACTATAATAGACATGAGCTGTGTGCATGATGGTACTGCTTCCTATGTAACTGCTCTAAATTATATCTGATCATGTTTGTGCAGTGTTATGTTTTGTCCAGCACACTGGACAAAACAGTTCTTAATTCTCTAGATGCTTGAGGATTATTTTTTTTTATTAGCTTTGTTTATGTTGTTCCAGTCTTTCATTGACTCTCATGCAGGTCTGTCCTGGTTTCAGCTGGGATAGAGTTAAGTATCTTCCTAGTAGCTGGTACAGTGCTGTGTTTTGAGTTCAGTATGGGAAGAATGTTGATAACACTCTGATGTTTTCGGTTGCTGCTGGGTGGTGTTTATACCAAGTCAAGGATTTTTCAGCTT
>JANZLQ010000056.1:35269120-35285355 GCA_026212715.1 Elanus axillaris
GTCCTTTTACTATTACTGTTGTCATTTTATTACTGTTATCATTATAATTACTTTCTTCTTTTCTGTACTATTAAACCCTTCTTATCTCAACCCATGAGTTTTACTTTTTTTTTTCCTCGATTTTCTCCCCCATCCCACTTGAGGGGGGGAAGGGGTGAGCGGCTGCATGGTGTTAGTTGCTCGCTGGCATTAAACCACGACAAGGTCTTGGAAAATCATTTGTTTCTTTTTTCCTTTCCCTTTTTTCCCTTCTTTTCAAGAAGTCATTTCCCATAAAAATCAAAGCAGATCACAGCTTTTGCACATTCATGATTTTGGTCTTCACTAAGCTGGTTTGCGCTCTGATAACCTGTACCAAAAGGCAGTGACTGACCATCTGGGAGCAGTGGGATACAGCATGTTGATTAGTATTATGTTGAGAGATTACTCTTAGTGAACTTTCAGATGCATTCCTCCCCATCCCCAGTATTAAACTCTCTTGGCCAATTTTTTGCTTGTAAAATAGAAATGATGGAAAAAATAGTGATTTTGTATCTTATTTTTCTACAGGATTTACAGATAATCAGTACAGATGAAAACCAGGTGTTTGTGGCTGTTCAGGAGTGGTACCAGACAGACACGTACAACCTGTACCAGTCTGACCCGCAAGGTGTTTACTACTCTATCTTGCTTGAGAACGTCCGGAGCACAAAGCAGCCAGAAGAGAATGTCCTGATAGATATTCTGGAGGTAGATCTTTAGCTCTTCCACTCTATGTAGTCTGTGTGGAATATTAATTTTTTTTTTGACTGAGTATAATTAATTTTACATTAATATATTTTCAGTTACCTTTAATGTAAAAATACTAGAATTTCTTTCTTATTGATAGTGCATTGTTACTACTTACACATTTCCCTCTTACCCTGCTAATGTGCTGTGCGGTCTAAGAACTAGATTCTTGGTATGGTGTTCTGTGGATGTGCAAGACCTGGACTGGCCGAGGGTTTTTTTTTTAAGGTATTGAAAAGTGAAGCTGGCAGCACAGTTTGTTATTGACATGCGAAGTTATGCAGCTGCCCACATACAGCTTTTTTCTTCTAGGTGACTCAGTGATACACTTCTGGACTTAGAGCAGGACATCTTTTAGCCAGCAGGGCCTTAAATAGTAATCCTGCAAGCCTTGGCCTAGGTTGTGTCAGCTCTAACAAGCAAAGAACCAATAAAATTAGGTATTGGACAGCAAATCCACTTGCTATTTGTAGGTCTCTTGTGCCTACAGCATTTGCTAGGAGACAAACTCTGCTCTAAACAAATCTATCTTGGATTTTATCATCAGTGCACTTGGCAAAATAAAAGACTGAAGAATATGATGTTTTGGAAGAGTAGCACAAACTGTTATCACCTCCATTCCTGTTGATGACAACATTTAAATGTAATAAGGTGTACATTTGCTCTTGTTCTACTTTCTTGTAGCATGTAGGACTGGCCATTATCAAGGTATTAAACTACTGGACCTTTGGTCTGACCCAGTTTGGCCGCTCTTACACTCTAATCTGCCTGCTGTTGGTTTAAAAAAAACGCAACAACTTTATAAGTGTGCCAGACTGGTTTGTAGTAATTCTGGATACTTACAGAGCTGTTAAATGGCTGTAATTAGACTCTTCCTGGTGGTGGAAAACGGTAGTAGTTTTTCCCCCCTTATCTCCTCCATCTTTGTTTAGCTTTTTTTTTTTCCAAACGGCTGTAGTAAAACAAAAGGGTCTATCATTACCAATGATCATTTTCTAGACTCTACATTTTTAGAAATGGGGCTTCCTAATGGGTGAAGCTATACATTGTGTGTAGCCACATTTCCACAGGGTGATTTGTTGAGAGCATTAGTTTGCAGCTCTTTGCTCCTGGTCACTCCTGCAGGATGCAAAGCTAAAAAGGAGTCAGGTACAATCTCTACTCCCTGCGTCATCTGTAGCATGTAATTTCAGTGAAGTTGTACAGAGATGCCACCCCTGGCTGCCCTTTTGTCTACAAGAGTTATTTACTCAATTCAGTTTCACTGATGATTTCGGAATTTCACGATGTTACTGAGGGCATGTTTGATAATGAGAGAGAGAGAGTTCCTAGATTATTGTGTGTGCTGGATTAATTTGTATGGTTGCATTAAAAAGAAAATGTGCACGTGATAAAGAGTAATTGAAAGACAATACACATAGAGCCATACAACTCAATTTTTTAGAGCTATTTTTGGAATAGAGTTGCATTATAGGAGAACACTGTTATTTGCTTAGAATAAGAAAGCCTACAGCTTCCAGATAGCTTCTACGATAAATAATTAGTGTTTATCTATTTACTAGAATGTGATCAAGTACTCTTATGTACAAGTAATGTATGGGTTATTTGCACAGTATGAAATAGCTAATAAATATAACACATTTGGTGTAGTCTGGGTTTTCTCTCTGGGCATTTTAATGCAAGTATCCAGTCTTGGGAAGAGGAATCTTCAGTGCAACACAGAGACGATCCTCAATGGTTGACAATTTCTCTTTCCACCAGTGCCTAATTCTCCTTAAAATTTGCACTGTTCATCTTGATTATCTTCTGCTGACCTCACTTCATCTTTTACTTGTACATCTGCTATAAAATATTTTATAGGTTTGTACCTGCCCGCGTTAATTTTCTTTTATATTCTTTATCTTTTTTTTTTGTACTGTATTTCTTTTCATGTTGTGTGTGTGAAAGGGGTATAATTCCCAAACACTTCTTCAAAGAAGGAAAGACAAAGAAAGGTCAAGTATTAAGTGACTGTCCAAAAGGAGCATGCCCTTGAAATTTGTGACTGTCCAAAAGGAGCATGTCCTTAAAACTGTGTTAGGTGCTGCCAGTGTGAACCAGCCACAAATTTGACATAGGCATATCTGCAAAGTGGCCATACTAATGCAGTACTGCTAGATTGGATCTTGTTGTGACTCCTCATATAGGTAAGAGTTACACAAGTTGCAGTACTTATTCTTAATGCTTTTCTTCCCAAATGACAAATCACTTATATTTAAAGTTTAAGCACAAACTTATATTGTATAGCAGTATTTTTTTGTATTTCACTAACTGCTGCTAATAAATACTGCGGGGCCATCTGAACTGTGCTTTTTGCTGCCAACTAGTATAGAATATTGTTTGACTATAAAATTAGTAATGTTAACAATGCAGCAATTAATGTGTCACAGAATATATAGTCATAGCAGAAAACTCATTTAGAAAATAGGTTTATAATGTACAAAGTGCTTTTCTAAGAGTACTGGGGAACTAGTAACCCCCGAACTCTTTTGCAAAATAGGTGCTGTGAGAACTAATCCAAAAGTCAAAAAAAAATCAAAGGCAAGGTACATTTGAATTTCCTTGTGTTCATCTGTCTTGGGTAGCTACTGGACTGTTTATCAGAGTAACTGAACACCCCGCAATGTTGAAATGTCTTCTTTTCCATAGCACCTTATTATTAATGTGATTCTTTTCCCTTCTTGGTAGAAAGATACTAATATCCAATTTTAGATTAGGGAACTGAGTCAAAGAAAAGAAAGTACAGAAGAATTTGGGTGCCTCAGCATCACAATCGAATCCGGAAGGTAGATTTGACATAGATCATTTACAGTATTTACAGAAAGAGTCAGGTGTATATTTACATAGGTCACAAGAGAAATAGAATAGAAAATGCTACAGAGGGGATGGGTAGTTTTAAAGCTGCCATTTTTTACAAACCGTAACTTTATATTAGTTATTATTTTTTACTCTAATGCGCCACTCTGAACATCAAACTTTAGAACTTGTTTTGAAGATAGATGCCTGAAACTTACTTATTATTTCAAGCAGGATTTATGCCTTTCATTCAAAATACAACTGCTGAAGTGCTGGTTTGCTTCTATCTTTTAGAGCAGTAGTGAGAGAACTTGGAGCAGTAGTGAGAGAAGTTAACTGAGACACTGGAAGAAATATTTTTCATAACCTTTATGGGTCTGATGATAGATTCAAACACATCCCATGTTCTAGAGAGGAGAGGTTACCCTAGTGCTGGGTTAAGTTAGAGATGGGAGTGGGAATGGAGAAAAATTTTAGCCTGACTCCCATTGAATGATTATATGGAATGATTAAATATTCATTAAACAAGAATGAGAGAAAAAAAAGAGAGGAAACAAAAACATTTGTGATGCAGCACTGCTATTGCCATCCACAAATGAAGAGGGAAACCTCAGCTGCAGTCCCTGATCTAATTGTTGTTTAAATATTTAATACTGTGTTCACTGGAAGAAAGGCATGTACAGAAATTGAACCCCAAGTCTACCTTCCCACGTAAATGTTTGAACTGCCAGGCTTTTTGTTCATATTCATGGTTGTGCCATCTCTGGAATGTAGAATATGTAATAAAGCCCCGGCAAGATGAAAATGCTTTGAAAATAAAGAAAGCAGATTCCTCATTTCTTTCCTCCCCTTCCTTTTCTCACCTGCACTGCGAAGTAGTTGACTTTTATAGTATGTTTGACTTGGAGGTGATTCTGAGCTTCCAGCATCCTGAATAAGTAAGCCAACCACACATGCATAGGGTTTTAAGGAAGAAGGAGCTCATGAGAGAGCAGGGTATTAAAATGTCTATACAGAATTTGGTTATCTAAAGTTAAATATATTTCCAAGTTCAAGGCTGTTACCATAACCAGCAGAAAATCCTTATTTTCTGTAGATTTGGGTCAGTTACTTAGGAAAAAAAGCATATATTTTACAAACATAGGTATCAAATCTGTAGTCTGCTGGAAGGAATGCCTTCTATTCACTCTAAATGCAGACTTTTGTTAAATGAATATCAAAGGGGGTTAGTACCTGGTAGTTGGAAAAAAAGGAAACAGTATTTCAAATACAAAATAAATAGTAAATCCAGGTATAAATCACATCAGCAAGAGGCAAATAATCCTAATCATGCAAAGAGCTGGCTCTCTTGTGCATTTAGTTGTAATGAATGCTTCAGTTTTGTTAAATGTCAGCACATAAGCAGATTAGAGAGCTGTACTATGCTGGAAATGGTGTATGTGTTGATATACATTGTCAAGAATTTTTCAAAAATTCAAGAAGCCTCATAAATAATCACAAGGGAAACAAGAGCACTCCTAAGAAAACCTTCAAATATAATACAAGATCTTATCTCATGCCATTGGGTGGAATATTAACACATAATGTAGAAGTTGGGGCTAGGACTAAACCTATTAATTAAGGTGCGATTACCATCAGGTTGCTTCTAAAATTTATCCCCATTAACTTTCACACCCTGAGTTGTAATAATTTCCTAATACAGATTGTTCTGAAATAAAAGAAATAAGTTTGCCCAAGAGAAGAGAGAGCTTGTAAACTTTTTTTTTCTTTTTCCCCAGAGGTTAAACAGGTAAAGGGAGTCTAAATGTGTGGAGGTGGACTGGGTGTGGAAGGATTTCAGATGCTTGATAGGTTGATTCAGCCCTCACGGTTTCTTCCCTGGATGATCTGTCTGCACTTATTTCCTGCAAAAGGCAATTGTGCTTGCTAATTCAGTGTTACTTTAAAGGATACTGTATTGTATTTTGTTATTGTAACCTATTTGTGTACTATTTATATGATGCAGGTCACATGACTTCGGTGTAAAAGTCAGGTTGCCATTATAAATCGCTTACATAATTTGTAGAATACCATTTTAGAGATGTCCATATTTAAAAAAAAATGCAGAGCTGTAATCTTAACAGTAGTGTACAGTAAGGTCATGCAATTGTAGTTTTTGTATTTTGCTGCATAAACTACATGTAATTCGACATTGAGAGAACTGTATATCCTTTAAATACATTTCGAAATACAAATCAGTTAGTAATTGTCCTCCCCTTCTGCCTTTCTCCCTTTCCTCTTATCCTTTTGCCTTCCTTATTTTTTTCAAGGTATCATTCACTTTTCTAGTAGAGAAACTACCTGAGGAGCCACAAAAGAGAGCTAATCAGGGATAATCCTTGTTGACAGAAATGTGTATGTGCCGGTCATTAACGCTCTTTCCTGTATGCTTCAGGTCAGAGGTGTCAAAGGAGTCTTTTTGGCCAACCAGAAAATTGATGGGAAAGTTACAACTCTGATAACCTACAACAAAGGCCGTGACTGGGATTTTCTAAACCCTCCAGACATCGATATGAATGGCAAACCGACAAACTGCAAACCTGTAAGTGGCTCTTTTTAGCCTACCCTTTCCCTAAAGTGCACGAGAATTATTTTTTATGGCAGGATGTGCAGTAGTTCCAACAGCCCAAGAGCTTTGTGCTGAGTTTACTGGCCAAACTACTAGGCAAATCTACTTTCATTGCATGAGCAGTGGTTTCACAAGCTGTTAGTCCAGTCATCTTATAAAGTGAGTAGTCAGGACTCTGTTGCACTGCATTTCATATTTTAGATCACTTAGACACAAAGAGGACATTTTTTCTTGTGTGTAAACCACATAACCCAGTTCAGAATAATCATGACAACAGTCATTTGTGTCTGGTTATAAGGGCACATTATCAGTTAGCTTACCAATACCTTTTCCTTTTCTGTCTTTCATAGTTTTGTTTCATCTTAAACCAAAGTAGCCCTTTGTTCCCTGTTAAAAGGAACTCTTGACACTTGCTTGGAAATAACCACGGCTGTTAACTGCATGAAAAAGTCCTTTCTTTTTGTAAGATGATGTGATTTCAGTTTGTTTAGGTGCCCCAGCTACCCATAATATTTTGTTACTTGCAAGGCTATACTGAAAACCTTGTATTTTTCTCACTGACTCTCTGCTCCTGGGGACTCCAAGCTCTGCATTGCTGGGCAAAAGAAATGCTTTTATTCCTGCCACTACCATAGCTTTGATCCCGCTCCATGTAGCAGAAGTGGAGGGCTGGAGCTGCTGGCTCCCTTTTGAAGAGTTCAAGACCATGCTACGTGGTTCAAGCCTGCAGGGCCTGATCCAGAGCTCTCAGAGACAAGTGGAAAGATAATGGTGGCAGCAGCTCCCGGGTGGTGCTGGCAGCCTGCTCCTGGTAAAGCTCATGGCCAGATTGCTGTGAGCTGCATGAGCTCTGAGTGCTGCTGCACAAAGAGCAAGAAGCAGTACGTTGCTTAGCAAGGAGCAATGATCAGATGTGTCCAAAAGTCATTATGCTGTTTTTCATACCACTTTTTTTCTGAAAAAGAAATTTCAGTACAAACAGTTGGGTTTAATCATCATTTTACCAATTACCTTGGACCAACAAACATGCACTACTTGTTGCTGTTGCTGTTAGTTTGCATTTTTAAGCAATTATTCTGTCAGAGGGGTTTTTTAAACAAGAATTTCATCCTGACTTCTTTGAGTTTGGAGATCTTTTTGTTGAGATGGTGGCACACTACGCAGACTTCACCAGAGATTCTTGTTAGAAGGCTAAGGCTGGTATTTCAGACTGGAATTTGGCTCCATGGGAAACAGCCGTGATCTTTCTACAAAGACATACATTGCTGAAGCTGCTCTCTGACTGGGCTTTCATTATTGTAGGAGCATAACTGTTACCAGTTATTTTTAAAACCTGTCTTCTTCTTCTTCTTCCCCCACAAGCCTGATTGCTACCTTCACCTCCATCTCCGCTGGGCAGACAATCCCTATGTTTCAGGAACAGTCCACACGAAGGACACTGCTCCAGGGCTCATAATGGGGGCAGGTAAATGCATGACATTCTTTTTTAAGACCTGAAATGTGGCAGCAGTTCTTTGTAGATCTAGTCGTTTCATTTATAACAATAGCAAGCCACAAACATTGCCAAAATCAGGCTTTCCCTATAGAATAATCCTTTCTGGGATCTCTTGATCAAACAATTTAATAAAAGTTAATTCAAGTCCCAGAGCTGTGTCTTCTAGGACAGATCTGTAACAGTCGCCTGGATACATTATGCTTCTCTGTGCTGTGTAGTAGTATCTCCTTCCCCATTAGTGCGGTGCAGAGGCATGATGGTGGCTGAAGGACTTGTCCTGTATTATTTTTCTCTGGAAGTGGGGTGTAGGGCCTCCAGCATCATGAATAACCCAGCAGATCCAATAAACTGATGTAAATGGTGGCCAAGCCTTTGTTCTTTAAGCTTAGGTACATATAATTTGTCCTGTAATTTTTATTAATTCCTTTCTGCCTAAAAAGAGAGATTAAGCGAAAGAGGCAAATGTGTCTCTGGGTTGGGAACGATACTGGTTGTGGCTTCTCCATTATAACATACACATGGAGCCATGGTGCTGTGAAGTGGCATTTAATAAAAGAAATTCCATTGCAGTGTTGACTACTCATCAAGAAAAATACTCACATAACTGTTTTACTTTGTAACTTTGTGATTCATCTATTCATTTAATCTAATTTTCTGTTTCTTTGTTTCAAAATTATTAAAATGTTGACTGTTCTAAGAGTTTTTTTAAATTGCATTATTTTATTCTTATGTTATGGATTATGTTTAGGTGAAATACACACATGTACTGCTTCTCTTTTGGTAAAAGTGTATCTGTTTTTAACCAATAATGGTTTCTGCCTTAGCTTATACTACTCTCTTATAAACAAGCAGCTTACTAAACTGAACATTTCCTGATAATATCAAGGTGAGCATATTTGGTGTTTAAAGAGAATGACAGCTGCCGTTACTTCAATATAACTGAGGATTTCAAGTTTCCCCCTACTGTAAATGGAGCTTAAAGTATTTTACTGGAGGCAGACCTAACTGGTGAAATGCTGCTGTGTTTTTATTGACACAAATGAGACTAAGAATTTATACAGTGCCCTTATAGATACATTTCTATTAGGTCTTTAATTCATATTCTATGAATTCCAGTATTTCAAAAAATAGCCTCCATCTCAGGGATCTTGTTTTTACATAAAGGTAGTCCTATTCTAATGTGGGTTCTTAATTTTAGGCTCATCATATTGTACCTGAATGTCTTCTAGTAGCAAATTAAGCAATGAAGTTTAATTAATTAGTCCATTATTTCTATTTAATTTTTCTCTGTCCTTGCATTATAATCTGATGTGGTGAACTGATATTCCTTGAGATGTTGGGTTGTCTTCTTTTGGTTGGGTTTTGTGGAGGCTTTTTAAGTGCTCTGTTCCCTGAGATGATACTAGGGATGGCAGGTTGAAGAGGAGTACTATGCCCTTAATTCCTTACTAGAACAGCATGAGATTTTATCACTGTGACATTGTTTTACCATGCCAACTAGGTAAACTTGTCAAGAGCTTTCCTCAACATTAACATGAGGGAGTCTTTGATGACATCCAGGTATAATTAATAATGAACTAATATGTTAAATCTGACTTGATGGTGGAGCAACCTATAATGTAATGGAAATGGTAGAGAGGCACTCTCATGATAACAGCTGGCTAAAATCTCTGAGGGATGGTGTGAAAGTGGGAAAAATTTGCCCAAGAGTAGTGCAGTACATCCTTTCTCTGGCAGAAGGTCATGTAGTTCCAAACAGAGCCAAGGGACTTACTTTGGAGTCTTAAAAATCTTCTAAGAGCAGCTACATCTCCTTGCCAACAGACAACCTGAATCAACTCTGATTTTGACTTACATTTACATTATTTGGATGCTCAGGTCATCGGGATTCAGTGCACATGCTCAGTCTTATCTGGCAAACCTGATATCCTTGTAAACTTACACTTCTTATCAGAAATACTTTACATACAATGAGTTTGAATTTCTTCTGGCGTGATCCTTGAAACAGATAATCCTAGGCAAATCAACAGAAGTACTAGGCTCATAGTACATACAGAAATCAGATTATTTGGGCCACATCACACACTATTGGAATTTTACTGTTAGATTTAGGGAGAGCACATCTTCTGGAAATGACTGAAAATGATAAAGATCGGTGAATGTCAGTTGATCACAGTGTATCTAGGAACCATCAGTGCCTTGTGCTGCGAAAAAGGAAAAGTATTCTGAGGGCAAAGTAGGTAAATAATTGCCAGTGGAGAGAGGGAAATATTAATACTCTGGCAAAGTACTGTACAGCGACCTTTTTAATAAGAATGTGTACAATTCTGATCATCAATTTTCAGGACCAGTAAGCAGGTGCTAAGAAGGACTACTTGGCAGTTGATAGAAATAGAGAACATTTACAAGAGGAACCTCATTAGCTGAGAAAAATAAAGGGCAATGAAGAATATGATGTTTTTCCTGAAATTGTAACCATGGGGTAGAAACAAGTGATGTAAACAAATGGATAAAAACTAGAAATTAGAAAACAGTTTCTAACCATAAGAGCCATGAAGTTCATCCCCTCAATAAGAGCAGTATGGCTATCAATCAAAAAGAAAAAAAAAATCCCTTTAACATGAAGTTTGACTACTTTATAGGAAGCTTATACAACACACCTGCTTGTGATAATGAAAAACCTAACCTGTGACTTAAGGATAGCTGAAAATCAGAGCCAGAGACTATTGAATATTGTTTTAATTTAAAAAATAATTAAATGGTGAACAGCATTAACTGCTAGAGCATTTGGGAAAAATGCAATAGTAGGATGTTAAAATTGGATCTTTTAAAACTCATATTTACAAATAAAAATTCCACTCTATTGAAGTTGCATAAATAGTTCTGAGGAATGCATATTTTTAGCTTATGTGTATATATAAATTGTGCAGACAGAATATTAAATTTTATAGCTCCATATTAAAGTGTTCTTTTAAATAACTGCTTTGCTCCATTTAAGAAATGTAATAGGATTTTACATTTACATTTGATTTTCGTGCATTTTAATCTTGGCAGCAGCTTCTATTTCTCACAGCATCAGCTATGAAATGTGTGTCAATTGATGTGTAAATTTTTACTATAAACTTGTAAAGGACTTTTCTATGAAAAATGTTTAGAGAAGTGTAGATTTTTCAGGTGCTAGTTTACAATAATCGTCTGCTTAGCTTCCAATCCAGATGGCAAATCAAGCAAGCAGTAATTTCTGCACATTCACATGAACTGAGGAAGTGCTGGAAAAGTTCAGTTTACTTTTTGTCATATCAGGCCGAAATACATTGCGTACATTGTGATAAATTTCTATCATTTTTTCACAAAAGTAGCATACCAGGATGCCACTATAAAAAGGATGAGGGAACAGGGAGATGATTGCGCATTTCCCAGTGCATTTTGGAGTGAAGATCCAGCAATTCCCTTGGATTTTTCTCATGTTGACATGTTCCCCCATTCTGATGGAATGAATGACTCCCTTAGCCCTCAGCTGAACACATCTTCAGCTTGCCAGGCAAAAACTGTCGATCTGGGACATTTAAACACAAATTGGTTGTATGTTTGTTCAACACTGTAACTACAAGTTTACAAACCATGAAATTTTAGCTTATTGTGCATTGACTGAAGGGATGTTACGACTGTATTTATTACCAGTAATCTAGGCAAGGCACATGTCTCTTTTTGGAGTAGGTGTTTGCCTGTATGCTAAATCTAAGTGGCTGGAAAAGATTTTCCATATTAGAAGCATTATCGAAGTATTGCATATGGAGATTGTTTTTTCTCACAGTAAGCACATCTAAAGTCCTGTATAAAAATATGGGTAAATGTAGTGATAAGTAGCACTTAAAACATGTTAATTAATAGTAAACTGTAAATGAAACTAATCTCCCATATTTGTGTGACCCAGTAGGAACCTGCCAAAATGCCTGAGCAAAGACAAATTTCAATTACTCTTGAAACCTGTATGTGTTTTTCACAGCTATACCATGTTTCCAGAGAGCTTGGCTGGCCACCAGTCATCACTAAAATACACTGCTTGCTTTCACATCCCTGTGCTACCAACTGCTAAACTGGCATGTGCAAAGTTACAAATAGCTTGGAGAACTATGCTGAGCAGTAGTTAGTACCCCTGTATTCTAGTTTTCAGGACTGCCACCCCTGCGGGGATGGAACATGTAATTTTACCCAGTGACTTTAAAATTAGCCTTTACTCAGGACAAGTAAAACAGCAGAAGAGGATTTCCTGTATCCCAAAGCACAGTTTGAAAAGGTTTGTAAGAATGCAAGTAACAGAAATGAAAAATTACTATGGTTAATCAAAAAATCCAAAACGCATGCCAAAATGTTTCCTTTTGTTTCCTAAATTGAAAAAGCAAGGTATCAGGACATAATAGCAGCAGAGTCATACTGACTCAGGCCAAGAGACCATCTAGCACAGTATCCTGGCTCTGTTGGTGACAAAAGTCTTTGGGGAAGGATTTAAGAAGAATTCAGGTATATATGGTCCCCCAGGCCATGTTTAGGGACAAGGCACACATATGAGACTGTTTATGGTAAGTGCTATGGTCAAGACAGCACCAGGTTTACCTCTCCTAACCGGGGGGCATGCCACACACATCCTCAGTTTCATCACATGAAAACACCCTTTCCATGGCCTATAACATAACCCTTGTGTTATTTCAGGTAATTTGAACTGGGGAGGGACAGGACACACGTCACAAAAATACATCTTCTGGCCATGGCAGCTCCACCTGGGGAGAGACAGGGCTGAGCAATGTGCTGTGATCATGGTCAGGTCATGCCAACTGGCCTCGGCTGCAGGACAGTCTCTGGCCTTCCCTTATTCTGTGTATGTGTGGTGTTTGCAATAATACCATCCCTTTATTAGGGACAAAGTATGAACCTCTAAAAATGCCTTTAACAGCAATATATTTAAAATTGGATGAGAAATGTAGAAAGCAAAGTTGAAGCAAACACTCACAGGAATTGCAGGGTCTTTTTTCCCGTTCTTTCCTGTTCCTGTCATTTAGCTACAAAAAAGATTATGAAATAATGTAAGACAAACTTGAGGAGCTTCTGCATTACAAACAAAACTTCTTGAAACTAGATGGCAAAATACTCTGTGTCATGTCAAAGGAGTTTTCAGGCCATTTAGATAAAAAAGTGATGTTAAAAAAAGTGATTTTAAAATGATACTATTTATAGCTCTAGCTAATATTGCCTTGTCATGGTTTGACCCCAGCCGGCAGCTAAGCACCACACAGCTGCTCACTCACTCCCCGCCCTGGCTAGGATGGGGGAGAGAATAAGAAGAGTAAAAGTGAGAAAACACATGGGTTGAGAGAAGAACAGTTTATTAATTTAAATTAAATAACAATAATAACAATAATAATAAAGAAAAAATTAAGGAAAAGGAAAATAACAAAGAAAGATAAATAAAACCCAAGAAAGACAAGTGATGCAATTGAAAATAATTGCTCACCACCGACCAACCAACCGATGCCCAGCCAGTCCCTGAGCAGCGGGCCCTCCCCGCCAACTTTCCCCCTCATTTTATTGCTGATCATGCCATCATATATTCAGGAATATCCCTGTGGTCAGTGGGGGTCAGCTGTCCCGGCTGTGTCCCCTCCCAACTCCTTATGCCCCCCGGCCTGCTCGCTGGTGGGGAGGTGTGAGGAGCAGGAAAGGCCTCGGCTCTGTGTGAACACTGCTCAGCAGTAAGGAAAACATCTCGGCATTATCAGCACTGCTCTCAGCACAAATCCAAAACATACCCCCATACTATCTACTATGAAGTAAATTAACTCTATCCCGGCCAAAACCAGCACAAGTTTGCAGTTGATTACCCATTTGAGATGCAGTAACTTTTTCAGTATGAACCTGAATTGCCTTCAGTGTATTAGATTACCTTTACTTGTTACCACAGATGGATTTTGAGATGTAATACAGACCCACTAAAATGATAGAAAAGTTTCCATGTTGTAGTGGCACACCTGAGGAGCTAGTGCAGATATTTACAGCTGTAATAAGGAGCACAGATTTTAGTGTGATTCACCAGGCAAACAGCACAGTGATGTTTGTGGCTGTGCAGTACAGTCTGAACAGCGCAGGATGTGGTGGGAATGGTACGTACACACTGTGTTAGCTTCCAGTCTTGGGGCTGAGTGTAATTTGGCTGTTTCTCACCTTCTCTATCACTTGATCATGATGTCAGTGGTGCACATGTTATTGGCTGCCACACTTAGAACAAATACGGTTCATAATTCGCCTCAGATACAGCACAGAAACTTTCAGGGTGTCTTAGCTCTACTTTGAATGCTCCTGTGACTTTGCAGTTGTTTGTTTGTAATGTTATTAATGTCAGGATTTTTTACATTTCATTTGATGTGAATTGGAGCTGTTGAAAAGGGGTTTACAGGGTGCTATTACATGTGCTTTGTTTAGTTAGCTGTCTTAATCCAGTAACACAACACACTGTGAGGTAGCTAGAGCCTAAAATTATGTGCTTTATTTTAAATCTCAAAAAGAACACAATGTCCCAAATCTTTGAAGTTATTTTTTATTAACACATAAAAAATAAAGTTAAAACAATGTAACTCTTCAGAGAAAACTCATAACTCTTGTGTGACACGTTAAATAGAAAGGTTTGCAAATAAAATCATGGTGAGTCCACTAAGTTCTTTGAAGGTCTTAGTTTTATTCCTGTTCTACTTTTTCAGGCTAACAGCTTTCAAAGATATCCTTGGCTTAACAAACACCCCCGCACACCCCCCACACCATGTGTTCCTGTGGAAATTTCCTTCAGCCTGTTACCTCTGAGATTTGGCTGCATGACTGCCTCCCACTGCAAATGACCCCCTGGGCTGTGTAGGAGCCTCCCTGCCTCCATTGGTGATGCAGGTTTCCTGCTTGCTCCCTCACCTGCTTTTTCTTTCTGAAGCCACTGACGCTGTTTTTCAGCAAGACATTGTCTGCAGTACCCACAGAGCAAACTGCAGCTAAAATGAAAAGTTTTACCCTCACTTACAAAAAGGATTGTCTTACACACATGAAGGCCTGACTTTATAAAGTATGCAAAATTATGTAATATAATTGCATCTCCTAAAAATCTGGAAGTAGTGGAAATTACAGCCTTCATTAATGCACAGAACGTTATGTCAGCAATCAGAAGTTCCTGCACGCATCAATTCTGGGTTTTCACTCTTGGCCTGGAAATGGGCCACTTTCAAATGTCAAAGAGCAGTGAAGTCCTTTTTCCAAAGCAGTACACTGTATGCCAAGTTTGTCATCAGTTGTGGTTTTTGACAGAATGGCATTTCTTTGTAATTATAGCTGAGTCCACAAACTCCTTTTGCTCATTTACCAAGAAAAGGCACTAAAGGTAAAACCAAAACTAGAATTCCTGTCTGTCTTGTTACAGACTTGCAATTACAAAGCAGTTGCTAGTATCTTTCAGTCATTACCATATCAGCTGGATATAAAAGCCTTTCTAACAAAGCATAAGTTGATCCTGTTTAGTTTACAGACTAATTCTCCATTAGCTAAGGCAATTTGCCACTGCACTTTTAAAAGTGCAGATCTATAGCAATTCTCAAAATAAAGACCTACTCATGCAAGTAGATTTCAGTAAGTGGTGAAAAGAGGTAGAATAAACAGCATTTATCCAGGAGCAAAACTAACAATGCATTCATTAAAGGTATCTGTGCAAAGAAGGGTGTAGACTGACAGCAATACTTTAAATTCTAGCAGGCAAATAAATATTTCTATCCACAGCTATCCCAAAGAAAAAGTTCTGTGAGTAACTGCAGAAGCACAAGAATATACCCATTCGCAGAAATATATACCAGTAAAACAGTAAAAACTATACAGAGGAAAGTAAGAATAGCAAAATAAATATGTTTTGTAGTAACAGTAAATCAAATCTCCTTTCCATTCCTTCAGCTGTGAGAAGGTGGTTTCTCATTCATACCTCCTTCTAGTGACCAGATGAATCTTTGGTACACAAAGCTGATGGGACCCAGTCCTACTTCCTGGTGAAATCTGCGAGATGCAGGAAAATAAGATCATTTTTCCTGATCTTCGGTCACATCGGGTTTTAGGATTCAAAGTGATAATAAGTTCCAAATGGCCATTAACCAAATAGATTTAAATAAACCTGTATTTGGGGAGAAAATGCAACTGAATTCCAGTGTGAAGCTTTCATTTTGGAACTGTCTCATTAGGTAATATTCACTATTTAATTGTGTTTAATTGTTGGGGTGGGTTTCTCTTATACTGGAAGATCTGCCTAAATCAATGCAACATGGCTGTGACCAAAAGATGTGATTTTCCAAGGACTACTGGACAGAATAAAACCAAAAGTTGAATCTGTTCTTAAAAAAACCTGAAAATTTTGTTAGTCTTATGGTCCTTTGTCCTTAACACTTTGTCCTGGTTTCAGCTGGGATAGAGTTAAGTGTCTTCCTAGTAGCTGGTACAGTGCTGTGTTTTGAGTTCAGT
>JANZLQ010000056.1:35285455-35333027 GCA_026212715.1 Elanus axillaris
ATTATAATTACTTTCTTCTTTTCTGTTCTATTAAACTGTTCTTATCTCAACCCACGAGTTTTACTTTTTTTTTTCCCGATTTTCTCCCCCATCCCACTTGGGGGGAGGAAGGGGTGAGCGGCTGCGTGGTGTTAGTTGCTTGCTGGCATTAAACCACAACACACTTACGGTGTGGTTGTAACTTTCTGTCATTCCCATCACGGAGGTTTGCTTGTGGATGCTGGTATCAGTAGAGCCTTTGTTTCTTAAAGCTAGGCAGCCTTGTGTAAAAATGGTAACCCTTTTGTGAAGCCATATGATGGCCCTGGCTACCCCGGCTGCATGGAGCAAGTCAGCAGGCAGAGGGGTGGGAAGGCAATGCCGCGTGTCTGCCAGGCAAGTGCCCTGCAGCCTCCATCTGACTTCAGCTGGGCTGCTTTTTGAAGATGAAAATGCTTGCAGGGAAAGAATAGGGGCTGTTCGCTCCACAGTTAGCCGTTTCTCTTTCCTTCCTGCTTGGTGCAACTGCTGTCACATCCAATAGTAGTCATGAGCGTCATCCCTGCACTTGGAGTCCAAGTTGGTTTTGGCACATGTTTTATCTTACAGGTCTTCTATCTACTTCATCCGTATGAGCCTGGTTCTTAAGTCTGTGTTCAGTCCACTTCACTTTCATCTGTACTGCACTGACCTTATCAGATCTCCTCATTGCCTACAGGAATAGAGTCTTACTTTCAAAATGGCCAACTAAATCTGTGCTGAATTATTTGATAAATGAGAGAGCATGAAGTGGGTTGGAAAGATGAAAACCCAAGAGAGGCAGTGGCATCTTCTGAAATGTTAGATGCAGTTGAAAGAAATGAACTGACTCCTATAAATTCCCTGATTCAACATAAATATCCTAATCCTGTCTAGGCTTTATGTAGGGTTAAATAATGTAGAGTTGTACCATTGAACAGTGGAGCACATGCAAGCCTGATAGTCCAAATAAGAGCCTGTATTTTGGGCAGTGGGTGCTGTCATTCCTCTCAGGAACCTTTTCAGCACTAGTGAGCACACTCTGCATAAACAGATCTGTTTTGGTGGTTAAAACCAGCTATTTATATAACACACAAGTGAAATTTCATACTACCATCCTAATCTCAAGTGTTTTCTTTCCTCGTCTCTTCTGCTTAAGAGGATCTGATAATTTTTATCATATTTCTACTGTAAAAACATACAAACCATATATTTAAGTCAAAATCCCCTGGAGGATTTCATTTAGAAGGAATATTGTGCTATGATTACTTCTCCCTACAGCACTGTAAACTGCCTGGTTGTTTAATAGTTTTCTATTCAAAATACCGCATGTTAATAGATGGAGATGTCAGTATTTGGGATTGCATTTGCTAAGATCATCTTCCACAAGTTTGTTTTAACACTTCTGTTTGCTTTGCAGCAATCTGAATGCTAGCTGCTGCTCCTCAGTGCTTTTTGTCAAAATATTCAGTAGCTTCCTGGTCAATATTTAGGTAAATCAAGTAATTCTGCTTTAGGTTCTTCTATATTTACACACTTTTTCAAACCCCCTGCCCTCTCTTTTCAGTGTTACGTATTTTTCAGATTCTAGATTTTGCTACCGCTTCATAAAGTCTTACAGATAAAACATTTTTTTATTTTAACAGTTCAAGTTCAAGGTGAATAATTTTACAGAATGTGATTAAAGTTAACGTACGGCATCTGAGTTTATGGACGTTTCAGACTGACAGCTTAAATATGTGTTCTTTTATAATAATTTTTCAGCATGCAGCAACAAAACTAAAATTTTGGTTTGGCCTCTGCATTTCAGTATTAGAATTAAGCCTCATTGCTCCCACCTATGGATTGCTAGCAGTGTAGAGGAAGAAGCTAGAAGTGTACATACACGTTTTTAAAAGGATTTATCTGGTGTTACCAGAAATCAAGTAAGCCTGCTGATCATCTGTGTTTAGTTCTTGCTCTGACCTGGAGACCTGCTCTGACTGGCATCAGGACTCGATCCAGTCTCTCTTGCTCATGTGGATGCAACCCTTGTTCCCTCTCGTTTCATGACAGGTAACCTGGGCTCCCAGCTGGTTGAGTATAAAGAAGAGATGTACATAACGTCTGACTGTGGAAAGACGTGGCGTCAGGTAGGAAACAGAAGTCATCAAAGGCACCTGGAAATATTTGAATGTACCAAATGGGATGAATTTTATAATGCTTAACTAATCTTTATATACTCACTCTTTTGACGGAGGTGGCTATTATTATCCTCATTTTACTTGGAAACTGGGAGACTTTAAGAAGGTGATTTGCAAAACTCAGATTGGCTGGGCTGTCAGGTTCTGCTGAAATTCCAGTATTTTGGTCTCTTTAAAGTTCTTGCATAAAAAAACAGAGTCTGTTTAGGCTTTTAATAATTTAAGTAATATGCCTATGCTAATGATGAAGTGGACCTGGCCTAGATCTTGCAAATATTCCAAGCTAGAAGACATGGTTTAGGTAGAAAGGCAGAAATTCTTCTGCTTTATAGTCTGAAAACAGGTATTTAAGCTTAAACTTTGTTCTTCACTGAAACTGAGTAAGCAAAAAGAGATTTAAAAAACCAGTAAATTTTTGAATGTCTGTTAGTATGATTTGGTCAATACTGGGACTACAAACACCAAAGTATTAAAAAAAGAACAGTCATGTAGTAGCTGTAATGCCATTCTGGACATCTTTTGCTTCTAATGCCTAGTGTCAATTTAAGCATTGCACCTTTATTACGTATTTTTTCCTAAATTGCTCTATCTCAGCAATGCTTAATCACAGGGATATTTTCTTTCTGTGTGTATATAGCAACAACACACAATATGATCTGGAATCTACTTATAATGTATATCCAGGAGGAAAAAAACCACCCTCAAAAGACCAAAGTGTGTCAAAAAATAATTTAATTTCAGTTAAAATAGTGGTTTAATGTTCAGCTGGAATAAAATGAAGTTGTGTTATTTTCTAGAGAACAAGTGTGAAAACGTTCTCACTAGTGTTACTGAGCTTGGGGAGTTTGAAATTAAAAGAGGAAAATACAGACAGTTTCTTCTATTGCTATTGCAGGGTGCCATTAATACCCCACAGAAGGACTTTTTAAAAGAAATATATTCTTTTTGTCATGATAATGTCCTTTGAGGTTTAAAAGATAAAATTTTATGCCAAATTCCTTCTTGAAATCTAGCATATGATAAATAAGTGTTTAAATGCAAAAGCTTTCCAGTTTTTGCAGTGGGTACTATATTGTCTACTGTGTCACAGAGGCCTCTCTAATAGTTTATTGTCAGCATTTGCCAAAGTTCTATAGTTTTTCTGGTGTGAAAACTAAGAAGAAAAGAGCAAAGGGCATCAAATTCATATTTTTGCTGCTTTTCATTTGTGAGACACTCAGGCAAATGATATGTGATGAAACTTGACCTTAAGATGACTATTCATGCTGCAAAACAAACCACAAACTGATCCCTCATTGTGACAGTCAAAATGAAAAATACCTTTGCTAGCTTTACTTTAATTAAAACTGCTACAAAGCCTTTGAAAGAGCTTACTCAATATTTGTGATCGGAATGAAAATGTAGATTATTGTATGTATTTTATGGCCTCACTGTTCATGATCGAACAGTTCTTCCAGAGGACAGAGGTACATTTCCTTTCTCTGTTGGAGCTCATGCAACAAAAGACAAGGCTTCAGTAAGATGATATGGGAATTATTTAGACAGTTAATTACAGATCTCGTGAGATGGCAAAAGCAGAGCAAACATGTTCGGGTGGGTTTAACTCATTGACTTGGAAACATTGCAGTCGTCATTACCGAGTGCCTGTCACCTTTCTCACATGCCACACATGATGTTGCAGAGCTGTCTACAGACTAGAAAAGGAGCAGTCTGTGCTTGCATAGAGTGAAAGAGCAAGGCAGAAAAGTAAATATAAAAGACTTAGGAGAAAAGGCAGTTCAAGGAATTAATTAAAAGCTTTCCTGAAATAATAGCAGTATTGGTTCAGAGGAATATAGGACTGGGAGGAAGGTGAAAGATCATATAGTTCAACCATGTGCTCTGAGACAATACCAAATGTACTAGGAACATCTCTAACAGAGGTTTGCCAGACCTATTTGTTAATCCTTCACTGTAGAAGATCCTGCAGTTGGGCTATCTGGTGTTTCACCATTCTTCATAGATTTTTCTGAATATTTAATGTAAGCTGTCTATGCTTTCTACTGTTGTTCTCACAGTTTCACAAATTCTGCAAGATAACTTGATTTTTTTCTTGTCTTTGGAGAGGAGTGGTTTCCTGTCACCTTTCAATAACTTCTCAGATGTGGAAAGGTGATTATCATGTCTACCCAGACTATAGGGTTTTTCTTCTTGGAAAACAGGAAACTTAAATCCACTGGTTTTCCTAATGGATCAGATTTCTAATGTGCTTTTCCTTTTTGTTGCTCATCGATTGGACTATCTAATACGCCATTCCTCTCCTGAAGCATGGTAAAGCTGAATGGAAAATTACAAATTTTATCAGCACTGAACAGAATGAAATGATTGCCCTTGATGTCTTGACATTACTGGCACCTCATTTCAGATTTCTTTTCTTTGCGCTAGCATCACATTGTTGACTCAGATTCAGTTTGTGATTCATAACTGGGACCAGTCCCTGAGTTCCTGAATTTGCAATAGATTCTCTATTTAACAACAATCTACCGATCATTTTCCTTCCATAACTTCTTAACCGGCTGTATACATTTAAATGATTTTAACTGAACCCTTATTTCCATATCTTGCATATGGTAAGGTCGTATGAGAGTTCAGGAAGGCTTACTATGGTAGGATATACAGCCAGTGTTTATAGGTAGAAATAAAAATGCCCAAATGAGAGTTTTGTGAAATTAAGTAAATACTAGTGATAAATAGAAAAGTAAAATAAGGATTGTGATTATAAGTAGCCACAATACTACTTGGGCTTGCTCCAGTTGTTCTGACTTTCTGTTGCATGATGCCTGAGCTACTTGGTAATATCTCTTGAAACTATCACTCCACTGCATACCATTTTAAGGCAAACTGAAATTTGTGACTGTGTGTTGTACAACATTGCACTGTAAATAGCAGTAGTTTAGGAGCTGATTGACGAGAAGCTTGAATGTCCATGCAACAGCAGTGATCTGGTCTGTAGGAGAAGGGAGTCTCATCTTGACATAATCATGAACTATGTGGGCTTCAGTCATCTTAAGTGAACCGCAAAGATGTAGCCTGAGGTGAACTTGTGGGACACATATGTCTATTTAGAAGATTTCTCTATCTATTACACCAGGAAAACAATATCATAAAATGTGTTAATGAACATGATAGCAGTCAGATAGATACTGTACAAACTGATTTCTATTCACAGTTATGGATGCCATTGTTATTTCAACAGCATCTGTTACAACACTGTGCTTGAAATAGGGCAAAGAGAATAAGAGAAAGGTCTGGCTTTCAAAAGAAAAGGCTTAAATAAAAGGAAAAACAACAAAAAAACTTTCATATTTGATCTGCTACCAAAGTAGCTAGCATAGCAACAAATGCTCAATTAAGCTAATAAGGTTACACAGAAAGTCTGTTTTATGTCTACAAACTGAATCCAGATCTCTGGAGCTTTAGTCCAGTGCTTTGCTTGTTGGAATATTATTACTCTATGTCAAATCCTTTCATGTCAAAGCAATTTGGAAAAACATTTGTTTAAGCAAGACTACTTGTTTTTCTGCAGACATCTTTAAGAGATAGATGCTAACACCTTTAAGCACAACAGGAAAGGCTGCAATCCCAGCCTCACCCCTGGGAAGGTGCAACTGGATTTGAATTTACAAATGGATGTCACTTCGTGCTGGGTTTGAACTTCAGCTCTAACACTGGGACCACCATTGCCTAAATCCTTTGCAAACTGATTATCTTGGTTTTGTTTCTAGAAAGTAGACAGAAGTATTTACTTCTGTGCTGAACTCCACAGGCATTAAATCGTTAATTCTTTTCAATGTACTGAAGATGAAGATTTACTTTCATCAGGAAAGTCGTACCTTTTTCATTCTTAAATGTTTGAAATGTGTACAAGAAGAGCATGATGTAGAGATGACATTAATGTGTCGTAAAGTATCCTCTGTGCTTCACAGTGTGCCAAATGGATGTAGGGTAAAGCTGGGATACTGAAAAGGCACATGAGAAAGTGCCATGGTGTTTTTCTGGGAAAACCTAATTTGGATAAAGTGATGCACGTACCAGCTTCCTTTATCTTCAGTATGATGGTGGAGCTTTTCGAGACTTTGTGTCCCAGCATATACCATTTTATTTTGATTTGAGCAAAAGTTCAAACAAAGTTTAGAGGAGGATCAAACTCTGCTTGCTTATCTGACTCCAGCTAATCTCATCCTTTTGAAGTGTATCTAAATTAATGTCTATCCTTTACTGAATTTTCTTCTAAAATATGCAGCTGTGTGGAACAAGAAGATAGGACTGTAAATGCCTCATATCATGGTTTCGCCTGTAAATTGGCAACACTGAAAAGCTGATCAGACACTTGAAGCCCTAGGATTCCCATAAAATAGGCTCTCACTAGATGAGAGGAAGACTAAATTCTGAACCCAAATTAAATGGTTATTATATTTGAAGTAATTGTGAATGTGCTCTAAGATACTCCCCCCCTAATCTGGTTTAGTCTTGCTGATAAATCCCCTAAATGTAGCATTTAGTACTCTCAAAAAAAAAAAGCATTTAGTATTGCCATTTTTTTCATTCATAAGGCAAAGTAAAGCTAACCTTTATGTTTTTCACCTTTGCTTTGTCAAAGCCTATAGGCAGCTGCATGTTCATCTATTAACTGCTAATTGTAGTGTCTCACTTTATCACCTGCTTTTATGTTAAATGAACTTTCACAGGTTAATAACGTAAGTAAACCCTGTCTTAAAACACATTTCACATGTAAAAAAGGGAAGATATATACCTGTTCATTTATTTTAGTACTGATGATGACCTCTAGAAAATGAATGAAAATAATTTAGGAAATTTTGAATCCTTTATACCATTAAATCAATATTACATGTATTTTGGTTCTGAACTCATAGCGGCCTCTGTGTGAGATCACATAAAGTTTGAATTTAAATAAATCATTGACACTGGAAATGCAGAAAACATGCTTGCACCAATTATTTCAAATTCTTTAGAGTCTGGAGAACATATGAGAAAGTCACAGACAGCAGTACTTTTCCCATTTTTTTAGAATTAGACTACAAAGCATTTTATTCTGCAAGATACACAGAATATGGCAAATACCACAGTAAGGTGATAGGTCACGTAGTGATATATAATAGGAAGGAATGCAGAATGCATACTGTGAGAAATATAAGCTTGGGCTAAAATCACTTCAGACAGTTTAATCTGACTGTGATTTGAACCTGAACGTTTTCTGATTCACCTGCTTAACTTTCTTTTCTTTTACAGCTGGGAGAAATATAAGAGTTAAACTGACTTTTATGTCCTTTTCAGTTTGAAGTGCGGACATTATAAAACACAGAAGTCTTTTAATCCTGGTTTGCTCGTACATTTTATTTCTGCTGGTTTGTACATTTGCTTAGCTGGCCTTTTTTTGTCTGACTTGTAGGTCTTTGAAGAAGAGCACCACATCTTGTACCTGGACCATGGTGGAGTTATTGTGGCCATAAAAGACACTTCTATCCCTCTGAAAATACTCAAGTAATCCTACAGTCAATTAGAGTAGCGCTATTATGTATTTGAGACTTAAGGCAAAGTTCAGAATTTAAGATGAGCATTTTAGTGTGATCATGTATGAAATGCAGGTGGAGTCAGCTTAGTTTATCATTCACTAAGTCAACAAAATGCAGGTGCATGTTTTCTTAAAGATTATTTCATGGTGCTGAAGGTACCATGGTATAACACATTAATCATAATAAAATTTTCTGGCATCAGCGTAGGTATTTTTGCTTAAAAGGCTATCTTGGGACTCTACAATTAAAGCCATGTTCAGCATGATTGTTTTCTGCTACTGCTCACACCAGCAGTATATGGTAATGATGCTCAACCTATGATGCGTATGTGGCTTAGGTACCCAGTCAGGATAGTTCATTATGTTCACTATTCATACTGTTCATTCATAAAGCTCTGTCCCTTCCAAGGACCACAGGGAATGAAGCTGTTGGAGAATAGCCCTGAGTTGCTCTCACAAGAGCAGTATAGTGTAGACTTTGGGAGCCAAAGGGGAAAGGACTTATGTGTGATTATGTGCTGTGTAAAACACTATGCAAAAAGCTCAGTTCATCTTAGATATTCATGCACAAGTTAACTGTAGTATACATAGATACTGTCCTATAGTGATAATGCAGCAAACGGCCTTCTCTTCTTGTTTGGAGGGAAAGGTTTGCTGCAAAGCATTTTGCTATAAAATACCAAGTTTTAAACTGCATAATAGTGAAGCAAAATCTGGTATTCTTACACAGTGGCATACAGAACTATCATCTACGGCATAAAAAATGTAAGAGATCTTTGTCATTTGTGACTAGGTTCATTTTTGCATAATACTGTATACACTAATAGGAACTAGGTTATGGACTTGGTTAGCTAGAATGAAAGCCATCATAAACCTACTATCCAAAAGACCTGGAGGAAATGTAGAGAAAAGAAACTTTGGTTCATAAATTTGGGGTGCACAGAGTATTTGAAATATGTTTTGCTGATTCATCAGCATCTTTTGCAAATTTTTAAGTGGATGGTAGCAGCTGTGAAGGGCCATCATCTTGATTCCTGCAGTTACTGCAGCTCCCACGTATTTTAGCAATTAGGCTGTTTGGCTCCCATGCTTCACTGACCTCTGCTTAAGAGGTCTCTAGCTCAGAGACTACTAGAAAGAGTGAAGTGTAAATTAACTTGCTCTTGGACATACAAGGTAGCAAGATAGTTTGTTGACAGACCTCAGTTTTTATCTGCCTGAGAATTTCCATTGTTATGGAAAATTTATTATACACCTTCTAAAGATGTGAGCCCCTGGATACATTGCTGAGAAAAAGATCACATTAATATGACTTACTGTCCAGGCATATTGTATTTTGGTGATCATAAATCCCGGGCTTTAGTAGTGAGGGGATTTTTTTTTTAATCAATCAATTCTGGTTTGTATAATAATAGTTGCAGATGAAAACCTTTTTTGATTTTTTACAGGTTCAGCATAGATGAAGGCCAGACTTGGAGCACCCATAATTTTACCAGCACTTCAGTCTTTGTAGACGGATTGCTTAGTGAACCTGGAGATGAGACACTGGTCATGACGTAAGTTTCTGGATTCATCTCTTTTTTCAGGTCTCTCTCTGCTTATGCACTTGAGCATTTTTTTAATGGTGGAAGTTTGAGATAGTTTTTGAGTCAGTGGCTTTTGCTTCTTGCAGTCACACAGGCTCTTACATTGATGTCCAAACAGCCCTAGTATGCAACCTGTCTTTGAAATTATTTGAGTGCAATATTTCAGATTGTAAAGATGAAGCGTTATGTTCACATGAAATTTCGTAAAGTTACCACCAGGGAGAGTGCAATAATAGGATTGCAAATACAAATCAGAGAAACATAGGTAAAAAAAAAATAACTAATTCCTGCATTTTTTTCTGTTTTCTACAGATTCTTAGGCAGACTTCAAAAATATTAAATATCTGTCCTTTCTTCTTGTAAAGATTGTCTTCATGGTGTAAAAAACTATATTGTTGTCCTGGTAACAAGCATTGCAGTACTTTGTGTAACCAAACACTGTGCTAACAAATACAAGGTTTTATTCTGTGCGGTGACTGAGGCAGATGCTGTGAATAGAGTTAAAAATAACCAAATTCTGCAACTCAGGCCCCTGTTTGTCTGTCTTTTTCCGAAGGGCCAAGGACATCTGGATCTGAGCTGCAGGTTTTGCTCCATCTCTAGGATAAATACTAATATTTTAAAAGTGTCTGAGAGTAAAAAACACCTGTCCAATTAGGGAGAAAGGCACATGCTGACTGCAGCAGGAAAGGGGAATGCACTCAGGGATGTGCAGGTTGTTACCTGTGTTCCTATCGGAACAGCTTGTGCAATCCTTTATATTGGAGCTCAGTGTGTTCATGACAAGCTTTTTCTCCTAGGAGTTACAAATAGAGCTCCCTTTGACATGTACCAGTAGCATTCTCCCCAGGAGAAAAAAAAAAAACGAGCAGCCCATAGCCCAGCACGGAGTTACGTAAAGGATCCTCATCAAAACAGAAATCCTACTCAATGTACTTAAAAGCGTTGAGCCAAGTTCATAATGCTGTACTGCGCAGAGGTGAATTTGTTCTGTTAGTTACTTCTTTATTTCTCCACTGTCCCATTTATCCTCCATTATACATATATGACCTGGGAAGAATAGTATTATCCCACTATCTTCCCCTTCTCTCAAGTATAGGGGTTTTTTTATGGTATAATATATGCCACACAGAGATACTTATGCTTCTGAATGAAGGATTTCCATTGATTTCAGTGGAAGTAGAGGGATCAAAAGCTTACCCTAAACTGTACTTACTGGCAGATAAAATTATGTGAGATGACTATATGCTCTAGGTTTTTTTCTTATTAAATGTCATTAAAAACAGTGATTTTGTGAAGATATATTTAAATATCTGGCTGAATTGACTAAAGAGCTCTTGTAAAACACAATGCCTTTTTGTAATCATCCATCTGAAATACATAGACCTGTAGCTAGATTTGGTACATGAGCCCAGACTGACAAAAAAGCATCATGTGACTTGTGTGTTTCTAAGGGCAGAACAAGAGTCTGACTCCAGCACCTCAATGCCAGGCTTGTGGGATCTTACTTTGCAGCTCATTCTGCTGAACATGGGGGGCATCACTTTCTATCACTGACTGGCCTTGAAAAGACAAGCAGCCTTCCTCCCAGGCTCTAAAGATAATGAGAAGAATAAACCTGCAGTATGTGTTTCCTTGTTGCTGTTGTATCAGCTTTCTTGTCTCTCCTATTGCTTTTGATTGGGTTTTACCTTCAGGGTGACATTGTCAGCCCCACGATGCTCTGACTTTACATCAAGACCTTTTGTCGTTCTGTCTGGCTTAGGTCATTTTCTTTCAAAACTTCACACTTGTACTGAGTTGCTGTGCATGACTTAATCTACAGAGATTTGCTGCTTTTGAGAAATGTCATCCACTGATACACACTCCCTGGAAAGAAAAAAAAATCAACTGTGCCATCTTTTACATTTTATTAGATAAAAAGTGTTTTTTTCTCCTGGGTAGAATGTGGTGAGATGAACTTGTGTATGATAATGGAAATAAATTAGTAGTGTCTTTCACCCCAAGGAATCCCCAAATCCATTACTAAGGACCTAGTCTGACATTTTTTACTTGTACAGGAATTTAATTTTCTCCCTTTCGTATTGAGTTTGTTTGAATAAGCACTCTGAATAAAGAGTCCAATGTCAAAATCTGCATAAATTAGGAGAGAGAGCACAATTCTGAAGTGTGAAGTTAATAACTTAAAAGTGTACAGCAAAATTGTGGAACAAACATTATTTCATTTAGAGCTTCTAGAGTAAACTCACAAGAGTCAAAAAGTATTTTACTTGTACAGAAAGTGGCTAATAGTGTAGGGTAAAATCCTGATTCCACTGAAGTCAGCTTAGGGATTTCCTTCAAGGTTTTTAATTTGTATTAAAAAAACCAAACAAACACAAAAAGATTAACTGGGAAAGACATTAAGGGACCTGGTAACACTGTGTATAAGGGAGGTTTCTCATTCTCCAGCATGGTGACTGGGATGCTGAACTGACTTGTAAGGGACTTCCATTTGAATTCTTGTTCTGTCCTAAGTTATCAAAAATGAAGTGGTCTGGAAAGCTTCACTGAAGAAGCGGGGAATGTGAACCTGGTTGCCTCAAGTCTTCATTTCAGAAAGTTTTGTGTTTTCTCCAAAACAGAGAAAAAACAAATGTTGGCTTGTCAAAAGTTTTCATAAAGCTGAGTTGTCATCTGCCAGTTGACATTAATCTAAAGCATTCGTCTAAATCCCCTGCAGTATTCAAAATATGTACACTCAAATGCTAAGGAAAAGATATTTTATTCCATTGCACTCTGCAATAGGCCTACTTAAGATTTTTAGGAGTTTAAGTTGTAAAGTATCGAAAAACTCTAGGAAACTAATTCTGTGTAAAAATCAATTTCAAAATAGACCTAGTTAAGAGTTTTAGGAAAGATAAGCAGTAAAGTATTCATGAAGTTTAGGAAACTCAATCTGTTTAAAAATCAATTTCTAAATGAAGCACTCAAATCCACCATTAACTGCTAAATAAGTAAGGTTTGCTAAGAATTTTTCGCAGCTATTTGATACATATTCATCAAAATAGTGCATGGTCTAGTAGGCTCTATTTTGTTCTAAATTCTTTAAGAATTAAAGTTACTGCAGCCCAGTGTTATACATCATATATTTGGGAAAAATTACTTAATAACACTGGATTGAGTAATGGCCTAACTCAGTGGAAAAAGGAAGAATTTTTGTGTGTCTGAAATATTGATGTTCCTCTTCAGAGGAAGCAGTTCATATAATGAAAGTTTCAAATCTGTTAAAATGACTTCTAAATCTCAGTTCAGCTTCTGGGAGTATTTCCCAAACCAGGTTATTTAGATTGCAGTGTAAACCCAGTAGGCACAATAAGCATGGTACCGCAGACCATGGTCCCTTTTAAAACGCCAATAAGAGGTTACATAAAAGAACTGCTTTTTTTTTTTTTTTTTTTTTTTTTGTCAGGTAGAATCAAAATCTTCCTTGTGGGTAATTGTATTTTTTTCAAGAGGGATTTTTCTTCTAAGAACTCCTAGAGTAACAGTTTAAGATGCTGCTGGGAACTTTATGACATCTCTGAACCGCAGAACTCCTGCATGTACATTTTGCTATTTTGAAAGTCTGTTGTTGTGTTCCTGTTGGGTTCCTAGGTGATAATGGAAGCAAGAAAATAGTCTAGTTTAAACTTAATCAAAACAGGGTGGATATGATATTTACAGGTGTTACATATTAGGGAGAACCATCTGGATTTTTGCAACTGTTGATTCTGCTAGGAATGTCAGCCTCACCTTTAAAAACATCAGTAAAAGTCAACATTACCTGTAGTTTGTGGGGCTTATTGTTGTGCCACACATGGCAGCACACTACCTTTTCTGTTGTCTTTCGGGATCTTACTGGGTGGAGGTCCTTCTCTGTGCTGTGAATTCTTCACTCCTCACTTTCGCATACTGCAACCCTTAAAAAAAGTAGATAAATGGTAGATGAAGCTTCATTATGTAAGAGAATAGCTGATTTCCCAAGGCAAGTTCTAGGGTTTATTTGCAGAGCTGGATAATGTCTTGTTTGAGAAGCATCGCTCAGTTATGAAATAGTTCTGCTCTCTGCATAATGAAGAACATATCTGTCTGTCAATAGATGGAGGAAACATAGAGGAAGACAGGAAGAGAATGGTGAGAAAAAAGCATTGAAGAAGCAAACTGGTTACTCTGTTTCAATCTAGTCTAGATACTGGCTGATCCAGATGTACAGATGTCTGTTTAGCGGCAAGTCTAATGCTTTTGCTGGCATCACTGTGGACACAGATGTTAGCAGAGCAAGTCAATGTGTTCTAGTGTCACTGCCAACCTGCGGTCTTGGAGCCAGGATCATGGGACTGCCTCTGTCTCTCCCCCTGCTCAAAAGAAGCTCAGTGGGTAAAGCTTGATTTTTTTTCTTTTCTTTCCCTAGTTTTCTTCATAACATATTCAGAAGTGTGTGAACATGATGCTTTCAGTGTCTTGCTAAAGCCCATACTTAGTACATTTTGAGGACAGACCTGGAAATATATTTGAATAAGAGGAACTGAAAGGTTAGGAATCCAGGTCCTGTAAGAATCTTTTATCACCTTGTCCCTATTTAAAGGAGGAGAGAAGGACAGAAAAAGGGTGACACATGACTTTTTCATTCAGATAGTCTTTGTGTCATTTTGAGCCCCTGTCACTGAGTGAGCGCCTGCAGCTGTGGTGCTCTAACTTCTCTCAGTTCCATTTTAGTTTCTAATTCTAATAAATGCCACTGATGAGATAGACATTAGAAACTTAGGCCAACAATAAAATTGTTCAAATATTTTATTTAATTTTGGCTGAGGCCTTGAACTCCATTTTGCTATATCTTGCTCTCAAAATGAAGGAGCCACAGTTTAGGTGACCATACGCTATTTACTCTGGTTCTGCCAAGTGAAGTCACAATGAAGAATTTCCTACCTGTGACAAAAAGGACCCTATTTTTAAACATGTGAGTAAAAAAAAAAAAAAAAAAAAGTATGAGCCAAAGAATTAATTCTAAAATTTTGTAAGTATTCCAGATTAATTCAGTCTTTACATAGGATGACAACAGAGAGCTGAATAATGTGAATGATTTAAAGCTATCCTCTACAATGTCATATGTTTGTCTTTTAATTAATCCATTTTGTTCACTATCCACTCTGTATTTACTTCTGCATAGGGCATCAGGCTAGGCATTAAATCTGTAATTTTTTCCAAACAGCTTACATGTTAAAAGGTTGTTCTTGGACAGGAATTTTCCAAATGGATGGAAAAAAATGTTGGAGGTAATCCACAAGCATCATGGAGCCACTGAGCTTCTGGATAAAATGGGAACACACTCATCCTGCTCCTCCCCAGCACTTCTCAGAACTTCAGCATTCATTTCCGTTCTTTTTTCCCCAAAAGAGCTGAAACCAAGATGTTTTGGCATAAAGAATGAATGGCAATTATTATTTTTTGGGGGCAGGAAACAATGCAAAAACATATTTTGGTTCAATTTCAACTAAATTGTTTCCTCCCCTCATTTTTCACTTTGGCAGCCAAACAAAAAAAAAAAAAAACCCAAACCAAACCACCAACCTACTCTTCTCTTTAGTGCATTAAGTATATGCATGTGTTTGTAGTTTAAGGGACTTAAATCATAAGTGTCTCAGAATATTTGCACATGATCTGTTGTGTACAAAAGCACTGTTTATGTGCAGTTGTTTTATGTAGGCAGGTGTCTGCTTTTGCACATGGAAGCATTCATCATTTCTGTAGTTGCAGTTTAGGAAGGCTGCTGAAAATGTGACCTCTGTTACCTACTTTTGGGGAATTCAAAAAATATGCTGAATTATAATTTTGATGTGTAACAGATTGCATCTTGAATTCTGTATTACTTTCCTCCATTTTAGTAGCACAAACCCTTTGACTTACCTAGTTTTTGTTGATTTTACAACAGTGTAAAGGAAGCAAAGACAACTGTTAGAAGAAAAGCATGTCTATAAAGATTCCTATGTAATTTTCTTTTTGAAAATGGTAGACTTTAAATAGCACTGTAGGACATAGTCATGGCTAACCTGCTCTTCCAACCCATATCCCCTTGGAAAATCTTCCATTAATAATGTTACTGCTTCTGTGAGTTAAGGAGAACACTACCTATTGGCAGTGCTTACACTAGAGATAAAGTGCATCTTTCCATGGCACGACCTCATCACTTTACTCCCTCAATTTAGTAATTTCTTTACAGAATTTGGCATGGGGAAGTCATGTGTCTTGCTCTATGTTCAAAGGCACTGTAATAATATGAACTACAACAGGCAAAACAAAAAGAAGATTGTCACATTTATTTGCTTTTTCAGTTATATTGTCATTTGTAGTAAAGCTCTAAGTGAAGCAAAGGACTCGGCTCTTGGAGCTCACCATAAACTGACAAGAAACTTCTAACACACTATTCTCGTTATGTGAAAGACAGCTGAGAAAGCAGCTGCTGTTTTAATGTAAATGGCCTCTGATATCTAGTGAATGGTAAAGTGGATTAAGTATTCAATCTGAAATTGCAATTGTGCTATAAAAATAATCAGGGAAGTGTGACAGTTAAAATATTTAAACAGTACAGTAAGTTCACTGACAATTGTATTTCCTACTAATATGATTTACTACAGGAAAGGAAACCTTATATGGGGAACAAGATCTAAATACGACTTTTTGGCATAGCTCCGTGACTGCTTCCATTTAAACAAATACTTTCCAAGAGACAGGCTGAGAGTTGTTAAAATAATTAACCTTTTCCTTAAAATAATTAACCTTTTCCTCTCCCATACTCACTGCTGGATATTGAGGTTTAGATCTGTAAAGAATTTCAGGTACCTGCCTTTTTGCACATGCTTGGACATCTTTGCTTAGGTGCTGCCCAGAGGAATTTAGACATGTTATTCAAGATAGAGCCATTGAGATTGCCTGTATCACCTGTATGTGGGGTCCTCAGTTGACCCTGATTCAAACCCTAGGTTTTATTGACTATAGTTTTATACATTTGAAGGCTCTCCAAAAAACTAAAGGTCCTGTTCCACCCCCAACTGGCATGTCAAGTTAGCAGAATGTGTCAACAGGGCAGTACAGGACTGTGCAGTCAAATTCTGCTACCTAGGCAGCATGCTGTTTTGAACATCACGGTTGATGACAAAGTCATATAGGGGAGAGCAAAAGGCAACACAGCACTTGGGAGATTAAAGCAGCATGTCTAGAATGAGAGAGGCATCTGATTTCAAACAAAAGGAGCTGTGCATCACACATTTGTCATCACTAGTCTTCAATACAACTGCAAAACTTGGACAACTGAAGTTGCTACGTTAAACATCTGAATAAATTCCACATGTGCTGTCTTTGTGACCTTGGTGCGGTAGTACAGCAGGATCACTGCCGCCACTCTGAGGTCTTTGAGTGCTCTCAGACATTCATCAGTAAAGCAAAACTGTTGCAGGGTCAGCTGTGCTGCTCTGAGGATCAAGACATCAGGCTAATCAAAGCCATTTTCTTTGTCTGGAGACAATATGGCTAACAGCTCAAAGGTAAACCACCATAATACTACAAAAAAGTTGCTCAAGGTGTGTCTTAATGTATAAGGCATGAGATCCATGATATAGGACACTGTAGCTAAAATCTATCTGCTCTGGTTTTGATGCTGTGAAACCCTATGAACAAAATCCTGAAGAGCACAGCAGAAAAGCTAAGGAGGAAGGCAAATGCAGTGGTTGTAAAAAGCTATGTCTGTGACATCCGAGATGAGCAGTGTGTTGTCAAAATCAGGTTCATTTCTCCTGAACGAAGTCATGGAAGCTGAATGTTTACATGATAAGTCTTTGGGAGTCTCCAGCATCAGCACCGTCAGAGCTGCAGTCAGATGGTTTGCAGGTGACACGGACAGCAAGCGACACAGCTATTACTGCTCGTCTGAACTAGGAACATCTATTGAATTTATGCTCTTTTCTATTGAATAGAAGTGAGAATTTACTGGAAAAGATTATCATTGCATATAATTTCTGTTAAATTAGCTCCCCCTGATTATGAGCTTTATCAGGAACAGAAATAACCAGCAATCCTCCAGCAAATAGTTTAAATGAGTTAGCTTAAAAACTGCATTAAACTGTCTTATCTATCAAATGATACAATCAAATTAAAAAATGATGTGCTCATAAATGAACTAGGAACAAATGTACAAAGTTGTTATGGCAACTGAAACACTGAAGTTAAAATTATGGATCCCAAATTCTTGCAAATAAAAGTAAATTAATTTCCAAGGTAATTGGAATTTCTTTCAAAAATTATTTATCACTGCATCATCTTTCATAGTTTCAACAGAATTGATTTGATGGCTTTCTAATGAAGTATAATTAATCAAGAGGAACGTTTTAGTAGGTTATGAATTACTATCATCTTGATATTTAACTTCTAATTATCAGTTACACTTGCTGCACCGTCCCAGTTTTTTCCATAAATATGATTTTATTGGACATATATATTTTGCACCTGAGCAATTAGATTGTGATTGCTGTTACGTATTGCTTTATCGTAGCTCATATTTTTGTCTAATCCATTGAATCCTACTTAATACATGCCTTTCTTTCATACTTTGGAAAAACAGTTTTTTATTCTAGCGATATTTGGCAATACATTTAAATGGGCTCTTCTGATGTGTCTGCAAAACCCTGTCCTCAACAGGGCAACAAGCGTACTGCAGCAACAGCATTCATAATCATTATGCCTTTTTTTTCAAACAGTTTGCTAAGCCGGGTGCATGTAAGGAGCTGGATTCCTTAGGAAATTTACCCCAGGAATTACAAAGCTGTATGGCTGCATTTTTCATGGGGTTGGTGGCTGTGCTGGAACAATTCCTCGAATCTCTGGAATTTTAATTAAGCCAGAGAATGGTGGAATCAGTGGTGCATTTACTGTGCTCTGTCAGAACATGGTTTTCAGTCCACAGAATCAGAATAGCCATAATGGAAATGAGTATTCTTTTTGCAAGAGGCTGGACCAACAGGCAGAAAAGTTATTTCTGTCTTTTGCTAAAAATCCACGGAGGAGAGGCTTATAGTTCATCCACTGAAGCAGTATCTTTGCTATATACACATAGTTTGCACAGACCTTCCATATTACTCTAGGAGAATTTGCATGATTTCTAGAGTAATTTATGTAAATTTTATAACATTATAGGATGTGAGACTGGGCAGTATCTCAAAAGATTATCTAATCTCTAGCTCTAATCCTGATGTTTCACTAATTTCTTGCTCCAATGGGGGAGAAAAAACAGCCTCAATAGCTTGTATCATTAACATTACGGAATCAGTCACAAAATGGTTGAGGTTGGAAGGGACCTCTGGAGGTCATCTGGTCCAACCCCCCCTGCTCAAGCAGGGCCACCTAGGGCCAGTCACCCAGGACCATATCCAGATGGCTTTTGAGTACCTCCAAGGATGGAGACTCCACAGCCTCTCCGGGCAACCTGTGCCAGTGCTCTGTCACCCTCACAGTGAAAAAGTGTTTTCTGATGTCCAGAGGGAACCTCCTGTGTTCCACTTAGTGTACATTGCCTCTGATCCTGTCACTGGGCACCACTGGAAAGGGCCCATCTCCATCCTCTTTGCATCCTCCCTCCGTGTATTTATATATATTGATAAGATTCCCCTGAGCCTTCTCTTCTTAAGGCTGAACAGTCCCAGGTCTCTCAGCCTTTCCTCATAGGAGAGACGCTCCAGCCCCTTCATCATCTTTGCGGCCCTTCGTTGGACTCTCTCCAGTCTGTCCATGTCTCTCCTGTACTGACTGTCCCGCAACTGGACACAGTACTCCAGGTGTGGCCCTCTGCTGCTGAGGAGAAAGAATTAGGGAATTGTGTATCTATCTTTTAAGTTTATTGATCCTTGTCTTTACTCCTGTTTGCCCCTTCTCCAGGTCTCTTTGAAGAAAAATCTTCAATCTGTAGCAAGACTCTTTGAAGACATTTTGTTGTACTTTTCAGTTTTATCTTTTCCAGAGAAAAACCCAATTCTTTCAGTCTTTCTTCACTGCTTACATTTTCTAAGCAGCTAGCAGCTTGAGTCATCCTTGCCCTTCTTCAATTCATTTTTAGTGGGTGTGTAAGTATGCATATAACATCCAAAATTAGACACCATATTCTTTCAGAGGCTCCACCAGTGCCAAGTTTATCAAAATAATTGCCTCCATGTCTTCTGTTTTCCAGTTCTGAATACAACCTAGAATTAGTCTGTCATCTTTTGCAGCAATATTACATTCCTGTTTTAATTCCCAAGAATTGCCCAAGCCTTTCTTTGGTGTTTGAAAGTTATTCTCCATTTTGGTTTTGTACCTTTGTTGTGTTTTTCCTAGGAGTACTTTTTCTGACCATTGCTCCCACCAGTCAGTGTCTGCTCCCTTCTTTCTGTGTTATCTGCAAAATTTTGTGTGTTTGTTATTTGACCACACGGCTGTTAATGAAAATACTGACTGTGGAACCATCATATCTTTGTGGTACATATCTCAAAATATTTCCCTGTTTGATAACTACTTCTTGAAAAATGGATTCTTCTAATTGGATATATACTCCCATTCCACATTACAATGATTTTACTTGCACTGATGTTTTCCTTTTTAAGTTGAGACAGTGTCAGCTAGAACTGTGTAACAGTTTTAACAAAGGTCAAAATATGCGACATGTTCTACTTTCCTTTTTCCACTAAGCCAGTTACCCTGTTAAAGAAGTAAATTACATTCATTTGACATGATTTGTTTTTGACAAATCTGTGGTGGCTGCTATCATTTTAATTATCTCCAAGGTGCTTAGAAAAGGATAGCTTAATAATTTGTTTGGTATCTTTGTGGATATCAAAATCAATTCGGTAACTCTCTGCACACTATTTTGTTGATTTATATATAGGGTTATATACACATACATATACACACATATATTTGTGTGTGTGTGTGTGTAGGTGAAATGTTTCCTTTTCCATAGACATCCTCTGTGAGGTCTTAAAGGTGATTATTAATAGTTCAGAGATTTTGTTTTTTTATTTTCAGGGGAATATCATTATTCTGTTCTGCATTGAATTCAAACAACCAGCTCCTTTCTTTTTTTCCTGAGTCATCTGCCTGAGATTGGTAACGTGGATGAAGAAAATTTCATCTATTCCATAGAAAATACTTTTCTTGAGGCAGGAGTGAAGCTTTGACAGGACTTAGCTCCTTGCACTTCAACGTATTTGTTGATAAATGTGTTAATAAAAGAAGCGTAACCAGTTTATAAAGTTTTGCAGTACCTAAAGAAGCATTTGCTGAGGTGGGTAGGTAGCTGTATATGCACATGGTGAAGTCTGCCTTATGTTAGTATGGAGAAAAAAAGTTTTAAAACCAAAAAAGAGGTATGGGTATTTAGCCTGCAAAAGACACTTTGTGTCAGCAAAGCCAGTCATACTGAAGCAGGCATTGTGGAAAAAGCATGAGACCACCTAAGTAGTAACTTTATTGAGTATGTAACTACAAGTGAATAAGATTATATGGTGGCAGCAGCTCTCAGGATCCAGCTGAACCAGAAAAAAGAATGAAACCTGTAGGTCTCGATGAAAGAAGTGGGACCACACACCTATGTGCACATACAGCCAGTGGACCGAGCCACATTTTTTAGTTTTCATGTATTGTTTCTACTTCTGAGCCATGAGTATGTTTAGAAGGAAAGAAAGTAGATGATCCAAGTCCTTTAATCTCAGAGCCTTACTAAGAAAAGAGTAAGGCACACAAACTAAACGCACGTGTTTCTGTTCAATTACGTGCACTTCTGATGGTGAAGTTTCCTGTGAGCATGGATTGTCTGGTCATTATAATGTGGGCAGTATGGACAGTAATCAATAGACACCTACATCTCTGTGCTATGGCTGAGAAGCAAAGACACCAGAAGAGAAAGGGGGAAATCACTGTACATCTTTAGTCTTTGTGACTATTTTTCAGGCTGTCTGATAGGCTTCAGACCTCTACATCCATCTACCAGGGAGGAGCTTAGTGTGATGATGTAGCCTCTGTGCTGCAGAGAATCCACCATTTCCTCACTTCTGGCCTACCCTAGTTCCACTTTGAACCTGGTATTCAGGACAAGAGAAACGACTGTGTGCAGCAGAATGCTTTTAGCAGAACTGTACCATTCCTGCCGTGTCTGGATTTGAACAAAATTGAGGGCAAAACAAAAGGAATTAATTAGTTTGGAGAATACTACTAAAGCTTGGAATATGAACTGTGTGCAGTATGAATTGCACAGAAATTGTTGGCTTCAGAATCAACCTTAAATTCTTTGGCAAGTAAGCCACATAAGCCTGATACAAACCACAAATACGTTTGACTTTTGCCCAAATAGTCTTTATGCTTTCTAATTTGTTGCTGGATGTCATACTTACCAGTTTTGTTTTGGAAATAAATATTCTGACTTTGAAAATGTTGGCTGCTTTGAAAGTACAGCTTGGATTCTAAAGCAATGAGATTTCAGTTTGTTGGTGATTTTTTTTTTTTCAAAAAGAAATTTACAGTTTGTGGCTGTTTTTTGTTATACATTGGACTATCTTAAATGAAGAGGAGTCTGAGAGTTCCTCAGTACAATGTGTAGATTCAGTGTATTCCTTAGAAATGAATGCAATTTCATGATACTGCTGTGAGTTTAAACAATAGCAAATTGCCATCTAAAATCTGCAGAAGTTAAAAAAAAAACCCACAACAAAAACAACTGAAGAAGTTGCACAATAATCATAAGGAATGAGTGACAGAGCTGGAAATTGAACCCGGTGATCCTGGGTTTTGCTTCCTGATCTGAGCTCCCTGTCAAAATATGAGAGCTCTGTATGTTTCATATAACAAGATAATAGACAAAAATGTTGGGTTCCAAATTAGAAAAAAAGTAGTATATTTTCAATTAAATTTCTGGCTACTTTTCTGGGAAAAAAAAATCTCTAATCTAGGAGCTGTATTTTTTCATTATGAAGTTTCATAGACAGTTGGCAAATGTTTTCTAACGAGACACGTTGTATATGAAGAGGAATAAAAGTGGAAGAAAAATTCACCAGAGACCTTTTAGTAGGGAACAATGACCATGGAGAGGAAAACATAGAACTGAAAATTTGAATATCAGATGTATGGTATTTCTTTGCAGTAAGATTTTACTTTTGAACTTTTTGTTCAGAGTCTTTGGACATATTAGCTACCGTTCGGACTGGGAACTGGTAAAGGTGGACTTCAGACCATCCTTCCCCAGGGAGTGCACTGATGATGACTATGAGTCTTGGGAGCTCACAAATCTACAGGTATTCATGGTTTTATGTTAACTGCCACAACTTTTCAGTAGCTTTCGGATTCATGTAGAACTGTGTGCTAGGAAAATGTTTTCAAATGGAATTTGGATGCTACATCCCCAGCTTTGATCTCCTTATGCTGGTATTTGCTGATTTTACAATAGTTTAAAATGGGAGAGGATTTTGTGTTCCCTTTGGTTGTGTGATCTGTGTCCTGGGAAAGGCAGAAGTGTATCTGGTGGTCTGCCATAATAATAGGTGGTCCTGCTGGATTGTGAAGCATACACCATAAAGTGTGTAATATTGATTGAAGCAATTTCAACATGCAGTCGTGTTCTGCCAACTTCCTGACCACATACTGGACTCATATATAAATTGCCATAAGTAAAGCCTATTCCAGAAGTAATTTAGGATCTCAGTGGACCAATCATGTCATGGAGTGCAGTTGTTTTGGGCAATACCATATCTGCAGTAATGCGTTAAGGCTGTGCTAAAACTGGTGCTCACGCCAAATCCAGTTTGTTGAAGCTACGTTCTCTATACAATGTACTGATTAAAGAAACCGGGGGGGAGGAGGGGTTAAATTAAATGGACTATGTCATATTTATTCATAATCATTCTGATTATTACGTTTTGCTTTTTCCAGTACATTTTTTCTCTTGCTCTCTGCAGGATGGGTTGGGGTTTTTTTGCATACTACTCTTTGTTATTCCATCTCTCCAGCTCTTATTTGCTAGTTCTCATGCCTAATTTTACACTTCTTGTTTGGGAATGCTTCTCTTACAAATAATGTTATGCAGATCTGAGCCCAGAGAGCAAGATTATCTTGGGATATTGGCATTGAAATGTCTTTCAGAAATTAGAAACTACTAAAATGACTTTGACCGAGTACTTGCAGCTGCCCAATTACCAGTGGAGCATGTTCAGATAGTCTTCATTCTACCTGTGTCCACAAGGTTGGTGTTTTGTGTTGACTGTCAACACAAGACGTGGTGATTTAGATAGAACTTCAGCCATCTGCATCCATACTGAATTTTTAAATGGCCAATTGTAGGGTAGTCCCTAGATTGTGCACACATGAAACATGAGTTAAATTGCACTTGAATTTTCATGTACGTCTTTGTATTTGTGCCCTGAAATATGTTACAACTCTGTAATGGCCATTACTGGACAGAGAGGATATGAGAGCTTTCTATACCTATACATTTGAATATGAGAAAGTTGATACAAGTTTATAGTCTTGGCAGCAAGACCAGCCTTTCTCAGGACAACGTAAGGTCATGTCTGTTCCGTGTAAGTTGCGGTGTGCAGTAAGTTTGATGCTTTGATTTTCAGGGTGATCGTTGCATCATGGGCCAGCAGAGGAGCTTTCGAAAGAGGAAGATTTCATCATGGTGCATTAAAGGAAGAAGTTTCACATCAGCTCTCACATCCAAAGTTTGTGAATGTGTGAACTCTGATTTCTTATGGTGAGTCTCTCTGTGGACCTTTTGATTTATTGCTAGTAAATAGTTACTTAGAGTTTGAGATGGATTTATTTCCTCCTTCTCCCCCTCTCCCCACATATCCATGTATAAACAAATAGGCAAGCTGTTATTTGAATAACAGGTTGCTTTTGTATTTGCCTTTGTTTAAAAAGATTGCCATGTTTTAAGTATTTGTTTCTCTTGACTGAACAAATCCTGATGTTTTTCTCTATTGATCAAGACTTGAAAAATGACCATTAGATTGATTATAAGGCAAGCAAACCCTTTCTATTTGCAAATGAAGGAAAAAAAAAAAAAAGAAGAAATGTGTTGGTCTGAGTGGCAAAGGAAACCTTTTAAAAATCTGAACTACCAAGACAGTTAATTTTGCAGAACTGACAAAGTAATTACAACCAGTTTTTCCCCCAAGTGTACACAACTCCCATTGAAATTAGACTTAGAACAGAACTGGCTTCATCAACTTGTATGTTCAGCTGGTAGAATAATACTAAAAAAATCCTTTTACTCTTAAAAAAGTAGTCTCATCCATACCAAATTAGACTGCTGAATGAAGTGGGGATAGTAACACATTGGCGTTGATGTTTTTCAGTGATTATGGGTTTGAGCGTTCTGCACCTCTGAAGGCGGAATCTAGCAAATGCTTTGCTGACTTTTGGTTTAACCCAGAAGCACCTCCTGAGGACTGTGTGCTGGGGCAGGCATACACCAGCAGCACTGGGTAAGCTGATTTTGTGTTCAACAGGCTTGCAGAGGCTTCCAGAGAGGAGGAGAACATTCTGACCAAGGGCCAGAAAAGTGATTTGAAGGAAATGTAAATAAGGCAAACTGTAAAAACCGGGAAATGCAAATATTCTGACTCTGACTTAGAGCATGTGCAGAAGCTTTATACAGACTAGTGAAAGAGAAATGTTACATGTTCACAGCAGTTCAGAAATTAATCCATTTGAGAAGAGTGGGAGCTGTCTTGTTCTCAGTACTTTTTTTTTTTTGGTAACATTTTGTAGCCACTGTTACACTTGTGATAGGAATGTCCATTCAGAGCCTTTTCTTTTAGCCCATTGCTTGGGTTCAGACCAATTTTCAGTTTGAATCTGATTAATTAATCTAAGGAGACAGTAACATCTCCCAGATATTTCCAGTCTCTCACTTCCATAGGGGTAAGGAGTTCTGTGAAGAACAGATTCTTTTCCTGACCATATGGGACACTCAGAATCAAAGGAAAGCTTTATTAACTGTAAACAATACCACATAGAATATACACTACAATGTAGTCTGACGTCTGTGCTGAGAATAACTTGCAGCTGGCGTCTATTCTGGCTTATCATAACATCATCACTGTCGGTTGTGAAGATGAGAACCAAATGATGAAATGTCAAATCTGGCAATAGAATCGCAGTCTCTGTGTATATTTGCCTTACTGAAGAAAATGATGCCTTTTGGGTTGCGGCTGACAGCTGCGATATACAGAATAGGAATTCAAAAGAGTGAAATCTGACTCCGATTTTAAAGGATGTTTAAAAATACCATACCTGAGTGAAACTGATCGGTAAATAATTACTGTACACAACCAAGTATTTTATGATTAGTTCTTTAAAAGTGTTAGGCTTTTCACTCTGTTACACTCTTATGTAAAATAAATGTCTTAATTGTTTTAAGAAATACATAGATTTGAGAGCCATAGTTAAGCAATTGGTTCTGGGTTAATGCAGAAGCTGCTTGGTCTAAGATCTTTGGGGCTTGAATGAAGACCTCTAGAGCACTGAAGACTGTTAAATGCTAGGAAAGGGTATGGCAGAGAGGACAGCAGACTGTCTAGCTCCTGGAGGGCTGGTCAGGCATGCTTCTAAATTTGAAAAGGCAGATTCTTCCAATGCAGACAAGTGAAATCCTCATTGTGCTCCACACCCTGTTTCTTCAACAGGTTTTATTCAGTAAAGACAATGTCCCTCATCAAAGTATTTGCATTGTGAGTTGGCTTTGATCATCTGCAATCTTGTGTGTTTGTGAATCCAAGGAATATCCATTAGCTGCCATCACACTTGCATTTGGTGCCTCTGATGGCATTTCCTGCTCACCTCTGATTCACTGTGCTCACCGCTTACTGTTTTTGCAGGTACAGGAAAGTTATTTCTAATGTGTGTGAAGGTGGCATAGACCTGCAGCAGAATTTAGCACAACATATGTGTCCATTGATTGCTCCCAAGGGCCTTCAGATCAGCATCAGAGAAGAAAGCCTGGCTGTTAAGCCTGGCCAAGACATCACCTTCGTCGTCAGACAAGAGCAGGTAGTAATGAACATTGGCTTTATGAAAGTTTCCTCGCTATTTTTAGGGTTCATTTCCCTCCTACCTGCTTTGCTGCTGAATGAAGGTTAATTCATGCTTGAGACAAAGATGAATGACTCTTTAACTATTGAAACTTCTGTTTTCAAGTGCATCAGACAATCCAGTAAGCTCAGTGAACCACCAAGTTCTGTCCACACAGTGGGATTTGTCTCCTCAGCATAGCCAGTTATGATTCCTTAAAGGCAATGGCTTCTTGGAAAATCAAAGGAACTAAGTTACCAAAGTCTCCTTGGCCTGAAAATTTCAACTGCTGTATCTTAGAAGAACAGAAATGCAAAGAACATTTAATATTCTGGTTTAAGTGTTTTTTGAGAATCTACCTTTCAGAAAGGAATGAGGCAAAGCTTTACAGAAATCAACAACTAGCACAGCATAAAAACATGTATTATATATTAGTTGTGTTGCCAAGGATATGATTTTTTTCTGTTTATTGGGAGAGACAATACCCTAAGGCCCTGACCAACAGCAGTGAGTAACTTTTGGATGCATTGTTTGCCGTGGGTGTGTTTCCTAATGCTTGGTTTTTATCGTTAGACTATAACTGCTGTGCTCAGGTTATGGGAGTATTGTACTTCCTGGCTAACCCCACTGATTTGCAAGAACTTGAAGAAAGTTTACACATTTTGGCAAACCTGAGCAATGTAAATCTGGCACTTGGGATTTATTTCTGTAAAGGAATCAAGAAGGTTATGTGCAGAACACCGGACTGCTTAACGCTTCACAGGCTCTGCGTCCCAATGCTTGCAGTGCCCCAACAGTTTGTGTGGCAAGTTATGCTGCCTTCTCTTTTTATAATTTGTTTGGAAATGTTTATTGTAAGAATAGAGCATTTGGTTGCAATTTGGACTCTAATGATTTTGATTGGCAGTTTGACATTTTTTTCTTACTGAGGCTTTCATGAATCTCTCTGGCAATACGTAAAACATTTAAAACTATTAAAAAATCTTCAGAAGTGAGGGATCTTGAAGGGAATCCCATGCTGTTTCTGATGAAGTCTTTGCTTGGTACATCGAAGTAGAAGGCTGATTTAGAAGAAATGTAGCAGTTTGCTGCCACCTATGGCTAAAAATAATATTTATGCTCAAATGTCCTAAGCGTTGCTTAGGATTTAATCTGTGCAGCGAAGTCTAATGAGAATTCATAACAATTACTGAGTTTAAGAAACAGCTCTACTAGATAAACCAAAACATACCACTTTCTGTGCTGCAAAAAATTAATTTACTAGTTTAGTGAATGCCTGTTACTAGGTGCAGGAAGGCCAGACATCAGGCAGTAAAGAAAGCAGGCTTCAGGAATGTTTGGGCAGTTTGCAAGTGGCCTTAGAGATAATAATAGTTTATAACTGCAATTTTTTTCCCCCAAATTCTGTTGGCTGAGTGTATGAATAAATAATGTCATGACGATCATCTATTTTGCATGGAGGTAGAAGCCACTGTTCCTTTTAAATTTAGCTGCCTTTTCCCTATATGTCTTTTGTTATCTGTCCACTGCTCTCTGTCTTTCCTGGTCAGGGAAACAGAAGTGCCTTGGTGTTTTGAAGACAGCACTCTCATCTTTACACTGGGGAAGCTATTAGAATAAAACATTAAGAGAAGCTTACATCTACTGGCTTTCAACACTGGTTTCTGTCTCACCTGGAAAAAATATGCATGTATACTTGTTAGCATAAGAAAGAGTGAACAAGAACTGTTTGCAAGCTAATGTCATCCAAAGAGATCCCACTTACTGGCACATTGCTGGCAAGAAGACATCTCTTTTGCTTTAAACTTTAATAACATATTATCTCCTCAGCTAAATTCTACCCATCTGTTGTCAAAAGAAAGATGTTATTTGGAAAGAAATATTCACAGTGAAGAAGCTTTCAAGGTCCTTCATGGGTGTTGAAATATGGTGGTTAGGTATTTGCTAACCCTACAGGTTCCTTATTATGGGTATTCTTTTACATTATAAGCAATGTTCTTTCATCTGATAAAACGCAGAAGAAAATCAACCAAACTGCAAAATAACAAAAGGAGGAAATAATACTATATTTTCCTTCCCTTTGTAATGCCAGCATATGCAAGTTCTAGGCTTTGTTGCCTCCTTTGATTGTACATTAGAGCTGCCTTTGGGATTAGATTTTGATATAAGCCTATTTCAGAGAGTGAGTTATGGGAGAGTGAAGTGGTTTGTTAGTACTTCGATGGATGTCAATCCTTCTCTGCTCTGATGGCCATTCAGGTCACCTGACAAACATATGGATGTATAAGTTCCTTCCTAGAAGCAATGAAGATTTTTAAACCAACACTGTGTTTTCACAGTACAGAGGATTTTCTACGAAGCCTGGCCCTGCAACCTGTTTTAACTGCATGAGTGTGATGGCTGTTGTACTGTGGCAAGCAAGCAGGAACAAATTGCTGAAGGTCAAGGAGGCTGGGCCCCTCACTAAGGCAGTGTTGCCAGTAGTATTGAGAAAGTGTTGCTGCTCACAGCCAAAATGAATTTTCCTTTGACTCTATCCACATCACCAGTCCACATAGCAAAGGCCTGACTTCTCTCCTAAGCAGCCACACCATGACAACATGAGTGATAGGCACAGGTTTGTCCTCTGACAGTAGTATCAGTCTTGCAGTATTTTAGGCCTGAGTTTAGGAAGACAGTGTCATTTAAAGGAGCACTTAGCAGAAGTGCAGTGAATTATAAATTCTCTGAGATGTTTGACATGAGAGAATTCTTTGGCTGGACTTTTAAACCCTTTCCCAAACTCAGGCCAATAATCTGTTTCATTGGGCATGCATCTAGTTTTGCAGCAGAGCATGTTAGTTCTAGACATGCTGGTATCTGTGTATAATGCAGTACAACTCTGTGTGAAGACCCTAGCTTGGATCTCGAAGGCTATATGTTGACACGGGGTGAGTGTGGTTAGAAGGTGCTGTGAAGTGGGTCTAAACCAATTAATTTTACTTTATAATTGCATGGCTAGAAGTTCACTGGATGAGTGGTAATTTGCTAAAATAACAATATTCAGTTGTTTGCAATCACATGAGCATCACTCCAGAACTTGGGGCTGCCCTGCATTGTTATGTTAGTTAATGTCCAGCTGCGTTGAGACAGGAGTGATGATTTCTATGTCATACAACTTTGTTAGTGGTCTGGGGTGTTTTATTTTAAGGTAGCACCTTACTGTGGAAATTTGGGATTGTCTTGATTAATGCACACAACATCTGTTGCACTAAAATACTTGCCATGGGGGTAGTGGTTTTACTGCAACTATTGCAATTGAATCACAATACCTGGCTGGGGCTGGAAATGCTGTTGTGATTCAGGAAGTAGTTATAATCAGGTCCTGTCTATTTTGGCTCTTGCCATTTAAAATATTTTTGATATATTTTCCTTTTAGGGTGATACACTGAATACCAAATACCAGGTAGATCTTGGAGATGGCTTTAAGGCGATATATGTGAACCTTACGATGACTGGAGAACCCATCCGTCACCGCTATGAGAATCCTGGGATTTACCGTGTCTTGGTGAAGGCTGAGAATGTGGCTGGGCACGATGAGGCTGTGGTGTTCATCCAAGTCAACTGTAAATCAGCTCTTTGGTTTTCTTACTTTTGCTGCTGTGTAAAAAAACGTATGAAGTAGTAAAAAAATTACTAGTCACAATTAGGAAAAATGCATATTTTTTCAACAACCTCATGCAGTTTTGCAGTGCTGTATGTTGTTAATGCAGAGGCTTGTGAACCTAATGTATTAGGAAGTCAGTTTTATTTGGATTTGGGAGAAGGATGCTATATTAATCTTTTAAATAGCAAGCATGCCTCAATTCGAATCTCAGGTTTGATCCATCTTCCTGACTCAAGACCCTGTGGGCAGTCTTAGCAGCTAAAATTTAACAGTTTAGGCTATGTCTTTTTAGGAGCTTCTAGGTGCTGTGTGAAGCAAGTAAATAGACATGTTGAGAAACATGTGAGCTCTTGTATGATTTTTAAAAAAGAATCAAAATCTCACTGTTTCTAAAAGTCAGGTTACTTCTTAAAACTACTAGAATCTAGATTTTAGGTAGTTATTTCTCACAAAGTTTTAAAGTGGTTCTTGGGTATAAATTGATGTTGGCAGGCAGTATTATGTGACTTAGACTTCTCTCCCTCTCCTTAATTAAGACCTAAAACCCCCCATCAAATAGATTTAAAAGAAAAGAATAGCATGGCATAGGGAATATCATGCACCATCACAAGCTTAATGTACCTCAGTCATTTCATAATTGAAATGAAGATGGGAACTCATAACTGGAACTGAATTTTCCTCTTCATTCAAGATTCAAGACAGCTACTACTTTGCCTGTTTTCAGATGTGTCAAAAACTCAGAAACAAGTAACATCAAAAGAAAAGATACTCATCTTGCATTCTCCAGGTGTCTGTTTCCCTCTGTTGTGAGTGGTGTCTTCCACCCTAATCCCAAAGCAATGGAAATCGCTGAAGCCACACACCAGTCTGTGCACAGATCCGTGTGCTTTATGGCAGCCTGTCTAGTGACTGCTGATATTTATGTATTTTGTTAGTTAGAGTCCTTGAGTCCAGAGTTTCCAGTTCTGCTTTGATTAGCAGATGGAGCTGAACCCATTAAAGCTGATGGCCAATCTCCTATTAAAATCAGATAGAAAGGATCAGAATCAGATTCTCTGCCTCAGTTTCGTTATCTGTTTTTTTTTTGTTGTGGTTGGTTTTTAAATCATTGAACAATTCCAGAGAGCTCAGATAAATTACTTAGGGCTTCAACATTACTTTTCCGGAGCTTCTAGGTGCTGAGAAGTAGATTAAGCACAGGAACAGTAGATCTGTACAAGCAATGAACGGCAAAAAACTCTGTAACATCCTTCTCTCCAGGGAGAACAACTTCTTAGAATTCAGAGAATGATGAGCAGTAGCAAGCCCTGATGGAAAGCTGAACAACCAATTTTCTGAAAATGTGCTTCTGGGGTGACCTACATCAGGATAAACAGTAAAAATAAAAGATGTCGATTGTGGTTTATGCAGTGGATTTAGCCATTGCAGAAGCCAGAGGTATTTTTCACAAGTAAAATACGACTGATGCATTGAGAGGACTTGGGTGCTGTAGTGCAGAGGCAGCAGAGCACTGAAGCAGACGTGGTCCATTCCTGAGCTTTTCGGTGGAATCTGCACATGGTCTGGAAGACTCAGAGAACCACATTACCCAGCCTGCTTGAATAAATGCTTTCTGTGCAATTTGGTCCATTTAATCTTTTAGGTAAATTACAAGATTTGAGGAAATTAGCTGGCACTAATTAAACTACAATTTCTACATTCTAGAGAAACACTAATAGCCATTCAGGGACATTTTTCCTTATCAAATACCATGAAAGCATAATTGCCCCTAGAGTCCTGTTTTCACTCTCTCTGATATATTCCCAGGGAGTTTTTTCAGGGACAAATGGTAAAGAGAGTATGTTTCATTCCTGCCAAGTTCTGTTGCTATGGGATGCCCTGTAATGCAGGACAGTTATATGAACTTCGGCCTGTCATCCAGGTTATGCTTTCTGATCCAGATCACACAATCTACAACTTGTTAATGAACTGAAAGAGAAAATAGAGCAAGTCTGATAGTATAAATGTGAGTAGGTAACCCAGAATAAAAGGAACTGAAGAAGAACTAGGCATACTTTTTTTTCATGAAACTATAATCTCTATAAGTGTGCAAATAAATAGAGAGCTTTGAAAATGTAGCTTCATTAAACAGAAATCATGTAAGTCAACTTCTTTCCTAATTGTCTACACTTAAGGGTGCTGTGAAGCTTGTTCAAATGCATTATGGAATTGTGTGACTGAGACAAGCAGAACGACTCACAAGAATTATTCTTAGCTTGTTAATATATAGGAGTGGCAAACCTGAGATCACATTCATCATTCAAGGACCAAACAACTTCCCTTCTAAAAATTTTGGAAAAGAAAGTAACCTTCTTCAGGAGCAAAACCATATCTCAAAATTATCTGTTTCATCTGGGAAAATGTAAATTTATGGCAAAATCAGAACAGTGATGCAGATCCCTCCAGACTTCTTTAATTTGCCTCATCAGAAGGAAGATTGATTTCTAGGAGGAACAAATGTAATGGAATTCCTACAATTTCTGAAGTTTCTTCAAGACACCAGCAACAGGAAGAGTATTTTAACTCTGTTTTGGTAAAGAAACTATTGAAGAAGACGTTTGTTTAAGCACCCAACATGTCTTGAATTCATGTAGATGGTTAAAGAGTCATTGGAGAAAATGCAGAGTGAATGTAGAGCCTTACCTTCGGATGAAGCAGTGCACAGGCTGGTTGAAGTGAGTTAGAAAAGGAGGGTGTGCACAGCTTGGACAGAGAAATTCAAAGTGAGTTAGAACTGAGCAGGCAATGATTCAGTTCATGAAACAGAGTAAGAGAAAGACTTTGGACTGGTGTTGATTACCTTTAAGTTAGCACTGACTGAGATGAAAGACCTCTGAAAGAATTAAAAGATACTTAGAATGGAACAAAAATGGGTGGGTTAGTATTCATTCTGTGTAATTAATGCATTTTGGACCATACGGCAGTTTGTCATCCTGGATAACAAATTCTGGTTTTCACATTATGCTGTTATAAAGCTTTTACCTTCAGACATTCTGCAAAAGATATACTCGAAAACCTCTGAAGGAAAAGATTCACTTTCAATAAAGTTATTGTATATGAAGCAAAATACAACATTAAGAAGCAGATAAAATCATTGTAATGATGCATTTCTTTTAAACAAATAATAATGTTTACAGCCTTTGTAGGCAAAAGTTCAGAAAGGAATAAACTTACTCTAAGGCACATTTTGGAGTACAGAGGTTATCTATTTTGATTTGCAAATAAATGCTCCCCTGATGTATACATCTATTTTAAAGCATGCATTAATGAGGGTTTATGTGTGGTGTGAGCCTAACAGCTGATATTTCATAATGAAAATGAGTAGTCAGCAATATTCTTTTTCAGTTTTCTGCTTTTCCCTTAGCAGTTTGAGATTTGTTAGATTTCTATTAATTTGATCTTTTATTCCTTTTAAAAAAAAAAGGCTGAGATTGCCTTTTCCACTTTTTAACTGGGATATTTGCTTACGTTTTGTATAAGTGGATATGCACCCAAAAAAGTGCATCAGAGAGATGCACTTTGGTGACCTGTCTCATTGCTCTAGGATTTTGTTTGGGGTTTTTTTTTGGTTGAAATGAGGTCCTTCCAATTATTCCCATAGCTTTCAACACGGATGTAAAAGTAGAAGGGAGGGAAAAATAAATTCAGGACCTTATATTGTGCAGGTGAGAGGCTTTTTGGGAAAGAGGCATTAATAAATTGATGGATTCTTGTTCAATGATATTTTGGGAACTTTGTTCAGCTCCACTGCAGGCTTTAAATTTAGAAGTGGTTCCAGTCATTGGGAGAAACCAGGAGGTGAACCTGACAGCCATCATACTACCTAAGAACCCTAATTTGACAGTCTTCTACTGGTGGATAGGAAACAGTCTTCAGGTACATGAATGGTTTTGACTGAGATTATTTTAAATCTCTTTCCAGTAAAGGTTGATTCACACCTTTTACTTTAATGGAAATACTACCATGTTGCACAATTTCTTTTAGACCATCTTTCATTCCAAATAGCCAGTTATGTCTGGTGGCAAGCAGTGTCTTAACTTCCCCTGTTTTATCACATACATTTAAGATGTTAATTTCCCTTTATTACTACTTACATGGAAATGGGAATTTCTCTTCTAGAATTGGTTTGAATTTCTAAACTATTTTCTTTGGGGGAGAAACAACAATTTATTTTATTTCATTGCCTATTGAAAAAAGCTTTTGGAGCGGGATGCGTTCGGGATCATAGCATTGGTGAATGATGAATTGGTGAAATGATGAAACTTGGATTTATGCACTTCCATGTTGATAATGTGAGTACTGTAAATGTAAGTGCTGTACAGAAGTATATATATTTTCATTGTAAAGGTAAGTATCTTCTGGGAGACTAAAATAAACTGGCATACCTAAACCAACTGGAATATCTAAAAGGATATCAAAACAGTGAGAGCACTCAAACAATCTAGTGATATTCATTTGGGGATAGAAAGTCTAGATAAACATATCCTACAGCAATAAATATCCAAGTATTTCTATGTAGGAATATTTCTTGTCTAGCTAGGTTAATTTCTTTAAAGGTAATTCTTTCAATAACAAGTAAAATATTTTCTTTTTGAGGCACACTAAGCGTGACAAAGAAGTGCTTCAGATAAGAGCAACAAACTTTCTTCTTGTAAATGTGCTGTTTACCATAATCCCAGGCTGTATCTGTTCATTATTATTGACTTTGCCATTGCTATAACAGACACTGCAGATCGATGTAGACTTGTGAAGGGTTTTGTAATTCATACGAATGTGGTCAGGGAACAGAGGATCTCAGCTCTGCCTTGGAGGTTATGCTGGGCTGGTGCACTTCCATGGGTTGTGCTCTAAGTTGACAGAATTAATCCTTTTGACTCTGACATACCCTACTTTTTTTGAGGCAAATGACTTGCTACGTATGATCTTGTAGAGAATGTTGAGCTAGCCTCAAAATCTATTTATTTCAGTGGGATCTGAATGAAAACCTAATACTCTACCAATTATTCTGAAAGAAATGTTTGCCCCATCTGGCCTCTCTGCTGGTTATAAAGGATCCATTTAGGGAAAGAAACATCCTGTATTTAAAATTTTAATTGAACAATTTGATAAAATGAATAATTGAATAATTTGTGTGAAACCTTTTTTGCTAATATTTTTAATGACAGTCTCTTCAAACACTGGTCTTGTGGTTCTTGCTGAAATTCTGTTTTCAACTTTTCTTTGTTTTTTAAAGCCACTCCTTACATTGGAGAGTTTTCTGGTGACAAAGTTTGCTGAGACAGGTGACGTCAGAGTTACAGTGCAAGCTTCCTGTGGGAGCTCCATGCTTCAGGACTCAAAAGTTGTCCATGTTTTTGGTGAGACATCAATCATTGCTTTTTTTTGTTTCATGTGTACTTGTTTCTTATACGTCTCAGACCAGCCCTGTCACAACTGAACCTGTTGTAAAATTATATCTAATCCCACATTTAATTCTTAAACTTAGAGGTATGAACTGTCTCTAGGTAACTCCATGAAGTTCAACAGTGTGATTATATGGAAAGGTTTCATCTGAAATGTTTTGTTTCCTTCGTTATTTTAAATGTTACTGTGGGTCCCAAACGCTATCTGTAGCAACAGTGTTTATGAAGTATTTTGGCCTATGACTAGAAAGTTTCTTAGAATTTCTAAATAAAGTAGTTTAAATACCTCTGAAATAAAGAAAATTTAGCTGTGAGTATGCTCTCAGCATTAAAAATGATGTGAAATAATTGCCTTTTATCACAGTATATCACTGTTGCTTTGATGTTTATCTGAGAGTTAGGATCAAGTAAAGCTCCACTGTAAATTATTGAATAACTCTTCAGCTCTTGTTTCACATTGTGCCTTGGTGTGTTTTGTTGTGTCTTATTATGTGGTGACAAAGCATAATATACTGTGAAAAATGTAGTGCCAACAAATTATTTACATTTGTATTTACGCTGTCACATGTAGAAATTGTGATAAGTGAAAAAACTTCTTTTTAATGCAGAGCTAAAAGCCTTCAGATAGCATGAAATACACAACATGATACATCTCTGTTGTCTGAAGAAGAAGTTATTTTTGCTTTTAGTATACTTATTAATTTAAAATAATGGTAAAAACCACACTCATGCTAAATGGAGCTTTTATGAAGCTTCTTCTTTCCTAAGATAAATGGATTTAACATTCATGCTACCACTTAAAAGTACATCCACTTTTTTAGAAAGCTTTAGAAGTATAACACTCTTAGCGTGACTAGATCAATGACTTTGGCTTTCCAAATGGCTTCTGTTCTTAGTGTTGGCCAATCCTGATACCAAGAGCAAGAAAGTACTGGCCATGAGGGAAATAAAGAAACCTTTGGAAAAGGAAACCATATTAAAATATAATTCCGTTGGAAGTGTTGGGGAGGCCAGGTTGACTCATGCATTCCAGAGGATCTCTTTCTCTGCTTTGCATTAAGTTCCCCAGGTGTTCATCCAAGGAGCCTATATGGAGAAAGGGAAGATTTTAGAGACTGTTTACTGAGGAACAGCCCATTTGTAGTACTTCAAATATTTTTTACAATATCCAGAGAAATTTTGTGGGTGTACCTTGTTTTTATTTATTCAGAGGGCCATAGTTAGCCTTTGTTGTATCATTTCTGTTCTTATTTTCATAGCTAGTTTATGGAGTATGTAAAGTATTCATTTTACGTGAAAAACAGGAACACGTAGTGGACAAAAAACAGATGCTTATGATTCAGTGAGAATAAAATCCATTGGCGCATTCCCGTTACAAATAAAAGAAGCCAACCATGTCTGTGCGGTGTATTGTTCTAAGGAAAAATTACTGGGAAGGTATGACCCCAAAGCATGTATGTAAATCTGCTTTGTTTATATTTTTTTATCCTGCTTTTATATCTTTAGGCACATATTTGATGGTGTTGATGAAAGTACAGAAAGAAATTGAGAGCCTGACAGAAGTATACTCTTGTTCCATGAAAGAGTACACAACACAGAGCAGTGTTCCTAGATACTGCAGCGCTGCAGGGCGAATAATGCCAAATACATATTTTCAGCTTCTATTTCTACAAAACTGTTTTTGCAACCTGGTTTGTTACTTGTTCAAAAATGTTTCTTTTTGGTTTTCTAGATCATTTCCATGTTCTTCCTCTGAAGTTTACTAAGCACCTGGACATGTATAATCCCGACATACCGGAGTGGAGGGAGGACATAGGGCGGGTAGTAACACGACTTCTTGCAAAGGTGCTCTTTCAGATTGCTCATAAAATGTTCCCTTGCCAGTTGTAAAGCTTGAAGGTTAAGTTAATGCCTTCTCATTTAGAAAAAAGGAGGCAGAGCAAAATAATAATGTGACCCTCAAGAGCCACATTTCAAACAAGTTTGAGCCCAGTGTCGCTTTTATGTGCAGGCTGTAGGTGATGATATTGTAACATAGACAGTTTAGGTCTAACACAGCCTAATGGGCAATTAATGCTAAATATTGCTCACTGGGATTAGGGATAGACACATTGGCAAATACTGCTGACTCCAAAACAGGAAAAATAGCTTAAATATGATATATTTAGAAGTTAAGTGGAGGATGCTGTGCAATGTAAAAGTCCTAATCTTTGTGTAAAAACAAAGCAGAAAAAAATTTACAACACCACTTGTGCAACTTAGAAAATGATATATAATATATAGGCACACAGTTCGTACAGCTGGTTCTTTTAGATCATGTTCACAAAAGAAGTGTGGATTGGAAGCAGCTGAATCCTGTAGGTTAAATCAAGTATGACACCATGCAGCAGTACTGTGAGATAAGTAAAGAGCACCCAATGAAAACTGTGAGCTCTAGATCTGTGCTTCTCAGGTACATGCTCTGCCAGCGACTGAGTGTGCACACACTGACTTTTGTGAGGGCAATAGCACTGAGGTGCAAGTTGATAATGTTTTTAAAATACTTGCATTTGAAATCACTTGAATTTTCCTGGATTTGCAGTAGTGCAAATCAGGTTCTGGAATTTTGACTTTATACCATTTCCTGACTTTTTTTAAGGTTCACATCAAATATCAAATTAAAGTAATTTCCCACTTTTACCAACTTAAACCTATTCCATACCCTGTGTCAGTCAAACAAATATTTTACTCCCTTACAAAATAGCCCTTGCATTTTAATAATTATTAAATTATTTGCATAAGCATATAAATGATATAATGGAATTTCAGAATCTGTTTGAGAAAGGCTACAAGAAGTGCCCAGCACGTTGTCATTAGAATTGTGTGGTTGTATTACACAAGACATGGAGGAATTTGGGACTAAAAGCAAAATTTGTACAAACTATTTTGAAAAGGGATGCTCTTCACTTTCAGTAGGGGATGGAGGTACTCATCACAACTTCAGGAACTGAACCTAGGTGCTCTTAGTTTCACCCTGGAAGACTTCGCTCTGTCTGTTAAAGACAGATGGAAAAATAGCCTCCCTAAGCTGAAGTTATCTGTAATGAATATGCCTTTCTAAGTCTACTAAGTGTCTGAATAGCCCACAAAGGATCCTAAATCACTTAGGAAATTTTTTTTATGTTTCCATAGAAACGCACAGCCATTGCAGAGTTTTGCTAAAACTGCATACCACTTCATTTTTTTCTTTCCATGATGCCACTAAATCACTTTAATGCGGTGACAATACTTAGCTCTTCCAATCTTCAAAGAGCAGCTCACATTCCTGTTAATTTAGTTTATGTTTGGCTTTGTTCATGTTTTAGCTTCTGATGGAATCCCCTCTAAATATTAGGAATCTGAACACCAAAGACTAAAAGACACATGTGGAGTTACTTACATGTATTCTATAAAATATAAAGCACGTTATCCTATAATTTGCCATATGCCTTTGTCTTCCCAGGAAACCAATATACCTGAAGAAACACTCATGACAGTCGTGAAACCCGGTCTGCCCACAACTGCTGACTTGCATGTGCTACTACCAGCAAACCAACCAAAAAGGAAAAGAAGTGTAACTAGTGATAAGGTAACCAGAGCAATGTATGCCTAGTTAGGACAGTCTTCATCCTGTTTTTCAGTCAATGGCTGTACTCTCATTGTCTTTATGGGAAATTAAAGGGTGCTCCCTAACTATGTAAAGACCTCACTCCCACCTGACAAGAGACATGGAAGAGCTAGCAACAGCTATGACTGCTGTGTTTGACAGTGTATAGACCAGCATAATCTAGTGCTTACTGGTATCAGTGTATTTCTCAAGAATAAATAATATTGATCTGTTTTTAAACAGAAACAACAGCGATGGCATGTCAGTCTGTGAAGATCCGGTAGAGCAAAGAGTGTATTTAGGAGACTGATATTTCCAAAGGGGGACAAACCATCTCTGCACTGTGTTCAGAAGGAAATTAGATTTCAGGTCAAACAGAAACAGAACCTTAATAGTTGACCTATAATGTAAAGAGCATCAAGCAGGTAGTTTCTGCCTTTATGAGCAAATGTCCTTTTCAATTGGCAAGAAACAAATATAGTGAGCACAGGAATGAAAATCAGACATTAATTACTCCCTACTTATTTCCAAACAATGTTTCTTCCATAATAAAAGACCTTATGCCAGTTGAAAATCAGAAGACTGGCACTTACAGTTTATGATATTTGTCCTTTTCCTGCGATAGAGAAGGTACAGATCCCAACACTGTGCCTGTATCTTGCAGTTCAAGTCCTGCCAGTTACAAAGAATCCCAATGTAAGTTATTGTTAATTTTAAAGGGCATTTTACAACTTTTTGAGATAAGGTCACAGTATCCAAATTGCTGGAGAAGTAGGAAATATGAAGTTCTTCATATTAACTCAAAACCAGTAGACTGTGTTTGGAATTGATGGGGTGCCCTTTGGAAGGTCTAAAGGAATATGTTGATGTTGTCAAAGTACTTGAACAGGTGTCTTACTTTAAATTACACAGAGTACAGTGTGAATGCACAAAATTTTCTGCTTTGTGGCAACCCCCCGCTCTCACTGCTCTCCCTCTGCAATCACAGTGGGAATTCCTAGGAGTCTTAAATCCTGATTATGTTGCAGGAAACGGTTAATTTTAACAGGTTGTGTGATTAGTAGAGCCATTCATGTACTATGGCTTTCAGCCAGGTGAGTATTACCGCTTCAAAATTACTGACATCTTTCCACTTGAAGAAGCAAGGTGCAGCTTCTAGAGGAAATTCTTTCTCTTTATTCTGAGCATATATGGAATGGGCTTCTTTAATAATTTAAGGGAACTGATGGTGATAGATTCATAGCTTGTGCAAACATTTTATTTCAGTGCAAAGTGTGATGCATGTTAGTTTCCTTTAAATCTCAACTGTTATATTAGTGCTGTGCTTCAAGACAGCTTAAAGAATATTATCAATTATAATCAATGCTGTCTCAAGGTTCTTTTCATGTTGGTGTATGAAATATCCAGTGAACTACTCCAAAGCATAAAGAAGAACAATCACATGTTGCAAATGATTTGGGAAAACTTCTGTTCAGTGGGACTATGGGGGAATTACAGTAGTTTAGCAGATAGATAGAAAATTCAAATGCTGGTGTAAGAACCTTAATTTAGAGAGTCTAGGGAGGAGCTCCAAACACTAGATTTGTTTTTTAAAAAGTTGGAGAGGTGGCAGCACTGTGCTCAATAAATATCTTGAGGCAGAAAAAAAGCCTGTGAGTACTGAAACACCCATCAGTCTAACAGTGAAATAAATAAGCCAGAACCTTTGGCTGGATTCACAGGAGATTCAAATTTTTGACTTGTGGAAGTGTAGTTCCTATAGGCTTGGGTGGGAACCCAGGGGTGGGGACAGAAATAACAAACAAGTCAAGTGTTAGTCACTTAAGCAAAAACCAGAGCAAATGTTGGATTCCTCAAACAGCTGCCAGGAAAATAGGATGCATGCAAAGTTATAGGGCTCAGTAATTTCATTTACTGGCTGAAAGTCAGATTAGCCTGAAGTACTTACTGGTCCCACTTGCATTGTATACCATGAACATGTGAATGAACCTGGACTGACACTAAGTAACTCTGTTTCAGTGGTGCCAGCATCATTTTAAAGGCTGCTAATCAATATAGTTGTCATATCCATTCTCTTTTCAGACTTTGGACAAAAAGATAAATACATAGGAGCTATCTGGAGTAATTGTGTTGTAAAATAACTGAGGCCATGCTCACATCACCCTTCTGTTGAGTCATTCCCTCACAAAGTGTAATAAAATCGGTGGAATGGCTTCAGAAGTTAGATTCCTTAATATGAGTAAGGATATTTGAATTTGAACTTTTGTGTAGTCTCTGTCCATAACTTGAGAGAGACTACAGAGATTCCTATTATACTGCAAAGGCTTGTCAAAAATGAGCACCATAATTGATAATATCATAAAAGGAGTTACTCGTGAAGGTTTCATGGATATAAAGCATATTTCTAATTTGGCATCCTGTGGGAAGTCGTATCCTAAATTACAAGGCAGAGAGTATAAAACTAGCTTTGATCTTTTAGAAAATTACTCATGTTGAAGACACAAGCAAGTAGAAGGGAAAATTCAGACAGTTTGTCATCTGGGGTTAGGATATGATGGTATATTTAATGGTTCTGCTCCATAAAAATGTGAGAGGCCGTATTTTACTGTGCTCTACCCACTGAAAAAAATAGAGGAGGAATCCTGATTTTTTCCACATGGATGGATGTATATATTTCTACAGAGTATTGTTAAAAATTAGGTATAAATGGAATCCATCCCATTATAGGTAAGGAGATGAGGTAAATTACGACATGCAGTTCATTATCAAATAGCAGTTACTTTTTATAGCAAGAAATCTAAAGTGACATCGCAGGTTTTCTTCTGATAGGTTAGAAGGAGAATGGAGAGGTTTTAATATGGATTATGCATTGTGTGAGTTATGACCAAGGTAAACCCAATAGCGCGTGCAAATGACATGCTGTCTGTCATATACTGGGTAAATGTAAAAGCTTTGGTAAGGAGAAATATTTGGCTATAAAGATTTGACATTTTCAGCTTTTATGGCTTGTGGAGTTTTGCATGATTTTTAAATATGGAATTTCTTTAACATTTCAGCTCATCGTTGACAAATGCTTTCTGAGTTTCTCACCATTTAATGAACCAGAGATTTTCCTTTTTAGAGCATTGAGTCTCTCAAAGTGGAACAGAGTGCCAGGCATCTGACATTCTCCCTGTTGTATTTTCAGAGAATCGCAGCTATAAAGCAAGCCTTGAATGCACACAACATCAGTTTCTTTCTGAGGGGAGGATACTGGGTCCTAGTGACTTTAGCTGACTCCAGTTCAGGTAAATGTATAAACAAAGCTCCCAACACACCAACCCTCTCTGAGTTCTGATAAGTTAAGGAGAAACTCTTGATACCAATATAGATGTGTACGTATACACACATACATTTACACTTGTTACATATAGATACATAAATATATATGTGTGTACACATGTATGTATATGAATATACATACACACAGACACACACATGTATATATGGATATATTTTCATTTGGGACTTGTTAACAATCACCATCAAATAAATACTTTTTACATATTTCCTTTTTGTCATACCTCATGATTTGTTTCAGAAGGTTCTTGCTTTTTTCTGTGTAACCATGACATTAACTAAACACCTATATTATACAAAACAGTGCCCTGAAGGAAGAGCCAACCAGGCTTCAAAAAAAACATCTGGTGAAGTACTTCGGCTGCATTGGCTGCTGAGAAAGCAGAGTTTCTTTACTGCAGCCATTAAGTCTGCAGAGGTAACTCCAGAGGTCTGGGACATAGCCTTGCATCTCTGCCTTGTATCACCAATCTTCTGTAAGGTCTCCGCATTGCTAATCCTGTCCTGAGATAAATTATATGCTTTTTCTGTGTTTAAAACGAATGGAAACACAGGGGTTTTGCATTTGCTGCATCTCTAGCTTCACTATGTACCTGTAAACCAGATGAAGAGTGTATGTGTGCCTACGTGTGTGTATTTTGAACAGAGATGTTAAAATGATGTTTTAACCAGAAAGTTCGGCTTTGACATGAAACTTGTATTTAAATGTCCTGTAATTTTTGTGTATTGTATTGCATAGTACATCCTTCTTTCTCATTTCAGTGTGTTCTTAGAGAACAGCTTAGCTGACCACAATCAATTTATGTAAATACAGGTGTGATATATTATCTGTCTGTCAGCTCTATGTAGAAGACAAAAGCTCTTTTATCTAGTCTCTAATGTAGAATGGTGCTACAGTTTTGCTGTGGTGCCTCATCTGGTTTAAAGAGCTAACATTTCGTAGCCAGCATAATAGGCTGGGACTGAAAGAAGCCCATGTTCATTCCAGCCTCTACCAATGTACAACCTTGATGAGTTCATTTGTTGTTCAGAGCCTTATTTTCTCCATCTGTGAAATTAATACAGCCCTGCTTTTGTAATGCATGTACTTAGACTATGTGATCATGTCCTGTGATAACTTTAGGTTCCCAGAAAAAAAACCAAACCAGTGAGTATGCAAATAATTAAATCTTCAGAGTTTTGATTGGGTTTGTTTTTGGTGTTTTTTTTTTTAAATTGGTCCTCTGTCCTTCAATCACAAGTCACCAATTAATTTTGTGTTGCCTTTTGAAGAAGCTACAGGTGGAGTGAAAAGAAGATGTTACTCAAATAACAAAAAAATGGGTTTGACCTGAGAATTAGATAGAAAAGAAAGCCCAAGAATGTGCCTAATATGAAAGAGGATGTGCTAAGCTGCTCTTTTATTTCATATTTCAGACTCTCGGAGGATTGGAGGAGGCAGTGGCTACTGGGCTATTGTGGTTCTCTTTGTTATCTGTCTAGTCGCAGTTGGGGCTTTCATCCTCTACAAGTTTAAAAGGTAAGTAAACCTTAATCAACAGCATACACATTTTAAGAATTAGATTTATCCACAGATCAGCAAAACAGAGTGTGTTATTTGAAAAGGAGATTTCTTGAAGAATCGCAAAAAGTCCACCTGTCCTGGTTTCAGCTGGGATAGAGTTAAGTGTCTTCCCAGTAGCTGGTACAGTGCTGTGTTTTGAGTTCAGTATGAGAAGAATGTTGATAACACACTGATGTTTTCAGTTGCTGCTAAGTAATGTTTATACTAAGTTACAGATTTTTCAGCTTTTGATGCCCAGACAGTGAGAAAGCTGGAAGGGCACACGAAGTTGGGGATGGGACACAGCCAGGGCAGCTGACCCAAACTGGCCAAAGGGTATTCCATACCATGGGACGTCATGCCCAGTATATAAACTGGGGGGAGTTGGCTGGGGGGGGGGGCAGATTTGCTGCTCAGGAACTAATTGGCTGTCGGTTGGCAAGTGGTGAGCAATTGCATTGTGCATGACTTGTTTTGTATATTCCAATTCTTCTATTATTATTATTGTCATTTTATTACTGTTATTATTATCATTATTATCTTCTGCCTTTCTGTCCTATTAAAGTGTTCTTATCTCAACCCATGAGTTTTACTTTTTTCCCCAATTCTCTCCCCCATCCCACTGGGTGGGGGGGAAGTGAGCAAGCAGCTGCATGGTGCTTAGTTGCTGGCTGGGGTTAAAACACAACAAGATCATTCAAGTCCCAAATGGCAAGGACAAGAATGTGAAGCAACACACGATGGCTACAACACATGGCAATTCCTTACTGAGCCATCGTCAGCTGTGAGTAACTACTGTAGCCCCCCAAAATACCTTCTTTGTTTTTTTTGTAATAGCCAGTATGTCACCTTATCCCATCTTTGTGCAGTAAATGAATTATTGCAGTTTTATGCTACAAGCAAACCTGGCACTTGGTAAAATGAATATTAATATTTTGGTGGGCTAACAATCTCAACAGGTTTTCCATACTTTGAAGCAAGCAAACTCCATTACCTGCAAGCTAACTCCCAGGCAAGCCGGGTGTGCCTCAGACAAAGGGGTTTTTGCAGGTTGTGCAGCATCCCACTCAGAGCACAGTGAAAAGGTGTAGAGGCTTTCATCATCTACTGACTAAAAAAAGCAAAATAGGGGAAGGGAGAAGGGAGTATCTTGAGCATGTTGAAGCTCTGCAAATAAAATATGTCATTCTCTTAGCAAGAGCTTTCATTTGTCCCCAGGCTATAAGCAGGCTGGCCAGACTGTTTAGTCAGATCAAATGTCATGTCAAATGATCAAAAGTTGTATTCGTTCACACTCTCTGCTCTCAGCTGCCCTTTGCAATGCTCTCTATCAGTTGTTTGGATAAAAGCTCTCCTCAGGACTTGCTTTACCAGGCAAATGTGAAAGTGTGTGTTTTTTACAGGGCAGCTCCATGTCCAGCCTGTAAGTACTATACAGCATGCTTAGGAAATATAAGTATCTCTGTCGTCCCTCAGAGGGAACATGCTTCCAGCCCACACAAACACCTGTTATTGCCACATTTTGTCTGAAATGATTTCATTCATTTTCTGAACCACTGCAGCAAGGTTACAGAATACTGGATTTTCCTGAATCTCTAAGCTGTTGTTAAATATTTTTCTTGTGTCCCAAATGATGGATTTGTTTCTCTCCTCCTATTTGTCTCCCCTGCATTCTCCAAACCATGTTGAAATTGATGACCAGCACATTTAGAGAAATTAAAGGAAACATCTCCTTATGCTGCACATGATTAACCTCTAACTTCACCAGCGGAGGAGAACATTATGTCAAACACTACAGGTGTACTTTGAAAAGGGCAGAACAATTTTAATGCCTAGTAGCTTTACAGACAAATTTAACAAATTAAGAGTAATCTGTCATTAAGCTTTTAGGTACTGCATGGCTGTATTAGAAGCCAAAAAGCAATATTGTTTCCTCCAGATAGAAAACTGCCCAACATATTAGCAATTTTTCCATTACACTTTCTCCAAAGTATAATCATCAGTGTTGATGGCCTGAAGCTGAATTTATTGAAAGAATAATCTGAAGTGAGGGCAAAGAGTCCTGCTTTTCATGGGAACTTGAAACCAGAATGAGATGCTTCTGACCTATGATGCACCTGTGTACACCTTTTCTGGCCTCTATGCTTGATGATGAGTAAAAGCCTCATTAAATTGTTTGGTGGCAGTGGCCTTTTGGGTGAGCAGTTACTTCTGTACTGTAGATATGATGGGAGCAGGAGTCTGGCAGCCTGGGATTTAGGCAGGCTGCATTGCTCATTATCCTCTTGACTCTCTGTGCCCTTTGCCTCACTCCAAGGGGTCCACACACCATAATCAGTGTACAGGGTGTGAGGACATTCTACAGTGTTTGGTATTCCCAGGGAAATAAGTGCTAGCTCAAATGAAACCTTCAGCTATCTCTGGCTAGATATATCAATTTAACTGTAGTCCATTAATGTAATAATTATGTATTCATGACACAGTGTTTTGCTGTCCTGTACAGAACAGTTACAGTTTTGTAATGTTTCTATGGCTTTCCTTGTTTTCCAAGTACACTTGAAACCTTCTGCATTATCCACTAGAGTGGCTGACCTTCTTTGCATCCAAGTTCAGGTATGTTATATAACCAAATATTTCCACTCCAGTACTCCAAAAAGATAAGAGCTGAGTCAAGCAAGCAATGACAACAGCAATGCCAAATAAACTGAGGACGCAGGATGGCCTTAGACAACACTGAAGCTGTTCAGTGCAATCCAGGAAAGCCAAAAGCCTTCTCAACTCTATTTTATTTGTAGTTAAAAATAAATGCATTAATGAAAATTATTATAATTTAAATAATTTTTATTTTCTTCTGTATTTTCCCAATTAAAAATGAATACGTTAATGAAAACTACTATCATTTCAATAAATATTTTTTTTCCTTTCACTATTGGGAAACTGAGAGACAAGGAGAATAATGCATGCCTGTACTAGCAATTTGTAAAGGTATCTGCTCATGTGGATTCCTTGCTCCCTACATCTTGCACATTCATCTTTGCCTCCTACTCTGCTGTCATGGTTTAACCCCAGCCAGCAACTAAACACCACGCTCACTCACTTCCCCCCCACCCACGCAGTGGGATGGGGGAGAAAATTGGGAAAAAAAGCAAAACTCATGGGTTGGGATAAGAACAGTTTAATAGAACAGAAAAGAAGCAAGTAATAATGATAATGATAACACTAATAAAATGACAACTGTATTAATAAAAGGATTAGAGTATACAAGTGATGCAGAATCCAATTGCTCACCACCCGCCAATCGACAGCCAGTTAGTACCCAAGCAGTGATCCCAACCCCCCACCACCCAGTTACTTCCTGAATGTGATGTCCCATAGTCTGGAATACCTCGTTGGCCAGTTTGGGTCAGCTGCCCTGGCTGTCTTCCCTCCCAACTTCTTGTGCCCCTCCAGCCTTCTTGCCGGCTGGGCATGAGAAGCTGAAAAATCCTTGACTTAGTCTAAACACCACCCAGCAGCAACCAAAACATCAGAGTG
>JANZLQ010000056.1:35333127-35387264 GCA_026212715.1 Elanus axillaris
TGGAGGGGAGTGGGGGTTGGGATCGCTGCTCGGGGACTAACTGGGTGTCAATCAGCAGGTGGTGAGCAATTGCACTGAGCATCATTTGTACATTCCAATCCTTTTACTATTACTGTTGTCATTTTATTAGTGTTATCATTATCATTATTAGTGTCTTCTTTTCTGTTCTATTAAACCTTTTTTATCTCAACCCACGCGTTTTACTTCTTTTCCTGATTTTCTCCTCCATCCCAGTGATTGGGGGGCTGAGCGAGTGACTGAGTGGCTACATGGTGCTTAGTTGCTGGCTGGGGTTAAACCGTGACACCACCGCTTTTAAAATCATGTTTTTCTGAACTTTTCAGACATCAAGGTAGTGCACTGATGCTTGCTTTCGCTTGCAGTGTTCCAAGATAAATAGCAGCAATAGGGGAAGTATGGAGAGTTTGTTCAGCTTGTCTAAATAATATCATCAAAAAGGAGAGCTGAGTTAAAATATTATTCCTGATTAATTCCTACTTCATTGCTCCTAGCAGTTATGAATAAAGTTAAGCTATGGGGACAATGAGTGCATCTGCAGTGCTGATTTGCTTTAAAAAAGCAGTTTTATCAAAATACGTAGCTCTGGAGTTTCTCTGTGTACACATTACATTTTAATTGCTGGGACAGTGCCATGTAGAATGAGTGATGGATGTAGATTAGTGTTAATTTGACTCTGGAGTTTGTTGAGGGGAGAAACAATTGTGTAAGTGGGCTTTATGAGAGACATCTCAAAATTGACAGGGGATACCATGCCAGCCTTTGATGGTCTGATAGTCTGCAGTCTGCAATTATTTAGTCTGCAGTTTATTTTAATCATAACTACTAGGGTGCTGTGCAATTTAAAGAATTTTATTCTTGTTGACCACTTTGTGTAATCATTGACTGTGCTCTTGTTATTTTTATATCTCTGGGGCATTTAGAAGCTATTGGTTTTGATCATACTGGAAGCCTTCATCGTCATCAAATCCTGATGTCCTCACTCAGTGAGGATTCCTATTGATTTGTTTCTTTCTTTAAAGATTGGTTTTTATTTGAAATAACATAAGTTTATAGAAGTGAGTGCAGCACTGAGTATGTGATAGCAATAAGCTTAGATAGCATTTAAGAGTTTGTTTAGAAAAGATTTTTTTAAGTCAGTAGAGAAAAACTCTCTTTTACAAGAATCTCTTCATTTCCTCACCGCAGCACCTAAGTTTCTTAGAGCTCAGTTGCTGATTACTCTAAGGGACAAAACACAGAAAGCTGTATCAGACTGTCTACAACTGAATAGAAATCGATTTCACTATTTTAGGTGCCTGCAGCAAGGAAAAGCATAAAAGTGGTTGATGTGATGTAATTATATTATTTCAGTAGCAATTCATGGAGGATTTGCTGTTTGTAGTGTGGGATCATAAAACTTGCTTGTGATATCTTTCGAAAGCTGTATGATTTGTATCTTTTAGTAGTTCTTAAATGAGAGCAATTAAATAACAGACACAATTACTGCATAGCAAAAGAAGTATAAAATATTCAAGAAAGGAAGAAAAAACTTATTTTCCTTGACTTCTTTCTAAAATGCCCAATGAACCATTGCTTTATAAATAGAGCTTTTATTAAGGAGGAAACTGTAGTACAATTTGCAAATTGCAAGCTTTAATGTCTTGCACTTCTGTACATAATTTGTGAAAATCATTTGCATTTAAATTTTGTGGGGATTTAATTTAGGTGCAAGTGAGCAGAATTGTGAGGTATATTCAAATGTTTCTCAGTAGCCTGAAAATTGCTGTTGGCATTGATGAATGACCATGTAGTAGTATTCAATTTTGGTCCATATCATACCTGTTACTGAGACTTTTGACAGAATTATTTTTAAATATTCCTGCTAAGCTTTTCCAAGATGACAATTTTTTTGCTTGCATGCTGAATTTGCAATTTGGTCTTCAAAAACTATTGAGCACCTAATAGGTGCTACATTTGAAAAATTACTTTTTCCCCATGTGCTACTTGTGAACTCCTTTCCCACCCAAGTCTTTAATCCCTTAAAAAAAGTCTTTCCTGTGGTTATAAAGATGGATGGTGAATTGCTGGGTCCCCATGAAGTACTTACTTATGAGTATAGTCCCTTTAAAATCAGTACAGTGAGTACGTATGTTTACAAACTGGTCCATAGGGACTGAGGCTATAAAAATGCATGTCCTTTATGAAGGCTGCAAGTTGGAATGCACAAAGGCAGCTTGTCAATATTATATACCTGTGTATTAAAAATTAATATGCTGAAAGAATGCCATAGGCAACAAAAATCGCTCAATTTTAGGAGATAATTTCAGCAGAATAACACTTACTGGGCCCTACGGTAACTCAGACAACACATACAAATATAAACATGAATTATTTCAACGTAGAAATTACAGAAATGTATAAGGTGTTGAAATGTTAATACTGACCATAATTTTTATGTATGATTCACAAAATTAAGGAGGGTATGGAAGACATTTGGTGGTGCCATTTTTCACTTATGTAAGTTGATAGTCAGATGGTCCCTTCAGAAAGGGCTTAAAACTCCTGTTTTCCCCAAGTCAGAGAAATGTTTATTAATCTTAATTTTATCACAACTCTAGTTGGGTCTATAGGACTTGCAGTTGGCTTTGGGGCACAGGCAAAGCAGGTGGTCTGCAAAAGATTGCATGGACATGCCTTGGACTATTATCTCTCTCTCTCTTTGCTGGCCCAAAGACAGTTCTTTAGTTAAGGTTAAGTTTGATACCTGGAAAGCTGCAAGACAGAAATACTGGCTTGCAGATAAGATGATGACTGGATTGGCAGGGAGGTTACAGCTTCATACGTGAGAGCATTTCATCCATTTGCAATGAGCAGAGGCACTGTTCAGTACTTGGGATGAAAAGTAAAGAGAAAATAACAGGCTTCTATGTAGACCATAGTACAGCTTCAATAGAAAATGGAGAAACCTGCCCAAACTGCCGAATGGTTCCTGAGTGCCGAGGCCCCTTGTCCCGAAGCCTGGTCACCTGCCTTTCCTGCCCGGATTATTTCTGAAGTTCACGTTGTAAGAACTTGGGTCTTAATTTACACTGATTTTTGTCAGGCAGAATTGCGAGATGAAAGATGATGTTGGCAAGACACCAAGAACTAATCTAATACCTCTTTTTTATGAATCTTTCAGGGCAATCAGGACAGCTATGATGAAACTTACTGTTCCTGTTTAATTTCTCCTTTTCTGAAAACTGCAGTACCTAGTGCTAAAAATTGGTGTCCCTCGCAAGAAGTAAATCTCACAAAATTGGTTGGGGGAGGGCAGTAATCTAAAAATAACAACCCTGCATAAGATCCTGTGTTAGGTGCCTCATATGCAGAAAATGAAGAGAGTATTTTATCTAATTAAGTAGGGGGGTAGATGAAAAACAGAGGTAGATTGATATAGAGGTAGTGGGATTTTGGCTGATTAGTTACATGCAGAGTAAAAACCAATGCTGTCTCATCACTCCTGAAGGAATGCCTATTAAAAAGAAAAGATTAAAAGTGTGTAATTTCCCACTACTCTAATCAAAACTAAAATTGTAGGGTCTGCTGGATAATCGCAGCTGTCATGGCTGTCTAGCTAATGATTAGGTGATTGTAGGTTAGATCAGTTCTGATATGCCCTAATCCCAAATACACTGACGAGGAAGACTGCTGCCCTCTGTTCTCCCATGCAGTACAATCGCAAGCATTTATCATTTTGTCTCCCTGCCTGCTCCACCGCCCCCAGCCCTCCCTCTATCTGATGGCCTGTTTGTGCATCCAGCCGCCTCTTGCCAGGAACGTGTGCTCAGAAAACTGGTGCTTGAGTCCCCAGAGCTCATGGAGCAACTCCTGGCAATCCCGAGAGTGCTTAGATGCTTTAGACCAAAAAAAAAAAAAAAAAAAAGCAAAAAAGCCTTGAGACCTGCAGGGTTTTGATCCTTTGTGTCAGAGTAGGTAAACAGATTAGGGCTAATTTTACACAGTAAATTTGAAATGATAAATGCTGAAGGTTTTAAAAACTAATTCTAGTCATATCCAACAAATGAACAAAGGTTGGTTTAGGTAGTTGCGGGGGGGGGGACTTTCAGCATGGCAGCAAGGAATGAAAGGTAATATCCCAGCTGCTCGACCTGCCTTTGGCTGTGGCACAAGAGGCAGTGCAGACAAGCAACACGGATGGCGGCCAAGCCAAGAATAATTTGCCTTTTCTTTGCTCTTACTTTCTGAGTGTGTAAATCACTAATCTGATGCCTCAAGTAAACAATATGTTACAATACTCACTAGTATGCTTCAGTTGTCTAAGCATCCAAGTAAAATGGACTACAGCTGCTTCTTTTGACCAGAACAGAATGAAACAGCTGAAAAATATTTCTGAGAAATCAGGTCTTTTTTTTTATTTTTTTAATGCAGATCTGCGATCTGCTTATATTTTTCTATACCATACTATCTATACTAAATATGGTTCAGTAAAAATACACTTCTTCCATTCCCTTTGGAACAATGTTTATATTTTTTGTGGGTTTCAGATTGCCACCCAGAAAAGATTTCTTCATGCTTTCAGAGCAAGCTTCTATGGTGTGGGGTCCTGGGCAACAGTAGAGAGAAGGCAAATAGCACAGTCTGCACTAGGCAAAGTGGAGGAAAGGAAAATTATATTTTAGCCACATCAAAGCTGCCATGTAATCATCATGTTACTAGTGGAATATCTGAAATCATCCTTTTCTTATTTTTTACTTCTTTATAACAACAGGGTATTAGAGTAGCCAAACCAGAGCAAATAGTTGACTTTTCTGCTTAGGTATTTTATGTGGTTAATAGTAGCAAATACAGTTCTCTAAAAGAGTATGAAAATCTTCATCTTTTAATTTGCATGCAAAAAGCCAGTGTGCTTAAAGCTGTGTTCAATGTTTTCACAAATCACTGTGAATCTCCTTCAGCCAAATTTATACCATTTTGTGTGTATTCCTTTTTTCCCCACTACTATCAAGTGCCACTTTTGGCCCCCTCCTGGGTCATTTCCACTATCAGGAGCAGAACTGTGTTATCTTTCTGCCTCATTGACTTACTATCTCATTTTCAGCCTCTGAAGAAAAGCTATCTTTTTTCCCCACCTTGCTTATGCTACTTTTATGTTCCATGAGAGCAAGTTTAGTCCCAATCCATGCCATTTAGTTATAAAAAACCAGGCACTAATTTAATGATCCATAATATTTCAGAAAAACTTCCTCAGAAATCAAAGTAATAGCATGTAGAAAAGATTTCTGAAATGAAAGAGGCAAGTAAATCAGGATTGCCTTAAAGCAAAGTCAGTCATCTGAACATTTATCCAAACATAATAAAGCCAACACCACAATAAAGTATTCGGTTTAATGGATTATTATTGTTGTTAGTTGTATTTAAGTTCCAAGACAATGCTACATTATTCCACATCTTTTGCCATGTAATATGTTCCTATTTTTTATACTAAACAGAATCTTAATCAAGCCTCTGGAAAATTAATGAAGTTGCATAGAGGCCAATGAATATTGTCTCCACAAGGAAGAAATTAAAAGCCAAATAAACTAGAGAGTTTAAATGAGTGGGAATCAATATCTCATCCCCCTCCTGCTGTTCCTTACTGCTGAACATTTTTAAGTGCAAACAGTTTGGGGAATGAACTGGTTAGAATTTGTGAATATAGGGAGGAAAAAAAAATACCTTCTGGAATATCTTATAAAAGGTGTGGGACCTGGAGAGCTTGGTGAAAGCCGTGTGCTTGATGTTCGTTAGTAGTTCTGTACAGAATTAAGTCTCCAGTTTATATTTCTATGGTCCTCAAAGCAGGCAGGAATATTTCTTCTTCTTCATGACTGAAATAAAATGCTACAGAGAAAACAAAAGGGACTAAAAATGTAAACCATGGAGTGCTGCTCAGCAGAGGTAATTGTCTCCAGTGATGGATGCAAAGCACATGCATTTTGCAGCTGAAGAGTAAACCCCCAAAAGAAACTATTGCATAATCTTTTTCTCTGTCCATATAAATGTGCTTTTGATTTTCATATTGCTGATATAAATCTCTTGGGTCAAACTGCATTTCTCGTCATGTTTTCACAGTAGTCTTTTATGTAGGCCCAAGCATCTCAGCTTTGCCTACTTCAAACAGTTACATTGGACTCAACATAACTGCTTCCTTAAGAAGAGCAAAGCACATCAGGCTACACAAGAGTTTCTCTCTGTATAATTAGGGCTAGCAACTTCCTTCCTGCATGTTAGAGCAGTGAAGAACAACTGGAAAATTGCCAGAATCAGGCCCATCTTTAGCAAGGATTCAGTATCCACATCCTGTTTCATCCTGCAGTGCGGTTATCCCTTATAAAGAGAACATCTGGCACGTGTTAAAAATGCCTCTTGAAAAGGCTTGGACTACCATTTTCTTCAGCCTGGTTGAGTCTCTTCCTTGTTAAACTGAACCAATATGAAACACGTAGAGATATCTAGAATGTATAAAAGGTCAAATGCCTACAACGTATGCTTTCACAAGACCTGTAATATTCTCCTTCCTCCCATCCATACTCCGTGTTACAATCTAAGATGCTTTCCTCTATAAGCGTGAGGAGCAAAGGGAAGTACAGAAGAGTCACTGAGTACCATGGAACTTTGTACCTTCCATGAAGTATCTGTCCTTAGCAGGATTGTGCTCATGAGATTTAGGTGAGTGAGAAATAACAGTTTTTATGCCTTTTCTCCTTTTCTCTGTAACCCATATTGAAGTGCTCTTAACAATACATTTAATGGTTATTTGTGAAGTTGTGAGGTTTCTTTATTCAGGCACCCCTTAATATATTTAATAATACGTGTTGTGATTGCGGTGATCTCTAACTAGTAAGTCTTACCAGGGACATGAGTTCAGCCTCAGGATTTACATCAAAAGACACAAATTTTTGACATGGTTTCAGACAAGTCCTTCAGCTTGGGCAGACAACAGTTAGACTAGCAGATCTGCTCCCTTTACTTAACTGCAAAGGTCTGATGTGCCATATAGGTTTGAGACAGATAACATTTTTATTATGTCAAAAATATTTTGATAATGCCATTGATGCTTCTACAGTCTGTCAGAAATACAGTTTTGAGAAGGTCCCCTAATTATTGCAGAAACATATGTGCTAATTCTGCGGATGTATTACAAAGACATTCTTCTGGGTCTTGTTTCCCTTAGGCATTTGGAGGTGGACTAAAAGTGAGCAATTTGACAGGTTTGATGCAGGTCTGATTGAGAGGGATATTGTTTTCCACCTGACCAGTTTCATTAGCAGACACATTAAAAACAGTCTGAAGTTACTGGCCCTAGAGAAAGAAATCAAAATTAGTTACCTAATGTGTTTGTTTTGGTGATGAGGAATGTCCTTCCCCCTTTCAACATGGCTTTTGTCATCCAGTAAATGGGAGGAGAGTGATGGAGTGCTTGCCTTTCTGTGTATGTTTGTGTTGAAGGAGCTCTCGGACCTGTTGGAGTGGTCATAACAGCACAGTGTTGTGCTATCAGACCTTCCTTCCACCCTTGTCCTTTGCATTTGGTTAGTCCTGTGCTTCATTTACTCCATGCATACTGAGATACAGAAAAGAGCAAAAGCAATCAGATTTCTTTCTTTATGCTGCTTATAAATAATGGGATAAAATACCTGATTTCTGTATATAATTGTATGTGTGTGTGTATAGACATACCTATACAGATGTGTGTGTGTGTACATATATAGGTGTATAGGATGCAATTCATCTCTTGGATAGTTCAAGTTAATGGGAGGAGATAATCTTCAGTTGTCTTTCATTGTTTAGCTATTTCCATTTATTCTAATTACTTTGATGCAGTGGAAGGTGCTGTTCAAAATAGCTTGCTGCAGTAACTTGTATCTCAAATTAAGATGGTGCCACCTAATAAAGAACCTTTCTTCTGAAATGACATTTAAAGGCAGGTCATCTTCAGAAGCCTAGAGAAAACAGAAATTTCAATCTGCTGCCGGAATATGGAGCAGAAGACAGTTGTTTTTAGAGAGATGCCTAAAAATTAGTGTCATTTTTTCTGTCTTCTCACTGTCTAAAGGAGCTCAGCAAAACCCACAGCTTAGCCTCAGCAGTTCAGCCCTGTTTTCTCTTTTCTTCTCGTTGTCTGCCCATTGCAATAATCTGTGTTTAAGCACAGACTTTGACAGCCATGATCTGCTGTCATGCTGATCAAGCTGTCAAGCTGCTTCTTGCAGTGCAGGAAATGAAGCTCACAACCTGTAACTCCCTAATCAAAAGTGTCTGCTTGGTGCCCAGGAAAAGATGTTCTTATGTCCCCAGGCAGATGGCAGGTGAGGGCGGGTACAGCAAAGGGTATGGCTCTTGAGAAACGTTTAAACCACAAATTCTGTTGCAAAGTTAGAAGTCCCTGATTATTCCCTTTGATTTTACAAAGTCTAATTTAAGTTAATCTAGTTAAGAACTCTTTATCAATACTAAGACTTAAGCCTCTCAGTCCCAGCCATGGTGTTAATTGTTCATTAGAGCTGATAGAGCCATTTAATAACAAGCTTTTTGGTTTTCTAGTCTCAAATCAGAATGAATTAATTAAATGCTGTCTGCCATAGAGTTTTGTCTAATTCAGCAGTTCCCAGTAGTCCTGGGACAAGCTTTATACTCTGATGCCTTCAGTGCTGCCTGCTTAACTTCACCAACCTCCCTGTCTTCACATTTGCCCTTATCAATGCCTGTTTACCTCCTTACTCCTTACCGCTTGGTCCTGGCCTCCTGGTTCTTTAATCTCTGCTCTGTCTTAATTCCCAGTCTCCTGGATTTCTCCCACTTCTTTCTCCTTAACCCTGATGGAATGTGAGAGTGCCATTCAATGCTATCACCTTTCAGTGTCAGCCCACCTCACCAGGGAGATGTGATGATGATTGTGACCTAGCTTAATGTTTGTGAAGATACCTGGAAATAAGAATGAATGCTTGTTGAGCCTTTTTATTGCTTGAGTTCTTAAAATAGTTTTTTTCTGTGGTTTTAGGTTGGGTTTTTTTTCAGTATTGTTCATTGTCTGTCAATCTTAGAAATTGATGCTTAATTATTACATTGGTATGAACATCATGATAAGGCAGCTACATAAAACTGACTGAGAATAAGGAGTTGGTAAGTTTAAGTTGTGAATGCAAAATTAAGGAAGAGTGGGATTGGTGCTGTTTTGTGATGCTGGAATGACTTTGCTATGCTGGAGGTCTGCTCTGATGCCAGCATGAGTGCAACACGAAGGAACTCCATCAGAAGACTTTTTCTCCTTGTCCAATTTAGGAAACTGCCAGGCAGAAATGTCTATGCCCAGATGCACAACGAAAAAGAGCAGGAGATGACAAGCCCTGTTAATCATAGTGAGGACACCCAGAACATCATCCAGGGTGAGGAGTTTATTGATGATGATCTGGACTCTCAAACACTAGGTAACGCAAGAGGTAACTTCATTTTTAGTTTATAAATTTTCATAAGTAATTGATTTATAATTGATCTTTGTTTTCATTTTAGCTTTTTTTAATTTTCTGCTCAGTCTCAGGAAGAAGCAAATAGTACACCACCAACAAAGGATTATCTCAGTTATCTTCTTTTGGCTTGCTTTTGATACAGGCTAATATATGGGTGACATGCTATATAGAACATGAGTACAGAGATAGGACAGTTTAATGTCAGGAGACTTCCTGGGACAATTTTAGAGAGAAATTATATTTGGTAGAACAGGATATAATAAATAACAGCTGAATTAACTCAATAACCCCATGAATTGGTGGAAAATTGAGTTTAGGTCAGAAGGATTTGTAGAGTCAGTGTTTCCATGATTTCAGATGGATTGTGCCTAGATCCATTGCTATATTTGCCATTATATTCCAGTGACATTTAAAGTTTTCGTGATTAGAAACTAAAATTTATTCTTGTATAAAAAGTATCATAAATCTTCTCTAATTTAGCTGATAACTTTCTAGTATTTATGGGGTGGTCATAAGGAACCCAAGAGGGAAACTTTCTGTGAATATCTCTCAGTGCAGATAATTTCAGTGTCAGGTGGAAGTGTATATCCTGGCACCCTGTGGTTGTTTTTTAATGTAATATGGAGTGCTGAGCTGTAAAATTAATTCCTTGTAAAATTTACCATTGTGTTCAGACTGCTTTCAGGTCACAGTGTAAAAAGTGTAGGACTATGGGAAAAACTCCCCAGTTCCATTTCTACACATTTTGTGAAAATAAATCAGATAACCCAAAGCTTTTGGGATTTGTAGCAGCAGACTCGGGGTGTAACAGGCAACTGTAATGTCTTCATAAACCCACAGAAGAAGATGTGTTTTAGCTGCACCACAGGTATCCTGGGGAAGGACAGAACTTTGACAGAGGAGAGATTTCTTTATCTTGGGTTTCACCTTTATCGTTTGTTGTCAATGTCTTTATTTTTATTTGCTGAACTGTGTGGCGCTTCTAGGTTCTTGGAGGTGTTAGCTTTGAGCACAAGGGAAGAATCCAGCCTCCTGCTTTGCTTTGTGTATTTCTGTCTTTTCTTTGACAATCTTTGTTTATAAGTATCACTGTGTTTCCATTCAGATTTTGCAAGACGACCTTGATTGCACTCCTGACTTTACCGGCGTTAGTTCTAAAAACAACCCTGGAAAAACAAAGTCTGTGTTAAAATTGTCTGATTGACTCATCTCCCAGGTCTTTAGAAGAGAAGGCTGAATGCTAACAAAGTCCTTGCAGGCATGCCTATTAAAGTGGAGCATTCAAACACCTCTAGCAATGTACAGAAGCATAACTTCTTTTAATGGTAGAAAATCCCTTGTGGCCTATTTATATAAAGCAGCTTAAGATGCTGGAATAAAGAAGTGCTACCCTGATTTGTAATGCATTCAGAAATAATCTCTACTTACCCTACGCTCCTTGCTCAGAATAAAAAAAAAATTCTTCGATCTGGGCAGAACATTAGGGTTAAAGAGTGCAAGATCGAGATGTTTTGATGTGAAACTTAAGACAGTTAGCAAATGCAGATTCTTGAGGTGATTTGTGCTTCTGCCAGGTTGTCAACACCAGTAGCATTTCCAGCGGAGCGTAAAGAGTTCATTTCTGTGGATCATAATTATCCATATTTGTCAGCTACTGTACAGCTTTTAGACACAAGACTGTATTTAAGACAGAAAACTACACTTCTGCTCGCTGTACTGTTTTGTTACTTGCAATACTTTCCACTAGCTCCGGTATTGCTCAGTACTGCCAAGAAAATATTCCTGTTAATGATACTTGTCTGTTTTATCTGGCTAGAGTATGAAGCATGTTATAATCCCTGCTTTATACTAAGTTCTGGTTTACGACATTATTTGCAGAAGGTTCCTATTCTATGGAGATCCCTTCTAGTTCTGGTGAGCTTTCTCCCTCCCTGTTGGGAGATGTCAGTAGCAGCCTCCGCTCTGTGCACAGCAGAGAGTTACAGGCCTGGGTTTCTGTTTGTTCTCTCTCTTCTCATAACTTTTGAATTTCCACAGTACAGTATTTCCAGACTCACCCATCCACTTTTTTTGTTTTCTATATATTTTATGTTGCCTACTTTATCGCAACCCCCACCTTGGGACTCCTCAACACCATTACCTTGCAGTGACTCCTTCTGGGAGAAGTGGCAACTTGAACAGCTACAGAGTTCCCTTATTGCTGATGCCGGTCAGTGTCCAGTCCCAGGTCAGTGGCATGTCGAATGGACGCCTCAGGTTCCATTCTCCTCCCTCACCTGCACCCCTCGAGACAACTACACCTTTTTAAGCCACAAAGAGAACCAACTTGTGCTGTCACTGGGATAGAAACCCTAGGAATGTGCCACAAATCCACCACCATGAGCAAAAGCTTTGCGCGAAAGTGTGCTGTAGGTACATGGAGCTGTTGCACCAACCTTCACCTGACCTGTTGTTTGATAAAGCCACTCTCTTTATGCGATTGACTTGTCCCTGCAATAAAAGGGGGATTTATTGTGAAGTGCCTGAAATACACTAATGCTGGCCTTTTGTTTCTTTATTTTCGTAGGCAATCACTCAGGCGTGGTTTTGAGCATCAACTCCAGAGAGATGCACAGTTACCTGGTTAGCTGATATTTACAGCTGAACACAAAAACCGAAAGACCGTTCTCTGTATCATTTTATTTTTCCCTGGTGATGTCACAAAATTGCAAATATGGCTGTAAATGCTGGTGGAGAGGAGGTTTCTTATCAGTCCCGTGGAAAAAAGCATCCATCATCAGTTACCAAGGGAGAAGGATAATACATCTTGTGTTCACTCTATGGCCTGGGAACTCGTTCCAATTGAAACTCAAACTATGGTAGCAAATTTGTAGCCCTAGGCACCTTCAATGCCACCTTACTTCTTTTCTGTATATGCTCTAGTTCTTTATGTTTATTTTTAGAAGGATTGACTGTAACTTTTTAATTATGTTTTTAACTGAGGTATTCAGTGGAAGGCTGGGACTCTTCAGCCTGAAAAGGTGATTTTTACACAAGTGACTAGACCAGAACAGATGGTTGGTTGATCACAATGACATTATTTTAGGAGGCCAAGGGTTTCTGTACTGGGAGAGGACTGAGCAAGGAGGCAAATGCACTTCTAGTCGATACAATACAAGCTCTTAAACATGTGTGAGACAATCTAATGAATTTAGGCTTAGGCCCTTCTGTGGATTAAAGAAAGTAAAGTGTTAATTAAGATATCTCATAATATAGGATAATGCTCTTGTAAGTGTAGCAGGTCCTGACAAACCATCAGCACCAGTATTTTCCCCAGTCCCACCCCGTGTGAAAGAAAACCACCAGCTTGATGCTATTTCCAGACCAGGTGCCTTCACTTGCGGACAGTCATTTCAGTTGCTCCCTTCTTGTCTCATAAACAAGCACCTTTAGGACGACGGCAGCTGCCAGATGAGTTACCCTGTAAAACCCCATGCTGGTGGCCTGTCTCTTTTTAAATTTGCAGAGAATGTAAATACCTCTTTTAAGTCGCTTTCTTAGTATGGTTATATTTTTAAAACTTCCTATTAGGGCAGAGGTGCCGGGTAGGTCGGAGCTCTCCTCCGGGCGGGACTGGGTAGCTCAACACCATCCCCTTCCCACTTGCAGCCTTCTTTGGGATTTTCCCTGGCTGTTTGCCCTGGCAGACCGGGGTGGGCAAACTCCCACCTGACCTTTGCCGCTCGGGTTCGTTTGGCAATCCAAAGGGCCATGGGGGGGTAGGATGGGCTGTGATTTAGGGGTTCGTCTTTCCGTCACTCAGTCCCTACCACTGCCGGCCCCCATTTCTGCAGGGAGGGCAGTGGGGCTTCTGAAGGAGCTGCCTGCAGAAGGGCTTGTGAATCAGGTCAGAGATTCCTAATCCCACTTCTGTGAGCTGGGTCAGAGTTTCCTAGTCCTGACCTCTGCATCCCTAGGGAATGGCTGTGCGGTGAATCCACACCCTGCTGGTCGTTTCTCTGAGGTTTATGGAGCCGTGTAGGAAACGGACTGTGGTGTGATGAGTTTAAACATCTGGCACTCTGTGTGTCACAGCTGCCGGGTATTAGGATGCTTCTCTCAGAAACCTATATAATCTCTTCACTTTTTGCCTTCAATAGAGAATAAATAGCTCTTTACTCACTGAATGTCATACTGATGCTAGTGGCCAGCTCGCACACCACCTTGCTTAAGGAGGCTACAGATAGCTAACTACATCTTTCTGAATAAACAAACAGAATATAATGCTGGTAAAACTGAAAAGAACTGTCTTAAAATTAGCATAGGCATTGAAGTCATTCTTCCATCTAGCTGTGGCTATCCTAGAGCATATTGTCATCAAATACAATGGACTGGGATGTAATAATTCAGTGTAGTAGGCTCTCACAAACCCCACAGGATGTATGTGTAAAGCACAAGAAAATCTAGAGTATAAACTTACTGTAAGAAACTAGGTGGAAAAGTTTAAGTGAAGATTCTGAAAAGCGCTTGCAAACTGCTCAGGAAAATAATTTCAAAAATTGTTCTAAAATTTCTGCCTATGTAGTTATAGAGTGCCATGCAAACCGATTTACGGAGAAGCAATGCTCTTGCTGATTCTTGTATGCCAGACTGTGTAGAAATCCAAGGTGTTACATATATCTGAGTCTGGGTTCCTTGAAGAGAAGTGTAAATACAAAACGTGCTGTGCATTGAAAGCTCTCGGAATAGTTGCATCAGAGGTCTTTCCGTTCTCACCAGCTCTTTGTGCGTTATCTAGTGGAAATGAGCTGGAAGAGAGAATAAACTAGTATTGCAAACAGCTTACTTGTTCCTGTGAAATAAATCTGAAGTGGGTTATTTGTATAGGGCAGGTGAGTAGCAGATTAGCCTCACGGACAAGAGATGGGATGGAAGTTCTAGGTCCGGGTTGTTCTCCCACAGTTTGCTGGGTTGGCAAAGGATACTGTTGCAACTAGGTCACACATCTAATTTATGCTTTCACAGCTACCTTTATACATTTAATACAGGGTGATTTGTGTCTCTGATAACAGGAGTCATTGGAACACCGTAGAATATTTAACCGCTTGGTACTCTAATTAAGACTTAGCACAATATAGTGCCTGTAATAATGGTTTTCGATGCTTATTAATTTGATTCATGCAGCACTCCTGTGACGTTGGTTTGTCATGTCTTAGAAACACTGTTTTCTAAAGAATTGTCAGTATTGCCATAACTGTATTAATAATACCCAGCAGATAATAAAGGAAGCCTTTGATTCCCTGGCAAGAATAACTTTAAAATGAGCTATTTTAAAACTGAGAAAATACCATTACCATTTTCCCATTCATGGTGTCTTGGTTTATCTTTAAATGAAATGTCTCACTAGTGCTACGTTTCGAATCTCTTGAATTACATCCATGACATCTTAACATTTTATCCTTTATATGTATCTAAAATCCTGATACATGCTTATGCAGAAACACAGAGTTGTTTCTATGCACAAATGCTAGTCACACATATGTGCACACAGATGTGCAATATTTGTACATATTCCAGTTAAATTTGTTAGTGAGGAAGGGTGATTTGATGACTAAGAAACAGAAGATGGCTGTCAGGTACCTGGTTCTGTACCCAGCCTTTGGGCAAGTTACTTAACCTGTATGTGCCTCAGTTTCCCCACCTGTAAAATGGGGCTGATTGATAGTAATTACCTACCTCACAGGGGTATTGTGAGGCTCAATTAATCACTGTTTGTTCAGGATTTTCAGAGTGAAAGAATTTTCTGAGCATAAATTATTAATAGTTTCACTTTCTTTGGTTTACATGTAATTATTGCTGTTATTAAAGGTAGCTGCTGAAACCAGATGCAATTATGTACAAATGTAAAAAATGCATAATCCGAAAAAGGTACATCACTTTTAAAAAAAGGTAATTTTATTTTAAAACTGTTATTGGAACATACTGTTATGTGGTAGCATTGCAACATTGGCTGCAATTTTGCTGTTACGCACTAGTATCTTAAATTTACTTTTCTGAGGTGTTATTTTGTCAAAAGCCCTATAATAATGGGTACAGTGATAATTATCAACACTGACATTGAACTATACTGAAACCAACAAACCTGGCAGTGTGTTGGCCTCATTTACACCTTTTGGTCTTCTTAAACTGTGATGTTTTTGCAATTTCAAAACCACCCTGTACCTTTAAGAGTGCTCCAAGCTCTACTGATTTGAAGCATTCTAACAGAGCCATCGATATTTACAGCTGGTATCTTTGCTTCCCTTTTGATATTGAATGTTTTATATGGCTTGGGAGTGGACCATCCATATAAAGTGCTCAGAAATGCTCAGAAGACATTTAGGGAAAATCCACACTTAGTGTAAATTAATTTCTCAAAAATAAAAGCAATATAAATCAATGTATTTTTTTATACCCTGTAGAAGAGGGTGGTGGAAAGGGCTGTGAAAAAATAGAAGGTACCAGCCTGAGGCAAGATGTTGTTATCTCCAATTCACATCCAATTTCCTTAAAGTCTTTTTGGATATTCTCATTGAATTATATTCTTTTTGATGAGTTTTCTGCTTTCAATGACCGGTTTAAAAAGGAGTAAAGTGTTTCTTCATATAAAGTAGATGATTTGTTAAACGACTGTCCTCTGGACAGACAGAGCCAAATCAGTGCTTTGCCATTAGTAGTTCCTTAGTGCAAATCAGATTTCATCTGACATGATTATGATGATGAGCTGTGGTTTAGGTCCAATGAGACATCACTTCAGTGGGAATGCTCTACTACTGTATGCTGTCTCTTTAACAGAGGTCAGTAGAATGGAACTGCAGTGGTTTCCATCCCCCTTACACAAATACATGCTCAAAGAAATGGGGTGGCTGTGATTTTTAAGAAATTAAATACATGCATTTGTTTGCAGTAACTTTTTGATGATGAACCAGTGGTTCTGATAAGCTTTGAATTTCTAGTGTTATTTCAAGTTGAATACAATGTTGCTAAGTTGATAGAATCGATGACAATTTCAGTCATAGAGTTTTCCTATGTTTCCTATAAAACAGTATTTTGTAATTTTTCATTAATGAAACATTGAAGGGAAAAGAGGGACTGAAATTTTTATTTCATTGCAGAGTCCCTGACAGTTGGAGTTGTTATTGTATATTGATTGATACCACTGTATTGTTTCTATCTTCATTTTTATTTCAGAGATTTAGATGGAAGTAACTGCACATTTCTCTCAAAATATTGGCTTTCCACCAGGATGAAATTTAAAAGCATTTACCTTTACAAATATTGATTTTAGAGATGCAAAATTTTGTTGTGTCTTCTAAGTCCATCCAAAAAGCTGCTTCCTGGCTCATTGTCTCTGTTCTAGTTCCAATTGCACATTGCTTCTACAACTTTCTTTACGAGACTGGCATATAGCCTAATCTTACTAGTCTGAGAAAGTCTTTCTAAAACTTCCATTAGAATATCATTTAATTGCCCAGAAGTAGTTCTAGGATCTGCTGAAACCATTTTCCTACTGTTAAATCTGTATTTTCATGTTCTTTATTTCCTTTCAGTATTTCAGTATTAGCCCTCTCAGTGCCATTTAAATGTGTGTTTATTCCTGTCATGGATATATATGTAATATTTTTCACTTATTTTCAGACTATAATCATCAAAGTGACAAGTTTTGAAATAACTCAGATCCCCAGTTAGCTTTTGCAATTAAAAGCCTAACCCCGCAGTCTTTTGGAAATGTCAAGCTGTGCACTCTTAATTTTTAAATCTTCTTTCCTAAGTCGGCCCTTCTACCCGATTGATCACCTCGGCAGCTTTTCCTCCAATTCTTTTTGTAACTCAAGCTAGGGGAAGTGCAGAAGAGTTTCTCAATGTTGAGATGGACTAGAACAGCCCATGTCCCAAATCTGAATGGGAATGTCACATGGACAAAGTTTTTATTTTTCCTTTCTTTTCAAGTATGTTGCATAGAGGAGAGAGGATTATATGTACCATCGGGGAAATAAGGCCCTGTAATGGTACATCAGGATGGTATGAAGACTAAAGAATGCATTCATCTTAGAAACGTCTTTTTTTTTTCCCCCTGAAATTGATACATACAGCAAGTTCATTTCATGATTTTTAATATGTGAGATCTCATTTCTTTAAGTCTTCAGTAACCAGCCTTTTTCCTCCTGTTAAATGGAGTAGCAAATTACTTAAAATATGAATTGTGGAGCCATGTATGACCGAATGAAGGATTTTCATTCTTTTCATCTCTTTTTTTTTTTTTCCTTATGTGAAGCTCGTCAGAATTACTATTTTCAGCTAGTTTATGTGCTGGTAGCTGAGAAGATCTTCTGGAAGACAGTATCTAAGAAGAAATACTGGAAGGCTTAGAAATATGTACTCTGAAGCGCAGCAATATAGCTATGTGAACAAAATCCTTATCAAAGAGCTGTTATGGTTTGTATTAAAATACTTTCTTTAATAGTATCTCTAAAAATACATGTTCTTAATTGCATACTCTTTGTCTCTCTCTCCTTCCAGATTGATTTTCTTTTAGGAGTGACATTTACTAGCCCTGAGAAAAGTAGATTCTTTCCCTTACACAAGTAATTCGGTTTAAAATTATTTCCTTGCAACACTTGACTTGAAAGCATTATACAAACTAGAGCTTTATTGATTGGACTTGATTTCTGAGTTTCTGTAGAATTTGCATCTTTACACTGATTTGTTGCAGTACAGTGGGCATAAAGCCCTGCTGGGCAGCAATAACACATGCAGCAGTACGTGGTGCTACTTAAATAATATGCCTTTGTTGCACATATTTTTAATGGTATAATGAGTATATGAATCACCAGGAAGGCCAGGCATTCCAAATAACTTTCTTAGCATGTGTTATATTTCTATGTTATTTGCTGCTAATTTTAACCAGCTTTTGATACTTAATATTTAGTTCTTACTGACACTGTCTGCTCTTGCAGATCAAAGGGCAAGAATTGGCTTATTCTCTTTTTAAAAAGAGGTATTAATTCACACCGTTTGCTTATTAATGAAAAGAGTTTAAAAAGGAAATCTTTCTGAAATGGTGAAGGAGATGCTTTTTACTGAGAACAGCTCATATGGGAAAACAACAGACTTGTATCCATACAGTTTTTGAGGCATTCTTGTTACGGATTATGAATAGGCAGGACTATGCAGAAGGAGAAGTGTACATCCCAAACATCAGTAACATGCTCATAGGCAGTTTGCAAATGATAAAGCTAGTCTAAAGGAGAATATTTTAATACACCACTTATCTGTGCCAGATTCACAGAAGAGCATTTAAATGATTAAGATTACAGAATATCAGTCACAAACATAGGAAGATGCTCAATTCACTGGCTCTGTTTGCTTGGAATTACACTGCTCTCTTTGGGGTTAATCTTTTGAGATGCTGAACTCTGAAGTGACCTGCATTGTTTAATGCTTCCAACTTTTTGCCAAGTAATTGGTGACACTTACAGAAAAATTTGTCTGAATTTCCATTCTCTTTTGTTTCTCGTTTCTTCCCCTCTCCTTTTTTTAGCCCTTTTATTCTTTTGCATTATTGCTGTTGTTCATTGCTCTGCCTTGCCAGCCTCCTCCTTTTGATGAGAGTTCTCTACAGTCCACTTTTTATTTCCTTGGGTTTTGTTTTGCTTTATGTTCTATTTCTATCCATGTTTTTATTTGGATATGCACCCTACTGTTTCCTGAGTGATACCAGGAAGAATCACAATCTCTTCCCCATCCCTGTCTCTCCTGAACTCTGCACTGTTATCTGGGTTGCTGTAGTTCCCCTGTGCTTTTCTTGCTGCAGTCCATCATTGTTTCTTTCCCACTTTCAATTCTTTTAATCCTTTCAGTTTTAATTGTGGCTCTCATTTTCTCTAAATCTTTCTGGAACTCTTCCCTTTTGCCTTTCCAGGACTTCTCTCAGCTGCTTGTCTCAGAGAGCACACACTTCCAGTCTTGAGATGTCAATGAGTGTTGCACTGGAAGAATAAATAAATGGCATTTTCCCTCCCTCATCCATGTATATATTGACCTTGCTGTCAGTCTGTAGTGGAAAATATATATTTAATTGACAGACAGCTATACCCATTATCTCCCAAATACCTCCTTCTTCCTCATTTTGGGTTATGGGACATGGTGTTGGCATGCGTTTCCTGGAGCACAGCAAGGGCTGGCTTGCTTTGCCAGCCCTTCAATCTGGTGGGTACAGAACTGCAGCAAGGTTGGGCAAGAGACACTTTACCAGGCCATTGGGCTGCATTTGTATTTCAGTATGGGAAATATTGAGGCCCAGGGTAGTACATAAGCTTTTAGATGATTTGTTACCACCTGAAGCTGAAGAATAGGTGAGGTGAAGAGGGTCTGTTGCTAATGGGGGAACAGGACCAGGATTCATTCCTCTTGGGAGCAATTTGACTTGTCAGGTTTGTGGGACGGGTCTGTATGCAACCTTTCCTAGAGGCAGAGGCAAATGTCTTGCTTTCAAGATCCATAAAACACAACTTTAAGCAACATCACCAGATAGGTTTGGGAGAATCTTCTTGTTGGAGGAGCTTGGAGAAGTTGACGGTAATACAATAATGGAAAAGCTCAGTGGTATCTTTGCAAGGTAGAGCTTGTGTTAGAGAGGGAGTGTATGTGAGGGAGCTGCAGGAGGGAGGAAAGCACAAGAGTAAACAGGACAAGGAAGGAGTAGGGGAAAAGTCAATGTTACCAGTATGATTTTGCCATGAGTTTTTTAGTTTGTTTTGCTTAAGCCTTGGAGCTTACTTTAGTTTGTAATGGTAACTATTTTCAGTTTTACTGGTTGCATACAGAGACTTTAAACCGTGAGTCTAAACTGATGCAGCATCAGGAGCATGCGAAATTATCAGCATTTCTACCTATAATATGAGGGATCTGACTTACAGCAACATCCTGCTTGAGGTGCATGGAGAAGAGGTTGTTTCCCAGGAGCCAGGGTGTATGCATGTGCACTCCAGAGGTAGCTCCAATGTAGGTTTACTTCTGAGATGATTGTAGGGCATTTGCTGATGGTGTTCCTTCTTAGCACAGCACTGAGCTAGGAGGCAAGGGAGAAGAATTATTTTATAGGGTCTATGTCTTGGATTTATACTCCTTAAATGTAATTTGCTGGAATCCCTCTATGAGCTGTAATTTTATAATGTTTAGAGAAGAGGAATGGAGTTGGTATAGTATTCCTGCGGGTAAACACCAGCCACTGTAGTTTACTGAACACGTGACTAGAAATTTTAATTTTTAGGAAGACAGAGTTCCTCCATTTCATATACACACAAGGCATTTGAGTACAGCTCCTTTTTTTATTTGTCACTGACAAGCTATGATTTATTTCCTCATGGGTGTAAGTCATGGGCTGTGCTTGCTGCCATGCAGAAGGCTCTGGAGGGAAAAATGTAATCAAATGGAGACATATACTTGAATTCTTCCCTCTTGATCCCAGTCTCTTCTGAGTCGCTTTTCTCTGATTGTGGTTCTGCCAGTAAGCTGGGTTGATGTCAAAAGGGGATTAACTGATTTTTATCCTCTTCTGTGTGGCTGAGAAAAAAAAATACAAGAAAAAATTTGCAGAGGAATAGCAGATTGGAAGAGGTGGGGAACTTGATCAACTGGCAGGGCACTTTGGGAAGCTTTCACTTTTGTGCTTTGCTTACCACTTATTTTTACACATATGTACAGCTGCTGTGATTTACCTTTCCATTAACCATAGATATGTTTCTTTGCAAAAGGGGAGGTGGTTCTAAAGAACATCACAGTAGTGATGCATTGCAAGTGTGGTCTTAGGAGACATCAACTGTTGCCCTTCCTCACCTGAATGAAATTATCATAGTGTCATTGCTCTGTATTTATGAAGCTGCACTAAGAATATCAATTCACCCTGGATTAAGTATTGGAGGAAGATTTGGAGAGATAATGAGAGTTGGAATGGGAGAGTTTTCCATTTTAAGAGTAAAGGATGAATACTGGCATATTTACAGTGCATCTGTGGCTCTTTACAACACAGGTGGGTCCAAAATTTCTCATTCCAAAATTGGACAGATAAATCATACAGATTTTGCTGGCACTACTCTCGTGAACTGAAGGAGAAAGCATTGGTAATTAAACCAAGCCCAAATCATATTTTTTGGCTAATTAGAGCTATGGCTCTTGGTAAAGGTATGAAAGCCAATAAAATAAAAACTAGACTTGACATACTTCTTGTGAAGATTCACAAAGCATTTCTCGCTACCCTGTTGTTCATGCAGATCATTATTTATTTGGCATTGCAGGGCCAAATGCTACCCTAATTTATGACCATGAAGTTCCACAGACTGTCAGTTCAGCTTTCTGTTATGGAAGAAAGGCGCTCAGCCACAGTGAATTTGAAACGCAGCTGCAGGCTAGAATCAGTTATCGTCTCACTGTATCTGTACCCACACAGGTCACCAGCTGATTTTCACCTCTAATTCTTATTCCCATGGTTAGCACGAGGGTACTTTGGATACATGTGAGCTAATTACAACCAAGGCAGAACTTTTAGGTTTTTGAACTACTTGCAACTGCTTTTCCAGAATATGATCAGCAAATGCTTAACACTGTGTTTCTAACCAGATTGCTGACAAAGGGGTCCCTCCAATCCAGGTAAAGGCTCTTAGTTGCCATAAGTATGCTATAGCCCATACCTTTAACATACATGACTACACAGTCCTTTCCTCCTGCCTTTGCACACATTCTAATATTTGTGAAAACAGTACATGCCTTTTCCTAATTTTGTTTCAGGAGATCTTGACTTTGAGCGGGTTTCTTTGTATACAGTACCAGGGCTCAAGGAAAGAATGAAATTAATCCATAACTGGTGCATTGTCATAAATGGGGAAAAGTGTTATTTGTATATTTTTGTAAATATGTAACATTTAATGGCAGTTTTGTAGTGACGTGCTGTTTTTGAGAAGAAAAAAACCCAAACAAATATATGTTTGAATATGCTTAATGTAACACTTAACTGTGATTCAATTGCACAATTAATAGCTTAATCAAAAGTCTTGTGCAATATGTAGTGCACACACATAACCAATTATCTGTTAGTGATCCACAACCAAGTTTTTGGCAACTTTTAATGATGGTGATGAACTGTGCAGTACAGATTATCACAGTTTCTTTCAGCTTCCAAACATGTAGCAGACAAACTACTGTATACGTACCTGTGTACTCCACTGCATCCAAAGGTATGCATTTGTCCTGAGAACCTGCACTACAGGTTTTTCTTTAATAAAATTTGGTTCTAAACTATTGGTTGCTTTGTTTTTCTTGTGAAGCATTTCATGGGATTTGTGGAGGGAAAATGGTTTAACCAGTCCCCAGAGTTTGTGTGTGTGTGTTTTGATTTGTAAATAATTAGCGGCAAACTACTCAATTTCAGCAGCACTGAACTCAAAGGCTGCAGCAAAGCTTCATCCTCCTCCACTTTAGCTACCTCACTTTATCCTCCTATACTGCAGCTCAACTCCATTCCTGAGGAAAAAGTCCTTTTTCCCTTTTTCCTCTGGAGTGGAGTTGCTGCAGTATAATTGGTGCAGGGTGACACTCTGTGGTGAGACTGAAGCCATGCAAGTGCAGGTCAAGAAAAATAAATGTTTTTCTAGAACTCCGCTGAATCAAAGGCTGAATATTTCTGTCTAGCTAAAGAATTAAAGAATTCAGCAGGTTTCAGCCTCTATCTCCCAGTAGCAGAGAGCCATAAACAGAACAAAGCTCTGTGTGTTCTTCTGCATTTCCCATGTCTTTATTCCAAACTCTTCCATTTTCATTGGCTTCACACACTACTTTATCCTTATTTATTCTTTTTTCTTTATTAACTGCATTGTCTTTCCTTTATCCTGCTGTCTTCTGAAGAGTTGCCTGTGCTGTATAGAAGCTGCATCCTCCTTGCAATATTGAGGGTCTGCAAATCAAAACTCTGGCTCTCAAAGTGCTGTTACTGATCCTGGCAAGTGCTTTCTTATCTTTGCAAAGGTCACTGAATTGTTAAAGTCAGAATATGTCATGCATCCCTGCAATTTGGACATTCTTCCCTGCTTCAGAGTTTAGCGGTGAGCTGCTACTGGCTTAGCTCAGATTTAGGGTTGGAATACATACAGTTCATGGTTTGCTGACAGGTAGTTGCTGCTGTGCAGCTTGGCCCTCCCAGGGAAAGCCTGACACTGGTAAAAGAAAAACTTGATGGTTCTTTTCATGCCTAAGGCATGAAACAACAGGGAAGAGCAGAGGTGCTGCTAAGCATTGTGGTTGTGGATGTGCAATGTGAAGTCCTGTTAATCCTTACACTGGGACAAAGCAGCAACATAAACTATTATCTTCTGATTTTTTAATTAGCCATTGAAATTTTATAGACTGCAATGAATTTTTAATGGGATAATGAATGGATTATTTATTCATGGAGTGGGTAGATTTTGAAGCTCAGAAGATAGGCAATTAGAATGAAAAAATTCCAAAATACAAGTTTAAACTTAATTTTCTTAGTCTGCCCTAGTTCAGCAATTTCTCATAGTCCCTGCTGAAAGACTTTGCAGCCAGAGGAACCCCACGGTATGGGCTAGATGACCCTACTCTGTGGCACATCATGCTAAATGTGAGGCTGGGTTCAGAAACGAAGCTTGAGGCTTTCCCTACTTGTGTAATTCAGCTAGAAAACATTTTGATGGTTGTCATTTTAGGTTCTTTACTCCTATATTGTGACTAGCTGGGACTTTAAACTGCAATTTATCACTAAAAAAAGCAGCCTGTTGAATCTCAAGTGACTGCATTTCATTTTCCAAATTTAGTGCTCCGATATAAATAAAAGCAAAATGAAAAGAAGCCCTGAAGGCTCTTATTTTTAATGATGTTCCAATAGTTCTGAGAAAAGCTCCTGGGTTGGAAGGGCAGAAGTGAGACCAGACGCGGACAAGCTGTTCCCATGAGACACCACCAAATGAAACTTGCTAATACTTAACCTAAAGGGCTGCTTAACTTCAGAAACCAATTTCCATGGAAAAAAAGAGTAAGATGATAATCACTCCACTTCTGTTTCTTTTGCTTTCCTCATCAAAGCCATATTAATTGCTACACTATTTTGAAGAATAACTGGTTGCAACATCATCATAAATTATGTCTCTATAATAAAACTTCTGAGTCATAAACACCAGCCAATATTTTTTCCTGTTTTTCATTAAGACACTGATTTCTTTTCCATTTTTTTTCTTTTTGTGATTTGCGCCCTGAAAGATGCTTTGCTTTCATATGAATCCAGCTGCTGTGGTGAAAATGTTACTATATTCTGACCCTCATGGTTTTCAAAAGCTGAAGCAAAATGCTACAAATGCTGCTCAGTGTATTTTTAACCTGATAAAAGGGTCCATTCCTGCCATGACAACATCACACCAAAAGCTGACCTCCAAAATAACCAGAAGCAGCAGTACATGCTAAAAAAACAGGTTAAAAAGTAATAGTTACAAGGAATAATTCAGTGACAGCAATTATCAAGTCTATTTAAAAATCAATAATGAAACAAGGAATGAAGCTTTTCACTTAAGGTCAACTCAAGACCATGTAGCTGTAATTCTACGGAGCTGTAATTCTACAAAATCTAATAGGAATATTATTTCCTTGTCATCAGGAGAGGTTATTGAAGAGAAATATCCTTGCTGTAATTTAATTCTTTCAGTTATTGAATATATTGTGAAGGAATAAGAATGCATTGTCTTATCTTAAGACAGAGCCTTGCTTTAAAAATCGAATTGAAAATAATATGATACATTATTTTATAGGAGAGAATGCTTTTGTAACTGCTGGTGGGAAAAATTAAATAGTCTTCTATGAAAGAAACCAGCTTCATTTATTAATAGCAATATGGCAGGGGAACAGGGGGAAGCTCATGAGGACACTTACCCAGTATACGCTTCCAGCCTCCATTCACTCTGGAGCTGGATGTTTCCGCTTTGGAGCTGGTAGATTTGCGTTCGATAGCCTTAAGTAATTCTTTTCTGCCATGAATTTTGTTTACTGTTTACAGACCTGTATAAGCTTTTAGCATCTGCAAAATTCTGCGGCAAGTTCTGTAGCTGAATTCAGCAGTGAGTGAAAGCACCTCTGTGTAGTTGTTTTGACCCTGCCCCACTAATTTTGATAGCCTTAGGGTTTGTACTGTTAGTGACAGGGACTATTTCATTCCCCACTCTGCTGCTGATTTTTATAACCTTTTAATATATTCCCTTCCCTCCTCGAGATCTTTTTTTTTTTCCATACTGAAAAGACCTTTCTTTTCCCCTTGAATTTCATTGTACTATCAATAGTATTTTTCCTTGTAGGGAGAGGTTGCTGTGCTTTTGGATTTTTTTTCTTGATCTTGTACCATCACCCATTTGAGTTTAATCAGTGCCCAGACTTTGGATAATGTTCTGTAGGTCCTAAAGCAAATGATGGGAGGTATCGGAGATGCTAGATGGGTGGTTTTCTTTTTTCTTTAACACTTGTTTGTGCAAGTTGTGCAAGTCAGGGTCTAGAGCTATGTGCTGATTTTAGACCACAGGGTATTTGCCTGTTTCTTCTTTGTTGTGGTTTGTTTTTTTTTTTTGTTTTGTTTGTTTGTTTATTTCTAATTTTTGTTACTCTGTAGTACATGGACCTAACTATTAAAACACCATGATCATCTTGGGTATTTTGGCACTCATAATTTTCTAGATTGAGGGGGTTTTGAGGTTCTTTTTTCTTCTTTTCTTACCACAAGCAGCTCTTCCTATATTTCTCTACATTGAATCTCTTCTGATGTTTTAATCACCGGTGAAGTTGTGAATGGTATTTCTGCAACTCCTTGTGGTTGGCTTTTAGTGTTACTGTCTTGAATATATTAGTATTTGTTTGGTTTTGGGTGGGGGTTTTTTTTCAGTTATTTCTGAATATTCTGATATGCAGAAGGCTCAGACCCCAATTCTGTGGAATCCCAAGGCTGAATGGAAAGGCCAAAGCCTTGTTTACCAACCAGTTATTTATCTTATTGGGCCTTTTAATTTTCTCCAGTAGCTACTTTAACCTCTTTAGTGATGGATCTTGTCAAAAGTGTGTTGAAGAAATCCAAGCAAGTATATTCTTTTCCTAGATGCTCACTAACAGCCTCACAGACCTCTTAGCACTTCATGAGCAATGACACTCCAGTATAAAACCTGTGTTGAATCTACCCCAGTACAGTGATTTCTCAGTCTGTTCACTAATTCTTCAGTTTATTGCACCATCTGTCAATTTGCTCAGTACAGCTGTAAGAGACTGTGATTCCCGATTTTTTTTTCCCTCTCCAGTCAAAAAATGATGTTACATTTGCCATCATTCATTCTCTAGCCAGGAGCCCTTCTTTATAAAGCCCTGTGCTTAAATACTGTACAAAGGGGTCTGATGGTGCTCAACTTGTGCAGAGATTAAGGAAAAAAATAAAAAAGAAGTTAACAGTGAAGCACTGCAATGCTTACTGTGTGGCTGCCCACCTGCAGGAATAAACAACAAGTAAGGTGTTGGTGGGGTCTTTCATATTACATGTCTTTGGGATGTAAGGGTAGACCAAGTATTAAATGTAGCTTACAGAAAAACACTAAGATCCTCTTTAAAGCTCTTTTTAGGCCATAAGCCTGAGTAACTTAAGGTATTAATTTTCTAAGTTTTGCATATATATTATTATACTGTAATAATAGTACCTATTATATCATATAGTACAACTATTCTAAATATATATTTTTACATAAAACGTATTTTTATACAACTTGCCCTATAGATATCTTTTCTACAGACATTCTTTCTTTCTCTAGAGAAATACCAATAATTTGCTTTGAAGGCTTTTTAATTGACAAAAGGCAGTGAAGGGTTATAAGCTTTGATTAAGCAGACAAAAAGCTGTGTCTACTTGAGAGACAATTCTTATCAGTTATACCACCATGACATGTTTTACAGATGCTGACCAGCTTTTTCTCCTGAGGTCAAGGAGGCTGTGAGTACAGAAAGGAAATAAATCAGACTACTTTATAATACTGCTTCCCTGAGTTTGGTAAAATGAAAATGTATTTTCTACTTGTGTGACATTTGGTAATAATTTTAGTGTAATGGGAGCAAAAGCTAAATCCAAGAAAAGCAACAAGGAGTAATTATGGCTTATCACTTTTCAATCTCATCTGTCAGTCATCTATAAGGAATTGCTCTATTCATGGTTAAGTAGCCTGATAATTAGCTCAGTTTGATTTTGATCCACTTTAATTTCTTAGGGGCAATTTTTGATGTTTTACATTTTACATTATTTATTAATGGGGTTGACATCTGAGCAAACTGATACTGTAACGCTGGATAAGTGGTAACTTCTGCTATGAGCTCGAAATACACTGAACTTCCCTTCCCAATGCTGGGCGAGCCCTTAGACTGCGTTTGCGTTGCAGGTGGTCATCGCAGAGTTAAATAGGGACAGAACTGATACCCCCAAAAATACTAATTATAACCCGTCCAAGTATTGTTCAACCAACTGGCACAGGAAATGGTACTTGGTTGAGGAAGACTATTATGGGTGTCCTGCTAAGGTGCCACCTACTTATACTGACAAATACCAAGAAACAAGAATGCAGACACTTCTTTCTTTGACAGGTAACTTTATTAATAATGGTCTTGTATCTGTCGCACCTACCAGATGCCAGTCTTTTTTCACACTCTGTAAGACTTTTCTGAAGAATAAACTAGAAAGGCATAAAGTTAGTTGAAGCTACTAAGCCACACATTTGAAGGTGGGTCTCTTCTAGACCATTTTTTTTTTTTACAGAAGTTTCCATGAATGTGTGTCAAAAAACTTAAATACATTGGGAAATACAGTAGAAAGACTATATTTACAGTCAATTATAATGGGCACTGCCAACATATCCAATAACAAAAATAAAACAAAAAAAATTTCATGTTTCTTTCATGCTTTTTTCACAGAAATTTTTTTAAATATGATTTTGTTTTTTAAAAAATACAGTAAGGAAATAATTACATTCTTAATATGAGAACATTATCTTACAACATACAGCCTGGGCCAATTAATTTGAAAGTGTCTAACAAAAATTGATACTAAAGTAAGTATTCTCCATTTGAAAAATCAAATTGCCACAATCATCTCATTAAAAAAAAACACACCTCTGATCCCCCAAAGTTGTGATCTTTTTTGTTTTTTTTTTTAAAAAAAAAAAAGCATCACCCATAAAAAAACAATAAAAAAAGCACCTGGTACAGTAACAGGAGTTTGTTGAGGAAGCACAAGTGTAACATTTTCTTAAAAGACATAGAAATGGTTTAAAATACAAGATTTTTCCTTTAAAATGAAAGTCATGCTGCTCTATTGCTGACTTTGCCTGGTGATCCTGAAATCTAAAAATGGTGAAAATACAAGCTGTGTCGCTTTTTATAAAAAATTGTGCAGCAATAGTACTATTCAAGAAAACAGAGTACATTTCACAGCACCAAACGTGGTCTATAGAGAGGTTATTTCCCAAGGATTTTTTTATTTCCTCCTTTCAAAATCTTGGCCATTATATAGAATAAACATGTCACTAAGGCAAATTGTGATGGCACCCATGTATTTATACATGAGAGACATACAGTTATGAGTCCATGCCGGGTGGGGGCCGAGGGGGCAGTGGCGGCATTATGAAGCCTTTGTTGGAGGAAAGGCAAAAGGTGCTTTATTTTTCCGGCAGCCCCTGCTGCAGCGGGCGCTATCGGTGCCGAGGGTGACCAGCGTCTTCGGCAGAGCAGGAGGCTGCGGCACCGGGGCTGGGGTTGTGTGCGCGGCCCCAACACCACGCCATTTCTGTTTGCTCGGACAGAAGCTTGCATGCTTCTGTCTCAGGCATGGATTAAAAACTGTCTTTGCCAAGGTTTTTTTTTTTTTTTTTTTACCATGGGATATAGGGCATAGAAGATACAAAGCCAATATTGGGTAAACAGGACAGGTGATTTGGCTTTTGACTACTCTGCATTACTTGATGCGGGACCACTTCTTAATGGCAACTGTTACACCATTGCAAACGTTGACTAGAAGCCTAATTTGCATCATAAATACGTACAGATATAAATTAAATATTTATTGAAATATACAAATAAATAACTTAATTTGAAATAAGAAGCCTAAATGAACTTTTGCTTCAAATTTGTTTCTGCTAATATTTGTGGGAACTTGATACTGTTTAGTCCATAGTCATACAGCATAGAATGTGCCCTCCACTTCTAGAGTTAGTAAGTAAGCAGATGACCTAAAATAATATAAAAAAATCCCATTTTCAGTGAAAACCACACTGACACTTGCTTCCCTACTGTATCTGCATTCCTGAGGCACTTTGTACAAAGCATAGTCCCAAGAAGCAACGAGCCTTTTCTCGTGTTGGGCCCCATTTCTACTGTGCTACAGTCAATGGGATCCCTGGCACTGTTCCATTTGGGAACAGGACACAGCCCAGTGTCCTGGCAGCTATCAGCTCTTTCTGATAGCTCTGTGCCTTCAAATCCCCCCAGCTCCTGCATAAAGTCCTCTGGCATCCAGCTCAGCTGGGAATCTCAGTGTACCCCTCGGGAGTTACACACACCTATTCCTAAAGGTGAGACAAACTATAGGCTGGGCCATAAAGGGATGCAATCCTTGATAACTGCTGTCTTGCCAGCTTCTGTTGGCTTAATTGCAAGTCTTAACTAATTATCAAGACTCCAGCCTTAATATCTGTGATTATCTCAAAACCTAAATAGTAGTTTAATTTTTTTAATTAAAGTAATTTGCTAGTCCTCCCAGTTGAGGAGGGAAAAAAATCTTGAGAATGTGATTGAAGGCTCTCCAAAGGCTTCAAAAAAACACAGAGAAAAAATTAAAAGAACCCAACTCATTATATGTTTTTTTCCCCTCTCTCTCTCCTGATTATTTTTAAGCCAATCTTGAGATTTTGGAGGACTTTAGTTGGCAATTTACTGCATTTAAGTTCTCAGGAGTGACATGGATGGAGACAAAGAAGAACAGATTTCTATACTTTTACAGACTAAAATGCAAGACACTGTTTCCTAGTAAACAGAAATGGACTCCTGTCTGAAAAAATCCCCAATTATTTGTAAAATTGTTTCTGAAAAAGTCTGGAAATTATCATCTTTCCAGTCCGCCTTCCTCAAAAATAATAGCTGAGGTCTGAAAAGACGAAGGAAACTAAGTACAGCAGTGTTCTATAACTCAAGTTTAACAATACTACATCATAAAAAACAAAACGAGACTGACTGCATAAGCTATTCTGAGTTGCCATTATCTGTTGAGGATTAATTTCAATAATGTTTTCTTTTTCTTTTTCAAAAAAGTATAGAAAAGAAGCAGTATCTAAAAACACCTGTTTGCCTTTTAAAAAAATGAGGAACAAGTCATAGTTCAACAACATGACCTTTGAAAACGACTGGTACTTCAGAATAGCAATAAAGAGAATGTACTAAAATGCATTTTTCTCAAAGTATGGCAGCTTTTTATCTCCCAATGACAAAAGCATCTGTCTAAAAAGTATCCAAAAAATGCTTCACAGCTGAGTTGTGTCCATCCCACAGTCTCACACCAGCGTAGAGGACAGCAGCACTGAAGAGCTCCTGCCTTTCTGGCCAAGCAAGCCATGCCATTTCTGTGAATACATTTCTTCAGTTTGCTTTTGCCACATGAAGAGCTAACAGCAAAGCAACTGCTAACAAGCAAGACTTGGCTTAGCCACCTCTGTGGCAGACCTCGAAAGTCAGTTTTAACCTATAAGAGTTATGATTTCACATCGGTCTTAATGCACCAGTCTTCAGTGGTGTTCAGGCCATCTGGTGCAATACAATTAACGTTGCTGGTCTATGCCTTCTCGGCAAAGGAAACTTTCAGCTGCGACTTTATGCTCCTTTTTAATTACTATGGCTGGTTTGGGTTTTTTGGTTTTCATTTTCTTTACCAGTGAGGTTGGAAACAAAGAGTTACAGCTAACAAAAAGGGGCACACATAGTTACACAGCAATACAGTAGAGGGAATACAGGCAAATTAGCGCCAAGCTACCATTAACTTAACAGAATTATAAAACCTCTTATGTTGTATCGCTTGATACCACCTTTCAGATGGGTCTTTTGCAGCCTATGTCTTGGTCCATAATAGGTAAGGCCTTTATGGAAAGTGAGTGCTTTTGCTAAATCTATGTTCCATTTTTCATCTCCCATTCCTGGAAGGAGGAAAAAAAAAAAGATATGGAAAATGTTAGAGAAATCAGAATATTTCACTGATGTCATCAGATCTGCTAAGCCAAAGACAGCTGAGGTCAGTAACAGTTTTTCCATTAACTTGGCTGGATCCAGTCTTCTGCCCACAAATTAGTTAGGGAATGCTAACAAGTATGTCCTGATAGCATCCGTGTGCAGCTTCCACTCCTCTGCAACTATACACAGCAACTTTTTTTTCTAGTGCAGCGCAAATAAGCCATGTTTGTTTTCTGCAAAGGGTACTTCCAGAGCAAATTCGTACACTGCAGTTGGTGTAAACCACTCAGCTAGAGCTGAATAAGGGAGAGGCTGATTTAGCATATAGGGCTTTTATAACTTACATGCATGAGACAGTAGAAAACACTCAGTCTCTCTCATAGCTGACACCAAGCAATTGCTTTACTACACTTCAATGTTTTATTATAAAAGTCATGGCAGACACATGTTTCCATGGCTAAAAAGGGCAACTTACTGAGGCAGCGAGACTTCCAGGCAGGGTAAAGAAAACCAAGTTTGTTTACATTGCATCTGTTTCCCCTATATGTAATCCAAGTTGAGCTATTGCTCGGCAAGTTAAAGAAACCACCTTGCCTTTCTGTGCCTCAGTTTCCCCACCTGTTAGCTGAGGACAATGACACCTACCATCCACAGAAAAGGACATAATCTATAACACTATCATCTACATGTCTGTAATTGTAAGAGCAATTGTAAGACTGCTATAGCAGAACACCCAGTTAAACCAAAGTTGTGGCTATTCAGTCATACGTACACTATTTCCTAACAGTACATAGAAGCAGAAGAGCTGAAGAGGGATGGGCTCAGCTTAGGACATCCACACTATACCTGCTCCCTGAATCGCACCCTTACGGCGATCAGGAACTAATGAAGATACGAAGGAGTTGTCCTCTCGCTGAAGTAATCCCCGTGGAGCAACCGCCCAGCTGCTCCTGGCCAGGCACTGGGGTCTACAGATTCCTCTCCCACCCATCTACTCTGCAGAGATACTCTACAGGCAGCCTGCTGACTTGGCTCCCAACCTGAATTCCTGAATTTAACACTCATTCCACAACAATTAAGAGCTCTGACTGAAAAACCTTACTTACACATGCAAATACCTGTTTCTGCTGCTGAAAGCAGTAATAGTATTAGTTTGGCTAAACAGCTGCATGACCGTGACACCTCTTTGACGACTGTAAAGCAACACTAAAGGTCACAGTTAGTGGCTGCTTTAGCAATGTAAGAAAAAAATCTTGTGTTTAATGTAGATAGGCAATAATGTATCTTTTTCTACATCTTGTGGGGTTTTTTTTCCCTTCATTTGAATGATGCTTTTATTAAAATACAATATATTTTAAATATTCAGTTTTACACTTATTATGGTAAACCTAAACTTAAAACAGAGTATCGGTAAAAACCAGAATACTTTAAAAAGGCTATTAAATGTATATTCCCTATGTGTATGCTACCAAAGCTCTAAAGGAAATCCTTGGCTAAGCAACTGGGAGGAGAATTTTTTAAAGCATTAAATAAGCCTTGAAAGCAGTAGCTTCTTTTGCAGGTGCAAAAGGAACTTTTTCTTTGTTTCAATGTCTCCAGCAGGTTCACGCCAATGAAAGAATGTTTAAGTCAACACTGACAGCCTGACTGGGAGCTGGGAAACTGGGAGAGCTCCTTTTCTTCTCCAGTCCCTGAACATAAGCAAAATGTAAGCTGCTGACATTCACCGGTCCACCAGTTTTGAAAACAAATCAGAAATAAGCATTGCAATTTCCTTGCTACACCTAACAGTTTAGTTTTAGAAACCAATTTGAAAAGTGAAATGTTTAAATAATTGTTTTTCTTGTAGAGCATGGATATTTGGACCATTTTACTTCTCTAGGAATGCTAATGCAGAGCTAATGCAGAACTGTTTTTCACATTTTAATGCAGTCTCCATTTCCAGGCAGAGATAACAAAATTGCAATTAAAATGCCTTCTGATTTCTTAAAAATATGTGTTATTACTTTCTAAAACAAATTAAAAGCATATGTTACAAACTGAAAAGTTAAAAAAAATCCAAAAATACACATGCATATGTGTGCATATGTATAGTGTATGTCCCAAACAGTCAATCCCCAAAGTGCTGCTCATTCTTAGATTTAACACTAGATCCATCCTCTTGCTTCTCTCTCCATTTCCTTCTCAGCCCGTGCATCTGAGAGGAGAGAGATTCTGGCGCAGCAGCTTCCAGACCTGGTGTCTCAGGTGCCTTGCCTCTCCTTAGAGGCATTGCCGTGCCACACAGCTCCAAGGGCGCAGGCTGCACCGAGGACGCATCTCGCAGCAGCAGCTGCTCTAGCGAAGAGCGGCCGGTGCTGCGGCTCATCAGCGCAAGGGTGATGTGAGGGTGGCTGCAAACACGAGGCCGGCTGGTGACAGCTCAGCAGCCTTTGGGCAAAGAAGGAGCAAGAAGGGAGGCATTCAGTGCATTCGAATACATACTGGGGGGGCGGGGAATCTGACATTTTGAGCACTTACGCAACTCCCTCATAGCTTTGGGAGATTTGCCAGGTGCTGAAGATGCAAGCACAAGCACAGACGTGAAATCTGTTTCCCTCCCACCTACTGCACTGACATCCACGCGTGGAGAGCCAAGTCAGTTCTGCTCTGGGATACTCATGTGTGACGCCCTTTCCTTAGCCACAGCTATAAGGCCTGGGCTCACTCATAACTGCAAAAGACCAAAAGAAATGAGAGCCAAATTCCAGCCTCGCACATGTAGAGTTAACTCCCCCTGAAAGCGGGCTGTGCTGCAGATGCATACCTGATGGCAGACTTTGGCCGCAGCTCCTTGTGAATAGGCCGAGTACAGCTTGGGTTGCACTATCTAATTCAACAAAATTTCACTAAATATTTAGTGCGTGAGGTTTTAGGAAAAAGCTGGTGAAGCTGAATTGGATACTTTGAGTTGTTTTTTTCCCAGGATGAGAAATATGCTTAGTAGCTCCATATCCTATTTGATTAGCCTAATCTTATATCCAAGATTCCTCTACAAAAGAGCTTGACCAACCTATCGTGCCATCCAAAGCATAGCGATATCAAACAACACAGCAGGGTTTTTCCTGTATGGTATATGCTAAGCATAAAAAATGTACTACAGCTGGAAGGTATTCTTTATACCAAAAATGTTTAGGTTTTTATAGTGCCCCAGTTTCTCCAGCTGTAAAGATTAAATGGCTGGCTTTAATGTGCCTGTCCATCCCGTAGCACAAATCCACGCTCCCTTTTGTAAGGACTGTGCTCTGCTACACCACATTCCCTGAGTAACGCTCTGCTAACAAGCGAATCTAAGAAAAATTGTATAGTTAGAGATGATGTCTTTACGAGACAAATTCGGGTGTAATTGGAATACACAGATAAGCTTTAGAACACATGAATCCTTCAGGTTTGAAACACAAGCAGCAAACTTCAAAGTTAAACAGAACTGAAACCTGTTATGCTGAGTTTAATTATTCTTAGTTGAATTTAAATGCATCAGGCTAACTGGCAGAAAAAGCGGTTGATGTCCATGGAAAGGAGGGAAGAAATGGTGGCAGAAGGAGGGTGGGAAAGCTCCCACATAAGGTATAGCAGGAGAAGTAATTCATGGCCTGGGCAAGGTAGAGAGATTAAAGGGTCTGGTGGGTGGAGGAATCAGAGAGAGTAGGATGGGCCAGGAAACCAAATAATTTGCTAAGATAATGATTTTTTCAGAATCTGCTACATTTAGGTGCCAGGCTCATGCTCAGTCACTGTAAATGTATATAATCAATGAAGACATGTAACAAGTTACTTAAAAAAATCCCTATACGGTATACCTCATTGTTTTGAGAAATGGACTGCATGAAAGACAAATGTCTATGATTATTATTGTTTATAATCACAATTAGCAGTGAACTACTAGATCAACAAAAGCTTGGGCCAATGTTATTACTGTCACCCTTGGTTACATGCTGCCCATACACTTACGTTGTTAGCAAATTTAGCCCAGAAGAATAACCATGCAAATTCCATTTAAACAAAAGCACAAAAATTAGAAAACTGTAACAATACAAAAGGACTACAAACTTCAGCCTGGTACCTGCGAGACTAAATTGAATTAATTCAATTTCTACTTTAAGTGTACATTAAGAGTATATACTTGCAAAACACATTGTTATTATAATGTACAAATATTCTCTTCTTGCAAAGATCAGACCCCATCTTGTTCTGTTTGAGACCACTTACTAGAACTTTATATATATTTTTATATATATATTTACTATATATATTAATTATATATATATATGTATTAACTATATATATATTACTATAACTTACTATACTATACTTTAACCACTTCTCTGCTACACAGATCAGTTTAACTTTATGAATTTTAGATGGGATTGTCTACACCACAGACCACTTACCTTGCAAATTAAATCTATAAAGGAACAGAGCAAAACACAGAACGAGAGAGTAGTGTCAAATCTGTCTCCCAAACTACTTACCAATTCTTCTGCAAAAGGTTCCCCCAAGTCAACAATGTTTATATAGTAATACAAATAATTTAGATATGGCATATTCTCTTCTTAAGGCTAAATTTCACCCACAGAGGCAGCAGGAACCAATCTTTCCCTCTCTCCTTTTTTGTCTCTGTCTCTCCACAAGCAAATAAAATTTTTTAAGAAAGTAAGAAAAAGGGCAGAAAAAGAAAACAAGAAAAAAGTCTTCTCACCTTTGCTTTTCGAAGGACATGGCCTCGACATGGAGAACTATTTGACGAGGGAGGTCGCTTCAGAGCTGCTGCGCTGTTCACAGGTATTGAGCATTCAGTATCACTGGTATCACAGCTGGAGATTGGAGAGTTTTCCAAAGTTCGGTGCTTGAAAATCGGAGACTAATGAAGAGTGAAAAGCCTAGACTGAGTTTCCTCCAAGTAGCACATGGGCAATACTTTCTAACTAGACTTAGAACTGCAGATGTTTTTTTTAAAAGAAACCATATTCATAATAATGATGGATACAAGAAAAAGGGGTTAGAACAAAAGAAAACAAAACAAAGTCTGTGTTCTGTGATGAAAATTAAACTTTGTTTTCTGTGATTAATTAACATTGGGTCATCTGGATGAACTGATGCATCCTTCTCTAAGCCTTCTGATGGCTGCTTCTGACACAGATCTATAGCATAAGCCAGGACTGCCAAGCTCCATGAACGTGTGAGATGCAGCCCTTGCAAAGGGTGACACTGACTGATAGGGGACCGGCACAAGTAGGTCTCCACCACTGCACAATGACTTTTTAAATCTCCCTGGGATGGAGCAATGTCTCAGTTCATGCACTTCTACAATCACTGAGGACAATGAGTTGTCACCTTTTGCAAATTACCCTAGCACATACTGCCTGCAATTCCCTTGTCCACCTGCACCCCGTTGCTGTAGAAAGTACACCAGATATAGGTGAAGAATGCAAATAACACAGAAACACATGTAGTTCTGGTCTTACTTCCTACACATAATAAACGTTTTGAAAACTCTCAGTTCCCACTCATTTTACTGGAGCTGAGAAGGCAGAGCATTTGCAGCCCATGGTACTGGCATTTACTTGTTTAATGACTTTACATACCTGTGGGCTTGATGTTCCTGACTTGGGTTCGATAGCCAAGCCCAGTGTGATGCCACCAGCCAAGGCTTTCTTAAGGCTTTCCTTCACCTCGGTCAGTTCTAGCTCCAGATTTACACGCTCAGCCTCCTTCTGCTTACACTCCTCTTCCAACTTCTTTAACTTGTCTTCAAGAATCACTTGGGTCTTCCTGCCTGTCATCCACAGCAATGTTATTAATTCAATGAGAAGCTTAAACTGACACTTACAGAAATAATTTTTAAAAAAGCAAGGAACAAGGTCTCTAAAAATCAATGACATCGCAAAAAAGTTATGTACATTGCAAACCCCATTTTTTTCATGTAAAAAATTTAGCAACAGATATCAACTGCTTGCTTTCAGGTGCCTTCCCTAGGTTTCTAGTCTAGTTTCAAAACAGTATTTGTTTTGTTATTTTCCATGTCATGAAAATATAATCAGCCATTCAGAATAAAATTATTCCCATTCTGCTTGTCTGAAGTCCCCATCAGTGTCATTTCACACATATATATACACATATATATATGCACATATATAAAATATGTATATAAAAGGAGTATATACACCTATACATACATATTTTATATCTACATAGAAAGCAAATACAGACATTACAGAGTATTGTCTAACATCAGAACCAAACCTCCTGTAGCGGCATGTCTTCAGCACAGAATACAAAGCTATTTGGATAATGAAGCCTACCCAAGGCAGAATTCAGCACAAAAAAGCACCTCATACCAGCATTGACTTCAATAGCAGCGCGTAGATCTTTTCTTTCTTTTCGGAGCTGGGCCAGCCTGTTCCGTAGTGCTTCCTTCCGCTTTAGCAGCTCCTCCTCTTTGCTTTGTAACCTCTTTGCATCTGCCTCCACACGATTCTTGCCATATTTGTACTGCTCCGCATCTGTATGTATGGGATTGTTATTTATGGTTAAAATTAACAGTAAGACTCTAAACTATTCCCTGAGACTGAACATCACATGTCATGGTTTGAGAAAGTGGTTTGCCATCCCTCTTCCACTGGCTTTTTCTCCATGTCCATGATTCCTGCTGAGTTCTGCAGCACAGCTACAGAAATGATACAGGATAGATAGTTTGTTCTCTACATATATAAGGGAAAGATGAGAAATACCAGTTACCTTATAGCACATCTGTTTTGAAAAATGGCCTTGCCTTTCTATGTCATTCAGAGGACAGAAATGAGGCTCCTCTTTAGCTCTGAACCCTTCATTTTTAATTGGAAGGGGTCAGAGGAAAATCTACCTCTTTGCCCTTTTGCCTGGCTTCCATTCCTACTTCAAGTGCTTAAAGCATATGTCTTTTCTCCCCTGACATAAGAGAATACAAAAATGTACTCACTTTCTGATACTCAAGAGCTTTCAGTTTCTCTTCCTTAATTTCCCATAGAAAGGCTTTCATTTCATGGCTCACATGTATCTGTGGTCTCATTTATACCACAGCCCCTTCTATGCCTCTGCTCCAGTTGTAGACTCAAAGAAAACAGGTCAGCTAACAGATCAGTTTGTCTGCGTATCTGAAGGCAAACTCAAGGACACTAAACCATTCCTGACAAATAGTTGTCAAACCAGTTTTAGTTGGTCTTTAGTAACCAAGATGCCTTTACTCCCAAAACTGTCTATTCCAGTACCAATTGACCTGCACGGCTAGAAAGATACATACTTTTTTCCTAAAGTCTAACCCAAATGTCTCTTGTCTTCATTAAATCAATGACTTCTTAAAAATTTATCATGGGATTAAAAAGCCACATTCATTCCTTCCCTAGGAGAAGCTGTGCTTTTGACTCCATATTTAAAAGAATATGATTATACCTCTTTTTTTGTCTTTTCTTCTTTACACAAAGCAACCCCAATTAGGGATTTCCTAGAGGCAACCCACCTACCCAGAAGAACCTTCTTTCTGAATGTGCCACTCAACAGTTGAAACCTCCTCTCTCTGAGGAAGGTTTTGAGCCATGCGGTCGTCTTCATTATTTTTTTATACCTTTTTCTTTTTCATTAGTGGTCAGAGTAAGTCCACTTTTGAGCAACATAATGTTCTCATGTCTTTCCCAGCTCCTCATCCTTCTCTTCCAACAGGAATACAGAATTGCTCTCTGCCCCAAATGAAGAATCATTACCCCCTTTTTTTCCCCTTGCTGCCCTCATAACTTTTCAGCCACGGGTCCACATTTCATATTTATCATTCTCAACTTTTTATCTCGTGGCGTGACTGGAATACTAACAAGTCACCAACGAACACAATATCTCCTATTCAAAGTCCTGGTGGGCATCTCCAGCTCAGCCTCTCAGCCACAGAAGAACCACAGTGGTTCTTTATCTTGTTTGCTAAGACAACAGCTATTTTGGGTATCCTCATGACTCCACTCACAAGTGAGGCACCAGTGAGGAGAGCTACTTACTGGACACAGTGCGCTTCACACATGACACCGATTCAGATTTCTTCGGCTGGCTATTTAAAGTTCTCCCTTTTCCGGTGATCCCATTAGCAGTCGCAGGAGGCTTCTTGCCTTTAAACTGTTTGAAAACAAAAGTACAAATGGGCTCCAGCTCTTCCTGTGCCACTGGCATTACAGTCACCTTTTCATCAAGGGCAAAGCTTGACAAAAAGCCGCCTGCTCAGAGAGCCTTAATAGAACGCATTGATTGAGCTGGAGACGGCGCTTCTTCCTCCAGAGATGTCTCTGAGAGCTGCCTGTTCAGTGGGAGACACGCCAGCAATCACAGGATAACAAGGGGATGAACTCCCCTTCTCTGCTGGCATCATGGTCTCCAAGTTATTTAAAACTCTGGCATTTAGTGTATTGAAAGTAGCCAATGAGAGGCAGAAAAGTTGAACCTTTAAATAATTTTATACAGTAAAGGTTCTTGAACCACAGGTTTGTCAGAGTTAATTTCACACAGAAAACCCCAACAGGGCTTGCCACACTAAGATTCAACACTGTTTCATATTTACTGTATGACCTTGCCACCCCTGTGGTGCATGGATTTATATTTTTTTTAAACAACAGAATTATTACACATTTTTAAATGTTAGGAGCTAACATATCAATTTCCTCTTACACAACCTCTAGCTACTAATGAAGTTTTTCTTACTTAAAAAAACCCTCTCATAATGGCCAGACAAGCTCACAAGATTACCAGAAACAGCAGATTTCATGTCCAGGAGGTTTCCATATAGAGGGCTCCCCTGCAATGAACTGAACCTGGGAAGAGCAACACTGTCCTGACAAATCATAGTTTTTCCATGGGGGGTTCCTTAGCCGAGCACAGGGCATATGTGTGCCATGCTCTGTTCACGTGCTTCCAAAAGCTTTTGAGGACCAAACTGGGACTGCAACAAGAAGCAGCCATGGATTGGGGCAACCTACTGCTCGGGTCCACCTCTGATTCTGCAACTTCACCGAATTCTAATATTCCAATATGAAGTTTTCTGTAAGGGTTAAGTGAGTTAACAAACGATAGGACAGGTACCCTATAAGAGGAAAACACTTATCTAACTGTTCAATTTCAGATTAGACTGAAAACCACCCATCTCTGTGATACATTTGCAGGCTTTCGGAGTCTGGCTACGGGCTCTGGAGATGGTCCCTGGTGTGGCTGTGAGCAAGGCTTGCTCTTCCTCACTGCTGGGGTCTGCCTGTCTGCCACTGAGGCTGAGTACACAGGACTCCATCTCCTCTGTAGCTTCGCATTTCAGCTGAGGTCCAGAAGCCTGAGGCCACCCTCAGAAAGCAGCATAGACATAGGCTTATGGTTTTTTCAGGGGAAGAAAAGTACAGGCAGTAATTTAAATATGGTACATACACACTACATACAACACCATTTAGTATATATATATAATATATGTTATGATATATATGTATATTCACAATATATATAACCATAGTACATACAATATACAGATTAGTAAAATTCTAGAGTGGCAAATTTGCTGTCACAGCCAGGTCATATTTCACTTTTTTTTTTTTTTTTAAAGTCATCACTGCCTAAGGAGACAGAAGGTGGCTAGATATGCATTCAGGTTAAGTTTGGAGGGTCACATCTATTTTTTTTGTTACAATTCACAATCTGTAAATCATCAAGAACTTATAGGGAAAGCCTTTTCCAGGTGCCAGTACTTCCACAGCAGAATTTATAACCCAGCAAACATGTTTCATTGGTAGTGGGCTCATGACTAACGCCCGAGCACTTCAGTGCTAACACTAAGGGACTGCAATAGCCCAAGGCCCTTAAGATAACAACCAGATAAACAGAACAGGCAAAAAATAAAAAGCTTTGTTAAATAGTACAGTACCTGTGAGCCAGATCCCCTCCCCACAGCAGAGGTATTAGTGACAGACTGAGCAGAAGACAGATTGGATGAGACAGGGTATTTGTAATGGTTAGAGGAGAGTTTGTCAGTAGATAACCTATTGGGTTTTCTGTCAGCTGGTGGATAGCGCGCAAAGATTTTTGGAGACGGCAAGTTATCGTACAGGCCTGCGTTATCATAAAGCATTTCTTCTCCAATATTCCTGCTACGAGAAGAAGGAAAGCCATCTTCTGGTTCCCACTGCAACACATACACTTTGGCAGTTAGTAAACAATACACCATGCAGAACCTCCTAAGTGAAATTAAAACACTAGTAATTCTTTTGACTGTAGCAAGCCCTCGGTGTTTAGCAAGCATATTCTTACTGCTTACACTTGAGTCAAACTATTTAGAAAGGCAGGGTGGACACAGTGTGGAAAGGAAGCATTGCATGGCTTACAGCCTCAGTCCTGTGCATTTTCCATAGCATGAGCAAACTGGTACTATCCTATCACCCTTGTTGCTGTTTCACAGACTGCACCTTCAGTTGTTAGCTCTAGCACTGAGGGGGCACAAGCAGACTGTGTTAACAGAGGGATGGATATTCACAGGCTACACAGATGAATCTCTGGGATTACATCTGGTACATGAGTTGTTAAAAGCAATATGGCCTAAGAGTTAGCAGAAGCCAAGAGGGTTTTTTCTTTCTTTTTTTTTTACTTTTTTCTTTTTCTTTCTTTTCCTCTTTCTTCAGGCTATATGTCTTTCCAGTGAATACCAGCTGCTGGTATGCTAGCATTACATTTTATTTGTTGAAGAATTATTATTCTGAGCTAACCAGCTAAAATAGCTACAGGCTATTCCTTTTTTTCTCTTTTTTCTTTTTTTCTTTTCAGAAAAATGGAAAGCTCAACAACAATACTCCAGTGATTCATTCAATTAATCTTAAAAGAAACCAACCTGGTTGCCAAATATCCTTCCTTAATCCATCCTGGCTGTGGCAGTACACTAATAAAAAGGCACGAGCACATCCAAGAGCTACACATACAGACTACTCACCACACATGTGGTCGCGTGGTGCTCCCAGGAGGGGCTCTCTACCATCTTTCTGACATTACTAAGACATGATGGAGGACTGAAGTTGCAGTCCACTTCACACTTCGAAACTCTGAATTTCTCTTGTGTTTGGCCTTAGTGAGGGCCTTTATGAAGCTGCCCAAATTAAGAGCTGACACGGGCTGTAAATCTTCTGGAGGACCACATATTGCTATGGATTAACATCCACTGTGTGTTAAAACCTGTTACACATCTGCCTACGATCAGCTCTGCAATTTATGAAGGTGGAAGTGACCATGGTGGTTCACCTTTGGGATGAACAGTACCTGATGTCATGAGGAATGCAGCCCCGCGGACTGAGAAGTGTTTGGGTTTTGTTTTTTTTTTCAACAGACACCACAAAGTGGTGTAACTGAGTCCTTAGTTTTGCTAGGCCTGGTGTGATCTAAAAAATACCCCCTCAAGTGAGTATTATATTCAAGGACTTGGCAACAAATCGTCAACAGGCAACTGCTTTCTAAATGCATGTTGGCTCACATGCAGGTTAATGTAAACAGTATGTCCCACACCCCTAATACTCTGTAGGTGTGAGAGAAGTTTGCAACCCCCAATCAAAAAAGAGGAGTTCATTTCAAAACTGCCCAGTGGGACTTTTTAGGTAATATAATTTTCAGATGTCCATGCATTCAACACATGCAAACCATTTGTTCTGTGCAAATTCAATTCTTACCGATCCATTTATGCAGGGAACATCATCGTAATGAAGTGCCATTCCACTCGGACAGGCGTAGCCATTGGCAGTGCTTCCCCGATACGGATTTGTAGATATAACTCGCCTGTTCATGAAACTAAATAAAGCAAAATAAAAATAATAAAAACCAGTGCTTGAACTTAAGTCTAAATGATGATTCAGTGGTATGTTCCTTGTATCTGATTATGTAGCCTGGAAGCATACAGCTTCTCACTTTCTACAGCACAGTTTTTCTTCTTCTGCTATTCACATGCTGCTGCTAGCAGCCAATATTACAACGTATGTTCCTGTACTCCATTCTTACAGTGGGGATATGCCTGTGTGAAAGCCATGAGGGCAACAGCTGTAACTGCTCAGTGGCATATTTACATGGGAACCTGCTGATCTATGTTATAAACCAGCTTGCCAGCGTCCCATAAAAGTTCCCTTGTTGTCTGCATTGGGAAGAAGCAGGTGTTTCTGGGTGCATGCATGCGCAGGGGGTATGCGAACTTAGGAACAGGAAGAAACAAGAATCAAATCTAGCAAAAAACTGAAAAAAATGTGGAACTTTGCTGAAATCTAAGTTAACTATCTATCACAATTTGCTGAATAATTACTTCCTCAAAATCTGGGAATTTTTCTTTTCCATATCAGAACTTTCAGCTGGGTAGAGTGTGCACAATGGCACTATGCTTCCCAACTCTGTCTGGGTAATTGTGCATGCAAATACTCTACATGCTCATTCTTGCTCTGTGTCACATGATGGATCCAAGTCCTCTGGAAACTTCAAAAGGGAGAGATACATATATATATAATTTCTCCCCCCAATTCCCTAAATCAACATTGTAACATGTTTTACTAGAGTTCAGCAGAACATGTGCAAGATATCGTAGACTACAACAGGCTTGCAAAGACCTAACAATACAGAAAATGGCAGAATCATGCCCAAGTGCAAGTTCTCCTTCATAGCAACCACTGAAATTGAATGAGGTATAGAGTGAGATCTCAAATAATTCCTATAGCTTCAGGTGTACGTGAATGGGAAAACAAAGCTTTCCATCCCAAACAATGGAACTATTCAGACTCTGTGCTGACATTCATAATATATGATAAAGCCCTACTAAAGCAGAGAGGGTCTTCTGTAGCGCTGGCCAGAGCTCAAGAATGCTGTGGTTTCAACAGTTGCTTTCATTTAGCTTTGGAATAACATGGAATCCATTGAATTTCTCATTCAGAGAGAGACAGACCTCATCCAACTGTGGCTCACCTGAGCTGCAGGAGACACGGGCTCACAGGGGAGACAAACCTGCCCAGTTTGGTGTGAACCTTTCAGGGCAGTGTGGGGGTGGAATAATCATTAGACAGAAGCTTTTCTTACTTCAAACAAACAAAGAACAAAAAGCCCAAGATAGATTCCATGATAAAAATGTTTTTAACTTTATCGTATCTCATACTTTATTAGCCATTACTAAAGGACTGCATTTGTTTACTGTTCCTTTTAATGAAGAGCACTACTCAAGTGTTTCTGGTTAGTCTGAAGGGCTACATTTGGAGTCGTTCTTGTATTTCCTTCTATTTAAGTAGCTCCAATGAGAGTTATGCATAACAGCTATGTCTGAAAACTAGGATATTCATTAATGACATCCGATGCACCTGTAGTAACTATTTCCACCACCAAAGTAAGTGTCTGCAAACACTTCATAAGCATTATTTCACTAAGCCTTATAAATCCTGTTTACAGATGCATCCATGTCAGTTAATTGTATTCTGAAACTGCTAGATGGGGAAGGCAATGGAGAAAACCTGCTTGGAAGCATTTTTTCTTCAGTCTCTCCTAGATACCTAATGACTTAGATGAAGACAATTGATTGGACTATTAATGAAGAGCCGACTGTTCTGCAAAGCACCAGTCTCAGGAAACAAATAACCAATAATCCTGAAGTGACTGTGTGATAATCAAAGCTTTAATGGTAACTGCAGTTAATTTGGAATACTGATATTCATTCTAGAAAGGGCAACAATGGTACTTTATTAACACGTAAGTATCACTAATTTCTCCTCATTTTCTAGGAGTAGTTGAAAATCAGCAGACAACTACTCGAGCTGCTTATCAACAAGCTCTTACATTCTTTCAAAGACACCCAATGAATTTCAACTAATTCTTAATAGGAGAATTCTGCTATTTTGCAAGTTGTTTGACATTCCTTTCTAACATGTGGTCTAGTTGCATATGTTTTTTTACTTGACTCCAATTAATATCACATTTGTTCAGAAAAGGAAAGCCATGCAGTATTCAGAGGGAAAAGGTTTTCATTCTATTTCTTAAATGTGGTTATTGCTAGATGCTGACTGAAGCAAAAATGCATGTCAACACAGGATAAATTTTTGAGCCCTATTAACTTCAAAACAAGTATTAACATAAGTCTGTAAGCTAAGTGCATTTTGATTCTATCAAAATTATCAGGTTTTCACAAAACTGGGCTTGTGCTAACACTGACTCACTTTGATTTCTATCAGAAGTCATTCAAACCAGATCCTGAATGAAGCTGTGCGTTTTCCCTTGTTAAAGCTCTATTAACACCTTGCTAATGGCAGGAGAATCTTCTTTTGGAAAACTCTGAAGCTTTTGCCTTTTTTTTGCATGCATTTTCAGTCTGTTTAAAGTTATAATGGGCAGATGGGGTGTGATTCGCTAACGTATTAAGTCACAAAAATTCCAAATTTGTATGGGGAGTCTCATTTTGCAGTGAGATGAGGGATGACGCCTTTGCCAGCTGTCTTCTCAGGCCACCCACTTTCTGACCACAGGAAACCACGGAGAACGTCTGCAGCAGGGCATCCTGCCTGTCCCAACGGTTCCTTCACTCCCATTTCTAAACCACCTTATCTACTCAAGGAAAAATTACAGTCTTTTCCCACCAAAGACTGTTTTAATGCCTAAACTGATTTGAACATGCAGATCACTATATATGCTAAGTATGCATTACTATTCTTAACAGAGGATCAGTAATGGGGAATTCACTGTAGCGATTTGCAATTTAAACAGAGTTTCTGTGCTGCGCCTTAGACACCTTCCCAATTTCCACCTCCTAAATTAAAACCCAGAAATTGGACTGGTGGGAGCTTGATGAAGTTTTTAATTAATCGTAAAGAACTTGAGAAGGAAACACTGAGAATGTGACTATCCAAGACTTAAATTTCCTATACATTTGTAGTATGCAGCATACATTGGCCAATATATGCTGTACATATTGGCTATACGCACAGCAAATACAGCCAGTAGATAAACGTGAACTACATAGCTGCATATTTCAGCATATTTGTCCTTTTCCAGGGATAGTTCTAAGTCTTCAGGCAAAATAAAAGATTAAAATATAGCTTTTGATATGGAGACTTACTGAAAAAACGAGTAAAGATTTGAGTAAAGTTGGATAGTGTCTGCATCTTTTACAGAACTTAGCAGGATGCCAACATGATAATCATAAACACATCTAACATGCTGCTATGCTGAAGCACTTCAGGAGTGCAATATCTGGCAAAGAGGGAGGTGGATTTTGATAAGATGTCTTGGCATTGGAGTTAACATATGGATATAAATTCTCAGAGTACTGAAAACACCAGGTAGCTGAACACCTCTCACCAGAAGGTTTGTTTTGCAGCCTGGATGACGCTTGCTGTCATTTCCACGTCAATGTAGTCGTAGTGCAGAGCTCCAGGGTCTGTTGAAGACCCCGTTTCCGCCAGCAAAATTCCTATCCATCTGCCCATGTCTTCGGAGGAAGATGCCTGTGAGGAGAGGGCAAGAACATAGGTCAGGTCTTTACTCTGCCACTGGGCTAAGCATTACTGCAAAACGGTGCATTCTTCTTGGCTGACAAATTGCTACCACATTGTATGAGAGGCTCTGGTTTCTCTCTGCTGAACTCCTAAAAACCCCAGGATTTCTTATTAAATCCGCTTTGTTAGAAGGAGTGCAATGTAAGTAAGCCATGTGCTCTTCAGTTATGATGTAATACAAAGTGGGCAATCTCCAAAAAAGAAGAAAAAATAATCATTTAAGGCTAGTGGATTTAGATTCAAGTCATGCTTATTTTAGCCTTCAGAAAATTGAAAGCTATAACAGAATTATTTTCCTATGCTATGCCAGGGGATTTTAGTGAGCATGACTCCTAAGAAGAAAATGTTAGTGCTAAGTAGAAATGAGGCAGAGGGAGGGAAATGAAATAGAAGAAGTTTTAATGTTGTATTTTGAAAAATTCCTCTCCATTTGTGCAGATGATGGCGTTCATTTTCCTAATGGCACAAGTATAAACATGAATACTATTAAAATAATTTTAATTTTTTCATATTTTGGTTCAAGTCACCAATTGCAAAGTTAAACAGCAGCAAAATAAATAATGGAAAAAAAAGGGGTGGGGAAGGAAACTGTGCGGTTTCTAAATTTTTTTGTTCTTTTTAAATATTTCATTGCCTTTCACAGTCCCTTGAGCTGCTTTCTAGTTTTTCAGCTTCTCTGCTCACATATAACAGGCCCGGTTGCAAGGACAGGAGACTGACGTGCCCTGCAGTCAGAAACCCAAAGTGGTCAAAGTGTCTGTCCTGCCACCAAAAGCAAAAGGTTGCCTCCTCCTATACCTTCATTATACTTGGCTTTAAGTGTCCTCTCATTTCAGCATCCAAAATATGATGAATAAAGCCCCTCAAAAAATTCTGACCCACCTAACACTGATGAAGGTATGATCTTTGTAGTGTAAGCAGTGTGCCAGCATGTACGTGTGGTGTATCAAGAGACTCACCAGGTTGCTGGCATGTGGTATTTTCTTACTGCAGGATTACCTTAATATTGACGCAGACTGAGCATAAGGAGTTCACATGAGTAGCAGACAAATGAGAGTTAAGACCTCTAGAGTTCCCATCACCAGTGATCCATTCTTTAATTATTACTAAGTTATTTACCCAAAGTAATTATCTCCCTGATGTAAAAGTGTGCCTAGAGAAGGAGCAGGGATATTTCAGTAGCAGGTCAAGGGAAGGTCAGCGTAGAGAAAAGCATCTTGCTGAGAAGATTTCTGAACTGCATTAAATCTCAGTTCTCTCTTTGCCTACAACACTTAATATTTCTTTTCTCCTTCCAGTATTTATTATCCAGCTCTGCAATAATATTATTCCAAAGCTTATTTTTTTTAATGGCCAGGTTGTATGAAAGTGCTTCTCTAATTTAGCTTGTGGGTGTTCCTACAAGTCATAACCATTAGCAACCACCGCACCTCGAGCACAGCGACCTCCTGCCCGTTTCGGAGCAGGCGGAAGGTCAGGGGATGCTTCGAATCCAGTCCCAAGATGACTTCGCAGCCACGGAGTGGGATAGAAACAATGTGTGTCTTCAGATCTGTCCTGTCCTTGTGGAAAATGAGTTTATTATCTTTCACTCTGCACCAGCGCTCACGCCAACGGTTATTTGAGAGCACATTGAGATATCCTGCAATAAAATGAAACATGAGATATCTTACTCCTGATTTTTTCTGAAAAGAAAAAAAACCAAACAAACTTACTTTTCAGTGTAATGCTAGCACTTAAAAAAGTTATTCCTTTTACAATAGAAAGTCCAGATGGATTTTAGGAAGACAAGTAAGTGACCCTGCCCCACTTCTTTTAATGAAAACTTTCACTGTGCCAATAACCTAGGAAAAAAAGCATATAAAGATGTGATCCTGTTCATGTGCAAATGGCTGTTCTGTGTTAGTCACTGGAGCAGCTGGATGAGCAGAAGCACACAGATCCCCAAGACTTTAGTCAGAATGGGAGAGGGACAGTAATAAAAAGGTATGTACACAGCTGATGCACCCACACAGAAGGCCCACCTTCTCCATGCGTAATGGCTTTGATAAATGTGGCTGACCAAAATTTTCTGGGAAAATCACAACTCATATTATATAATTAGGTGATGAGCTACCTTTTGTAATGTCCAAAATCAGTGTTTTAAAGACCTACTAAGGATTGATGTTATATGTTCTAATTTCATTTAGAAAGAAGAATGCACGTTTGGTTTGCAACACTTTTAAAACAGAATTTTAAAAATTGCTACTGATGCCAATAAAAATAAAATTAATATTGGTTCAAAATTCAACAATAAATGTATATGAAATTTAGCTAAACTTTAAGACAAAAGTTTAAACAATTTTTTTTTCCAGGGGTAATACAGTACTCTTACAACAAATCAAAATTTCATTAACAAATTGCCTTTAAAAAAAACCAAAACACTTTTCTTATCATGCTCTATATCAGATACAGTGTCTAGGCATATAATATCATTAAATGGGTAGTATTTTGTATTTTTCCTTCTCTGTCCCATAGCAACAATCATTCCAAACTCAAACCTTAAAATCAAGGCAATGCCCAATTTTTTCTCCTTATTTAGTTTGGGAATGGAAAAAAAATAATGTATCTTTTGCTTCTACATTATGAATGGTACATGAATTCAGCATGTTGCTGCTTCCAAACAGGCTATGAGCAGGAAAACAAATGGTATCTTGCACAGGCCAGAATTTATGTAAAAAAATTGTCTTCTACCTCAGATCTGCTTTTCATTTAATCCTCTTGGATAACTATCTCTTTGGTTTTCATTAAAACTATGACTTATCATTAATTTTTCTGGATTTCCCTTCCAACATTATGGTTCCAGTGTCAAAGCTTGATCCAACAGGATATAGCACATCAGAATTGCACGCATCTTGGAAGGTGCCACAAAAAAAGGAGGATGTGCACAATCCTCTGATTTTTGGCTCCTCGAGGTGATCACAGTCTCCAGCTCTTCTCCCTCCTCCTGTAACAAAACCCTGTATAGCTGTGCCTTACAGGATAATCCCTAGAAATGGAAAACCCTTCACGTGCAAGCCAGCTGGCTTGTTTTGGAGTGAGAGTCCTTTTTTTCAGACGGTATTTGTTTTTCCCCTCTGCTCCCAATGCACCTCTCTGAAAAGCTCTTCCAAACCAGTTGAACTAAGCAGGATCCCATGCTTTTCCTCCCACATATCCCTACTTAAACCTTCAACAGTTGACATGACCAAAATGTCTTGAGTGTGTTCCCCGTTGGCGCGTTAGCACTTCAGCTTAGCCCAGGTGGACAAAGAACAGGGAGAAGAGCTTTGCCATGACTCCAAGTGCAGGTGGTTTTTAGTTTCCACTCTAGCTGGGTGTCTCCTGCAGCCCCACTGGACTTTCCCCTTTGTTCATGGGAGGCAGAGCCTTCTCAAGTGTAAAAGCCTTCAACTATGGAGCAGCCTCCCACAGGGCATTGAACTGAGCCAAATTTCTGGTGTGAGAAACTTCTGCAAAGACTTCCTGCAATGACCAAAGCCTAGACACTTACATATTTTCCTATAAAATCTGCAAGTGGTGTTGAGTAGAGCCAAATGCAGGCAATAGTAATGACTATATTTATGCCCATATCCAAAATAATGACAGAAATACTAAGAATTAAATTGTACAGCTGTGGTTAACGTCTCACATAATACAGAATAATCAATGGAGTACGAGACCCCGGAAGTTTGAGCTTTTATGGAAGCCAGATGCTTCGGACATTGCATCTGGCTAGACAGAGCTTTTCCCAGCTGCTCTTTTGGTTGATAAATCACATCTGTACTTAGCTGATGTATAGATACATATACACACACTTATTTAATCAAAGATTGCTTATGTGAATGATTCCCAAAGTGTGGCTGGAGAGCCACCTGTGATCTATGAAGTTCTCGCTGGTGGTCCATGGATCTGCTTCTTTCACATTGGACAAACATCTACCACACTTCATGCACCAAAGAGTTCTGCCAGCTGCTGCCTAATCACAGATTTCTGGGTTTCCCAAAGCTTTCCTAGTCAATTTAAGGGGAAAAGGCAAATCCAAATTCAGAATCCAGTGCAACTGTTTCACAGCTTTCTTTCTATGGATTTTTTTTTTTTTAAGGGATTTGGAGAAGGGTGGATTCAACCTTGTTCACGTATGGAAGTGTTACTTAATACTGGAGCACCAAAAGGCAAACAGGAGAATGTAAATACATTGCATTGTTTGAAAATACCAGAGCTATGAGAACATCAACTACGTGCATTGCACAAAGTACTAAATTGTGCGCAAACAGTAACAGCTAAGACACAAAACATAAGCATTTTCTGCATGCCTTGATTGCTATCCCACAAAACCTCACCATGATCCATCATCAAAGACTAGATCCCTTCCCAAGAATCTTCTTCTAAATCCTAGCCTAAATTTATTTCATAGTCCATTCATTTTATATTCATTTGTTTGAAAACAGCTCTTGTTTCTTTCTGCTTTTTGTCCACACTCGTCTTCCCCCTCACCTTTGCAAAGTGCAATGAGATTCCTTCTGAGCCTGTGCTACCATTTCATTTAAAAAGTCAAGTTCTTTTAGTCTCTTGCCAAATTATAAGTTCCTGATTACTCCTCTTTCAGTCTGAGTGCATCCTTCTGATGTTGGGGGAAGAATTCCAGCAGTAAAAGCAATTTTAGAGGAATTTCTAGGCTAGAATTTTATAAAGTTATAGTTGCAATGTGCATGTAAGACTCAAGGAGAAAAATCACTTACCACATGTTGGAACATCTTCTTCAGCTGATGAGGTCTGTTCATCTGTTGATGGCTTTTTCTTTCCTAAACCAATGATCTTCGTTATTTTTTTCCCTGTTACTTTAGTCACAGTGCCCTTGGCTTCTGATTTTGAACTTTTTTTCCTCTTCACTATTAAGACAGCAAAATTGTGTATTTTAGTGTGTTTGAATTAACCAATGAATAGAGACAACCTGAATAAAAATAGTAGTTCAGACAAACAATCCTGTGCAAGATGAACATTTGTACAAGAGTTGCAGACTGCAATGAGATAAAAATTGTATGCCCTCTCTAATGCAGACACCTACAAATAACCTCTGTGCTATAAAAATCATAGCATCCAGGATAAGAAAAACAAAAAACAAGCTTCTAATTTAATTTAATCTAATCAAGCTGAAAGTCTCTCTCCACAGCAGTCATCATCTAATTTATCAGTATGACTAGATACCTGCGTATAAATTCAGCTCATACACACAAGAATAAAAATCCAATCAAACGATCCTTCCTTGTTCCTAAACATTTACCTCAAAATACTTCAACAATTAAGTACACAACAAAGACAGGATATGGTTGCCTAGCAAAATACTCCTGCCACGTACAATTAGGTTAAGGTATCTTATCACAATGGACCTTTTAGAAAGACAAGACTTATAAATTAACTACTAACAATGAAATTAGTGGGAGCAGTATAAGCATTCAGTGGTTAGGAGTTGGCACTTTTTGTGATCATGAGGGCTTGGAAGGAAAAAGCTCTGCTGAAAAGAGGTATTTTGCTAACATCCAGTCTATGCTTCCATTAACTTAATATGATACTAATAATATTACAGCTCTGTGTGCTGAGACATGCTGAGCTGCTGAATGTAACATGGCAAGGACTAGGAATATCATTTTTAAAAGTGCCTACCTGACTCAAATCCTAACAAATTAAAAAAACCCCAACTTTCTAAGATTAAACAGGATCAGAAAAAAAAGACCTTTTATTTGCCAAACAGAACAACTGAAATAAACTTTCAGAAATTGCATTCAGTGGCCTAATTTGAATTCCATCAATAGAGCAGAAGTCTCTCTGCTAACTGACAGGGCAGCAAAAATAGCCATCAACTTGCCCTGATACATGATTTTGATGAAAAATACATTTAGGACAGTTCCTGATTGAGCTGCTGTAACTTTATCCCTGACATATCAATTCCCTTTGCAACAGGGAACATTTAGTGGTTATGGACTTGTGTAAACTGAGTAAACTGAGGAAAAAAAGGACAAAATTTTCAGTTAGGGACTCACAATGGGATAATTTATCATGTTTATCTTAATTCTTGGGAATCACGGAACATTATTTCGAAGTGGTATCTGTAGCCAGGACTGTACAAAACCTGCTGCCTGCGGTGCTGAGGGGGAAGGGCAGCCTTTCAGGTGCGGGTAGCTGTTCACCACCAAACTCCAATACAGCGACATGCGTGTGCAGCAAAGGTCTAATTCTCTCTTCCTAAGGGAAGGGTGATCACAACTTGTCTTGTGCTCTCAAACATGCAACGAGCTCCCGTGTCGGAGGGAGGAAGGCCACCTGCCCCACCTGCCCACATCAGCCCCAGCATGGGAAGACCTGAAGGCAGCCCCTGCCTGCAGACACCCTTCCATCCCACCCAGCGGCAGCTCACGACCGACCGCGGCTGCTAAGGAGATGGAAAGCACTGAAGAAAGCTGGAGACTGAGAAAAACTCATCTCTCTGAGACAGAAGCCCAAAGGAATCATTCTCATGAGCATGAACAGACAGTGGAATAATCCCATTTCAGTGGGTTCCTTTTGTTTTTCTGTCCTATCTTCCCTTCACACTGCTGGTTTATTCTCCTGCAGAACTGAGAGGCAGCAGAAATATGGCCTTTGTGACTTAACCTTTTTGAGTCTAAAGAATATACCGATTGCCTGACTGCCACTGACTTTTTTCACAAAAGCTTTTTCTTCTCCTGTGGGGGGG
>JANZLQ010000056.1:35387364-35411665 GCA_026212715.1 Elanus axillaris
TTTTTCTTCTCATTTCCCCCCCCCCCACAGCAAAACGAGCAGCTGGTTAAGAGCAGAGCAGAGGCTGGCCGGTGGGTGACAGCTGGAGATGACTGCTCTCCAGAGTCTCCCTTCCCACGAACTCCCCTAAGTGTTTCCTATCCATTGCTTAAAAAATAGTGTAACTTCATCCAGAACCCCTTAAAATGATTCATGGGGTATTTTCATCTCCTTGCAGTCATTAATGCCTATTATTTTTATTACAACATATTGAAGGTCACAATTTTCAAAAGCAACTGGTATTTTTAATTAGTCTCCTTGAGACATTTAAGCTGGGCTTGTTTTCCAGCAGCACATGCTCCATCAGCATGCCTCCCGCAGGGCACCTGAGCCATCAGGCACTTCTGGACATCATGGACAACACAGTTTTTGGGTCGCAGATGTTTCTCAGCAGGTTTCTGAGACTAAAATGGTACCGTGCTTTTTGAAAGCTTAGTAGAAGATTTTATAGGGTGAAATCTAACCATGAACCACAACTTTTAGAAACCACAAAACCTGACATTGTTCCATACCGTTGGGTATGTCAGAGGTCTGTACAGTCAGGAAATGTTGAAAAATAACCCAGGGAGAAGATAAAGGAAATGAGTCAAAAGGCGAGACAGCGCTGGCACCAAGGCCAGTATTGACATGGTGCTCACTGCAGCTCATGTTACCCTTCATCTTGACAGCTGCAGAAAAATGTCTTACCTAAATGATCAAACAAAATTCCTTCTGGGTTTGGGATTTGCCTCTGTTAGATTATAAGGACTACAAAACATGCATGGCTCCAAAGTAGCATATGTAAAATAATATACATATATACTCACAAACTCACTGATATTACATGATTATATACATTTTAGTATGTTAATATAAATAATCATACATAAGAGTTTATATACATACATATGTTCATACACACCTGTGTATAAATTGTGTATATATGTGTATAAATACATACAGATGTATGTATACATACATATATATATATAAAATACACATGATTCTTTCCTTCTAGCATTCAATGATAGCTTTTTTGCTTAGAAGCTATACACCCATTACTTGTGTTGCCACTATACAGTTACCATTACTAGAAGCAACTCTTCATTGCCTATAGTGGTCACCCAAGCTCTGAAAAGCTGTACTTTTGAACACACAAAAGGCCAAGACAAAATTTCTATATTCCGTTTCCTTATGCTAATTATATTGATTTTACCTGCAAAATTACATCAAACGCCTTCTGTTGCTGCAAAATTTTAAGGATTTTGACATAATTCAGCTTTCAAGTTTAATTGAATCATAATAAAAATATTCAAAAACTTTACTACCTATTTTTAAAAGACAAAAGCCACGTATTTCACTACCTATCACTCCCTATACACACATATTTACACAAGCAAGCATCTCTGGACCTAAGACGTACCTTGTTCTTTCCCATTGCACACAGTCGTGATGCCATTTTCCACAGCACCCTCCCCATCTGAGCTTGGCCTCTCAAATGACAACTTCTGCAGGGGCAAAGAGATTAGTTTCCACACAATGTTGGCACCTTTGCCAAATGAACTGTCATGAGTCAATTTAAAAGTATGCTTACTATGGAATAAAATACATTTCGAGCTCTCATCCACTTAGAAGACAAGTAGAAGACAGTAAAAAATCTGGTTTTAGAGGCTTTAGAAAAGCACAGAAACCACAAATTAGGTCTGTATTTGAAGGCATAGTCAAAACAGTGAAATAATAATTCAATAACTCTTATTACACAATATATTTTAATGAATTTCTAGACTCTAAATGTTGCTGTTTATTAAATCTGCTAAGCAATGAACAATTACAGGGATCAGATAAGAATAATTTTTAAATTATTTCTGTAAATAATGCTTCACATATGCATTTACAATTACAACTTACCAGAACACAGTGCATTCCTACAAGGTGCTTCAATACCTTCAATACATGTGAAAAAGAGGCTTTTGAAATATATTTTTAGCACTGATTATTCTGTAATAGCTGTGTAGGAGATATGGGATGAAGCAGTATAGAGCTTATGCCAGCACAGTTTGGGTAACTGCATTACTCATGAGTGGTGCAGCCATGCAGATGATGTACAGATTATCACAAAAAGAAATGAATGAGAAGTTTTGCTACGCTTTTCTATGGCACACGTTTTAGAAAACCACTATTTTATGACATTTTACTCTGTTAATACTGTGCAGGCGTGTGCAAGCATGCAAACACAACTGCTTTTGCCTTGTGAAATCAGGAGGTCTGAGCTGTCATGGAACATGCTTTGCTCTTCGTTTCCCAGGTGCAAAGCAACCTAACACTACTGTAGAACTTGCTATCAGGAATTTGGTGACAAAACTTTTGCCAGTGGGACTTTTAAGCAGGGCCTGCACAGGGGTCTGCTCACATGGATGCCTTAACGGAGCAGGGGTTTAAATTGGTGCTGGTAATGTACTGATCATTCAGTGCCGAGCTGCCCTCTTTCCTCATTCTTGCTCTCATACCCTGCTGAGTCAAGGCAGCAGAGACAACCACATGTGAATAGCCAAGATTCTGTACTGAGGCATGAATGCTTGAAAGGGCCTGCCAAAACAGTGACCACAGCATGCCCAGGGAGCTCTTCAAGAACTAAATGCCCCAAAATAAAAGACTTTGCCTTAAAACTTTTGTATAACCATCAGCTATTCTTCCCCGAGAGTCACATCTCAGCTTGCCCTTTGCACTTGATGGAAAGCACGTCTGCATCACAGCGCATGTATCATCAGACCTGCTTAGTCTGCTCCCTTCTAAATGGCTAAAGCAGCAGAAGCTGCTGATGGACACGAGCCAGTCTGCCGGTTGCTTGTGACCAAATGAACAGACACCGCAGAAGTCTTAACTCTGTAGGATGTGTGCACATACCCCGATAGGCAAAAACAATGCAGGGACTAATAGTCTAAATCAGTAGCACAAGTCAGCAAGTATCTACATCCAGTGTCTAGCGGTGCCTCTTTAATAAGCAACCATAAGGAATGTTGCATTCCTCATTTTGACAACTTTACCTTTTCCAGCTCTGTCTTGTGTACTGGAGAACTAGACAACGGCCCATCGGAGTCTACAGCTCCCGTACAGTTGCTGCACACATCTTTTATAACCTTAGGAGACAAGGCAAAACTTATTAATTATGAATAAAATACAAATCGGAGAAATTACATATGCATGTGAAGGGAGATGGGAAGCAGAATCACACAGACATTTACTAGGCTGGCAGGTGTCAGGCAGGCTGCCGCTACACCAGCTTCTCCTCACTGCCTCCCTAAGTACAACCTGGAGGAGACATCATGTCTAGAGGTGGAAGGTTTCAGCTTCTAGACAAGCTAAGCTTCATGGCTCTCCTGAGTAAAGAAACCAACAGCGCTGCTGATTTCCATGTGCTAGTTTAGCAGTATGAACTGAACTGACACCATCAAATTATTTTCATTATGATGATGGAAAAGTGGGATTAAATCCAAGGTCCCGCAAGTCAAAGGACAAGAGTTTTGCATAATATACTACCCAGCTGCTCTCTTTTTTGCTATTGGAGAACTAATGAAACGCTGATCGACTTTAGAGTTAATACTGCACAGTGGTATTACGTGGCATTTTTGTATTATACTTGCACATTGACACAAAGGTATAAGTCATTTGTAGGAAATGGGAAAGGCATTGTCTGCTTTTAAAAAGTTAAAAAAAAATCCAGAACCTGCAATTCACTGAGATTTTGATAGAATTTGGGGCAATTAAAAACCTGAAATTATATAAATGTAAAAATACATGATGACTGAAGACATTTAATGATTCCCCATGGGCATAATTAAGTTTTTTATCTATTGTGAGATTACCACCAGCCTGTTACCAATCTGAAATTGCTTGTGCTGATGAGAACAGGTCCCAGCTCTCCATCCAGACTCATGCCGAGGGGGTGCTGAGCTCAACACTGCTGATTACAGCCATGCAAGGATGGTAGAGCCAAATGAGCTAAGAAGGAAAGGCATCCTACTCTGCTGGAAGCATAACCGCTAGACATGCAAGCTTTCCGCTTTACATGCACATGTATGTGTTTACATATCTAGCTTCTCCTTTTACACTGTTTACAGCAAGCCTGGCTGGCAGAGAGGAGGATCTGGCCTGAGAACTCCTAGTTCCAGGGAAAACAGCAATTAGCTAACTGTCAAAATCCAGGTTTCTTTCAAGGACAGAAAAAGCAAAACAACAAACACCATCTTTTTCATTTCAAACTGAACAACTTTGATGTGGAAACTATTAAAGAGCTAAAGATGGCACCAGACAGTCCTTTCACAGCACTGAAGTTCCCTTTAAGGGTGAAGCTAAACAAATCAAATGTTTATGGGCTTACAAAGACCCTGTTGCTACAACCCACGAGCACATCATAAATTACAGGCATTATATGCCATAAAGAGCACCAGCCCCATTTTACAGACAGAGAACTCAGGAACAAAAGAACGATGAAATCACTCACTCAATGTCACATAAAAAAATCTAAGCAGAGCTGGGAAATGAACCCACACTTTAATTTCTAGGCTAGTATCTTAAAACACTTCAGCATCCTTTCTTGACTGTCTGAACTTCCCTGTGGCTTGTCCCAGAAACATAAGCACATATTTCATGGCACTTGGTGTCCTTCATAACAGAAAATTTAGATATATCTGTTGCAGAGCATTTGCACCTCAGAGTTAAACGTAGCCCTAAATTCCCAATTTTTTTAATGTGTGTTGGTTTATTTTCAACTGCTGGTCCTCAGTATGGTGTAAATACGCCACTGTTTTCTTCCTAGAGAAATGTGACCATACAGTTTCTGGGAACATTCGTTTCTGCCTCCTGCATGACCCTGATTCAATGGCTCATGTTTTCAGCATCTGCTCACACCACACAGTTAGTTAATTTTGGCAAAGGCAGATAGTAATGGGAGTTGCAGACAGAACAGAGGGAAATGATTTGGCAGCACTAACTGAATAGTATGTGCAAAGTCATGCACTCAAGTAAATCCGGTTCTTATCATACCTCACATATTTAAGAAGAAGTTAAAGTGTTTAATTGGGTTGTAATTAAATTTTGATTTAAAAAATGACATACTATCACATGGAAGTTTGTGGCAGATCTAAACTAAATGCATATTCAAGGATCCAACACTTCATTTGGGTTCAAGGGGTTCACTGGCAAAGACTTGCTCATCACCTTCTATGTGTAATATAATTATGTTTGATGCACAGCATAAAACTCATACTTCTACAGCTCACCAGGATGAAATGCCTTTAATGTATAATGGTTGCCTGGATGCACTCTCTATAATTATGTTTGCAGACAGCTGCCATTATAAATGTGGTTTTCTCATGCTTATAGCTTTAACTCAAAATTTTAAGGATAAAACATTCCACAAGTGTTGCCAACTTGCATAATTTCAATCACAAGACTCAGAGTTCTTGTCAATTTTTTCTATGTTCCATCTCCTGGAGTCATATGAAAACAAAAGTTCACTATTTTCATTAAAAAAATAGTTGTGAGTGAGAGCGGGGAAAGGAGGTCAGCAAACTTTTATCCATTGCAATGAAATGTGTGAAAATATGAGTAAATGTATCTCAATGGCTCCAAAACTAGAAAGCAAATAAAAAGAATCCCCAAATGTGTTCTTTTTAATAAAATGGCATAATCTGGAAGCCAGTACTGAGAATACTTTGTAATGGTGCATATTCCATTAACAGTTTAAGAATTCTCACACATTAGAAAAGGGAAATCAGTCTCTTTTTCTCACCACAAATGCCTTTGTACATTACATATATACACACACACAGGGTGATCTGCTAGGAAAATCAAACTGAGATCATGAACAGACTATATATTCAAACATTTAAAATGTATGAGCAAATGTAATGAGAAAACTGAAAAACTTCATTTCTTTGGACAGCCTCAAAACTAAATACATTTAAAATAATATTCTGTTATTCCATCACAAGAATTTTAAATACAATTGCCACTAAAATGTTACAACTAGCAGACTTCAGAACTGCCTCTTTCAAATGCAGACATGGAGAAAGCTTGTGCAGCCTGAACTATATAATTATTCATTATTTATGTTATAGAAATGTCTTGAAACCCCAGCTGAACCAGGATGTACACCAGCGTGTCACGTTGAGTGCAGCGACATGAGGAATAGAGGGAAAATATTTGCAGGTAGAAAGCCGGAAAGATTCCCTGCCCTGAGCCATTGACAGTGATGGGTGAAGTCAGTGCAATTTCTGCCGCACAGTGTGTCTGGAATATTTCTCTCTTACCACACAAGCACTAACATTGACTATAAAACCTTCATATCTGCACTCACCTACAAAATTCTGTAATTCTTGTACCTTATTTTAAATGACACACCAGGACTAGAAGCAAAATACTTGCCCTACATTTATTCTTTCTACATGCAAAGTCAGAAAAAAAACAAGTTAGATTTCTCCAGCTACCTTCAAAGAGCCAGGCTTCAGCTAAAAAGCACAGGCTCTGCAGCAAAACCAGAAAGCCAGCTGCTTGCCAGCCAGACTCTGCCACACAGAAACCCAACAAATTCCAAGTAAAGGAACTAAATTTGTAGGTGGGTTCTTGTGGTCAATCTCTCTGGGACCCGATAAGGAGTAAGACTGAAAGTCATCCTGCGTTTGAGGAGCTTGCAGACCTCTCTCCTGGTGGATACCGTGGGATGGGTTCAGGCTACAGGCTGTGCTCGCCACAGGGATGCGATTACAGCATCTCCTCTCATCTCATGTTTTCATGAAACTCAGAGGAGAAGCTCACACTTTTAATGTGATCGAGTTCAAAAGTGATTAGGGAGAAAGCTGAAGGCCTGACTGCACATTTGCTTCACTGCCATATGTAACCAGGCTAGAAATCTACCCAGACGACCCACCCCCTTGTCCGCATCTACCCACGTGGGTCACAAACACAGGAATTGCTAGAAATGGGATGGGCTGTCTCTGCCCTGTCTCTGCTGCTTAACACTGAAGATAGGAATATGGTAAAGCTGAAATCTGCGTATACACAACACAGCAGAGGGAAAAGGGTTTGGCTCCAGGCGGAACTCAGAATTTCTCATTCCTGAAACACTCTTTTTCAGTGCTGGAGGAGTACTCACTTTCTGGGACTCTTCACCATTTTGGCATGACTAAATTCTCATTTTCTCTCTCTTTTGGACCCTTACACACTACATACATTAGTGTCAATCTCCTCCTCCTTAAGAGAGCACCAAAACTCTCTTAGTGTTTTGCAGAGAAGGCATGCCCCAAGGAGTTTACCTAGATAAATTAGAGGAAAAGCAGAAATTATTCACATCATAGCCTATGCTTTAAGTCTCAAAAAGAAAACACCTTTACCTTAAGTCTCAAAAAGAAAACACCTTTACTTTCTGTAGTGGAAAACATCATTCTCAAGCATCCCCTAGCCTGAAAAGATTCATCTTTTTGCCTTATTGCCATTTGTCTGAGCAAAATGGGGATGACATTCTACCAGACTAGCAGCCAGCAAGCCTAACTTTACTGCCTGTATATCCCCTTAGAAATACTTTTCTGACATATTCAACCAAGACAACGCCTGTATCATTTCTCCTGCATTATTACCATGAAGTCTATTGCCGTATATGGCCACTGGATGGGGCAGAGCCCGGGGAAGGAGGCACTGGGAAGGGTGGCTGGAGGCATTGCTGCTGCAAGGGCAGAGATACTCTGTGCAAGGGGAGCTGCATCCCCAGCCCAGGCAGCACAGAGATGCAGACCGCGCTTTCAGCCGTAAATCTGAGTTAGGTATGACTTAAATAATTTTCCATCCAAAGCTGCGAGCAGAGGAGAGGAGGAATACTACCTAGTGGTGAAAAAAGGGGACCACAGCCCTCCTGGGTTCTGCTCCAAGATCTGCTACAGCTTGTATCTGTGATTTTAGCCAGGAACCTAAAGAAAAGTTATCCCTGAGAAACCAAGCAAATAGGATGTTTGTGGTTCTGTATTCACTGGTTGGTTGGGTTGGTTTGTTTGTTTTTTCAATTTACACATGCATCTGCTGTTTCAAGTAACATCTTGTTTTCTGTGGTGCTGGTCACACGCACACTCTGGTTCACAGCCAAGCTGGGGTCCTCTGGCTCTGTCAAAGCACGCTGGCAGCAGTCCGGCAGGCTGGTCACAGCTCTCCGTGCGGCTCGCTCCATCACGTCTGCAGGTTAGAGCCTAAAGAGCTCTTATGCAAACATACTGACCTCACTGTGATTTGCACCGAGGCATCTGAAACTGTCTCTTTGAGACAATAGGGATGTAAGTCCTGGGAGGTTTAAATTAGTTTGCAAAGCCTTCGTTGCTGCTGCTGCTGTGCAGTGGAGAAAGAACCCAGCCCAAATACCTTGGGACACAGTATGTTGCTGAAGTTACTTAGAAACTAACAAATGCTATATGGAAATCACTTGTGCCAGGTATGCATCCCCAAACACACTTTTTACAGTCAGTTTTAGGGCACAATCATTCAGCACTTGACTCTACTCAGCTACAAAACAGAGATAATAACCTCTTTGGGGAACATTACTTAAGCCAAGAAAGTAATGTTTGAAGTGTTTTGAGATCTCTAGCTGGAAATTCCCATAGAAAGTAAAACCAGCCACACAGTGTTTACAGTTACAAGCTCAGTTTTGTGCTGATGTAAACTGGTAGAAGGAGAGCTCTGTCAGTAGTTTATTCTTCAGTAAAATTCAGCCCACATTAAGACCAGAGCCCAGAAGTTACTTGACTCCCCTCACTAAGCTCAGCAGAGTGGAAAAAAAGATGTTTTCAAAGACTTTTAAACGAGACAACATGCAGTTATCAGAGATGGAAACTAGGTAGGACAAACAGATTAACAGCCCTATGAGAAGTGTTGCAGGGTCTTTGGATGACTGGATACAGTCACAGCCTTGATTGTCTTCTCTCTTCAGGCAAAAAATCCCTCTTATTACAACAAGTTTAGGACTGACTGAACATTGTCAAAATGATAGGCGCAGAAATGTCTACTTAGGCCTGAAAGATTCACTGCTCAATTACAGACCCTCAACTGAAGAGATTGCTGCAAAATGGCTGCACACCATAAAATGAAGAAGTTAACACAGGGTGCCTAACACTAGAGAAAAATGAAAATCAAGGCCATTACTCCAAAGTGATAGATTACCTCTCATGCATGATAAATCAGAAATACATTTTTGCATGAGGCAATGCTAAGAGGAAGAGAAAGCCTTGGGACCAGACACCATAACCATTTCCTTCTTCTACTGGTCTTCTATGAGAAGCTACTTCAGAACCTATTTTCTTTGGCATCCATGTATTTATAATATTAAGAATGGTTTTCTATGGCCAAGTCTGAAGGTCCTGCACACAAAACACATTCATCTGTATGAATGAAGCCACTAAACAAGCATCTTCTTGTAATGTCATGTTCTTAGTAGTCCTTCTATTTTTAATGTAGCATTTCCCAGGGATGCTGACAAATAAGTGTAGTTTCACCAGTCCACTGGACGTGCCGAGACAAACAGGCAGATTTAAGACCTTACTAGACCACAAATGCACAAAAGTGCACACAGATGCACATATACTCAAGCGCACATGGAAAAGGCTCGGTTTTGGGTCAGAGTGTGTAACTGTACACATTTTTTTATCTACATTTTTGTGGGAACATTTTAGGACTCAAGTCTGGAAAATTCCAGCACTTTATGTTGCCCACCATATTACTGCTATGATCTCAGCTCTAGCCTGAATTTATACTAGTTACACTCTTTGCTCTGAAATCTTGACAGGCTCTTTGGTGACATCAGCTATCTTTTTTTCATCAAGCATTTGTTAGCTGGTAAAACTGAAACTCCCTTTGTGGTTTCCAGTCTAGACTTCAATTTGCACTAGGTTTATCAGCTGCGTTTTTTTGGTGTCATCTTTACAAAAAAGGTCTAAAATATTCTGCATTTATTTCAAACTTGTCTTGCAATAGATATTCTAAAATTATTTGCTTAAGTAAACGTATTTTATACTGATTACATCTGACTTTTTTAAAAAAAAAACATCTGGTTTAGCTTTCATGGGAAAATCTGGCCTCCAAAGCCATTTTGAGCTTTTCAGGCTCAAGAGTAAAGGTTTAATTTGACACTTAATATGAATTCATGAGAACCCATTGTTCCTGAGTGATCACCTGGTTCCACCGGCATGTATTGGTACCGTATCTTTGAGAGAGAAGGCATCTTATGATTTAAAAATGTAATTGCAGAGACTTTTCTCATTGTCAATCTCTGAATCTGTCCATTTTATTAACTACAGAAATCACACATAGGTGACAGAGCACTTGGGGAGGACCCTGGCCCTCTGAGTTACAGGCAGGGAAAGCTCAAACCACTTCTCCCAGGACAAAGCAGCGATCCCTTTCTCAGTACAGGAACTTCCTACACAAAGCCACAAATGATTTTCAGAAGCTCATTTAAAACTTAAATGAGCAAAAAATAATTATTTTCATAATAATAAAAAAAAAAACTTACATTGTTACATTTTTAAAAAAACAAGACCCAACGCTTTTTTTCTTAAAAAGCTATATTCTTGAAAACACTGGAGCTGTTGCAAGAGTTGCACAGACCATTTTTGGTTAGCTGTTGGATAGGCAATTTGTACTGCACAGAGCAGCGTACTGCAGCACTGAGGACATGGAAGTTGAGCGTACAGTAGCGCTGCCATGTACTTGAAAGAGTTTTTATTAATAGAGAGTTTTGCAGCATGAAGGAACTAAATAAAGTGCTGTCAGACCATCTCCAAATGCTTTGCAGATAACACACTGTACGGTCATTCACCTTCAGCACACAGACCTTCTTAACAGGCAACTGTACAAAATCTTTTTTTTTTTTTTTTTTTTTTAAGTAACAGGAATGCAGCTGGGATATGGAAAAACCTAGCACTGCTCCATCTGCCTGTGTAGGGAATTCTTTATGCACAATTTAAAAAAAACCCACAAATTTTATGAAAGAAAGTCTGATAAATGTCAATGAATTCAGCATTACTAAACTCTAGTTCAGAACAACACAGGAAATAATGGTGCAGTTACTATGATCTAATTACAGCGGAATTCCCTCAGAAAGAATATGACTCATGAATTTCTTTTCATTCCAATCCAATCAGTGTTTTTGAAACTCTAGGTGAGTTAGAGGGACACTTAGATGGTGCTAGATTTTAAAACTGAAAACAAGATACTGGTGTCAGAAGAAGCCTAACAAATACATGGCTGTGATTAGTTTCTATTAAAAAGACAATAGAGAGTGTGTTTCCTAAGCTGAGAGACAAATTCGCAGTGAAAACTAAACACACGCAGACAAGCCACAAACCCCCAAAAGGTATATTCATATATTGCAAAATAGGAAATTACAGATTAATTTTCCATTTACTAAATTAGCCCACAGCAGAAGTCATACCTCTTAAGCTGCATTTTATGTCTCTCTCTTCTGCAGAAAAACTATCTGCATTAGGAAATTCCTATGTGTTTAATTCGATTGTATTTGGAAAAATATAATTTATTCTTAGACAAATAAGTACCATATAAGGTTAGATCAGAGCACAGCATGGAGAATGCCTGATGAGTCTTACGCATTCAGACTTTTACATGCATTTAAAAGGCTGGATTTCAAGGTCTTAAAACAAGCTACTGAAACTGCAGCGATAGTTTCCCACACTACTTCACTGACCTCCACATTTGAGACTGGCAAAGTCCAACATAAATACTAGTAATCTGCTTAGGATCTGAAACTGCAGCCCTTGCATTGGGATTTTCCGCATTTGCAGACACTGAACAGAAAAGAGTGGAAGATGACAAAATCCCCTTTCTCAGAAGTCTGCATTCCCAGAACAAACCATAATGGATGATACGCTGCTAAACCAGGATTAACAAACTTGAATTGACTTCAGGAAGATGAAGGATCTTCCTCCGTCCAGAGCAATTCAAACAGGTATCTCCTGAGAGATCCTTCTTTTTAAAAAGGTGACTGTGATGTAAGTTGGTATCCCAATTTTTGCAGGGTAGCCTGTGGCAGCTATGCATATACACCCCTCCAAAAAGCAACCTGGGTACCAGCACCCTCCACCTTATGGAATTTGAACCTTCAGCTCATTACCAGTGTGCCATAACCACCAAAACTTTCTGGAAAATGAGCTAGAGATGAAGATGGAAGAGAATTTGTTACCTCTCATCTTGGTGCCAGACTATTGTGCAATTAGCAATGAAAAGCATATGCAGCAGCAGCTATGCAATACTGAGCTGCTGGTTGCTCAAGTTGTTGCTTTGAAGACTGAACATTAAGTCTGTATTTCTGCAGTGCCAAATTAGATGGGATTTCAGTGGTCTGGATTTGCCCAAAAGTTGCTGTCTGTATCTCAGTTTTTAACAGCAACTGAGCGGGCACTTTGTGGGTGGAAAAGCTCCTGGTCAGAAATCCCTCCCTTACCTTTAGCCACTGCTCCGCCTGCTCTTTGCTCTGCACTGCCAGAACCAAGGCATCCGCTCCTTGGTGCGAGATTTTCAGCTCATGCTTCTTCTTTTTGCTGTCTTTGGGAATGTACGTGATACTGCAGTCATTCAGGAGCAGCTCCATCTGGGGCTGCTGGTCCTTGGAACTTTTGTAACACTAAATAAATGTAAGGAAAGTTCAAAAGTTAGATATTGCCTTTCTGAACATTTGGGGACAGATGTTGTTAGATAGAAATGCTATTTTTAAATTTTTAATATTTTTCAAGCACCTCTTTACCACATACCATAGAGTTCAGCCAATGCCAACTTTGTATTTCTCCCTCTCATCCCCTCTGTAAAGCAAAATTACTTCCAGACTGACATTAACAGACATCTTTTATTGCAGGAGAGGTACAACATACAGAGAGCATTAAGCTTGTCTGTGTTATCCTTATGACTCAACCTTGACCTTGACCAGGTAGGAAGAGGGTGATTTAGGATATCTGTTAACATGTAGCAGCAGAATAAACTTGTACAGTTACTGACTTTAAAGCCCAGATGTTTACCCTGCTCTCCAGCAATAGCCCAGAATATCAAGGCAAATCTATACATCAATGCCTACACCCTACAGTTGCAAAGACACTGGGACACACCTTATCTCAAGAAAAAGAACAGCTGAGTAAGTAAAAAAAATTGTCACAGTCTGGAAAGGGGGCAAAGTCCCACTTTTTCTGCTAATGCAGTTTAATAAAACTGCATAAATCTCCGTGTTAGTTTACTTTCTAAGCTCCTGGCTAAAACTATATGAATTATGCGGTTTTTCCCCCTCATTATTAAATGCTGTCAATGAAGAGCCATTTCATGCTGGACCACTGATGACTTGCTCTATGTTTGAATTGGTGATCTAAAGATGAAGGTTTCCACATTACATCACATCTCCTATAGTCCCAGTCCCTATTCTCACCTTCCAACACATTGGTACAACAGAGGTTCCTAAAGCTGTCATAGTGTCATACTACAGAACAACGTTTAGCTGTGCATATGAATGTTCAGTTATTTTATATACTCATGTAAATTGGGCTTTCACTCATACAAATAAGCATGAAGGCTAAAAAGGCATCTGATAATGAAGAATGTATCTGCTAATAAAGATGACTAATCAGTATATGCATCCATAGAATAGCTGAGTATAAATATGAACAGAGAAAAGCACGTGAACTTTTGCATGTTTGCAGCAGTATTCACGTCATGATGCAAGTGTCAGGAAGACAGTAGATGTTAAAAATATGTTATAAACACTACCACTTAGGCTGAGCAAATATGCCCACTCTAAACCAGCCTCTGCAAGTCACTCATGATTCTCCCTCCCTCTCCAAAGCCCATTAACTCAAAGTTTCTCTAGCTTTGTCACACATTTTACATTCGTAACATTAAAAAAATATTAAGTTTTCACACTATAAAATCTTGAAAACCTACTACATTAGTCACTTCAAGAAGCCAAAACCAGCATATAATTCCCTTTATATTAATTTAAATATTTTATATATAATTATACATTACTAAAACTAAAGTATTATATAATAAAGGACTTTAAGTGAAAAATGATTCCCTACTAAAAGTTATTTCTAATGTCTAATTCTAATTAAAATATTTGGGGTTTATGATGACAGCTGCATTTATCATACAAGCAATTACAAATCCCTGAGAACATTAGATTTGTTTTACTTGCATATCTCATATGTTAAATGTCTAAGTCCTCCTTCAAACAATAAACCAATCTTGTGTAACTTGGTCATTAAGACTCCTATTGTGATTTTTATTTTCTTATCCCCGTTACAGAATTACTGAAAGACAATCCCTATAAGGAAAAAATAGAAAAGCTTTTCAGACCACACATGTGGCTAAAGGAAATGAAAATAGAAAAAATAACATATTTTGGTACAGAACAACAAACATAATTGTAGAAAGCATATTGTGTGACTTCAGAGAAAAACCTGTTTCTTTCCCTCTTTCTTTTCTTCTAGCTGTTACCAGACAGTCCTGAAATCTGATATGATCCTGATATATGGTGATAAAAATGTGGACTAAGGATAATGGCATTATAACAATATAATAAAAACTGAATCAGAATCAACATTCCTTTCAACATCTAAGTAGAGGATACAAAAGTTAAATCCTCTGTAACCACTGAAAACTAGCAAATTCATTCCAACTATATTTTCAGAAACCTCTTGCCTCTATTTCATAACTTCTATTTCATAGTCTGTTATTTCCTGTAGCGCCATAAGCACAAATGTACTTGGAAAGTGAACACACCTAAGCTACATGCACCAGTGTAGAATAATGAGTTTCTACAGAAAATGTTCTATCACCTGTAATCAGCATTTAACATTTGGGATATTGCAGTAATTACTAGTCACATAATTAGTTACAACTGTTGGAAGCACCAGACAGGAAGGCAGGGAGTGCCCAACTTATTTATTACCGTAAGCATTAGTTCGCTTACAATGACACAGAAATAAGCATTTCCCTCAATTAGGCTCTCTTTTCAGAAACTAAAAAGACATCCATGAGCAGATAATTTATTAACTTATCAAATCTTTTGCTGGTGCCTCCAATCAGAAAGAAACATAACAGATTTGCTTAAGGAATAAATACATCCACTTGTTTCTTTCTTTTCTATAATGCAGCTGTGCATCATGTGAATACTGCATCTGTAATTACCACAGAACAGATGGCAAAGGTTTAGTTTAGAGTGTATACATTACCGCGGCATATGCTGCCAAGTGAATTCTCAGTCTAACAAGGGACTTTTCTCTCCAGCGGTCTGATCCAACAGGTCATACACAAAGCTCCCTATGAGATTTTTTTGTCCGCAGGGAATGAAAGATTGGATTTACAGTTTCAGCAATTTTTTTTCCAAATGAAATATGTTAGAAGATAATAGGCCAGACTTTCTTTCCAATATCAGGGAACTGCCTGCTTTTAAGTTTAAGTGCAATAAAAATCAAAGTTCAAAGTGGCTAAATGATACACTTTTTCAGTGCTTCTCTGCTTCTTGGGTAAATCATGACTGAACTCTTTGGTAAGGTTACTGTAGACTTGGCCACTCTCTGCAGAACATATTCCAAAAAACAGATTCCTGTAAAAAGAAATGTATCATCTAAAAGGTACAAAGAAAATATAGCTAGATAAAAATAAAAATTACCAGTAGTTTGTTTTCTTTGATAACACACAGCAGTTTGGTCCATTGCCCAAATCGCTTTTTTCTAAGGAGGAAGGCACAGATTTTGGCATCCTTCACCAGATCCATAGAGGCTTCCTCAGAAGGCCACTGATGTCTCATTTTCTTCCCCTTTCCATCCTCCTCCTCTTCATCATAGGATTCATAAGAGCTGCTCATAGCATCCGAGTCATAATCTTTAAGAAAAGCGTAAAATTGTCAAGTTAAAACATTTAGCCATGAAGCATAGTGACATAACTGAAAATCTCAACAGGGTTCATTTTTAAGTTAAGGCTTTTGAATGTCAGCCACGAACAGATTACTGCTTCATTGCTTAGTAGTATCAATACATTAAGTTAATTGAAGAAGAGATGCTGTTCCATTATGAAACTTTATTGAAGACCCATACTGACACCTTGGGAATTTTAATTGAAAGAATAAGCTGGGAATACATAGCTAGAAGAATTGTTTTCTTATCTTCAAAATATTATTTGGCAGATATCTTCATCTTTTGTAATTGTTTTACTGAGAAACATCTTCATCTTGCCCTATTGCATAATGCAAAATGTAGGCACAGAAATGTCAATATTAGTACAGCATATTAAGAAACAAACACTGAATATGACAAAGGTCACAAAAATACATTATGAGGCACTATCTACTTATCATAACACTTCATATAATTCTCAAATACAGCACCTGCACCAATATAATTAATGTTGAATAGACAATGCTGTTCCTTGAACTACAGATTCTGCTAGAGTTAAAGGCATTCTGCAAGAATGTTTTGTTATGTGCTTTTAGCCTGAACAGCTTAATCCTGCTCCAAGTTTGGTGATGGAATGGCAAGATTCCTTTTTAATTAAACAATCTTTGTTCAGACCTTTCATTTTCAACAATGTGGTCCGCTCTAGCAGTCCCCTCAACTACAAAACTAATTTGCCATTATCACAGAACCCTCTCTTCCACCATCCATATTTATTTGTTTATGTGGGTATATATATATATAAAGGCTTTCAGATAACAACAGCTGAAGGTATGCCTGTTATCCACTGGCACACGCTCCCATGGAGGAGAATTGATGGGAAAATTTTTAACAGCTGAAATTTCATCTCAACATTTCAAGTAGACTTTGATACATTTTTAGGCCAGAAGGTGGAAGAAAATCTCTTATTCACTTTAGCTAGGTATTTAGGACACAGTTGGGATGTAGGAAGGAGATCTGGGACAATTGGGAAGAGGACAAGTGAATGGATTGCTGGGAAGCTCATTCTGTATCAGTTTCTCCCTGCATATATAGTCAGCATGGGATACACCCAGACCTCACATCTCTGAATCGAGACTAGGTACTCTGATCCGATTTGTGTTTTCACAGAAGTGTACAAAACAGTTGTATCTACATTCCAAAGTGAAATGAAGATAAAATTTGAAGCTCTGGAAACTTTTTTTTTTTTAAACTGAATTTCCATCTTCTGGTCAGTTCTGCTATGGAGTGTTTGTTTTGGGGCAGCTCCATATGGGTAAGTGGTAAAAGCCTCAGATGATTATCAATGGGAAAACACTACAAATTTTCACTCACTTTACAAAAATCAAGAGACAGATGGAAGAACTTAGGGGAGATGTTCAAACTGACAGATTTGGCAACATTTATTCCAGAGTATTTATTTTTGCATATTTGTTTAAAAGAATGTGTAAGATCTGGTAGCACTTGCCGTTTCATCCATCTCTTCCTCCTTCTTCCCCATGAAGCTGGAAAAAAGCCTAAACAAAACCCCACCAAAAGCAGAACCAAAACAAAACATTCCCCCACCCTGACCTTTTGGAGTGGCTATCCACACACTTTCACATAGAAATGTCAGGAAGTGCTTGAGATATCATCGACCAGTCTCAAACACAGTAGCATGCCAGCCTGTTCAAAGCAAAGGCAGAATGATTCATGTGGTGTTACCAACTAGGAAGGTATAAGGTCTAGTCATTAAATCAGCATCTTCAAGAAGGCCTTCTCCCAAAGGCACAGGTTAAGGGACAAGCTGCCATGACCTAAAGTTGCTGTCCCTCTGGGAACTTCATCTTTAATTCCTGCCTTTCCCTTTTCAAAACAGTAATACTTAGGTGCCCATAACCTCCTCATCCCTTCTTTGAATTTAGTAGTGATCTTTGTTGCAGCTATGCCACTGTCACAATGGTAACTGTGATGTTTGCTGCCTTTCTACAATACTCCCTTTACCTCATTTGTGATTTTGTTCTAGTTTTGGCAATAGTATTATCCTGAAACTTACATTTTTTTGAGGTAAGAAGCAGAAGTAAGAAGTCACTGCTCATATACTGAGATATGGAAATACTACTCTGGTAGCATTTTTCTGTTTAATTACTAATGGGATTTGTCCTCCAAAATTAAGAAACCACTTTTTCAATGTAAGAGTGTCTGGGGGTTAATTTTCATCAGACCAACTTGAAGCATGGGTGTACAGGAGGGACACTCCTCAGATAAAGTCTTCCCAGGAGACTGGAGCTGGGTCATTTCTCTGCACTCTGACTACATGCTGAAGAAGGGATGTTTGCATGACAGAGTCAAAGACTTTTCTATCAGAGGACGGTCTATCAAATATACCTTCTCCATCAGCATTTTTAAGAGCATCAATCAAAAGGATGCAAAAATTAAATGTGTTTTAACACACTGTTTTTCCTTCTTCTTTAGGACATGATTTAGCATTTTCATATTGCAGAAAAAAAGGTTTCACCTTGGACAAAATTACCGCTCTTCCCTTTGCCATATATCAGAAAGCTGGTTTTCTTCTTACCATGAACCACATGCAAGCAATCTTGCCTTTCTTTCAGCAAAGTTACTGGGTTAAATCATTGAGTTTTCTCTACACAACAGTGAATCTTATGATTTTTTTTTTCTTACAGCAAGTTTTATCAGTTTCTAAAAAAATAACTGTAGGAAGTACTGATTGAGACTTCAGAGACTGAAATTCTGCATGTTAAATACCCTACAGGTACTTCCTACGTGGCTCACAAGCAGTCCAAGTGCAGATTCCATGTTAGCCGTACGTTGTATGATCAGCAGAGAGACTCTGCTGGCACAGCAGTTGCAGGTTCATCCAAATCTCAGTTTATAGGAGGCTGAAAGCCAACAAGAACTTCTGCGGCTCCCACCCTCACACAGGCTAACGGGATCTCTGGGGACCTGTTGCCATATCCTGCCCATGAAATCCTCCTCATGTTTCTCTTCTCCTTGGTTTGTGGGATTCTTGGCCAGAGGAAGAGTTTGCTGTGTGACTCATACCAGGAAGGGTGACCACCTTGGAGTGCTACTCATATCATCTGGGCTGAAACTTTGCTGCTCTTTGCCACATCTTGCTTTTATTCCTTGTTTCTCCAAGCTGCTGTATCACATCCAGAACAAGGCTTTCAGGCTCTGAGACACAAACTAGTATGTGCAGAAAAAGTGGAAAACATCTCTCCAAAATAAAGTGTGTTTATTAAGTCTACTAAAGTCTCAGAGACTTAGGACGCACTGACACAACATGTTCCAGTGATGCTCATCTGCTTTTTTTTTGCATCTTATGCATTTTCTGATTATTCTAGCTTCTTTTGACATTGGCTTTTTACCATTATCTTCACCAAAATTTTCCACTGTTAAGGGGTGAAAATCACAATGGACTTTCACAGTATTTGTAATAATGTATTCCAAAGATTAGGCTGTAATAATTTAGGCATATTGTACAGATCAGTAGCTTTTAATAAAGAGAAAGAGAGTTCTCTGACAAGGCGTATACCATCTTGTTTTCATCTCCATGCAAGTGTTTGTTTGCAAACAGATTACAGGGACTTGGGAAAGTTATGGATATTGCATTTTCATGACCTATATTCTGCAATTTTCTTCAGTTCCTCTTTGCCTTTTTTAGGTAGGACACATGATATGTGAGCCTCCTTGCTATTAATGATATCACAAAAATATTCCATAGGAATATTTACTTAAGATAATGATATCTAGCCCAACAGTTGTTTAACAGTTTATTCTTGCACTTCTTTTACTTTTAGCATTTCTTTGTTATGGTCTTCTCCATCTCCAACAGTCTGAACAGCTAAGGTCACATCTTTGGTTAATACACTGCTTTAGTGGCTTATTTTAATTACCGCACAATTGGATTTAGTGGAAGTTTTGCTTGAGTGGAGATATCATACTAATGTCATATTGAATTTAAAAGCAGCTTTATTACCAATGAAGAGTGGAATACTTTTAGGACAAATTAAAAGAGATGATAAGGAGCTCAGGACATAAGAAAATACAGCAAAATCACAGCAAGTGAGATGATGAGTTACACTAACGGTGCTTTAAATGTCTAGATATATATAATTAAATCATGGAATTATTAATGAATTTTTAAGGCTTATATCCTAAATATTTTTATGGATTTGGGTGGTTAAGTACAGTAAGAAATCAGTTTCATATTTTGTCTTCTTTTTCCCTAGGTGATCCTTTAGCAGTGCTATTAATATTTGTACTATTAATATTTTTCTGCCTGAGCATGGCTCTTGTTTAATGACAAAACACAAATTGCAGTTCACTGGATTACAGGGTGTAGCAGGACCACCCTGCAGCATTTCAAGGGAGGAAATGAAGAGAGGAGTGATTCTGCTGCTCTGCTAAGACTATGTTCCTTCATTTGCTTCATAGTATATGAAGCTCTTACCTTGAATTTCTTAGGTAAATTAAGAGCTGCCAGATAACCTCAGTTTGTTCAGTGTACAAATGAATAATTAATGTTCTAAGGTGACTCCTATGCATGTTTTAAGAACAAAGACATCATTTTATTCATTTGTTCTGGTTCAAATAATAAAATGGCTATAAAATGGGAAAGATAGGCCTTTACTCTTTGGGCCATAGAAAATAATGATTAGTGATAAATCAGCCACACACCAGTAATAAATTACCCCAGCCAATAAAAAAAAAGCAGCAAAAAGGAAAATCTTTGCAATTTTTTGGTACATAATGTTCTGTTGACTGACCCTGTTTAAATACTCACAGCAGTCATTTCAGCGTTTCATCAGCGTGCTCTCAGCATAGCTCCACTTAAGTGATTAGGTCTTTGGATAAGTATTTGGACATGAGAAAGAGTGTTTGTGTGTTGCACAAGGACGTTCTGGTGGTCAGTTAGGAGGCAGCCCTCTGCCTTTTGCGCTAAACAAGTAGTCACAAAAATAGTCATGTGCATCAAACATGGCTTTTGGGAGCCAGTGTGACTGATTTATCCCTTTCCACAATGTGTCATCAGAAACGCTGCAAACCACATCTTTTCAATAATTCCCTTTTTCTTTTGTCTACTTTAGCAAGGAATTCAGTGCAGTAGAAGCATACCAGTAGATCTACAGATCAGCACCAGTTTCTGAGACCTCTACATTTACAGTATCGCTAGTTTAGGGAAGTTTAGTCTGGATGATACTTAACTCTGGACTCCTGATCCAATGCCCCACCATGTTTGTGGTTCAAAGCTGTCCAAAAGACCAGTGGCTGATTTGGACTCTCTATCTTCAACAGCAGCTGAAACGTGTTTATGCACACCTAACTTGAGCTCCAGGTTTAGTTTCCTGTAAAAAGGGAGCCTGGTTTGTGCACACCAAAACAGTTCTGCAAACCTAACCAATGCATGGCAAGTGAGGATAACCAGAGCCAGCCCCAAATGGTCAAAGCCATGCTTACAACACAGCACCACAGCACTAATAGAGACGTAGCTGTCAAATACTAAAAAAGTTGAACGACACCGGAATTACCAATTGCTCTGACACTGATCTGGAAATATATTACTCACTGGAAGTGATGTACTCAGGAGCCTTCCCAGGACTAAGTGGCACTGCCTCTTCGTAATAGCCTTCAGGAAGAGAAGATGTTGGTAATGGTGGAGGCCCATTATCTGGTGGCTAAATGGAGAAAAAAAGATAAAGTGATTATAACACCAACAAGGTGTTAAATTAAACACGGTCAGAACATGTGCTCATCATCAGTGCTAACATTACCAGCCTTATAAACCCAATGGCTGCTCCAGCGATTATTTCTTATGTTAACTCTCCCTAAAGGCAAGGCTCTGGAGGGGTGAGTTAGATGTTGTCCTTTGAATAAGGTGTGTTCTGCAGGTTAGCATCTTTTAGAAGGGAAACAAGCCTAAATCTCAAGTTCCTCACATGTTGTTATAATTAGTAATAGGTAGAGGTTGAAATTTGAAGCAATAAGGTCACTTAATTATGCTTCATAACATAATGATAAATTTCTAAATGTAACTTTATCATCAATACCTTTACCTCCACTCATGATAAGGAAGTAGAACCTTGCATGTCCTTCAACTGAGTCCTTCGGGGATATAAACACAGTAGGATCCTACCTGCCATTGTTAAGGATGCAAAATCAAGGTAAGTTCTTTGTACATTAGCATTAAGTGGTAAAAATGTTGAAAAGCTATAGTTCTCTATTTAAGAACTAGCAATCTAAAGAGTCTATGTAGGAAAGAGATTTCTGTGCATCAACCATTTTACAGAGTTAAAGCTTATTTATTATTATTTTACACCTAAAATAATTCCTATTACAGCAGGAAACAACAGTTTGGTTGGACAGGTTGAAAAATTTAAATAGCCTGGGCTGGCAGAGATCAAGGACAGATAATTTAGACCATGTTTTCATGATGCATTTTGTTTTTCAATGGCAAATCAATTCTTAATACAGACATTGATTTTTAAAATGCTATTGCCACATAGTGAAAACTGAACTACAACCAATGAAAAGTTTGAAACATCAAGAAACTATTATATGATAAAATAAATATTTCAAATACCAGGTCAAATTCTAAAATGCTTCTTTTCTAAATATAAACCTGTTTTAAATTTAAAACTGACCAACTGCTGGTATGTTGATATAGTAACAAAGTAAATTTAGTACTCTGTGACTTCTTCCATATGACTTTACTGTTCTATTTCCTTAACATGTACCAAAACAACTGTATTTTATAGAACTCATTCATGTTTGCTGCCGGTTTTTAGTTTCATATTTTCATATTAGAGAAAATACTGAAGTCTTTTTCCATCACTAGTGGTTTATTATATGATTACAAAAATGTAACTTGTAAGCAGTCTCATTTCTGCAGTAACAGTTTTTCAATACCTCTTTCTCTTTTTTCAGGTAATTAAAGAGATGTAACGGCATTTGTCTGCTTTGGACTGATCCAGTCTAAACTCAGGGAACAGAGATACTGAAGTAGGAAACTAGTCAGGGTGGGCTTTGTTCATGATCTGATACTGACACTTCTGGACTGCAACTCAGGTGGGCTGAACAGTCCAGCAGAGGCATAGAGCCTTCTTCCACATAATACAGATGAAGCCACAGTAGCCATACTTCTCTTTTTCTATGGACCTAAATTTACCTGGCAGGAACCCGAGCTTCAATAATATAAGTGGCATTAGCTGTAATGAAATTACTCCCGTGGGCACTTTCAGGGCTGGATTCATCTTTGCATATTTCAAAGGTAGACATCTCCAAATCTCATTACTGATTACACACCTACACCAGACCCCTAATTCTTAACAACATCGCCAAGACGAGTCCCACCCTTAGCGTGCTTTGTAGTTAAATTCATATCAAGTAGGGTATTCCACCTTGCAGGCAAGTGCTTGTGTATTCCCAATGTGCAGGAAAGCAAGGAGCTAGTGACTAAACCTGCCCTTCAGCTCATCCAGCACTGACTTCCCTTTGTGCACCACGTAAAATCAGAAACTTCCTCATAAACAATGAACTGCTTCGTGGCTGAACACAGAAATTCTTGGTCAGATTGAGAATTACACTAATATTACTTCTATATCACGATATAGCCACTTTAATATGTCACACTCAATTACAGATAAGAGATGGCAATTACTGTTATCTACAATGTGAACCAAGTGAGTTTTCCTCACAGACCAGTTTTGCTGGAGAAATTATCTGTCAAAGAAGCAAAATAATGAAGAAATATGACTTTTAGCACAGTATCCCTGTAATTCTGCTGAAAAACACCCCGAATTGCAAATCTGCACATCATCACAAAATAAATTAGTCTTTCAAGGATAGCTGCTGCTGTGCAACAGGCATAATGGACATTAAAAAATACTATATGTTCATTAATATTGGAAAATTGACAGCAATTATGAATTTTGCCCTACACACCTGCACACATCAGCTTTGTGTGGCCTGAACTCCTAGACACAATAGGGTGAACTGCCTCCAAAGAGTTTGTATTTTCTCCCTTCACGCAGGTGGGCAGAGCCTTGCTCAAGTGAGTAGGGGTCAAGATTTGTTCCTGGGGCAGTGTAGATTCATACCACCCCTTTCATTAGACAGATATATTAATATCTTGGTCTAGTCTTAAACTACTTTCCCAATCAGGTGTATATACAATATATGAAAGAAATTCCTATCATTATTAAACCTAATTCACCCAGGAAATACCTGTCCCAAGAGTCGTGCCAATTTTGACTTGACACAGCACCAAGGTTTCAAAGCTATCTTTTATCCAGAAACCAGTAAGAGGTTCCAATAAA
>JANZLQ010000056.1:35411684-35488416 GCA_026212715.1 Elanus axillaris
GGGGAATTCCTTGTTTTTAGACAAAATGTTATTCAGAAAGAAAGAAAAAAGGAAATGAAACACAAATGGTGCTTGTCTGAATTCGACCCTGCTGGAGCACCAGTTACTTCATACAGCTGGGGCGGGCTGGGCTGTGCAGCCAACGTCAACACAGATGGAATCCATTGCTGAATTAACCAGGCCCTCCTCTCTGAAATGCATTTTGCAGTGCTTGCCATAACAAAGTTGAAAACAATTATAAAAAAGATTTTTAAAAAATATTAGGAGAAACAGAAACATCCGACATTAAATACTTTTTGATTAAAGCAAGGCTGCTTTAATATTGAAAGAAAATCCAACAACAGTTATTCAAATACAAAATAAATCTGTTTAAATACAAAATACAAATATCTCACTCAAATCTGAACCACAAACAACTACATCTTTTGGGTGCTATGTAACATGTAAGAGTTTGAGAATCAAGAAATGCAAAAAATACATCTGAGCATTCTGGTATTCCATACTATTTACAGTGCTTTGATTTTTTTTTACTATTGCTGGTTGTATTGTTTAATTCTTTCAACCTGGCAATTTTTAGTGGAGGAATTTTGATAAAGTTATGAATTATGAACTGAAATAATTCTTGATTCAATAACTTTTCATTAGTTTGCCTGAAAAATAAAAAGGCCATAAACCTCTCAAAACTATTTACATATTCTATAAAAGGATTAAATCTCAAAAAAACCTAGAACATCTGTAGTTTGATTGGTATCAGGAGGAAAGACCTGGCAACCTGCAAAGAAGGCATTAGCACAAATTTCTACTTTTTTTCTTTTTTTTACAACAGGCAACAGGGAAGAAAACTAGAGAATGCTGCCTTTCAAGACAAATAACCTTGCTCAATCACAGGAATAAGAACTGAGTTAGAAAAAGATTACCATTATTTTTATCTCATTGAAGGAAAAGGGACAAAGGTGAATGAGATATTGTTGCCCAGAGTAATACCAGTAATACTGAAACAATACCGATGAAGGTGCTTGTCAGGTGCTGGGACTGAAGCAAAAGGAGAGATGCTTTACGTGAAACGAAGAAGAGGAGGGGATGATAATTACACTACAGAGTTGAGATCTCTGAAGAGGTTAAAGACTGGACTGTGCATGGGATGCCCAATGGCAGTTTACAGCAAGGTTTGTTGAGAGAAAGAAAAAATTGTCTCCAAATAATAAGCAATATCTACCTGGATAGTAAAACACATTATTCTACTGGACACCATGAAACAGACTGAGGGGAAATAATAATCTGATGGTGTATTACAGTCTTCCCCTTCACCTGCTCTTCTGTGTTCCAGAGACCACAAATTCTTTCTTTACCCTAGGAGATAAATTACTTTGTTTACCCCTTCTGTCCAAGGGTATCTAGCAAGATGGACAGTAACTTTTTTTTTTTTAGGGGTAGTCTGGCTGATATCCGCTGACTATATGGAAGTATACAGTGTGGAAAGCAGTATGAAAGACAGAGGAAAATAAATGTCATCGTATAGGGGCCTGAGGATATAAAATCACTTTACACCCCAATGAAGACTTACACTTTGTAGGAAACAGAAAGAAACACCTCCCTTTATGCAATGATTTAGGACGTGGAGATTTCCAGTGCAAAGCAGTGACTTTAGCAGAGACCGTCAGTACACCCGTGCTGCAGGCAAAGGCTGCCAGCAATTCAAGGGCCATGCTCGCATGTGTGTTATTAGATCAACCACCAATTCGGATCCAGCCGGACTGTGGAGCCAGCTGCTACGTAACCCCTCTACACTGAAAGCAGCAACATGAGACTGGAAAAGTGGTCACACACTGGTGATGCATAATAAAGCTATTCAGAAGCCAGCAGGCAAATGTTGGCTGTCAAGAAGAAACCTTGACACATGCACATGCCATTTGCTTTGGAGCAAGCTTAGACCTGACCTCTGTACAACCCCACTGCATCCTCAGCCTGGAGGGCGAAGAGTGCTCACACACTTATGATCCTTCTTCCCACATGTAAAAAAAAGGATGTCCAGAAAGCAAGATGAATCAACAAACTGAGTATCAATACAATTGGTAAAATCACTGCCCACACATTTCAACCAGGCTTCATCGTACTACTGTAAAGGCTGGAAATTGGGCATTAGTACTTGCCACACACTTGATATGAAAGCCTTTAGATAAACTCAGAATCGCCAAGGCACTAAAGAGAAATCACCGTTTATTGCCAGCAGCTGAGGACCTTGGATTTATTCAGGACAAAAGTGCTGACTATATGGGATATTAAGACCATACTGAGATGTGCTGGAGGGAAATACTAGCCTGAGCGTAGACAAGCAGAAGCTGAGAATAATTCTTCATTTGACCTCAGCTCCATATTCTAGGGTTCTTAACTTCTCAGCTTGTCAGCTGGACCCTACAAAACCAGGAGCCAAACAACGTGAAAAATTCTAACAACTTCTCTTTTCAGCTTCTGAGCACATCTGACAAAAGACAGCAAACCAGCCAGCCAGGCAGCAAACTCTGCTTTTTGGAACAGAGTAACCCTGTGAGTCCCACCACGAGGTGGGGAACATGGCTGCAATACAGGCTGCTGGTATAGTCCTATCAACCACCGCTGAGTGTACTCACACAATTACAGCACATGCTTCTGGGACACCAGTACTACCAGGAAAAAAACCAAAAGGAGCTGCCCAGGAAATTAAGAGCCAGAGTCAGACATGGTGTGAGGCCCAGCAACCCAAGCAATCCCTACAAAGGGCTGAACTGGTAACCCAGGGCTGAACTGGTAACCCACCAGCTCCTACTGTATTGCTGAACAGGTGAGGGCAAGGAGGAAACACTAGTGGAAGTGACTACCAGGTGGAGGATGAGTATAAGCACAAGCAAAGCTTTTCCTTAGGGTGATCCGGAAGACTGACTTGAGCAGATTTAAGACACAACAAAAGAAGGTACACATTTTGCATGCTGTCCTCCAGGGAGTGGAGATACATCTGACACAGCCTAAGAGTGTGCCTGCTGACTCAGGGGTGAATGCCTAATTAAAGGTATCTCTGGATAAGTGCTTCGTAAGTAGACTATAGTGACTACAGACAGATCACAGCCTCAGAAAGCACAGCCTGATGATGGGAAAGGGATCTGAACAGACTTGCTCACATTTAAAGAATGAATCAGGGCATACCATGGCTCCACAGTTTGATCTGAAGATTGTCCGGAGAGCATTTACACAGGAACCTCACCATGAACTGAGTTACCATTTCACAAAACACAACACATCCGACTTCTGCTTAGATTACCTGATAACCCCTCTACCTAAGCAACAACAAGATAAAGGTGGCAATGGAGAGAACCAAATGGAAACAGTAAGAAACCAACACAGTATATTGACTGAGCAGAGAACCCAGCTGATTCTTGCATCTCTCCGATGGCAATGTCAGCCTGCAGCAGAACCCAAGCATAAGTTTAAGTCTCAGTTCTTGCCATTGTATTTAGAATCAATAGAATGATTTAGGTTGGAAAAGACCTTTAAGGTCACTGAGTCTAACCGTTAACCTACCACTGCCAAGCCCACCACTAAACCATGTCCCTAAGCGCCACATCTACATTCAATTAACATTTGAGATATTAAGTAAAACGGGAAAGACTGGAGCACAGAATACACCACTGAAAGGACAGATAGCTGGAAGGAGTTACACCCAAACTCTGTGGAAGACAGGAGTGGAAATAAACGCCAGACTCCATGCAAGTAATAGAAGATCTAACCAAATAATTAAAAAGTGAATAAGAATGAGCCAGAAACAAACCCACAATATTTCTGTATCATTCAGATTTTATAATAAAAGATCATTACACAGCCAGTTGGAAGCATCACTCAGACAAAACAATGGAGTTGACTCATATCAAGCAAAGGCTCTGGGTGTACCAAGAAAAAAAAATTGGCTTTAATTAATACTAGGAAACACTTGCAGGCATATTACATGAGGAAGACAAACCTGAACTTTAAGCAGCATGGGGCCCTCAGTCAGAGGTGGTTATTGTAACTGTGCTCAAAGAAGTGTCTGTATTCCCCAGCAAAGACAAAATTACCTTCCCCTTCTAGGAGTTAATAAGCTCATCCAGGTACGTGACATGACAGTGGGGACAAGACAAGAGCACACAATGAGAAAAGTGTGGGCAACACTGTTTCCACCAGAACAATATTCTCTAAGGGCCTGAGCACTGCATCAAACAAAACCAAGAGGAGACTTGGTACTTAGTGGCCTAATTCCTTTCCCATGTGTTTGTGCACAGAACATTAATGAGCATGGTTAGGAAAGAAAATAAGCTGGTCCCTAGCTATCAGCACAGGGAGGGTGTTTTATGGATGTGTATAGCATAGAAATGAGAAATAAAAAACTTGAGGCCAGAAGAGTAAGCATGTTATGAAAAATTGTGGGACAATATCCTATCAAATCTGTGGCATTAGTAATTTAATAGCTTTCTTATATGAAGGTCAAAGACCATCAGTATCTAGTAAAAATAGAAAAGAGGGCATATAGCTTCACAATGATCATAGGAAGAATCTGGTAAAGCAGTTGAATCCTACTGTAAACCTGATCTGAGCTCATCCAGTTTAAATGCAAATTCCAGTTAAAGGCAGTCAGGAACAGCTCATTCTGGCAGCTTAGACATGAAGAAAGCTTTGAAATGTGGTGATGTGCACTGTTATAAAGGTATACTATAAATGAACTGAGAAGGAAATTACTTCAACTAAAACTTTTCTGTGATACCATTTGCAAATGTGAATTAAATCATCAGCAATAATGCACCCAAGGGAAACCGGAATGGCAACTACAGTGTCCTGCAAGACACAACCAACGCAAAAAAGAGGCTGCAAACATTTCTTTATCGTTATTCCTTATGCAATCACATACCATGACCAAAAGTATTCCACCACCACAGTGTGCCCAGGTGGCCAAGAAGGCCACTGGCATCCTGGCCTGCATCAGAAATTCTGTGGCCAGCAGGAGCAGGGAGGTGATTGTTCCCCCGTACTGGGCACTGGTGAGGCCGCACCTCGAGTGCTGGGTTCAGCTTTGGGCCCCTCACCACAGGAAGGACATGGAGGTGCTGGAGCGTGTCCAGAGAAGAGCAACGAAGCTGGTGAGGGGCCTGGAGCACAAGTCTTGTGAGGAGCGGCTGAGGGAACTGGGGTTGTTCAGCCTGGAGAAAAGGAGGCTGAGGGGAGACCTTATCGCTGTCTACAACTGCCTGAAAGGGGGTTGTAGTGAGGTGGGTACTGGTCTCTTCTACCAAGTAACTAGTGATAGGATGAGAGGAAATGGCCTCAAGCTGTGGCAGGGGAGGTTTAAATTGGGTATTGGGAAAAATTTATTCACTGAAATGGTTGCCAGGCACTGGAACAGGCTGCCCAGGGAAGTGGTGGAGTCACCAACGCTGGAGGTATATAAAGACGTGTGGGTGGTGTTTAAGGACATGGTTTAGTGGTGGACTTGGAATTGTTAGGTTAACAGTTGGACTTGATGATCCTAAGGGTCTTTGCCAACCTAAATGATTCTGTGATTCTATGTCCAGAAGACTCTTCTGTTCCAGTCACTCCTGATCAAACTAGAACATGAACCGTGCAGCAGGTGCATGGGAGAAATACTGATATAGCTCACTAGAATTAAACTATAGCTCAAAATGAAACTGATGGAACCTTTCTTATATGCGGTAGAGTGAAATGAAACCTTAGAGGAATATGATTGCGATTTCGAAGGATATCTGAGGCACAGCGACTGAGGTGAGGAAAAAAAAGCTACTTAAACACAAAGACAGAGACTGACAATGAACACTGGGATGGTGGAACAGCCTTTCAAATTGAACTAGTGGGTTAAAGAAACCTAAATGCTAGTAAATAGATTTTGCTAAGTTTCTGAAAGGGTTAGTATTTTATAATTGCCTGCACAGTAAGAGTGACTGCACTGAATAATCAAAAAGGCCCCTTTAGTTGTTCATTCAGAAGAACTTGCTGAGATCTTTCAAACTGAAGCTGTCAGCCAGCTCTGAATGAAAAAAAAATGAATTTTTGTGGAATTTATTTTTCTGGCTTTTAAACATTTTCTGCAAGGAAAAAACTCCAAGGCTAATACTATCTTAAGATTATCTTTTAAGAAGAACAGAGAATAACAACTGCTTTTCAGTGTAAGAAGAAAAAGCAAGATGAAATAAAGATTCATTAAGTACCCACATGGCACATCAGCCCCTTGCTTTTTGTCATGGCATTAGTCCCACTGCATATTTTAGAACCTTTAAGACTGGTACTTTTTTGGTTGTTTTTCAAAGAATGATTAATGTAATTGGTGATATATCACCTCAAAAATCCTTTTGATTTCAGGATGATTTTTTTCTTCTCCAAGGACACTGTCTCCTTTCAGCATTTTCTAATAAGTATCTAAAAGAATACCTGACAGGCAGCCAGATGAAGGGAGGCTGTCAAATCACTTCTTCACAATAGAAAACCCATTTGTATGAAACACTCCTACAGGGTGACTGTGTACATTGCAGAAAAGGGTTGGAGGAAGATGACCTATCCTTTTGATTTATGTCTACAGGGGTTCTGGCATCTTGCTGGACAATTGTTGTGGTTAAATAATTATTAAATTGTCAATATTCCAAGAAAAACAAAACATATACTCAAGTTTACTGTGAAAATCATGCAAAATAGCTAAGTGTGCTGTTTGTATTTGATTTTGTTGGACTGCACAGTGCACTGAAATCACCGACTGTCAGATGTAATATGACAACCAAATGTTGGGAGGCTAGAAGTACTCTGTCACTGTCATGCTGTGGATAATTTATGCTAGTAATCCTCAGGCGCATCTGAGCAGCAGGACACAGGATGTTATCCTACTGCCTCGGTGGAAAATGTACTTCAAGGCAACTTGGTGATACTGCAATGATGGGATCCCAGGTGTTACACCACCAGCAGCACCTTGAGGCATGCACGGAGCATTGGCTGTTATTCCTCCAAACCCATCATCTCGCACTGCTTCTTGCCTGTCAAGAGCAGGGAAATACCCTAGAAGTATCTGGAGAAAGCAGGCTAAAAGACACAAGCCTTCGCAGTAAGCAGATTCAAGAGGGGAGAACCAGTATGACCCTATTTCAAACATGGTGATCTCCTCCTCTGCTGCTGACCCAGGCAAAACTTCTCTAGCAGCTGCCACTGTATTCATGCTAGCAAGCACATACTAACACAGCCGAGCAAGGGGTACTTCAGTTCTGCAGCAGGACTCCAAGTTACCCTCAAGCTCCTATCCTTTATCCGCAACTTTTGCTTTACTGGCCGTCTGAAGGAGCTGTATGCACAGGCTAAAGCAAGAGAGGATTTGTGCTTTCTAAGCCTGACAGAAAGTCTACTAGACCAGATGTAGGCAAGGGAATGTATAGAGAAAAAAAGAATGACTAAAAGCCGGTGTGCTTAGTGATTCGCTTCATTCAAGTACATGCAAGTCCGACTTTGTCCCTCAATTTTAAGACCTGGTCCAAAGCCCACTGAGTCCAGGAAAACTCTCCGGGCTTTAATGTGTTTTAATAACTGGAGACTTCATTCAAACTAAAACACTTAAACAGCATGTCTCTAAATAAAATGAATTTTATACTCTTTGTTCATGGCCTGATGAACAACAAAACTGATACAAGATTTGGCCTGAGCAAATATGCAGGTCTATTTACAGATTTACAAAGGAAACCTTGCACAGCACCTGCCCACACATAATTCTGGCTCCTGGCACTACTTTAAGGAGTATTGAATTCCTTCCCACCCACACATCTTTACATAAGTAAAAGCTTAAACATCAATTCAGACTAAACATTTTTGAATGCAGAATCCCCTGAGTGCCATAAAAAGAAACAGTGGTGTAAATGAAACTTTAATTTCCATCACACTCAATAACTGACGTGCTAAAAACATAGCTTTTAAAACAGTGCATAGTTTATTCAAAGTTACTGATTCCCACTTCCAGTAAATTCCTATGTTCCAGCAGCACACTGTGTTTCCACTGGAGGCAGAGACCACCACTAGATGTTATTCAGCAAGTAGCAAGAAGTTTCTGTCCTGAACGGCTGGCAAAAAGAAGTGCCATACAACATGACTTCCAACTTGCCATGTGAAGAAGGGCAACCTGGAGCAGAATTTCCTAGCTTCTGGAAGGCCCCGGGGATTTCTTCCACTGGCCTAGGAAAAGTGGCTAGGGAAGTTAGCTCCGTGTTTGTGTCACTGAGCAATGCAATTAAGTGCAGTTTTTATAGAGATTGGCATCACCAACTACAAATTTTTAGGATTCCATTGATTCAGGGTAGGTTGAAAATCACCATTCAGGAGCATGAATGGAAGGGAAAAGTAGATCTTGGCTACTGTCACTGATATCCAGCCTGGTGTAAAAAGAAAGATAATACGACAGTCTCTCATCATGCCTAGTAATAATGAGGGGCTAACAAAGAGGCATCTAATACAGAAAGGTTTCCAAAAACCAGCTAATGATCAATTCCGTTAGTTCAACATGACTTCAGGAGAAGTTTTTAAACAGTCAGACTGGAGTCTGAGCTTGCCCCAGTGCTCAAAGGTCAAAGAGCTGATGGTTTTGTCCTTCCCTTCTGACTCCACCTCGTCTTTTGCAGGACAGCAGCAGTCTGTCATCTTTTTCACAAATTACGAAGTGCTAGCATCTTAAAATAGCACCGCTCACAACCTGTATTTGGATAATGCAAGAAAACAAGTGGCTTGGGACATTTCCCAGCTGATCTCAAAGTGGCACCGACACAAGAAAGGGATGTGAAAACCACCACAGCCTGACAGCAGCAACAGAATTGCAGAAAAACTGTCAAAAATCAGCTTCTGTCACTGTGGAAAAACCAGCTCAGCTTGGTGACTTCACCAAGATGAAAGAGTCCGCAGTGTCACCGGCAGGTCAGAGGGGAAAGCCACGTTCAGACTGCACTTTGCCAGGCTCAACATGGGAAGACCGCGCTCCAGACCAGTCAGCTCTAACTGTGTCAACTTCCACAGTAATTCCCACTGTATCTCAGAGAAATATTTTTGTTACACAAAAAAACAAACCAAGCTACTGCAAAAAACAATGTTGACCTCCTGGACCTAATTCATACTTCACACCATTTTACTCACTGCAGCTGTACCAACTTTAAGGGAATTTACACATTAGCATATGAGAAAGAAGAAGTAGGTCAGCTGTCTTTAAAAAAACAACTTGAATCTTCAGAGCCAATTTATTAAACGGAACCTACATAAATATGAAAGAATGAGGATCTCAACTGGCTTCAGTTTATGAAGCTAGCACCTGAAGTCTACATTTCAAAGGTATGTGCATTTTGCATAATCTTCCTGCCTCTCATCAACCCCTTCCCTTTTAATTTATGCTATATGCATCTTCAATTAAAGAAAAATAATCATTTTCAGGCACTGTTAACCATGAAATGGATTCTTCAGGTTTCACTGCATATTAATAAGACCACTTTTGCATCCATTCAAATCTATGCATAATTATTTTATGGCATCCCTTTTAGCTGAATTTTGCTACAGTAAATATAACAACACTGGATATGAATGTTTCTAGCATAAACATTCCCTTCCTATAATGATTTCAGCATATCTCATTATATCAGGTAAAATTAAAATTGGGGGAAAAAAGTCTTGCTCAGGTCACAAACCAAAAGCTGGCAGTGCTTAGGGAGAAACTGCGATAAGGTATTCTATATAACACGTTTGCTGTTTGTTTTTTTTTTTACTTTGTTCTACAGTACATAGCATTATTCACCATCAAATAAAGGTTATTCTGAAAGGCTGGCCAAGAGTTTGATCTGACAAATTAGTTCTTATGTTCATAAGATGCTACTGGCTTATGTATCTCTTAGAACTGGGCATAAATGTAATAACAGAGTAACATGCTAAAATGAAGCAGAATGTCAGCTGCCTAGTTGTTCTGCCCCTGTAAGCTGCATCTGTACTTCTTGTTTCAGCCAATGAACGTGGGTGTCCATGGATTGTCCTTAGCACCATGCACAAAATTTTACACAAGTTAATAAAAAGACAGGTAATTTATCAATATTAGGGATAAGACCATGTTCACTTTTCAACAGGCTAAACCACGATTTGCTTACGCTTCTTTAAAAAAAATACTGAAAATGTTTTCTTCAAATCTACTGTAAAGTCAGTAACAGAGAAGCATTGAAACTTGTTTATAGTTTATTCTGTAACAAGACAGCTGCTCCCAACTGGAGGAATTGAATTACAGATCTCAATCAGTACCTTTGCTATAAACATTTTCCAAGAACATGCACTCCTACTTGTTCTGCAGGGAAGGGAATTTCCTACCCAGGGACTGAGCACAGAAGGGCACTAAAGACGTTATAAAAAAGGGAAGTATTCTTCCTTCATTTTTCAGCTATCAAGAGGGAGTCTTCTCATAAGGCTCGCTCCAGGAAAAGCAGATCGTTAAAACTGTAAGAAACTGGCTGGGACCTGTGGGCTTGGCCAGGCCAACCTCCAACACAATGCAGGTCAACCTCTGAAGTTAAGATTAAGTTGCTCTGGCGTTTGCCACTTGAATTTTAAAAATTGCTAAAGACTGTGATTGCACAGCCTTTGCAAGTGACCTGTTCCTAGGCTTATTTCACCATAGGGATTTTTTTGCCTTCTCTTATGCAAGTTGAACCCAATTCCCTTAACCAGAGCAGAGGTGAGAGAAATAATCATTTCCCTGGACCTGCAGGCTCCTTCTCCTTGTAACCATTTGTTAGTGCTTATCACAAATATACTCTCTTTTATATATATTTATAGATTTAAATTAACACTCACCAGCCACTGCTGAGGTATTTCTGGCAGAGGCATTTGAGGAGGCGCCGGCAAAGTGTTGGTGACTTCTTGCTTCTGTACATGTTCTTTTATTTCAAAACCTGTGGAAGAGCAACAGACATCACTTAACACTTTGGTAGATGCAAACAGGACATTTTTCCACATGTGGACACCGTGTCTGACTGTCACACCAAAATCTGGCACACAGTGCTGCTCACAGCCTACCTCCCAAGTGCAGTTACTGAGGCAGGACTGGAAGAATGCTGGGAATTCAGGAATTTAATCAAGCAGAACAAACACATACTTACGCTATATGATAATGACATATATGCTATTTGGATCAACAAATACCAGACATAGAAAAAATTTACAGGAAATCATTCTGAACTGCCTATCCATCTGCAACTGAAAGACTTAAACAGCTAAAATTCAAACATGTTGCCAGGCATCTACCATACAGATAAAAAACATTTATAGGGGGAGGATACCATACTTGTGAACATCTCAATGGCACCGTACAGTGAATAAAACATGCTCTGCCTCTGGGCACTATGTGGCAACAGTTATTCCCATGGCACATTTTGGATGGGCAAGGCTAACATGCAGAAACGAGTCCAAAACCACCTTTCATGCCAAAAGAGTAGGGGAGAGAGCAGCAGAAGAGACCCTGCCCACCTCCCTTCCTGGCAGCAATGGTGACAGCTATTTGGCCAAGCCCACAGAGCCGGCGTTCCCCGGGCTCCTTGCTGCCACCACCATCCCAGATCATGGAGCCGTGGTGCGAGTCTGCACGAGTCCTGGGAGATGCAGGATGTTGCGACACCCTAATGTGGAGCACGCTGCTGCTGGGGGAACATAGCCCTAACCAACTCACCATGAACAGAACCGCACACTGAGCGTGTTTTCCCACCACTTCCTTCTTCCTCTCTTTTTTTTTAAATAGTCCCATAGTTTTACAGGTGCATTTGAAAAGGGAAAAGGAGCCTAATGTAAAAGCTGCTTTGAGGGTCCTTTGTATCACTACAACATCTCCCTCCCAGGGGAAAAGAGGAGTGACCCACTTGTTCTGAGGTTTTGGCACAATTATTTAAATCACACTTGAACTCACTTCACAGGAACATGATCTCGTTTATTTTTCTAAATATCAAAAGGGAGATTATGGTGCATCTCCTCAATGTTCTGGCAAAAATTCAGTCAATGGATTGTACCCTGCTTACCCCTAGACTGAATTTAGCTTCTAGTGTTTAGTTTAGTTTTTAAAATATATATTTACATAGTCAAATGGATGTCTTTTAGTCAAGATCATATAATTCTCAAAAATATAATCATTGATGAAATGTTTCTTGTCATAAGACCCCAGTCCCACTGGCTGTGAAGTCATGGATTGAAAAACAACACTGATAAAATAAACTGGCTCGAAGGGCCACAGATTCTTCTTTCTTCCTACAAATCAAGTGGGGGATTAGTCTTGGGAAACATTCCAGTTGCTGGAGTTTTTTCAGTATAACTTTCACTTGTTCCTCTTTATGTAGGATGAATCCATATTATGACTGCTATCCATATCCACATCTCCCATGCCTTCTGTAACAACCAGAAGTCAACTATGAAGAGCTTTTTACTGAAAAAAAAAAAAAGTGTAACAACTGAATGCTATTGACTCTGTAAAACTAGGGTTTTCCCCAGTTTTAAACCATGTGTGTTTAAGCAAGAACCTGCTCTAAAATTTATTTTCTTCCAACATTTTACACAGCAAAGTGAGCATTATAGGTTTATGGCATCAGGTCCCTTTAAGGAAAACAGGCAACGTTAACAGTCATATTAAATGACTAAATCCAGCAACAGTTCTTACTCCAAAATAAACTGTTTGTGTCTTTGTTTTTTAGGAGAAAGTCTGAGTTTCACAAGGAAATGCCAAGTGTTTTCTTCAGACCTACAATCCATTGGGCATGCCAAGGCTCAGGAAGAAAAATAAAGTTTACAGTTCTGCCAGCTATTCAGAGTAACCACTGGTTTGGACGTGGGGCAGGTCAAGGCCAGGCAGCTATGACCTGAAGAACACATCTGCCCAGCCCAGTTCTCTCTGCTTGATAGGTATTAAATGAAGAAAACAGTGTGTATTTGGGAGATGGAACAAAACAAGGCAAAAGATTCTAAAGAATTCCCCAAGTAAGAACTTAGTGAGCTTAAAGTGTTTTACTAAAAACTAACCAGCCCATTATAATAATTTCCACACCTTTACAAAGAAAACCATAATTGTCCATTTCCAGATGTTATAAAGAACCCAGCCAGTTCCCAGTTGCCCAGATCCTTCATCACCATTCCCCATTGATCTTAAATGGTTTGCTCCAGCAATCGAAATATCCTGTTGGATTCACACAGTTGATTTTTGCAAATGTATATAAAGAGTGTGAACTCAGCATAGTACTGAGGCCTCTTAAACTGTGCCAGCGACCCAAGAACTCTTGTGGAGTTATGTGGGTGGAGTAAAACAACATTTTGAAAAACAGACTCCAAATGGCAGTTCAGCTTAGTTACAGAGTACTGTGGGCTTATGCATCTTTTATTGCTCTTAACTTTAATGAAGAGATGAATAGTTTCAAAGGGATGGGAGTACTGAATGTTAAAACTGATAAAAAAAGCAGCAGGGTCAGCTCCAGTAAAAAACATGACTCCCCGGGTAGTCTCACACACACTTGAAGCCAGTGCGGGATGGCAGAGCTCCCAGGGAGGCAGCTCCTCTCCTTCCCTGCCTTGGTCCTATCCCTGCACCAGCCTCTCCTTTGTGCCAGCATAAGCATGTGTGTGGCTTCAGATTGAACCAGACTGGGGAAGTGACACTGGTTAGGACTAAACAAGCAAAAAAAAAAAACCCAAACAACAAATTCCTGTACTAGCAGAAAGGAAGATGCGTTACATGATGAACAGGAGTGAGTAGCCCAGGGAGAGAAACAGGATGCTTTTTTTTAAAGGCCATGCTGGCTTAAATGCTATTTAAACTGCAGTTCCATAAACTAGAGTTTATAGACATATAAAGCATAGTCCTATGACCTCTTGGTTAACTGAACCATGGGATTTCCTTGAATTAATTCTTGTTTGAACGAGAGCGTATCTTTTAGCAAAATATTCCATCTGATAAAATGCCAGCAATGGCACGCAGACCTTACAAAGTTCTTCCATTAGTTCATTGCTTCAATACCAAAACGTGCTTTATTTCCACTTTGAAACAAACATTCAGCCATTGCACTTACTGTTGTGTAAGTCTACGAGCTCATTCTCAGACCTTCCTCTTCTACATCAAGATTAGTTATGACACCTCATTTTGGATAATTTGAAGGCATATTCCCAGATCCCTTAATCACTTTTACAAGTTTTTTTTTTGAAATGTCTAAATTTTACCTCCTTGAATGTAGGCACTACAAGTGGGTAAAATGTTCCAGTTACAACTGCACTGAGCTAAACCCTACCACTTAATACATGGATCTTGTGCTAATGAACGGATCCTGTAATAGGATGTAATGGATCTTGTTACAGATCCCATAATAGGCTTTAAAGCCTAAATGGTAGGTGCTGAAAGGTAGAAGGTTGCAGTCCTTGGGTCTTTTTATCCTTGGCACATCAAGAGTCATAAATTAAACATGCCTAGAATGGTGCTCCGGTATGGAGAAAACAATATTCGTATGGTTAAAATCTCTCACCTGTCAAAACCAAGGTGGAGGGTGATGATTTTGAACTATCTGTTGGTAACAGGTCTTTGCCCGTGCTAACTCCCAAATCATGCTTAGGAACTGATGGAAGAGATGAGTCAGCTCAGGCCAAACCCATGCCAAGGACCACTCCATAATTTAACAGCATAAATAATTGAGTTCTAGGGTACAGAAACATACTCAGCACTGTTTAATTTACTAGTAGAGCTGTAGCTTTTGTGTCCTGAAACACCATCCACAATCCAGAAGAAAAGGATATGACAACCCTTCCCTGTGTTTGCAAAGTTGGCAACAGAACTTCATCTGACTTCTTGAGGAAGTCAAATATTTTTCTTAATAAATCTAGCTGAAAAGATTATAAGAATATGTGGTGTCGGATCAGCATTGTTGAGGTTATTTTGAACTCCTGTAAAATACAGCTGTTTCTAAACATATCAAATTGCAGTTTCTCACCTACAGATTTTGGTTTTGGTAAGTTTGGTGTATTTTGATCATCTTTTGGAGCATGACGCCTCCTTCCAAAATATGTGAAAATGGTAACTGCCTCCTCTCAGCAGTAGAGTAAAAAAGCAATGGGTCTTTAAGAATGTCAAAATGGAAAGAAGACAATCATTATTTTAAAGTTGATCTCCTTGGACTTGAATCCTGTGGCAAAAAATATTTCTTTACTGAAGGGGGGGGGAAGCACTGCATCAAACAAGACCATATTTTTTTAGCACTGGAGAAGAAACAAATCATGAGAAATGCAGCTGCTCACAATGTGGCATTTTTCTTCAACACACTGGTATTTTTCAAAAATCTAAACACTGAGGGCTTACACTGATGGTATTTCTGTCAAAAGTGGGAGAGACAGAGGTCTGATAGCCCAGATGCTACTTCACACAGAAAGGTGCTGTAAGCAAATATAAGAGTACTGTTAGAAAAAATAATGAGGAATATTCTTCGTATAAGCTCTGTGGAAAGGTTGCTGTACACAGTGAATCATTTATATTGCGTTCAGTTCCATAATCTTGATGGAGACAAAAGCGATCGTGCAATCCAAATGGCTTTAGATAAGAAGAAATGTGGAAAGTGAATATAGCTTTTAATTGCAAAATGCAAACCAAATATGCTGACAGCCATTTCCTAGCTTTGGCTTAGCACTCCTGTACCAGTCATGCACTGGAGTCCACCTAAATATCAAGCCTTTTGATGGATTTGGGTCATTTGACAGAGACACTGCATGCAGCACCCACGCATCTATAAAATGGTGCTGTGGCCAGCACTCCCTGACACAGTATTACTTTTCCATCAAAACTCATAAATAGCATTGCTGCCACAAATAAAATGAAGTAACCACTCTCCCAGCAGAAGTGAAAACATTCTATCTAGCACATAATTTTGTGGCTGGATTCACCCATGCGCACCCAAGATAATTCCTTGGTGTAAAACTTTTGCTGTATTTTACTGCTGAACGTGAAGGAGAGTGTTCAGCAAAGTTACACTTTGGTTTCACCTTGTCTTTCTGTCTTCGTTCAACTTAGGGCTTGTCTTTAGCTCTTAAAGCCATTTCACTGAGAACAGACTTATTCTGTGCATTCTGCAAGTGAGAAAACCCACCCCTGACACTGACCTTTTGATGACTGTATCCTCAGGAGAATGTTAGTTATTACTGCCTTCTTCTCCCTGACAGTGGAAGTTAGATATTCATGGTCCAGAAGTTCAAGAAACAGGCGCAGCTCAACTATTAACTCTTCCATGGCTGAAAGACAAAAAAAAAGAGAAAAAAATTAAAGTTTGGAAAAGCTTCTGGACACACCGATATTTTCATAAATCTTTAGGGAAGTGTCTTTTTCCCACATCGTATTCCTTGTGTTTGCTGGGGTAAAAAATAACAGGTATTCCTTTTTTACAGTGATTGTCTTTCTTATAATTTCCAAACACAAGCTCCCAACTCGTCACATAATTTCTTATTTAATCCCCAGATTCCTGATGATGCACTTCATATTTCATCCTTCCAATTCACTCTAGAAAAAATGACATTCCTTTTCTGTATTCTGTGCTTTATAAGCACATTTCTACTTTTTACCTTTCAAATTACCTCTAAAGTCTTGCATTGTCTTAATAACTCCAGTAGTTCAGACCATACATACAAACACTTTTGTTACAGCCTAATCATATGATACCTATTCAGCAGGTTTATGAGAAGCCCATAGTATTGAACCTCATTTCCATGCTTCAATTTTCTCATAATTCTGAGATTCTCTGGTTCCTCCACTTAAGTGAACTCACTATTTTTAGCTTTGCTTTCATCTTGGATAGAATAGTTCACATTTTCACACTCTCTGCATCTGATGACATTATCCTCATTAAAAGATGAGGAGAAACATCCATTTCATTTCAGGGCCACACTTAGGATTAATCTCAGTCCTATCCTGGTTCCAAAATGTCTCTACTTAATTTTTCCTCTAATTAATCACATTTGTTCTTATAGTATTTTCAAGGCCTAACAGGGCGACCACTGCTAAGCCTCTTCAGACCTCTAAAAAGTACATTCTTTGCTGCTTAATCCCATACCAGCTCTTCCCTACTCCTAAAACCTTTTTCTGAGACAGTCGTTTACACAGTGAACCTGGAATCCATTTTTTCCATTTCTGAGAATGTGTCTGGATGTTTAAACAACCCTTGGTCAAGATGCATTTGTTTTATCCTATGCTTGAAATCTGCACCATGCAGGGAAATGTGCAGATGTCAGCTACACCCCTACAAGGTGCTGGCCCCTTGTCCCCAGTGGATGCAGATTTTCCCATTTATTTGCAGACTGTACCTGCAAGTAGGCTCAGGCTGCTCTGGCAAACCTGACATGCTCCTAGCAGGCACAGAAGACATGTCAGTTTACAATATCAAGGCACGATAACCTCTTAACAAAGAAATCCCTGAAGAAGTACACTTTGGCAAATATTTTCTGAACGACACCATTAATTTGCACATATACATTCACCCTGCCCAAGTTTTTTCTTGGTGAGTATGTTCTTCTGTTCAACTGTCCAGTAGTACTGCCATTATGTAAACTGTCCACACTTTCAGGAAATATGTTTCTCAAAGATTTTTACAATATACAGGCAGAAAGAGGGTATCCAAAATGACAGCGAAACTGTCTACCTCACTTCACAATCTAGCTCTTGAAAAACACCCCAAGACTACAGGTCATTTTTCTTGCCATCACGCTTTGTAGCCACCTAAGCTGTACAGAAGTCCTTCAGAAATCCAAAGTATTTCACAACAACCCTATCACTTCACATTATGGAAAAACAACATATATACCCACAGCATACAGCTTTCTGAAGCAAAAAGGTATATGTTCAGATTTGCGAAGTGGTAAGTGATCTCAAGACTCAAGGAGGAAAAAAGAAAGAGGACCTATGACCTAAAAAAATTAGTAATACCCAAATAATCAGCTCTTAGGTTTGTTTTTTTTCAGTGGTACACTTTAGAAATAAGATCTGTATTCCATTAAGTGTATAGTGGTCTCTTGCTTTGCAGTATGCTTTGAATATAAGATGTATTACTGTTGTTGTTATGGGCTTTATTTTATTTATGGAACATATGAATCTTTTAATATTTACTTACTATAATACATGCATTTCAAAAGCTATCATTACCACAGAATCTAGGCAGTCATTGTGAAATTGAATCCATATACAGTACAAGAAATGTGTATTTTTCAAGCAGTTCTACAGCCATATAAATTACTGTCAGTAATTGAACATATTACTACACTAAAATTTCTTTGCAACGGCATGTTTTCTGGATTCTTTAAGGCAAGGGACTGTAAATAGGCTGAAAGGGAGCTCTCCCTTCTCCTCTTCACCAAGGAATACCATGTGCCATTTCATTGCTGAAAACCTTCACTTCTGGGAAAGAAGAGAGAGAATGGTGAAAGCATCAGATACCACTGATGTGCACAGTGTGCCTATCTATTTTCAGTTATTAAAAATTGTAAGATCCTTGTACTCAGGAGCTTATAATCTAACATAAACAGATTGTAAAATGAGAAATGAAACCAAAGCAAGTGGGAGCCATGAAGCAGAGACAAGGAAGCGAGAGAAGAGGAGAGAGGAAACCGCTGCTGGAGAGGCTCCTGGGAGCTGGCATCAGCCCAAATCTCTCCTGAGGCCAGCTCCCATAAATGCATGGCCTTCCTCTATGTTTCTGGAGGAAATCTGCATTGCAGTCACTGGTGACCACAGTCCATTGACCTACGATGACCAAGCCACCTAAGTTACTGGAAGTGGTTTAAATGCCCCCAGCAGAGGATTTAAAAAAATGCCTTGGTTAGGATCAACAGAGGATGACATGATGAAGCTGAGAGCAGTGAGACAATGCTTAAAAAATGTCAAAACCACTGTCTTAGTAACAGATTCACCATAACTGCATTTATATTTGGCCTGCTGTCCAGCACTGTGGTTCAAGGATCTAACAGGGCATCATAAAGGAATACAGAGCGTGAGAAGACTTCTCTTCCTGCCTTTGTAAACTTACAGGTATATGACACTGACTTCAAACAAGCAGTCGTAAATGCTAGCTTAAAATTTTAGTATGAAACAGAACAAAATTGTTAGCAGCTGTTGTAAAATGGTAGGCATGAACGCTTAGATATCGCTTCTCTTATTTTTCTACCAGGTTTAAACTGGGGTTGTATTTTCTTTTGTGGGAGTTAACAGCATCACAAACATCAAAGTGTGAAGGAAGTAAGTTCTGAATTTCACTTTATATATATGCGATGATGTCAAACATCCAAAAAGAAAGAAGGGAAACACTGTTCCCGGCTCGTAAGAAACACTCTTTCCACGTATCTTAAAAGCCCACGTTGCTTTTTTAATACTTTTGCTGCTTAAGCAGAGAACAGAAATACTGCCATGGAGTGCATTTGAAGTATTTAAAATAAGGAACTGGAGACTCTTTTTTCTAAGATGGCAACAAATAAACTTGCATGTACTCAGGAAAAAATAAGTTTGCCTGTTGTCAATCACTGGCTTATTTTCTGGATTAAGGAATCTTCTTTTCTCCATCCTAGAAATGTAATGATGTGCTTACAGAAGTAATGGAACTGAATAATAGAAAATCCACATAATGCATATTTTCAGTAAGCAATCATTAGTTCTGAAATGGAGACTAAAAATGAGAGGGTGATGCAAGTCTCCAAAAAACATACTCCTCCAGTGAGAGATTACCCTTGGAAATCTGACATCACCACAAAATAAGAATAATAATCAGAAGGCTCTCAGAAAGGGACCAATTTATTTGACAGTTTTGGCTGTATTCTCATTGCCAAAGGAATTACTTCTAAGTGGCAGGTGGTGAAAAGCAGGGTGGAGCCCAGGGATGGTAATCACAACAGTAAGCAGATTTTAGGTCGACTGAGAAGCAAAATCACATTCCATATTAAATGATGAGAAGTCCACTCTATGCTCAATAGGAATTATAGGTCCCTAATGGGCTGCTGCAGTTGCCATGTACAAATAAAAAACCATTGATACATCCAGAAGGGTTTCCAAGACTGGCTCTCAAGAGTTTTAAAATTTTTCAAATGACAGCACATAAAAACTATATACACAAGCCAGCCACGGAATACACCAAGGTAAAAATAATCAGAGGAAGGCAATTACATCATACTGTAGTTTCTGCTCCAAACCAGAACTAAAACCAACTGGGATTGAAAGACCATGATGATGCAATTATTCCAAATCTACATTTATGGGTACTAGCCTATAACAATTTTAGAAAGAATATAAAGTTTTCAATTCCAATTGATTAAACAAAAATCATATGAGCAGTACTATATCACATACATTATTGCAAGGTTGCTTAAACCAGAAGAAAAGACAAGGATGAGCTCATTAAAAGAACGGTCAGACTGTTTTTTAGTCACTCACAGCAACTACAGTATCTCTTAACCTTGCCATACCACAAATGACCCAAAAGTGTTTTCCAGTTTACTAATAATATATGCTGAAGAACTTAAAGAAAAAAAAGCACCAAATCCAGGAAGGATGACAAGAAGTATTTTTAGTAATTACTGCCTTGTCCATACAATACAAACCCCACACAAAGTAAATGCACTTCCATGCTTGCGTGTCTATTATAAATGCACATATATAAATATCCCAGTATGCAAATCTATCATAGAAATATGAATTAAAATTGAACTTCAAATTTTTAGAAGGTCCTGTTGATCCATCCCTTGAACATTGCTGAATCTAATTTTTCTGGGCTGTTCTCCGTTTAGTCTGTCATTCCCATATGTTAAAGGCCAGAACAGACCGTGTCAATGAGAGATCCACTAGAAGAAATCATCTGATATGAGTTTCTATACAATACAAGCCAGAGACTTTCATCTAGCTACTCCTCTGTTAGTGGAGAGACTTGTATTTACCTAAAGCACATCTTCCGGGAAAGCCAAAAATTGATGTCAGCATTTTGAGCCCTACTTTCATGGGGGGGGGGGATCCCATTTAACTTCCTGAAACACATGTGATTGGATTTATGAATAATACTGATGCCAATCTTCAAGCTATACATGAAAATCAGGTATTGAGAATGGGTAGGTGTGCTTCAATCCAATGTGCACGCACACACACACACACACACACACACACAAGCACTATTATTTGGTAACCACTAAGAGATTTTCAAAGTGGGTGTCTCAGTGTTAACCTTGCCTTTATGGTCGTTTATTGCAAGGCTATATAAAATGAAATACATACCTAATCCTATAGTAGTATTTATTCTCTTAAAAATGTTCACGCTGCAGTTCTGTACTACATAAAGATGTTCTCTAACTCGTACACCACATGGGCCAATTTCAATGCATCTGTGTTCTCACCTCTTAAAAATCTAAGCCTCCATATTCTGTTAGCAGTATGATACTCTGGGTCTTCCTTCAGAAAAAAGTTGAAGCTCGTGATGGCTGGCTGAATGATTAAAAATTATTCTCTTTCAAAATCTGATTAAAGCCTACTAAGAACCAATCTGTAAAAACTTCTTGAAACATACAGACTCTCCCACCCTGCCAAAAAAGCCTCGTTGGCATTTCAGTACACAAGCAACAGTGGAGAAACCAGACATATGATCTAGTTTTGAATCAAAAACAGAGTGTGAACTGCCTGTTTATACCCATTTCTATTGAAATAGTGTCATCATCTTTAGTTTTGGATGTCATCATTTGAATATTTTATTAAAAAGCTCATAACAGAATACTGCTGGGGAAACCATGTCTGTTTTTTATAAAGATATAAATATCAGAAACACTATGAAGAATATAGAGCCACAAGAAGACAAAAATCTTCATGAAGAAAAACACAATATCACTTTGACTCACTTCCATTCAATCCTATAACGCAGTTACAAAAATCCAGTAATTAATGAAAAAGTTCCTTTTATGACTACATTATCATTATCCAGGAAAAGAATTTCATACAGAAATACACAAATTCTGGAAGCAGGCAGTGATAGCGTATTTAGCACTAGAAAACTTTTTTAATTTTTCAATATGCTACCAGAAACTAGATGACATATTTGAACACTGTATCAAAATCCTATCCACCAAGAATTGAAAAGGCATGCTGTTCGAAGAACACAGAGTGAAAAGACAAGACTTTTCACTGAAGAGTTTTCTCTTGGTAGCACCGACCCTTCTTTGTTCCCCTAATAATAATAGTGGACAAGGTGTGATGAGCTCTACCTGTTAAGTATGCTAAAAACCTGCTCCAGAAAGTAATCATCTTGGGGGTACGTGGCATTACAGGAAAGACTGGTAAAAGTGTATGAAAAAGGGTGAGCCCTAAACAGTAGATGAAGCCCTGAAGATGAAGAATTAGCACAGAGCAAGTAAAACATAAAAGGATTGTCATCAGAGTGTTTTAACATAAAAATAATGGTATTTAAGCCTCTCTAAAAGCTCATAACAATCATCTTTCATTTAAAATTTGGAGCTCGCCCTACTGTCACAAACTCTCTTTCAGTGCAGCTTGGGGCAAGAGAGGCAAATCACAGCTACTAAAAACTCCTCCTGTCTCAAGCATATTTATGATCAACCTCAGTGAGTGTCAAGGGACCATTTCAGCCACAACCCACATGTATTCCTCTTTTTCTTTCTTCCCTCTGCTTCAGTTTTCAAGGAATTGGCTTTTACAAAATCAGCTTTCCAAAAAAGCTATCAGAGCTCCAAATATGGCTGTTGCAATAGTTGGGTGATTACACAAGAGGTGGAAAAGCATTAAGGAATGTTCGGACAAGAAACAAGCCGCCAAAAATCCTACTCAATCAGCTACAGCCATGCAATGAGTGACAGCAGTGCAGGAGTGTAATCCATTAGCATAAGGTAGATGGATAAAGAGTTTATTTTTTAAAGTCTAGACCAGTGTTTAAGCACTGCCACAGACTCTGGACAGGAATGCCTCCTTTTAAGCAAGTTCACAGACTCACAGGAAAAAAGAAAAAAATAAAAAAGAAAGGATGGCAGAAAAAAAAAGAAAGAAAAAGGAGAAAAGATAAAAGAGATAAGAGAAAAAAGAGAACAAAGAATGAAAAAGAAAGAAAAAAGAACAAAGAAAAGAAAGAAAGAAGAAATGGAAGCACAAAGAAGGAAGAAAAGAAAAAGAAAAATGAAAAAAATAGTATTACAGGCATTTATTTTTAATTACTAATTATCTACACTGAACTCATAATATGTTAGCCAAAAAAAAACCCCAAACCCTCCTGATAACTAACTACAGAAACTTACAGTGGACTTTTATCGAGTTGCTGAAGGCTTTCTTTAAAAGTATATTTTCCACATGAGGCTTCTTTTGTTCCCCAAATAAATGTAACATACCTTGTAAAGCAAATGAACATGGATCTCATTCCATGTCTCACCCTCCCGCCTCTGTGCTCACTGTGGGCATTCAGGTTGAGTTTTCTTTTCAGAATCCCATTACCCTACTAGGGCAGAAAATAGAAATTTCTTGCATTTAACCATCTCCAAATGTATCAGCTGACATCATCTCGTCAGGACAAGACATTCCAGGTCTTGCTCGCTGGCTCCTGCATTAACTCAGCTTCTCCGTTACTCCAAACCACAAAAGATAAGCAGACACTACAGAATTAATAAACGGGCTCCAATTCCACAAAAGAAAAGCAGTTCCCTCATGATGCAAAAAGGAGACAGAAAATCTGTGGTAGGAGGGAAAGTCTGCCCCAGACCCCAAGTCCCAGGGGGAGATGGGGCTCAGTTAAGGCTGCGACACACAGAAGCAGATAACCTGCAGTAGTAAAAAGAAAGAAGCGTTGCAGTACACTTCGTGAGTTCTTCACTTGGGTCCTCAGCTGCACACAGATCCCTTTTAGGTTAGGATTTCTTTCAAAGTTACAAATAATTACATATCCAGCAGAAATGTGAGACAGTAAATTAATGAAGTTAATGGAATGGAGAAGCAGAATAGCAAAACAATGACAAAGAAATACAAATATGGCAATGGTAGGAACTGCCATTATCATTTGGTATTTTGTGTACTCAGCAATACAATTTTTATTATACATGTCAAATACCAAACAAAAATTGTTCAAGAAGTCCTGCATCTGATCATGTCAGCCACATGTGCAGTACAATCCAAGAATAGTTTGCACTCTGTGAATCTGGTGCTCTAGGCTTCTAGTTTGCAGCTAATTTAAAGCCAGAAATGAGACAATACTGTTTTTTCTAAGAACAGATCCAGAAGTCCTCACATTTATATGTGAAGATAGAAAAAAGTAAATTTTTTTTGTATCCTACAACAGTTTTTTATACCACAGTTCTCACTTCTGGGTTCATTATGCAATGAGTAACTTCTACCATACATTGCTTTTTGTCTTATGCTCTTCCCAAGCAGAGAGGCATGTTCTGCTTTTTCTGTCAGGCTTTTGAAAATGTCTTTAAATAGATGTACACATTATACAGATTTGTGTTAAGAAAGTAAGACCAAAGAAACATGCTTTACACTGATAGTAGAATAGTGAGAGCTGAAATCTCTCTTCATGTGGAAAACACATCAAGTTCCCACCTTACACCAGTGCCACAGGAAACTTCTGTCTCTTTAGTATCATCCCTTTTTCTTATTTTGGAGAATTTTATTATGTGAGAGGTAGATCATAGTCATCAGAAAAAAAAATATTAGAGCTTAAGGTAGCTTTGAAACTCAAGCCCCATTGGTAAAGAACCATTAACATAAAAATGGAAGTCTTATTAAAAAAAAAAATCTGTAGAGAATGCTCCACAAGGTTTCAACAAATCCTTCACAGCAAAAAAAAATACTTGAACTCCGTGAATATTATGGAGATATAGATATATACATATCAGTTATTGAGTATCTTGTGTGCTCTGTTCCTTATCCAGGGGTGGCTCTGGGCCTTAGGGACTTCACACTCTTTTACGTGTTCCACAAAATGCAAAAGTATTAATTTTCTTAGGAGCTTTTCGATGGCATTCACCCTTGGATTATCCAGTTGATTCACAAATTAAGTTTATTACAAAGCACAACTGCACAGGCAGTATCACCTCATTTTAGATAAGGAACCAAGATAAAGAAAGAGTAGACATGGAAGGAGCTCCCGATTCTGGATGCGGTTTGAAATAACCAGTTTTTCAAAGTGCTTGGAACCACGCAGAACTTGAAATCTGCAAGCACAGCTCTCCTGGACACCAGCTGATCAGGAGTGCTCTGCACTTCTCTCAGGTGGCTCACAGGACCTTGGTTTCCACACTTAGGGAATGAGGAATACGTGGTCACTGTCAGCCTCCTGGGAAGTCAAGTCTAGGATGCTGGGCTCATCATGCAAATCTGAAGACAGAGCATCCAGTGCTCTCAGGCAATGTTAGACTGCCAGAAAAACAAGAGTATCCTTTCTCTGCTGCAATTCTTTGCCCCATTCAAAAATCTGGAGGACACGTAAACAAGTGCCCTAAACCCAACACCTTCTCCCACTTCTCCCATAAATATCACTGTAAAACTTCCCAGTTAATTAGTCTGTACCCCTAGACATATTTTCAAGGTCAGAAAGTGAGCTTTGCTACATCTCCAACATGGACTTTTAGAGACCAAAGGGAGAAGCAGTTGCAAATGTATAGGACCTTAAGGGAGAACACCTGCAATAAGCATCTTCTTTCACAACACTGGCCCTCCCACACAAGCACCCATCTAAACCAGCTTTTTACAGTCTGATGCTAAAAAAGGAACGTCTTAGACAAGTTGTCCCAGGACATTCATGGTTTTATGGAGAACTGAAAATCAACATGTTGAAACCAGTTCATAAACCAAGGCACAGTCAAGATTATAATAGTAAATGAAGTGTTCACAAAGAAGCACATATAATGTAATAATAATGATAATGATGATAATAATAATACACTATTTGGTATGTAGCCCCTTGCATTGGAATTGTGTGGTACCAATGAAGAAATTTTTCTGTACCAGATCTGACACCAGTTTGCAGCGGAAAATAGAAAGCGAGGTTTAAGGCAGTGAGCAGGTAATGAAAATGAGGACCTACTGTTTGGTGACACAGGTAGGGCTGGTGGCACAGCCTATATGCCAAATCCATCAATGGGTGACAAGGAAGAGCTCTCCTCCTAAGCTATGCCTTCAAAGCACTTTCTCCAGGATGCACACACACACAAGTTATATCACTCTGCTGAATTTCTTTGGTGCAGCATTCACTTGGACCTGTCTCTGACACACGATTTGTAACTACGAAATACATTCTCTATTGAAAACAGCAATATATGCATTGCAACAGTGGATTCAGCTAGCTGTAGGAAAGTTGCAATTCCAAAATAAGGAATTTCCATTCCCTTTGCCTCTTGTAGCCCTCAAGTTAATTCTCTGAAACACATCAATGTCTCTCTGATTTCTCCTCTTTCTGGTTCTCCATCATGATTACTACGTAGATAGGAAAATTAAATAAACTTTTAATTTTATAGTTTCTGACCAAAAGAAAGGTCAGGCTCAGCCACCCAGAGGCAAATTATTCCTTTCAGTTCCTTCACTCAGCCCACCTCTACAGCATGCAAAACAAGACTGACCAAAGTTTCCCTACGTAACACTGGCACAGCCGGTGCTAGGAGCCTGGATGTGGCCCAGGTGCCTCTGGGCTTGGACAGAGACTGCTCCGAAGGAGAGCCACAGCAAACACACTAACTAGAGGTAAGGGATCAGGCAAGAGTGGAATTTGCACTTGCTAATGGCGCTCCACAGAGCAACCTTCAAGGCCCCTTTTTTGCCTCCATAACTGTGTTTATAAGTGAAGGTTACATTTTCTCTCCAAATACAGATAAAGTTAGCAAGTATCTTTTAAAAATCTATGAAAATTTAAGTCCCAGAAACTAAGTTATATGTCCTTAAAATAGGAGAATGAGAAGCCCAAAAAGTGCATTTTTTTACATACTTGTTAGAAAAGAAGAGGTGCTAAAGAATACACTAGTAATAAGCTGTTCAATAAGTCAGCAGAAATTTTGCCAGTTCAGCTAAGGACTCTGCTAGAATTTGAAATGCTATTTTGTCACAAAATCTCATACTGCTGCCTTTAAAAACACGCAAAAACTTCCTCATTTAAATATTCTAGCACAGTGCTGGAGGTGTCTACGAGAGTTTTAAAGAAATGCAGCTGTATGCAGGTAAAGTTCACTGCCCTGGCAAAACACAGGCAGTATTATCATGACAGGACCTTAAACCGAGCATGCTGTAGAGGAAGGATCACAAACGCTCTGGAACAATTTTTATGAATGGATTTAGACCCAACAAATCTGATGTAAGAAGTCGTCACCATGTCACCAAGAGCCACCCGGGGAACCATATGAAATACACTAAGTGCAAAGCCAAGTATTTTTAATAACCAGAGTATTGATACATGGCGGGTTTTGTCTCCAGCACCGATCAGGCTGTAAGTAAGGTATCAGACCATTACATTTCAAAAGACTTGAGCATTTTATGGCATGAAATACGAACCATCAATTCCTTTAAAAATCAGGAAGTGATACATCATTTTAATCACTGACTGTATAGTGAGTCACAAGATGGACAGAAGCACTGAAATTAGTGAAGATACTTCTTCCTGGTAGCCTTCAAAATGTGCAGTCGGATCCCTGAAACATTAACTACTGGACACTGCACAAGCTTTCAAAGAAAACTCCATCTTCCTCATACTACCAACAGCTATTCTGAAGACTTATGATGAACTGGATCTGCAGAAAGATGAAGTGCAAGGCTGGACAGTGAAGTAGACTAGCGCTCAGTTCTGTTTGCTGTTTCTTTAGAGTGCAAAATTCTAGCAGGAAACTTTGCCTGAAAAAATGCAGGTTCTGACTGCTTGTGGGTTTGTTTTTTTTTTTATATCCGATCTACCTGAGTACAGAACTTGGGACTTAAAATTGAATTTCCCTCATCAAACAAATTAAACATTAATCTCAATTCTAAGGATACAGAATAAAATAAATAAATAAGCAAATTCCCCTCACAACAAAATAGGAAAAAAAAACCTCACTGAAAACTTTGGGTCCTTATCTGGAGTAGTTCTCATGGTTTCAGTGATGATCAACTAATTCATTGCAACCTAGGATATACAGCTAATAATTGTATGTTACGGAGATTTAATTTTAATTATAGTTGTGCTTTGAATTTATCATGAAACCAGAAAACATATGTTTAACAAACAGTAATAAACTGCTGCTAACATCTTTCTTTCAGGCTGCTCCAGCCACCTTTCCTCTTCTATCTGATCACCCTCACACCTCTTTGGAATACAGGCTGTGTTAGACAGACTTATCTACAGGATCTCGGGGAAAATTTACCTCTATGGTTTTCACTCCCCTTGGCCGCTTTCTGTTTTCTGCACATTATCCAGTTTTTCTACATCTGCTTAGGCTGCCCCATATGTTTGGAACAGCCTTCCTTCTCCCTGCCAAGCAACCTCCCTCTCTCCCATGAAATCCCTCTTTCTTTCAGCAGTCCCTTCAACAATAATCCTCACATTCCCCCTCACCTAACAGTTGCACCATGTCTTGTCATGCAGCTGGGGTTTTATCCACCTTTAGGCCAGACTTGCAAACTTTTTCCCATGGTAAAAAAAAAAGTCCCAATCCTTTTGATTGGTTTCACTAACCACAACAGGATGAGTTCAGAGAAAAAAAAAATAAAATCCGTGTTTTGTTATTAACCTCTAAAAGGCAGTAATTTCATTCCTGTGCAAGAGGAGCAAAGTAGACTAAGAGTCGGACTTCTGCTCCTCCTGCCAGCAGCGGGAGGATGCAGCACTGAGGATGGGAGAGGCGGGCAGCTGCTGGGATGGACCCTGGCACCAGCCCCGGCACTGCCCACCTGGCTGCGCCTGCTCCATCCTCCCCGCTCACAGCTGGCCCTCTCCAACAGGGACGTGATATTTAATAAATAAATAAATTAATTAAAAATTCCATACAATAGTATTTCAAAGCTCTGAGGATGTATGTCCAAAATGTTACCGTTACCAGAGGCTCTCACTCACCCTGAGTCCAGGTGCATTTTTTGAGGTCAATAAGCTAATTTACCATTTGTAAAATGTGCTGCCCCGGAACAGCACAAGCAACACCAGCTTCTCACTGTTACGGCATCGAAAAACTTCATATCTGGCCACAGGAGAGAAAAAAACATGCACTTTACACATACCCTCAGCATGTTCTCCCCATGACTGCCCACTTGTGTCAGCTGATGGATACCATAAAGATAAAAATGGACCATTGGATCCAGAACAAAACCGTCTATTCAAATTACACAGCTACCTCTGAGCATACTTCAGCAATATCACTTAGGCAAGGAAGCCACATTTTATGACTAGGAGGATCACTGCAACTCCATTTTTCCTCACCAGACTTCTGTCACAGCTGAGGGAATATCCTGATTGACATGAGCTTCACCAAGGGTTGGGTGTGCCATCGATCTCGTGCCTTGTATCACTGGATAAGGTCCTGGATGGCTTGTTTAACAATATTTGCCAAAAGGTGCTTCCCAGTTCTTCCTGTATTCCTGAGTAACAAAGAAGATGCGCTGCCAAATGTCCTCCCACCGAGATCTCAAAGGCAAAAACCCAGCACCCTCCCCCAAGAAAAAAAAAAAAAGCAGCAAGCATTTCAGTTTATAGCAAGTTTGCATATTTTCCTGGCTTTATGTGCTTTGTTTTTCACAGACTCATAGCCTAACTACGAAACCACAGACTGCTGCATCTGTTGGTCTCAGTTATTATCAAAAATGTGCTGACTCTGTATAAAAGTTAGCCCATTGCATCATAGCACAAACAACCCGTGTCACGCCTGTGGCCGCGCACAGATGAGCCCTGTGCAGCATCCCTCGGCAGCCAGGCTGGGGAGGAGCAGCTGGTGGGGCTGGGCCGCAATCGGGCCTCGCTGGCCCAGCCCAGCACCAGCCACAGCTATTACACAAAGGTAAAAGCTATCAATGGCAAGCATTTGCATCCTTGCCTCATCTCACCATCTGCTTCTGCTGCTGCTCACTTGAAAATTAACACTGTCGTTGTTTGAATCAGAAGCTAATGCTACATCTGTCTTCTTTAGCGTTACAGACAATTATTAGACTAAGGATGCAACCCTTTTTGCAACTCAAATGGGGTGACGGTGGCTTCTCCTCTGACAGGATCTGTCCTTCATCAAGAGAGACCAAAATGCTTCATTTGTAATTGCAGACCCTGAAACAAATCAGACTGAATTTGCCTCCTTCTAGTCTGTGTTCCCTTACTTTCCCTCCTTCTTCTTCTTCTTCTTCCCCTGTACACTTTCATCAGAGCTAAAAAGTAAATTAATAAAGTCTAAATCTTTTTCAATGAACATAAAAAGGTCTTTCATAAGCAAATATATGGAAAACTCAGGGCTGGTCTTGCTTGTATAAATTACATCTCCTAGCCCAATTTCTAGGGGCTGTTCACCAATCATGGACATTAAGGAAACAACTAAAATTGTATTTTATCATCTCGATCACTTTTTCTTAACAGTTTCCTATTAGCATCTGATTTGCACTGCATGAAGAAAAGCAGAAATATGAGAAGAATCAAGTATATACTGCCATAAAGTCCTTGAGGTTAGCATACTCATACAAATCTTAATTCCGTGGCCTTTAATCCAGAGAAAGTGGCAAAGAGGTACTCCCTATATATAAATTGCAACATACTGGTTTTAGAGAAGGACTAATTTGACAGGCTTCAGAGGAAAAACTCTGAGACAGAAATCTGTTCTCTTCTTTCCCATGTAAGACACCCTGGAAACTGCTTATAGGAACATTACAAACCGAATATTTTTAAAAGCCTCCTAGTAAAAATGATTTTACTCTATGTGTACTTTACATCATTCAAGTTAGAAATTATTTACAATAAGAAAGCGAGCAGTCAAATTCACTTTGATAATTTTCAGGGGAATTCTAGAGAAATGGATATATCTAAAAAAAAACCAGAAATAACCCTTCCCTCCTGTTCAAAGCAATTTGAAAATGCAGTGAAGAAACTTCTAAGAAGGTTTGCAACCATTTTTTTCATAAGCTATAGTTTGAGGACTGTGGTTATAGCAAGTAAGCTGCTAAAACTAAAAAAAAATAAAAAAAAATAAGAAAGGATAAAATAGTCCATCATGTCCTAGTCCTTTCCAATTCTCTTCCCCTGTTTGCAGAGGTTCATGACCTATATACACATTTGCAATAAAATAATGCTAGATGACCTCCTTCACATCCTAGCAGCAAGACAACAACAGACAATTGGCAAAAGGCAGAAAAGGCCAGTGGAAAAATGGAAACTATTTAAATAAGCCTCTATTTTAGGGCATTTGAGAATGGCAGAAAGGTGCTTCAAAAAGGCCAAGCTGTCCTGTGAATAGGAAGGAGCATGAGAAGAAAAATATGACAGAGATGGGTCATTTGGAGCTCATGAACCTTAACAGTACTCCTTGAACACAATAAAAAAGTTTTATCTCAGTTAAATAGTTTTTTTTATAGGAAAGATGTAAACATACACTTGTGGTAAAGACGGTTTTTTCTCTTCTATGCTTCTTTAATCTGTTTTCCCATGATTACACTTTTTTTCCCCCAATTTTTCTTAGGAGACGTACAAAGAAAGGCAAAATCAGCTTATGCTTTCTTTTCATACCAGATGGCAAACTGATGAAACCTCACTAAAAGCGAAATCAAGAAATGAATTATGATGAAGGCATGGATTCTAAAAAAAAAAAACTTTGCAATTTTTCAAGTGAGAGAAGCAGGAGAGCAAATATCATCGTGTAACTTTTAGGAAGTAATATCCATTCTCAAGGCACTGTAGACCCATTAACTATTTCATCTTCCTACCACCCTTCTGGGTTACAAAGTAGCACTCTCTCTGGTTTACAGCTGGGAAACTGAGGCAGGCTTAGTACCCCAAAGACCTTCACGGAGCGTTAACTCAGCGCTGCCACTAAAAGGAGCTGCCACTCGTACCCTTCCCAAACCCAGGCTGTCATTCCTGCCCCTTTTCTGGGCTGGCACGCATCCCTGTGCAGCCACAGCATGGAAGGGAGCAGGGGACTGATACAGTTTTTAGGTGCAATACCTAGTTATGCTAGAGTAACTTTATGGTGGACCACCACTGGAGATCTATTTGTACCTAAATTAATGCTCTGTGGAGCTCCATGGGGCTGTAGTCCCAAACTCAGACTGTTTAGAAATCCCTTTTATCCTGGGATCAGGCAATAGTGGGGGATTTCAGTATGAAAGAATAAGGTGGTCCTCTGCGTCCAATCTCCTGACATATCCCAAGGAGAGATAGGACACATGGAGGCCTGGTGTCCCATCCACACTGCACGCTGGAGCAGATCTGTGCACTTCCTAAAGTGGGAATACCTGATAGATCCCTCCTGGGGACACCAGCAAAAGATGGGGAAAATTGCACGTACTGCAGTTCTCGAAATCCACAAATTTGGTGTCAACATTGTTTCTGTGCCATAACCTCAAATTAGCCCTATAGACCAAATATATCCACATTGAATGTGTAACACTGAATGTCTGAGGCAAAATCTCAGATCCAAACAGCATTTGTCTAACGATTCCCATTAATGGCAAAGTTCTCCCAACATCAACGGCGGCTGCTGAGATAATCTAACCCTTAGCGCATCTGAAAATCCAAATCAAGCTGTGGCCCTCTCAAGATAATCTGACTAATTTTATCCTTTCTTGACAGTGTTGTCTATTTTTGTCTTTGCCTTTTGTAAGTAAAATGTGGATCTAAATCATATGACCTGGATGCAGTGGAAAGCCCTTAAGGACTTTCTGAAGAAGAGATAAGTTTTCCGTAAGCCTTAAAAAAGCCCAAACCCCTATATAGTAAATGACTAGATATTTGTATCAGAGAATTAGAAAAAATCATTCAAAGCATATAGAGTTTACTATTATGCTATTTAATTTTATTAATAACTCTCTACACCACTTTGCAGGTTTCCTTGGCACTGCAGAGCTGTCCCAAGGCCACAGGCCTGTGAATGGGGCAGACCCCACTGGCAGAAGCTGCCTCTGCACATGCTACAGCATGGCTTGACCAGATGTGCAGATGCTAATAAATAATAATAACGATGATGATGATGGCAGAACCATGTAACTGTTCATGATTTTCTAGTTCCCAGCCCCTCCTCGATCTGTAACACCAAACTGCCTCAGCAGGCTGGCGAGAAGTCAGACGCTGACAGCCATCCTGGCAGCGCTCTCGGCCCCCGGGGCCCCTCACCTAATTAGCCTGACACGGAGCAGAAGGATGCCGTGCCGCTGCCAAATGGGGAGGTGTGGGCTCAGGGGGACACCCAGTTTCAACACACGATGCTCCGCATCGAACCCATGAGTCTGGCCTGGGAGGACGATGCCAGGCCACGCTGGGCCCTCGGATCTACATTTTGGGCTTGCACTAGCCTGCAGGCAAAGGGTTTACCTAAATCCAGGAGTAGTGAGGAAGAGGACTGGATTTCAAGTCAAAACAGAGATTATTTGCAGCATGGATTAATTAAAACTACTCGGATTTCACTTTTTATGCTCCCATACTGAGAACGAATAAATGCTTCAGAATAAAAATGCTCAACCGTGCCAACACATCTCCTCCAGCAATGCCACCAAGTGACTGCTGCTCGCTCCAGGGTGCAGCCTCACCATATGTGGCTAGTGGAATTCTCTGACACAATGACACTGACAAAAATATTTCACAGGCTACGGTGAAACTGTATCCCACTGTATCAGTTTGGCCTACAAGTCTGAAACAAGAAGAACATGGAGAAGTAAGGCAAGAGGTGAAAATTGTCATCATATTCAAGCAAACCACAAGCACAACTCTGAAATGTTCATTATAAAATTCCAAACAATGGTCTCAGTTCTGCGGCACAGAGAGACTATATTTTGAAATAATGAAAGAGCAAGGGTAGAAGGGGACTTGGAATAAAAGTCAGCAGGTGTGATTATTATTTGGAAAATTCTTTATGCACTTATTCTTCAGAGCAATGCATGAATATTCATTAAGCCTTCTAGCTTAGGAGGTTTCAGATTGGAGAGTTGATATCTTCCCTTTATGGAAGAAAAAAGGAGGCATAAAAGCCCAGCTTCAGACAGCTAAGTGGAACTTGAGGATTGTAGTTTCTCCATAGCCTCATCAAGTCTTTTACTAATTATGTTTAAGGTAAAAAGAGCAACAAGTGACTGTGAAGAAACATAACTGCGTAAGACCACTGCAAAAATAAATGGCAAAGCCAGAGATGAATTCAGAGCTCTGAAAACTCAGTCCAGTACTCTGTCCCTTTGGGAACACTACTTAAGTGTAGCAAATCACGAGCTAATAATATCACTCTTTCGAGCTCTGGTAGCAGTTTACCAAAGCCTGCTCTGTAAGGCCACAGTTCAATGATCCATGCAGCTGATCAGCAGAGCAGTGCTGTCAGCAGAGCTTCAAATTAAAAGCTAAAAGAAAAGGGTTCACTGAGCTCTTGACATAAGTTTTAGGTTCAGCAACAGTGCCTCAGAAACACTGCTCTTTGGCAATTATCACAGTCAGATGGCGTTTTTCAGAAAATATCTCAGGTTTGGAAAATAGCATTTTGTCAGGGAGTTTCTTGCAAGCCCTGTATATTCTGATTTGCAGTTGAGTACTACCACGGCAAACACCTCCTGGAGTGTAAGTTAGAGATGGGCACCTATTTCAGTGTAAGTTAGAGAATCTGCATCCTTCAGCCGAACACTGGGGCAAACAGTTTTGCTTCAGGAATCTTCAATAACATCTCAAAAAGCTATTTAGAAAATAAACAATCCTGGCTGCAAAGCCTGTGTGGAAAGCCTAGGAAGTAGTCAAATGATATGCTGTGCCCCAACAGCTTTCCTCCCCAAAAAATGGAGGACTAAAAGGAAGATACTAGAGGACCCAGTAGACCCGCTTCTGGTTCTTCGTGGACCTATGAGATGCACTGAAGCAACTGATATCTCTTCTCTGTCCTCCAGGTTCTCCATCATTGGAAATAAAGATAATAGTTTTACTCTTTTTTGTTTTGAGCCTTGATACCACTAAAGAAAGACACTATATCAGTTAGACATCATTATATCATGTTTTTTAACACACACATATGAAAGCAACACGAGAATTCAAGCGTATGCCATCTAACAGTTAACGGGTTTCCAACTATACAAATCTGAAAGCGTGACAAGAAGAAAAAGTGCTGCAAATGTAGCTAACCAGAGTGTGATCCCAAAGGTCTGCCAGCAAGCAACCAAACCTGTCTTACTTGTTCAGTCATTTCTAAATTTCCCTGCATTAGAAGCAGTTGCTATTTACCCTCATTTACAGGACATTCCTTTGAGTAAGCGAAACAGGGTCATTGGTACCCTGGCAGGGTTTAATCTTCTAGGTGGTCTATGTAATGGTGAAGTTTTTCCAAATGAACAAATAAATATCTATCTTCAAGCCTTTCCCAGTTAAAAGTAAACAATATGAAGCTAAGTAACATAAGAACGTTAAGGAGAGTAAAAACAAATCAAAGAAAAAGACTGCGGCAATACAGATGGTTGAAACCTGAAAAATGCCAAGTCTGGGAAGGGGAAAATTGGGAAGAAAGTTTAGGGAAGAGCTTAGAAAAGCTGCTCTCTACACCACATTTTCATGCAGGGTGCTTTACCTGTGGGCTTGTCTGATGCTGCTGGGAAAGGTCACCGCCATCATTCACCCATGAGCTGACACAGAAACCAAGAAATGCCCATTCCCACCAGCTCTGCCGGGCTGCGGGCTCCCCCACCGTTCCCTCCTGCTCTTCCCCAGCATGGCCCACATGGAGGAGAGAGCGTCATGTCACTTCTTAGTGACACACCAGCAACTCCCGATGTGCCCTACTGCACCTCCCCAGTCTCTATCTGTCCCTGCCATCCTGATTCCACGCTCCATCCCACGTGACAAAAAGGAAAATGGAGTGAACACATCTACTCATGTACCACAACCAGCAACAGAACAGGGAATGTATAAACAGTGGGGGGACAGAAACAACACTAGTTGTTATAATGCTACATGCTGCTCACAAAACCCATGTATAGATGATTAAAATGCTTGAAAGATCAGGCGGAACTTGCTTCAGAGAAAAAAAACCAAAAACATAATCCATTTGTCTTAGGAAAGGAAAAAGTGTAAAAATAACGATGTAAAACAGGGCACTGGGATTCTATTTACTCTTAATAATTAAACAGCAAGAAGATAGCAAAACTGAAAGACAACAAACAGATAAAAGGAAATTATACAAAATTGTCATGTGAAAAGTATGAATATAAAGTATCAGCAGGGATGCAAAGAATGTAATTTTTGCTAATAATTCTGTATCACTGGGTAGGACAAAGACAAAACAGGGTTATCTGTTTCTCAGGGGTTAAGAGGAAATTTCCCAGAAGGGCAGGTTATGCCAAGATCACCAAACAGATGGGGAGAGGTATCCTCTTTCTGTGCATTTGTTAGATGAGGTTGATCTCTGGTAATAATGCACTTGGACAAGGGCAGATAGAAGGAAATATTGCATTTGCTTTGGGAGCATCTTAGAAATATTTGATTCCATCATCACTAACTGTCCCTGTTTCTGCCCCTATGCTTGGAGCACGCCCTGACGCCAGTGAATCAGTGGAGAAGACAAGGGCAAAGCTGAGTGGAAGGAAAAGTCTGGGTCAGAGTTTATTGGTGTGTTATTTTGTGTTTCACTTACTTCTATGAAATTCTTTTCTAATTTGCACACTTTTTCCGAGGGCATTGCCTGTGTGTTTTCTTATGGATTCTGCACCTCTTAAAAAGCCTCTTGGCTGCCTTTTGGCTTTGGACAGCCTGCAGCCTTATCTCTCTTTGCAAAACTTTATTTATTCTCTTTGCAAAACCTTATTTATTGTTGGACACTGGTAGTGAGATCAGCCTCTTAAGAACACAAGTATGGACACAGTCCAAACCCCCATAGAGTTTACAATCCAAACACTCACTCAGCAGAAAATCCTCGTTAGCTCTGTTTCATCCCTGTCTCCTACATCCTATTTATTTTGGCATTGTAAAAGAATATGCTGTGTTCCTGAAAACAGAATGCTCCTCTATAGTAAGATTTAGGTACATTAAAGCAGGTAAAGTATAATTTTGATGAACATTTATGTAGTAGCCTGGCGGGAGCACAGCTGTTCAGCTATGCTCTGCACAAAAGAGATGCTCAACTGCATGCGATAGCTACCAGATTCACAGTGGCAGCAAGAGGGATGCAAGAAAAGGAGCCCCATCCCAGAAATACAATACTGTTTCCCAGTTTGTAACATCATGTTCCTGTTAAGGGAGCAGTTGAGAGACCCTCCAGACAGTTGTATATAAGCACATACATGTTAGATCACTGCCAAGGGTCTTTAGGAGCTTCAGAGTCACTTGAATTCAGCCTCACGTCCCACTCTGATGGAGGTATGTCTTGGTGTACTCTAGAAGGAGGAGAAGGTTACGTGACCATCTTCTCAGTGGGAACTGCATGCTGTGACAAGGAGCAGGTGATCTTTTGCATTTCCTTGACCGTCCTTCTCTTTTCTCCTTGAGAGCATGAGAAGTCGCCACACCAAGAGGAGAGATTTGCAACATGCCAAGCATAAAATGCAGGATCATGCAGGGTGGCGAGAGGCCCCCTCCGAGAACCCAAGACGTGCTCAGAAGTCTTTTATCAGGACAAAATACGAGGCCCCACCAACCTGAGGTGCTGAGATAGAGTCAGAAGGTCACCTTATTTATAGCCAGTGCTCCAGAGTTCTTCATGCCTTCAAGGCACTAGAACATTTTATTTCACCTCAGAATAATACAGTATTAAATGTTAGAAAAAGATGCTCTGGAAACTTACCATGTAGGTTACCAGCAAACAACCACTTCTTGGCAGCCTTGTGCATTTGGAGAGGTCTTTTATTTAGTTAAAAAAAAAAAAAGGAATTTTTTATTAAATAAACATACACATGTTATTACTCATATCCAGAAGGAAGTGTGAGTTTTCAGGAAAAATGAACTTTCTGCTCAGTCAGTTCCCAATAAGAGCCCAGAAGAATGAGTACGCCACGAGTCAGATTAATTAGAAGTAAATTAAAATAGTCTGTCATAAGAAGATTCTTTTCTTCTCCTCTAAACTTTTGTTCTGAAGCAGAAATCAATTACAATTTTACTTCAAAACAAAGCAAATAAAAGATTTTATAACTTGCACCACCTCCCTAATTGCAGTGTTTACAATGAACAGAAGTTATTTCTTTTTTGGAGGGTAAAAAATGAACATTCTGGTATTATTTTTGGCTGATTTGTGCCTTTTTAACAGCAATGCATTTCATTCTTTTCAAATGCCTATTAATTTTTGGCATTACAATACCTTTAGGTAATTTTGTAAACAGAAAGATACTGAAGTCTGTGTCTTTATATCGCTAGTTTATATACCTTTTTAAAAATGAATCTCACTGATTCATTTTTAAATTCCCCAGAAGTTCAACGTTTTCAGCTCTTTTAAGAGCTGGGCCCTAATATCAGTGAAAATATCATTATATTTTAACCTGTTTGGAAACCAGAGCCTCTCCACTTAATCATAAACACTACAGCTAAATTCTGACCTAAGTGCTGTGGAGGAGCTGGTGCCAGTTAGGAAGATAATCTAATTCTCTCTGTTCCCAGAGCTGGGCTTTATCCAGGGGACAATTTTTGGTTTGGGTTGTATTTTTTTTAAGCTAATTTAGGGCATTTTGCCTTTGGCTTAGAACATTTTCTAAATAAAATAAAAACATTGATTTGGACATAGTATTAGTGCCAATACCATAATGTACTAATTTTATATGGTTTAATGTGGAAAAAAAAATACCCATTACATCGAAGAGGCAATTAGAATAAAAGATATAGTCCTAAAAAGCCTTCTCTTTCTTTCAGGCATGTGGGAAATGTCGCTCTGAACAGATCTGCAGAACCTACAGTAAACCCAAAAGCTAACTTGAATCATCTTCCTATGGCACGTCTAGCTAGAAACACAATTCCTTGTTTCTCCTACTCCAGTGTGATTGCGGGCTGCTGGGAAAGGACAGAGCTGCTCTGCCCCCCACTTTCTGCTGTGGGTTTGTGGCTTTTCCCTGCATCAAGGACTAGCCTGAGCACTTGCAGGGCGCCTCAGTTGAGTGCAAAAGGAAGGATTCCTTTTCCTTGCCTAAGAACCATCTCACCCTACAGCAACACAACAGTTAGATCTGGTGCATCCATCACAAATCCAAGCAAGTCACTGGTAAAGCAATCCAGTCAGGTGCCGTGATCTTCAGGGCTTCTGACTTCAATTTTACAATGACTCTGCAGCTACTCAGTTTCCAACTGCTTTTTGTTCTGCTTGCTAATGTCTTACTCTGAAGCCAAGAATGCAATCTTTCGATAGCCAAGTTTAATCACAAAACCCATTTATATTTTAAAAGTGCATTCCTCCAATATTTGCTTGGTTGTACTGCTCCGAATTTCGTTGGACAATTTAAGACAGAGGGCAGTTAAATTTTGTCCCAGAAGCAGTTCAGCAGGTCACTCTTAAGAGAATGTTTTGCTAACACGGAGATACAGAAAACTAGGAGCTGTCTTCATGAAACTGATTTCTAATTTTCTATTAAATATTTTCTGCTAGCAGTTTTATGTTAGGCCACTGCCTGTTGGAAACTACAAGCCTGGCCCTGGTACAGGTTGCATCGCCTGGGGCACAAAGAGCTCTGCCAGGGTCTGAGCCTCTCTCCTACAGACCCCGAAGCACATGCGGCTGGAGACAAAGCCATGCCTTGAAACCACCCTTCGTGCTGCAGGGCCAGGGCTTGCTTTTTTCCTAGTGCTGAAGTAGTTAAGGAAAAAGGAGAAAGAAAAGGTTTCTAAAAGTTAAAGATATAGTTTCAAATTAGAACTAGCATTAGACCCTCCTCTCTTTTCGGGAGAACTGCTAGAGAGTGGATGGCATCTGGGGAACCTTCATCTTACTCTCTGTTAAGGTTTGGTCCGGTTTACTCCCACAATATACGAAACAAAATACACCAGGCACATGCATAATTATCTGAATTCACGGGACTAGTTACTTGTTTCAGCGCATGATCCTTCTGGACTCAGTTACGCAGAAATTAAACCCTTCTCTTGGGTCCCCAGAGGGCTGGCACATACTCCGGCAGGAAGGCGCCCGTTCTTCCAAGTGCAGCAGGACACACCCCGACAGAGAGTCATTTGTTCCCATTCTCTTCTGTAATCACCCCGTCCCCATCCAGGACAGCTAATAGGCATAGTACACATATCTTAAGCAAATCCATCACATCTGCACCTCTCCCCCAGAAGAGGGAAGTGCTGGCCCGGAGAGCCTGAGGCCGTCAGATGCTGCCTGGAGTTGGAGTTGGACAAAACTCCCCATCCTCCCCTCTCCAGCCCAGGATTAAACCGCACTGGGCTACACAGTATCACCGAACCATAGAATCGTTTAGGTTGGAAAAGACCTTTAAGACTGTCAACCCACCACCACCATGCCCACTAAACCATGTCCTGAAGTGCCATGTCTATGTGGTTTTTGAAGACCTCCAGGGATGGTGACTCCACCACTTCCCTGGGCAGCCTGTTCCAATGCCTGGCAGCCCTTTCAGTAAAGAATTCTTTTCTAATATCCAATCTAAACCTCCCCTGGCACAACCTGAGGCCATTTCCTCTCATCCTATCACTAGTTACTTGATAGAAGAGACCAGTACATGGACTCCCCCTCGCTCACACTTCAGGAAAAGGGTGAAGGTGGGGAGCAGAAGCCTTTCTCCACTGTCCCAGCACGGCTCCTGCTCAGTCAAGGAAGGAGGCAGTGCTTGTTGAAAACTGCTGCAAGACTCAATTTCATGTGGTTCAGTCCTCCCCTACCATGTCACAGACTGTCCTCAGGCTTAATATGCTCTCTCTAGACTACATCTATATGTAAAAAATTCTCTGTAAGTTGAATGAAAGACACCTCCAATTTGTAAATCAAGTTTGCCTCTACCATCTACGGCTGTAAAAAAGCCCATCCTGTTAATTAGTCTAAACTTCAAAAGACATTTAATTCTACATTTTTGCAACTACAATGGCAAATGCCTGAGGTTTTTTTTTCAGTTTAATCTTTTTAAGTTTGTTTAACTGAATGGTAGTGATGGGCTGTGAATTACACACAGAGATCTTTCTGCAGAAGGCTCATGTCCTCAGAACAAGCCTTCTGGTGAAGAGCCACAGGCCTCAGTAACATTTGCTGACAGCTATTGCATATTGACAATACTTTTATTAGCGTATTTCATTACGCTAATACCCAAAAGATTGCAAAATGGGGTGAAATTAACTGAGGTTCTATTACAGCTAATACAACAGTACCGCTACTCGCAGGATTGGATGCTCAGGTTGGTTTTTCCACATATAATCTCATCTGCTGCTAGTATTTATTTTAGTGTTAGGGGAGTCAGTATCCTTTCCATTCTCGATCAAGGTTACATTCATCTCAGTGTTTCATTCAGACACAGTAATTATAGTGAAGGCTATTCTACTGTGTCTGAAATATATCTCAGTCATGAAAACTGAGGGCTTCTTTCTAAAAGCCCAGCAAGTATCGCATGATAATGTAATGGAAAACTCCAGAAGATGCTCCACTAACAGACCTCAAACATGATATGGAGAAAAGTTTTTCTAGGTAAAAAACTTTCACATCCTAGGAAGTTGCATTATTTTGTTATTTATGTATTTAATTACACCCATTAGAAATGTATTTTCTGCACCAGTTGTAGCAGAAGCATTTTAATATAGATGCTTATCAATAACTGGATGAGACTTCCACTTCATTTCACATTAGCTAGAAACAGTCTCAGCCATGTTAATGACTTTGAGGTTGGCTGGATTTCAACTAATAACCTAAAGATGAACAATCCTACGTATCCAATTACTGAGTCCCCTCAAATGAACACTAACTGGATACTCATCTTTGTATTCAGAGAGAAGAAAGGAAAAAATTCTTAGCCAGTCTGGCAGAAACCATTTATCTAGCAACTTTCTGAACTAAATAGTAGATATATCGGTTTAAAGAATAGTCTAACAATTAGAATTGCCATTAAGTCAAACACACATAAATTTGTAATCTCATCCCAGATTTTGACTATAATCTTTCAAATGACATGCCTGACTCAATTTGCAATTCTCTAAAGTCCAGGAAAGGCTTGGTGGCCAATCAAAAAGATATTCAGTAAAAGCAAGTTGTAATACAGGATAATAATCATAACAGTTCCCAGCGGTGCTTGTGTGGTCCAACTTTCCTTTCTCATTCTTGAGCATCTCCTGAAAAAGTACACAGACTATTTCACATTCTGTTTTGATACAAGTAAATAATTTATGAGCAAAATTTCTGCTTGAACAGCAAAAGCAGTATGTGGTAAATACGAATTGCAAGAGTCAAAAACCTGTAGAGATTGTTTATGATGTGAGTGCTAGTTAAAATAACTGCAGATTATATGGCACCAAAAGGAGAGTAATCAAACTAAAAATACAACAAAAACAAAGAGATGATGATCTACTATTACATATTTTAAATGATAGGTTTTGAAGTAAATACAGCTTTCTCTAAACACTAAAGGTTAGTCTAAGACTGCTTGCTCCTCTGTTTTCCCTAACTTCTTTGTTTCAAATTTATATAAGTCTGTTGCTATTACGGGACCTATTCTCTTCTTAATGCTCCAGTGAAAACGTGCTTCCTATCCTGCAAATAAACATACCCTGTGAAGAAACAGAAGAATACAAAAAAATGATAAACACTTATCATCATAACTGGACTAAAGGAGTTAATTTATGACAAAATATGAATATGCTGAGCCAACATTGGTTTTCCCTAAAGTTCTGAAGAAACACGAAGGAGAAACCACTCCTCCTTATGGCATAGTTGTTTTCATGCACATTTGTTGCTTATGAAATGCAAGCCCCTGTTGCCCGCCTTTGCTGTCCCCGGCAGACGGGATGCCTGCTCTGCACAGCAGAATGCCACAAGTGTATTTTAATCACAGTAGCATGCAAGAAGGTACAGTAAACCCCAAAGACACCGTGTACGTGTCCCAGTGGCGTACATATCAGACAGATACCAGATAACAAGGAAATCAAAATCTCAAGGGTTTTGTTGAGTCTTAAGGTAAGGAGTGACCCTCGGGGTGGGTAAAAGACAAGAATTCAGTGTAACCCCAGCTCCGCTTAAGCTGATCTAAGGATGGAATAACACTGCTGCATTCCTGGTGGTTTTCAAGATTCATTCCTCTATAAATCAGGAGCCATCAGTTTCAGTGATCAAACAGAGGAGGCTGGAAATTCAGACTGCAACATTTTAGTCTCAGGTTCTTCATAGTCTTCCAGTACAGCCTACCTTGACATTACTTAAGGTCTCTGAAAAAACTAACACATTGCTGCCTTCCTTTCACAAGTGTTGCAATACATTGAAGTCCTCTGATTAAAGCAACAGTAGGGGTCAGATTGCCAACATGCACCTTTGAACCATCACATCAAATACTTAACACAGTCTGCTTCTCAGAAAGGACACCAGTGCCAACCTACAGATAACATAACTTCTACAGATACGAAATTATCCAACAGCTCCTGTACAAATAGGCCCTCGTGCCGCATTAGCTGATATCATGGAGTAAATAAACCAACTCTTTTAACACACAGATTTTAAACACATAATATTTTGTTAACATTGATGCATTTACTCCTTGCTTTACTCACATCTATGAGAAGATCCTGATATATTTCTAAAACCCTTAGCACAATACAGTGGCAGTAAGAAACCAGTTCCTCGTCCCTTTGCATTTGTGTGTTCTTTCATTCCTCAACTCAGCGCTTCTGGAAAAGTGCAGCATCAGTGACAGATTCTGCTTGTCAGGAATTGTTAATACTTTACTGCCAAAAAACACACATACCGAAAAAAGCTAGGGAGAAAATTTAATAGAAAAACCATCATGTTATTTATGCCAAAATCATGTAGGCCACATTAAACATTTGGACATGATGGTTCACATTTACATTTAAATATTTAAGGAAGAATGGTGAGATTTTTTTGATGTTATTACTGTCTCACAATTTCCAGGGAGCACTACATACCTTCTTGACCCTTATATTAAACATACAAAGTCTATCCTGCACTGTCTCTCAGTTATTTCCCTGAAAAACTAAGTTTGGGATTAGAAAACCAGTACATACCTATTATTTTTTCTAATTTTGTAAGTAAAGAGACCACAAATTTTTGCAATACTTTCTAAACAAACTTTTCTAAATAAAGATATTAACAAAACAGTGCAGTCCATCTCTGCCAAATCAAATTAAACTATCCATCTCCATGTAAATATAAGAAAAAGTAAGAAAGCTCTCCATGGACTCCTCCAGCACTACTCTTTCAGAGCATCTATCATTTGAAAGGAAAAAACTACAGGAATCTCCTAGAGAGTGAATAACCTCTAAATATTCAAATAAAAATTAGAAAGAATCCTGCTTTTTGCAGTGCAGAAAAATTTACTACTCTTACCTCATTATTACTAAGACATTAGCATGGCTTTCGCAAAACATTCCAGTGGCCTTCCAAACTGCAAAACCTGCCAAATTCTTTGACTCAGTTGCCATAAAACATTTCTAAATTGCTAGAAGCAGATCCAAATTTCATTTTATAAAAGTATAAAAAGGATATGAGTAAAACTGTGGATTGATTCACTGTGAATGTAACATATGTTAAAGGGTTTCCGGGTCCTGTTACTCATTATGAGAAAATAGCAATCCAGATACACAGATATATTATGGTGGCTCCACAGATTTAGTCTTATCCTATTGTTTTTGGTAGCTTTCCCTTTCATCTAATCATCTGCATCTGGATTTTCCCTAAGTAAATCCATGTCTTCCAAAACCAAGTAAGCTAAAGCAGTGCCATCAATAAAAGTGTGTACTTTCTCTAGTAATATTAACCACACGCTCTCCTCTCCGTCAACAGGGCAAATTAGACCACAGACAAAATGACCCTTTGGACTTCTCAAAAATTCAGCTATATTACTATGACATTTGGAGTATTTTTATCCTTTGAGAAGACAATAATGTAACTTACAACTGCATTTATACCTGGCTGTACAAACAGCTAGAAAGGATCCTTAGGTATTATTTTTTTTTTAATTCTTACTCAGAATGTTTCCATGAAGATCTCTATGAGTTTTACAGTTTAAACAAATCTTTAGAGGCTGTTCAGTAGTTAATACTTTCCATATAATCAACCAACCAATCATCATGAAACTCATACTTAAATGCTAAAACATGTCTTTTGCTGCAAGAACATCTGCTTTACTGCTCAATGGACTAAGCCGGTTCAGGTGTGGTAGGTCTATCAAGTATACTTAAGACACCTCTTGCCTTTCCAGATGGGTTTTGCAAGAGCTTCTGGGAGCATATCTCCATAGGTTCACCATGTCCTTTCAGGCACATATAGGAAATTCTGGGAACACACAGGAAGAGTAACAACTCCTCTGTAGCTTGGGCCCATCCTCACTGGGAAGCAGCAAGCACAGCAGCCCGCATCAACGACCCACTCATCTCTTGGCTGATCGGCTCATGTCGACACGCTCGCCTATACCGAAAGCAGCACCAAGCTCCATTCAGAGATTTTAAAGTGTGTTTGGGAAGCGAACTAGACAACTTCACACCTGGGCAAGTGTAGGAGTGAAGTCTGTAGAAGAAGCAGCAGCTAATTCATCTCCATCAGTCCTTCCTGGAGTCCGAGCAGTCCCAGAGCTGCAGCTTAATGGGAGGTAACACAAGACTTAATATTACTGTTTGGCACAGGGTGGTTTTTTGTCTAAACTAAAGGCTGGAATTACAAAGACAGATATAAAGCAAGTTAAATTCTTATTACAGCTTGTGATGTTTGTGTAACGTGCAACTGGGTTTTCTGAATTTCAGGAAGTGTCTTTTAGACAAAGAGTTCAAGTCTGGGCAGTGCCGGGGAAGTGATGAGGCTGGTTTGACCTCATTTGTAAGCAAGAACATTTCCATGCTTTTAGTGTCAGTTTTCAAAAAAGCAGAGGCTTTTCTTTCTTTTTCTTCTGGGTAACTTTTTTAACTTTCAAATAAAGACTAAAGTGATCCATCGCTTCAGAGGACAGTGTGGAAGGGAGGTGTTTTTAACAAACATCCCAAGATTCTCTTGAGAAATGAAACCTGCAATCTCTTTTGTCCCATCACTTGAGGGCTTTTTTGCCTGCACACTGAATTTCTTTAAATTATTTTTTTAGTTTCTTTTTTCTTATTTTGACTGTACTATAGAACAAATATTTCCCCTCAAACATCAATATAAAGCAAATGTATTCTTCGAATTGTTTTGCTGATTGTGTCCCACAACATACTTTGTTTTTCAATGCTCACCACCCATATCAAGCTGGTTTTAGGCAGCAGCACAAGGAACTTCAGGATTTCAATTAATATTCAGTATTCCTCTCCCTAAGGAGTCGTGGTGTCATATTTCAGCTTTTGCTTTGTATTTCCCGTTGTCTTGTGTCTCCGTGGTTTTCTGAAGACACAGTTTAGGCAGAATCTATTTCTGTGGGGTTCAGAGTAGGAAAAATGTGCTTTTAGCAAAGACAAAGAGCATGAAAATAGGGAAAGATGCAAGAGCTAAAGAACCAAAAAGGGGAAAACCACTAGCAAGTAGGGTGTGATTGCTACCCCAAACCATCGCTTTCAGCCCAAAAATGTTTATAGAAAGTGGAATCTTAGTCATTATCTCTGGGGTTTTTTTGTAGCTAAGTCATTATATTTAACACAGCTTGAAGCCAGTTGTTTATACAAGTGCATGGGTCTAACATGGAGAACCAAAGTCTGCCAAAAGTAATTGAACCATAAAAGTCACTGAAGGTTTTCATGTTACACCAGAGGGGAAGAAACAGATATCAGCGCTGTATTCTAACAAGACAGCTGAAAAAGAAAGTTGGACATTTGCTGGTCATGTTTTCTTAGAAATGGTATTTCCACAATACTTCAAAGCAAACCTTTTTTTGTACTAAAGCCACTTCTAAAGCGACAGCAATCAAAGGAAGCAGGGTGAGACAACAGAGGCAGGGGGAGGAAGGACAGACCATAACATTAAATGAGATGTCCCCTTAGTTGGAACCTCTCCCAATGCTTGTTCCTTTAAATGCTCAGTTGGATATTTTCCTCCTAAAAAAGTTAGTTTTAGTAATCACTGACTTCTATTTTACTTTGAGTGGACTGTCTTTTGCAAGTCGTACCTCTCAAAGGCTGCATCTCCTAAGGGTGAGTGCTGGGGTGACTCAGTACAAACATGTCCTCTCATCAGGGAGTAAGAAGTGCCAGCCACTAAAAACTGAAAGAAGGGGACAGCAAGCAGGTCCCAGCCTGACAGCAGCTTCATCGGATGGTTTTCTTCAATTTCTGCCCATTTCAGAGGCAAATGAGAGGAAGAGAAAGGGAAGGTATTGCTGTCAAGAAAAGGTGACAAAGCAACTAATCCTGCAGCTGCTATGAAAGATGAAGAGTCCATGTCAGTTTTGCTAAGAATTGCAAAATTCAGTTTCAACACAATAAAGGAAGAAAAGAAAAAAAGGACAGAATAATTCCAAATATCAAGTTATACGGAAAAGCTTTGGGTGAACATGAAACTGTGATCTGAGAAGACAGAACTAAGGATATGAAAGTGAACCAACGGTATTTAGCCATTAAAGCTTCCTCTAAGATGTCAAAACCATTTTGCATTGGTTAGTTACTATATGGCCATCATACTCTATTTAAGCTGTTCAGGTCATTGTCTGAAGAGGGCAGCCAGGAAATCCAAGCTGCCCTCATGAAAAGTGTTCTTTATTATGTTTAAGTTTAGTTTGTTAAGACATCATTAAGCATTAGTCTGAGGAAAGCCACTACCAAAAGACAGAGGAAAAAAAATCAATCTTTTGGGTGGGAGAGGATTAGAAAAATATGAGAATGCACACAACATATAGTTCTTGTTCAATCAAAGAATATGGCTGAAAGAACACTGAGGAAGTAGTGAGGCTCAGCATTCTCACCCGAGGTGAGCTCAGCTATACCTATCTCATTCTTCATGGAAGTCAGTCCAGCCTTTGACTTCCACTGGCAATCAAGTCCAACCTTCAGTCATTGTTAACATAAGAAAGAGTGTTTCTAACATGCACTATCAATCTCCTTTGCTGAGTTTTAAGCCCAGTTTTTCTGGTTCTGTCCACAGAAGACATGAGGAACACATTCCCTTTCTCTTTGTAGCAGCCTTAAAATATTTGAAGACTATTATCATGCCTCTCCTCAGTTTTACCTCTGCTAAACAACTGAAATCCCATCACCAATCTCTCACAGGTTGCATCTTCCAGCCTTCTGATTATTCCTGTTGCTTTCTTCTGAAATCTCTCCAACAGTCCCTATTATCCCTCACATACACACATACATACACACCCCACACAACACACTCCAGCTGAGGCCTTCCTAAGGTTATTTGGGCCTGGAGGATTATTTCACCTCTTCCAGACAACACTCCCAGTAAAATGTTTGTCTGTTTTTCTGGCAAAGGCATGACATCAGTCCTTCAGACATGGCCAAGACGTGGCTGTCACATCCGCACATCTTGAAGTGCATACAGTTGTTTTATTCTTGCTATAGGTAATGCAACAAAATGAAAGATACCACCTACTCTTACCTTAAATGTTTGTTACTTAAACACAGAGAGGGGAGGGGCAGGAATGACATTTTATAATGATACTGGCCTCCGGCCTCTGCACAAGCAACATGAAAAAGTCTTCAGGGTTTCATCACCAAATTTATCATACCAAAGATGAAAAATGAGTGGGGAAAACTCACCCTAATTGCCTAGAACATTAAATCTTTTTGTTATCTGGGCATGAGACAAGATGATAAAAGAGCTGCAAACATCCCAGCTGGTGTAGCTGTCTGAAGAAAGCGCTTTGCTCCAGGTTGAAAGACCCCTCCCCACATGCCAAGATTTTGAAGAAGACCTGCTAACTCCTCCACCATGTTATAAAAGTCAGTTTTATGAGAAACAGAACGATGGGAAGAGGAAGGACTGCAAATGGATGACACTAATGAGGTGCTTAGGAGTCCAGGAACAGCCTTCAGCCTGGACTTGCTACTTTTCAGCTTACGCAATGTTTGAGTAAAAGTGTCAGCACTGGGGGAAAGAATATGACATAATCTATCACCTCCTGATATTACTGCACATCATTTTAATCAGAGAAACAGCCTGTGTCTGCCTGAAGTATTAACAGTGACAATATATACATAGCCCAGCTGACCTTATCCTTTCATGATAAAAAAAGGTTATGATGAGGAAACATTGCTTTGCTAATATGACAAATCAGTAGGTTGCAAAGAAGCGGACACATGACAAAGCCTAATTACAGAGGGCAGATAATAGGTTATAGGCTCCTTTCTGTCTGTCCTGAATTGGTACAGAAGTACTGGCAGGAAGAAAAAGAGGCAGAATATTTACAGGATGAGACACCATACAAGCCCTTCAAAATCAACTCATCTCAAAAGAATGACATGGATCTCTTAGGGCTTGGAAGTACCTTGGCACAGCTGCCAAGGATATCGCTCTCCCTCTTCCCCACGCATGGAAGCTGCACCTCTTCCTTATTTCAGCTGATGAGCCACTGTGGCTGAAAGTCACGTTAATGCAAAAGATCCCCATTTCTGGTTAGCATTTAAATGCCACAGCAGTTCAGCAGCTGAATCACAAGTAGTTCAGCCATGCACGCACAGTATTCACTTCAGTTGGCCATGAAGGCAGAGCTCTTAACCAAGTAGGGTTTGAAAGGCTTACCACTAAAGAAGCCTGCACAGAGCTTCAAGTAACTGATCTTTTCCTAACACCCTCCTCTTCTTTCTTTTTAGTTTATGGCATGATACAATTTTCACAGGACATAAGTGTTTCTCATTAATGATTTAGATATAATCATGCTGAGTGCTGTTTAAGTAGGAAAAAATCAAGTTCTTAAGGAATCTGATGCTTGTCAAGAAGTAGCAGTTATTTAGACATTAGCTGTAACATAGCATTCAAATATGCCAGGAAAAGTCAGAAAAAGGTAACTTTGACATTGCTAAGAGTTTACATTCAAAAGCTATTAGTCTACTCTTCAGATTGGCATCATATAAATAATATACTCTGTGAGAGGATGACATGTACAATTGAACGTAAATGAAAAAACTCCTGTTAATGCTCTCTCCACTTCCCTTCTTTCATTCCAAGATGCTCAAGGGGTGCTTTCAGCTTAACTATTTCCTAAGTAGAGAACTTAGTGACCCTTAGGCCAGCCTGGGGAAAACAGTAACTGGAGAGTCACTTTCTGAGATACCGAGATGACTTTCAGCACAGTCTGTAGAAGTGCAGGAAGCATCTACAAATGTATAAGAATGTTTTGTATTTCAAATTAGATGATTATTTCTGCTTTTTTTTTTCCTCCCTGCCTTTCCTGCAAGCTGTGGTTTTACAAAAACTTTCAGTTAACCTGTGTCTGGGCTGCCACTGAGAGGGGCTGATCTCATCTCTTATCCCTCATTTTCATGCCTGCCTTTGGGCCAACACTAGCATTTCTGGGCCACGGGGTGAGCCAGAGGAGGGCACAGACCCAGCTCACCGTGTACCTGCAGGAGCTTCTGCTGGTGCCCACGTAGGGCAAGAGCAAGGAAGGGAAGATGAGTTGGATCATGTCTTTTAGCAGCGGCCTACATTTAGATATAAAGCTATTGTGCAACAACAGTCTCTTGGTGTAGATGTCACACAACGGTTAACATCGGAAGGGACTTCTGCACATGGTCAAGTCCTATATATGTGCATACATATGTGTGTGTATATACACATACAGACACACAAATATACATGTACATATGCGACTTTCCTCATCTTGCTGTGGGTGGAAGCATGACAGCTATTGGGAGGCGAGCGGTGGGAGAAAACGTCTCCGTCTCCTGGGTCAGGCACTCGCAGTACAGCAGGAAGGCTGCAGCTCATCCCGAGCTCCTCAGAGAGGAGTCCCTATTCCTGTGGGTCTTCATTTGTTTGTGTTGGACTCAGTAGCTATGTGGAAGCAAAAATAAGGATGTTTTTATTATGCAGTATACTCAGTTTCTTGGAGCAGGCGTGACTCGGACATGGACATTCTGGGCTGCATAGACCATACTGTAACAAAACACCTGAAGGTAAAAAATGGTATATATTAAACACATATGCAAAATACTTCTGAGTAGTATATGTGAAATATGCTTAGGCACTCTACGCTGCTGAAATTACCGGAGGCAGTGTCACCAATAGCCTAAACGTTATAATTATTTTCAAATGGAAGCAATAGCTGCAAGTAGGCTCACATTTAGCTTTCTCCTCCCTGGGGCAGTGCATTCCTAGCAGGGGTGTTATCCTGCATCTCTGTGGAAAGCATTAGCTGCTCTGATAACAATGCAGCTCTGTGCTTTTAAAGACTACGAAGTAACCACGCAAAGAGTAGTAAAGTTCATTCTGAATATTTCTGTGAGAATTAAACAGTCCTGTAGTATTTCATGTTTTACATTAGGGACATTGTTTATTTTCCCTTCTGAAATTTGGCTTAAGGTCAATAAATACAACATCAGTAGAGATTTATTTTTTTTTCAACAAAAATAATGAAACAGTGGGCTACTACACCTACCCTTTTTACCCTTTTTACTTTGCGCTTCTTCCTGATAATTAAACAGAACAGACTGAAACTGGATAAGCAAATGTTATAATGGAGGAATGCACACAGTTATTCACATCTTACATTATAAGGGGACTTATTTAATTTTTTGATGTATTGTAACTCTCTGGACATTGTTCTCCAGGTGAAATTGAGTACAATACAGCTCCTTCTACACTTTTTTTTCCTAGAAGTATGGTTCAACCATATTATTCAACCCTTACAGAAACAGTAGTAATAATAGAAAATACATGCATATTCTTACACTGTCAGATGAACTTAATAAAACTATATATTGGAAAAATAGTTGACAAGTATTTTGATTTGTGCTGACATGTAACAACCAAGAGAAGTCAGTAATTTTTTAAAGTACCTCCTGGCAAGTTTTTGGAATCCACAGCACCATGGCAAATGAATGCAGTAAATAAAAATAAGTTTAAAAAAAAAAGAAAAAAAAAAACACAAACAAACAACACCCAAACAAGGAAAATGAACCCATACCGTTTAAGGAGGGAGTATGGAAAGGTGGAAAGCTTTGGTGCTTCCAGTATATGAGAAAATGGAAAAGTATCTGAAACGATAGGAAGAAACCTCTCCTGAAGACTTTCAGAATTCCCCTGCAATGGGTTATATATGGTATCATATGATTTCTAGTTGCTTATCTATGGATGTCTCTTACACAGTATAAATGCCTGCAGAAGTGTTAATGCAAGAGCCTACACACACATGCATTCATACAGTGTTCATAACACAGTTTTAAGCCATTGTGTTTTTCCTATCCCATGGCTATCCCACAGTGAAACCAATTCATCAGCTAGAAGCACTCTCTAGCTTTACTTTGTGCTCCTGTTTTCACAGCAAAATCCCACAGCTTCATCACGGACTCATGAAAAGTGGGCAGGCTTGCCTAAATTAAGAGGAAAAGAATCCAGTCCACTGCAAAGACCCAGGGGATATACATTACTCAGGAACCTCAGTGCCAGGGATGAGGCAGTGCAGTGCAAGAGTAGACATAGATTTGAGCATCATTTCACTGCATGGCTTCTCTCAGCCACCCTCCACTGACCCAAGAAGAGCACCTGGAGTATATATATTTTATATACACGCACACACATACATATATACACATCACATGTAGGACATTGGTAGTGGAATCGCATCAGAAAGGGGAGGAGTGATGGGCACCAGCTAGTCTTCTATGAAGAAGCTGGGTGGGGCCAATTGTCCCCAGATATATTTATGGTCAGCAAATGAGGCTGCCTGAAGAAAAAAATTTAGATGTTTCCACCCTCTTGAAACTGAGAGCCTGTGCTTTCTTGCTGTAGGCTTGCTGAACAGTATATGGTTTTATTCCAGAACTGCACTTGTAATACACTTTACTAGATTATTAGGTCAGACCTCACTACTTCCCAGGGAGAAGACTACTTGCAAATAAGTTTCAAGTCATGAAAGCCTATCAAAGATAGTATTTATTAATATCCTTATGAAGCGAAGAGGTATAAGCACCTATGTACTATATGGTTGCAGATACAAACCGGTTTCTTCCAAATCAATGTCAATAGTGAAAAGGAGGCATCTCCAGAAGGTTGTTCCCTGCACTTAAATTCCTAATCCCTGCCCAGTCCTTTAAATTTTGTTGTATCTAAGGTCTTTATCTGTAAGCGATATCAGCAGTTCCCTGGATAGTGAGGTAAGGAGGGTTGTGTGAATATCTACAACAGATCTCTTCTGACCAAAATCTGTAGCAACTTGTGGTGTTTTGCTAGGGATCTGGATACAGTTTTGGGGAAAGCACAGAAATATCTACCAAGGCTTGATGCCCTCATTTAGCTCTATCTCACCTTTCTGGTTAATACAGAATGTTAACGTAAACTCCAGCTGCTCAGCATATCATAAGCCCTTGTAAAGAACATGTAAATGCTCGCTTGCCTAACCTGAACAGCAAGCATGTGGTGGTCTACACTTGAGTGAATGTGATGTGTTTATCGATAGTGGTTTCTAATAAATGTTCGACCTCTCCAGCTCTCAATAATATTTAACTTACCTCTTTCAGTCAACAAAAACTATTTAGGTAAAACAATACAGCAATAATCATCATGTTTCAAACAATAATGAATCTTTCTGGGAAGTCACCTACAATAGGTAATATAAGCAAGATGTAGCCAGACAGCAATTACTCAGCCTGAAGCAGTCATGAACAACTATATTCTTTAAAAAAATAGCTTAAACTATTTTTAAGTCTTTGAACTATTTTTAAGACGTAATCAGCAACAGAAAATCAGACAAAGGCTGATACCAGTAAACAAATGTCAACAGGAAAAGAAATACAGAACGTGGGTTATGTACACTGTCTGCCACAGGGGTCAAGTTAACCCCAGGATGAAGGAGCTTCATAAGGCGCTCTGCATCTTCTAGGTCTGCAGTTTTATTTGACCTTCTGGCACATTATTAGACATACTTAACTCTCTGAATTTTCCCATTGGCTTCAATGCAAACACACACACACATATAAAGAACTTTGCTTGGTGGGGTCTCGTGGGCAAAACGCTATTTTTATAGGTGTTCATCTCCTACTGGAGTCATTTCAGTGCTGTTGCATGTTTACAGTTTCCAGCCATCTCTATGTAAATCTCTTCACTAAATGCTATGGAAATTATTGCTCTACTAAACTACCTGAGAAGGATAAATTTATATAATATATAATGTACTTAATATGTAATATAATAGAGTATATAATAACAACCAAACCAAATAAAAGTTTGGTTAAAAAACAGCCTTTAAGGAGATCAGCTTGCAATACAATAGTTTATAGATGGATTTCTGCTGAAGAAAGCCGTATTTCTCAATTATCTATATCTATACTTCCTGTCCAAATCTGAAGTATACTTAAAAAAAAATCAGGGTTTGGTAATAAATTCAAGCCACTGTTTCTCCCTGGACTTCCTTTCCAAATCCCAGATCCCTGATATTAGGATTCACGTTTAAATGAATTAGTAAATTATTGGCCTCTGATGTGAACCTTTTCCAAGGACAAAAGCAACAAAATTTTCCGAAATTCTAGCTGTAGTTTCCCATGTGATGATTCCCAAGCCACTACACAATCAGTTTCTTTTTCACTTTCTTCTGTCTTCAGAACATGTTTTTCTGTGATTTGACAGCACATTTTTTTTCTTTTTAAACAGCAGTAACAAAACTGATAATTTTTGGTTTATTTAAGAATAAGAACCTTAGTCACCCAAATGCAAGACATCTTAATTAGTAAGGCTCTGAGCACAGCAGTCTAAATAAAAATCTCACAGCTGAATGAACTGACATTTGGTATACAAATGAACTTATATGAGACTGATACGGCAAATTGCTCATAAAGCAGAGAACTAAAATTATACAGCAATGATCAGAAAAACATCACTAAGAATTTTGTATCATAAACCTCATTTTTCAAGAATCTGTCTCAGTCATGATTCCTGCATTGTCACTCTCTTTTCAAGGATGTTTTCACTGAGTCCCTTGAGCCTTCAAAGCATTGAAGTAGCCATGCAAAGATGTCCTGATAGACTTTTTTTGTAAGCGGCGAGAAAACTCAAATTAAGAGTACAACTAACCCACCTATCTATGCAAATCCAAAGAATGATCATCTTGTTTCAAGCCTCCTGAATCAATTCTTTTACTGCAGAATTATTCATTTTACAGGGTTGAAAGCAGGGAGGCAGACCGTTTGAGCTTTAGAGGTGACATTCCTCTGACTAAATGCCAATGCTTACAATGTAGTCATCTGTATCTCAGCTAGCTGCCCTAGGCTCAATGCACAGACAGTGGAGAAATTTAGGCTTCCTAAAATAGACATCTAGAACAGATCAGATTAATTACATCCTAGAGAAGCAGACTTCTATCCCCTGATTGTAAAGGAAGTCTACAGGGAAGGAGCTCAGCTGTAGACTTGCTCTCCCCTGTGTGGCTCAAGTCTGGCAGGACGTATCCCACTCTAAGTGCTTATCAGCTTTCACATGCCTTTAATGTGAAAATCTGATCCCACCTTTAATAAAATGAAAGTGAAAAAGAGCTTTCTCATTACAGTAAAGCTATTTAAATATAGTTAGAAAGCTGTTCAAAAAGGCGTGTTATATTCACACACATGTCTAATAGTGCTATTGTTACTTATCATTTTTATGTCATCTTTTTCCTGTGCTTAGCTAGTTTTACTGAGAACAGAAGTAAGAGAAGTATCTAGACCTACATTTTCTCAAGTACCTATTAACTGGCACCATTGGGAGCCACAGTGGAGCTCACAGTCTCCTCGGTTTCTGACTCCCTCAGCATGCACAGGAGGCTGCTGTTACAAGCACCAGGGACAGGCAGGACTTGTGAACGTATGATGATGCTTCGCTTCATATTCCCATTTTTTCTAGCACAGATGGTCCGAGTGAGTGCTTTTCTTAGTGCCTTGCAAGTACCAATAGTTGAGTCCTAATTTAGAAGTGAATAGATTAAAACATACTGTTTCTCCTCAGTTAGAAAGAACATTTCCAAATGCTAATCTTCAAGATTAGTAAATGCAACATTACTTCATAAAAATGCATTCTTGTTTCACTCAGCTTCCTCCTGTCACAGCCTCATCACGGGTCTTTTTCTCCCAGCCTCAAAATGCTCGTGTGAAAAACATAACAGATTTGACATACGAATGAAAGATTTCATCCCACTGTCCCAAGAGAAGGGAGGAGGGAAAGAGCACTTCTGGCTCATAGCTGTCATCTATGTATCAAGAGCAGCCAATGCGATAAGTCACCGCAAACGTAACAAAAATTGTTTTAGCAAACAGCACGCCTATTCCCTCAAATCCCACTGACAAGCAGGGTAAGGGTTTGCACTGCATTCAGTACCTTTGCTTTTCCTAACCTACCAACACCAGTTCAGCCATGTCTATTTAGCTCCAGCCCCTGCAGTACACTGAATAATGCAGTTATACATCCCTTCGCTACTCTTACACATCCCATTACTACTTGTCTACACCTGATGTAGATAAGCATTGATGCATTTATGTCACAAATCTTGTTACTATTTGAAATCATTCTCCTCTTCCATCAATGTCCAAGTTGGTTGCCCTCTGCTTCACTTTGCCTTTCGTTGCACATGTCAAGTTGCATTCTGTCCTTGAAGAACAGTGATTGAAAATAATCTGAAATTAAAACCCCTACATAATTTCTACCCACGGTCTTTCAACAAAAAAGCAGACCCAAACAAATTCCCATTGCCAAGACTCTGTCCTGTGGGACTGAAAATCACCATGCTGGAGCACCTCGGTGTCATTTCTTACAAGGGGGACTTTCTCAGCATTTGTCTTCTAAAGCAATTTGTCAGGATACTGACTCTATCATAATCTCCTCTCACATGAAAATTCACAACAGATGCAGGTACTCAATCAAATACAGAGTAAGACAAAGCAAAGAAAAAGGATGGCAGAAATTGTAGAGAGGATAGGGTACCTTCAGTCACAAATGTATGCCAGGTCCAAAAAATCTCCAGTATGGGGTAGGCTTTTGCTTAAGAACAAGCATAAACATAAATAATAATTAATATTAATATTTTGGGGTACAATACTTAGAAGTGAAGTGATTTCACTGTGGAGACAAACCAGTTCAATGTTTGCCAAGTCCAGCAGAAACATTGTCATCTTTGGACAATGTAGTTAGATTGAGCTTGTCCTACATTGCCAACTGCCCTGTATGAGTAGATGCTGATAGATGATCATTTGGAAATGTGTTTGGAAAAGAAGCTATCAGTCACGACCAATACACCACTTTAAATTTTCCGTTCAGAAGTTACTATTTTTAATCTAGAAACTGATAGCAATCTGGCCTAACAAGTATCTTTCTTAGTAAAAATTGTACAATAACAATACACCAAAAGAGTGGTCACACATTATTTACTTATCTTACATAATACACAGTTCTTGCCTTGAAAGATTCTGAAAATGGTTACATATATGAAGAAGGTAGGAAAAAACCTCTGGGAAGATAAAGAAGCTAAGGCAATACAAAACTACCCGAATCATTCCATTTGCTAGTTTAGCTAGCTTAATAATGCCATTTCTTAGTCCTCACACTTGGAACAGATGGGATGCAGCCCTCTGATCCTTAAATTGAAGAACATGCAACTTTATGCTGATGAAGCTTTTAATCATCCAGGACACACAGTCTACCCCCGTCACAATTTTAATTCAGTGACATAATTCCATGGTGCGATCAGATAAAGAAAGGCAAATAATGGCATTCTTAAAAGCCCAGATTCTAGTAATCTTCGATACTAGTTGCAAGCCAGCAGACAAGCTGAATGTAAAACAAGATAATGGCAGCAGACAATGAGAATTCTCACTCAGAGGGATCTCTGCTGGTGTTCGGTGATTTCCCAGCAGTCCTATTATTAGGGTCCCAAGTCCCTGATCCCTCTCTTATTAGTCAATGACAAAAATTCACTTGCCTAAAGGCAGAGGAAGAGTCATTGTAGACATGGATGCTATTTAAGCACAGGAAGGAGGCATCACTCTGATTGTAATGCCAAATTAAAAAATGAATAAAATTATTAAATGCTGTATTAGGTTTACTACAGTATAAATAATAATTCCATAGGAAAATGCACTTTACATGTGAAATCAGCAACCACTGAACATTTATTTTTCCAGGTGGCTTTTATCATTCTGTTCTTAACAGTTTGAAATGGCATTTTCCCCTTCTGCTTTGGACAACTTCCACGGGTGAATGTGGAGTATCTGTTTCCTCCTTACAAGAATCTCATTGGGAAGAAATTCTCACTTTAATAAAAGAAACAATGACAAAAGGAATTTAACATTTTCCTAGGTAGGTTTACCAGAAAATGTCCAATAATTACAGTTTGGGAGAATTATGCCACTAATAATGATTTCTCCAATCCAAGGAAAAACCTTCTTGTCATATCCTTTGTCTGCTTTCATGTATTATACCCTGACTGACTCTATTATCAGAAGGTACAGTTGCTTAATATTATTTTGTGCCTTTCTGAACCATGCAAAAAATCCTCTTTATTATTGACTGCAGCAAAACTACCCTGTGAAGTGCTATGGTACACATAGAGCCGTGCTTCGTTCCACCCCTCCCAGAGCTGATAAGAGCCTTCTAGAATTATACACATACTTTTAGCTGCTTCATTGCAGTGGGTGCAGCTGAACTGAACAGGGGAAGGATTATTTTGGCAGACTACTGTAATGAACTGATCCGGGATGGTCACGACCCCTATAGCTGGCCCCACTGAATGCAGTCAAAGAAAAGTGCATGTATGTCTGGAAAGTCCCAGCACACCTCACATCAGTGAGGTAACTCGCACAGCTCTTCTCCGCTGGCTCGCTGGGAGAAGAGCGCAGTCTGTAATTTTAATAGCAAATAGCATTACGTGACACTGCTCACATAAGGAGTACAGGGCGGTAAAACTGCAGGTGAGATGTTTGCTCGATAGACTGCTTGACAGAAGGGGCAGGTGAGCTAATCCCTGTAAACTGCAGTTCAAAAGTGGTGTGGTAACCTACACTATTCTAAAAATTAAGTTTCCCAGGTAAAGTAGATAAATGTTTGCTTGCCCCAGAGTTAAGGAGTGTTCCTAAAGCTACCTCAGTTGCAGGAGTTAAGATGAAAGCTTATAAACTAGGGTGACTACTGCAAAAAAGGGAAAAGATGCTACAGGATTCTTACATGCTTCTCTCTTTCCTATGCACTTCATTAAAGGGAAGATTATGGTTTTGTAGTGAAATCTTGGGAGTGTTGAGGCACTAGCAGGGCTGATGAGAGAGATGACCAGTGTACCAAAATCCTTACAACTTTATTATTCATTCCTTTCAAGCATTCAGGCAGACTAAGTCAGTTCTCTCCTTCCCTCTGCACCCCAAGCACCTGCCATTTCCAATTCCTATTCCTCATCCCATCTCACGAAGTCATTAGGGTTTTTATAGGTTATTAACATATAAAGAGCTGCCCTAGGGTACCACGTGCTCTGTACGTCACTGATGACAACTTGCCAGAAGGGCACACACTTCTTTGGCTATATATAGCTCGAGCTATAGCTTGAGCAAGGGCACATTCCGGCTATGTTGTCTCTAGGCCACTTTGGTCCTGGCTCCGCCGGGTGACAGGACCATCCAGATGATGCCTCCTGGCCAAGAGCTCTGCAGTCACACCTAGGCAAGCTGCATACCTTCATTTCATGTATCTTTACTTTTGGATATTTACATTTAGATCTTGCTCTGGGTTGTCCAGATTCTGACTCATGAAGGAAAGCACTTCGACCTCAGTAGGAAGCAGCCCTTCCCTATGGTGATGTACAGGGAAAGGGCTGGACTCTTTCATAAATACTGCTTCCAAGTCACCTCCCTGAAGGCAAAGAAGAACTTAAATAGTGCAAATGCAGACTGAGACTACTTAAAGCACACTCAAACCAAGCTAATGTTTGATCCCTGACGGGCAGAGTATTTTTTCTTTATTTGGTTGTTTTTCTTTAAAGCTAGCAGAGTGACAATCCCAGAACAGCTGGGTTTTTGTAAGGGCTGGTATGTCAGAAAACCTAGCCCAAATGACCCCAAGTCTCAAAGACGGATTTCACCCTTTGCTCTCACAAAGTACAATAAACTTCAGGGCAATGTGAGTTTGCACTTAGAGCCTGTAGATGAGCTGACCATAAACCAGAAAGGAATCCCCAAGTGCAAGTACAGCAGAGCTAGTCCCATAATGCTTAAAAGGATATTACTGTGGTAGGAAAAAGAAGGAGTTGTAAAGGGTTGAAGAAGTCTAAAAATCCCCAGACATCATAGATCTTCAAGACAGCTTTTGCTTTCCTTGTAATTTAATAAGTATATTTCAGCTGTTTCTCTGGGGGAGACAGTCACGTGGGCCTTCTACACATACCTGTAATTGCCCTTAGGATGCAGAGAATGCTGCTGTTTACAGGGAAGCCTTCAGCATAGCTTATTTTTTACGCTCAAATTACTTTTAAAAGTGACATAATTGGACTATAAGCAAGAGGACAGAAGAATGAGAGATCTGGAGAAGATGAGGTTTAAGGGATGGCAGCTCTCAGCAAGATCTTCCACATATGCAAAATCTAGACTCGGCGTTTTGTAAACAATAATAAAGGAGAAGATCCAAAGCGACCTGAAGGAAATTGCAGCATTGAGAGGCTGTGAGGCTCAGTCACTGCAGACAGACAGACGGGAAGAGCAGTCACCAGGAGACTAATTGGGACCTGAGTCAGGTGAAAATTAACTGTTGTGTCTTTTTGATTTGCTGGATACAGTTTGATCCAGATCGGCTGTGGGATCAGGCTCAGGATGTGGTTGTCACAAGGGGAAAGGTGTCTTGGTGGCTCCAAGCCACAGCAGTGCAGGTCGGTGGGAAAGCTCCTTTTGGGGACAGAAAGGTGGATGTGAGGTTGGCACACCTACACACCTCCCGAGGTGACTCGTCTCCGTGGGGCTCCCGTTCAGCAGACCAGCGTAAACACGCATGCAAACCCAAGCACTAATCTCACCCACAACAAATAAGATGATTCACTTATTTAAAGCTGAGCACTTGCATAAACACTTCTCTGAGCTCTAGGGAAAGAAGTGCAGGAGATCAAGAAGCTACAAAAAGTGAAGCAAGGACAGCAGAAAGTCCCAGAGAAGATGAAAAGTTCACAAGTCACAGGAACAGACAAACTTTCCCAGAGAGAGAACATCTCTTCCTTTCCCCAGAGAACACTTGTTTTGTTTATCTGAGGGTTTTGGTGTGTGCTTTCAGCTGTCTGCAAGTTTGGGGGCTTGTTTTCATTAATTTCTGAAGTGAGAGACTTTAGGGTTTTTAGCTTTGGGGTTTTTGGTGGGGTTTTTTAAGGCCTCCAACTGTTTGGGTTTTTTTTTTCCTTTTAAATGAGACCTTACTTGTTAAATATCCCTTTTTCCAGCAGAATTAACTAACCTTGGAAATAGGATTGTTTTTGTATCCAGGTGGGGTCCCACCCATCTGCACTCAGCATTATTCACACTGGCCCTCATCCAGAATTCTCCCCAAGACTCTTCAGGGTGGATCTCATTCCCATTAAGCTCCAAACAAAATGCCGTGGCCTGACCTAGCCTCTCTCTCCTTTCAGCTCTCCTGGTTCTTCCTGAAGGACCACAGTGCACCCACCATCCCCTGACTAAGGAGACTCACGGCTTTTCATGGTTCTAATGGCAAACACATGGTGCAGATCAGGCAAGGAGAACTCTATTTTCACAGAAGCTCCTCAGCCTGAATATCCCCCCGCCTTCCAAGAAGCAAATCTTTTCATTTTCCAAAGGGTATTCTTTGATAATGTTGTGGGTTAACAGAGTTGAAAATCAGTTAGCTCCTATTATTTTCAGGTATGCATTTTCTTCCGTCTGGATCTCCTACAGCCAGCGACAACATCCAGTAAGTATTGCACTCTATTTCCTAGCACAGACTTGGCTTACAAGGATAAATCCCACTCTCCACAAGGGGAATTTCTTTCGGTTTGATCTATGCTAAGCCCCAGCAGTAGAACAGCATCTGAGAGTGGCCCCTCTGCAGCTCAGCTCTTGGCCACCACTGCCCCAGTGATACTCTGCAGCCCTGATTCTTATCTAATGCCTTTGCCTGTTACATTATCTATCTTATTTTCAACTCCTGTCATTTTGTCATTTCCTCACTGCAGCCCACCCTGCTTGCAGGGCTGAAAGGAGGTCTTTTTGTTCAGTCTACGTGTACTCATGAAGCAGGAGCCCCTGAACAATGGATGACACAGGACTCACTCCTGAGGCCGATTCCTGCTGGCAGCTTCTGCTCTCCTGCTGGAGCGGGACCTCTTATGGCTCTGGCCCCTTAAAAGCCCTCTACCAAGCAGTTGTGCAGCCGCGGTGCCTGGGGGCCGGAGCTCATAGTCCACAGCTCCAGCTTCTCCTGGCCCCATCCCCTGCTCGGGCAGAGATGCTGGAGCTGATGCTGGCTCAACAGTGAGGACGGGCATCGGCGGCACGCAGCGGCTGACAGCACCATCTGAAACCACCCAAGGATGTCTGTTTGTCAAACCCTTCCCCTCGGCTGCCAAAATCCTCAGGGATGGCCCCAGCGTTTCAAGATGGACGATGCGCAGCATCGTTTTGGGCAGGCTCCTTTTAACTCGGTTTGCTGGTCTCTGGGGCAGGGGCCAAGAGCTGCAGCCGCTGCCCGGCCTAGTGCCCGTTCAGCAGCTGGGGCCATAAAACCTGTCAAACTGACACAGCACACACAGAGGAAAACCACAAGAGTCATTCTTTCCATAGCCTGATAGCCAACTCATGTGATTTTTTTCCTGACAGAGTAGATAACCATTTTGCTAAACGTATTTCACATTTTATGAGCATTTTCATTGCACCTGCTCTTGCACATTTCTTAGGGCATTTCAAGCTTCCTTGCCCAAATCTGGTACCAAGGTGGCTTCTGCCAAGAACTGGCTGGTTAAAACCCACAAAAACTGTAGATCATACCCTGCTGTTGGCCATCAACATTACCACTTGGAAGCTCAGGGCCTTAACCTTTCGCTTGACGGTGTAACAGTAAATATATATATTTATTAGCAATTAGCCATTTTTCTCAGAAAACCTGTGTGACAAAGGCAGCTCTAATATTTATCACCTATACATATACACACTCTCTAGGTATTTACCTGCCTGTATACATCCACATATGTATCTGTATATATCATATACACACACAAATATTTACCCAGGAAAGAAGTCAGAATTACACGCTAGCAATTCTGCCCGTCCTCATTGCTTCTTGCTCTCCCATCTACCTGCTAGCTAGGACTTTGCCTGCAAGGAAGCCAGGCAAGAAGTGACAACCGGTCACTGTACTGAGCCCTGGAAAGGAAGGCAAGTTGTACTTACTGCAGCTGGCAAGAAAAGGAGAGCAAAGGAATTTGAAAACAGCAGTGAACTTGGTGCAACAGTGAAACAAATGTAAGAACACAAAATGTTGTAAATTTCAGTAAAACTCCAAAGCAGACCAAGGTCAGTAGGGAAAAATCAAACAAACACACAAACAAAACAGTTACAGGGTGTTAATGAAGTTTTGCATGCTTAGAAGTGGGATGTTGCAGCTGATCGGCTGCCCCTGGCCACTGCATTGTAAACTTGTCTCCGAAAGAGCCCTAAATAGCCTGCGACGGCACGCACATTCCCACAAAGAATAGCAAACCGCTTAATCTGAGAAAGCTATGTTATTTCATAAGAATCAGAGAAGCCTGAAAACACTTCTTTATTCCCTAACATTTACGCGTGCAGAAAACACCTGGATTAATCTAACTGCATCAACTCCTCCGTACAAATAATGCTGAGGAGTAGAATGAGACTGGAGAGCATCGACTGCGAAAGGCTGAAGCTGCAACAGCTTGTGAATGATTTGCCAATGCCATTGAGATGTAGCGGAAGCCTCTTCCACCACTTTGCAATCACCATCTTTTATTAATCAGCCCAACAGCACACGGTAAAAATTGAGGTCTGCCTACAAAGCTGGGACGTAGGGGAAAAGCTCAGTCTTGGTTATTTTATTTTCAGCAAAACCTACAGTAGCTCCCATTGTTTGTTTGTTTTTCCCCCCAGACTAGACAGCATGTGGCTTATGGGCCACACTGATAGATGCGATAAAGCTCCTGCCAGATCTGATTGATGACGGCGCTAGGAAATGCTGTGAAGGTCACACTGTAATTCCCTCTTTGCATCTGCTCCTGGTAAGAAATGGTACAGAAAAAAAAAAAAAAAAATCTGGATCCACTAATTGCTAATAACAGGGAAATTCCCTCCTTACCTTGCCTTCTCTTCTCTTCCACTTTTTAACAGGAATGCCATAAGCATGTGTAACTGATGAGAGAAGAGATAAGTTTCAAAGAGACACTTAAACATACTTTAATGGACAAAAAAAAATATCCATCCACAGCAACTGGCCAAATATTGAGCCTTTATACATTTGAAGACAGTGTACGGGAGTTCAGCATGAAAGCAGCGTATTGAAGAGGTTCTACTATTTGCTCCTCTGCAAAACTGAGATAACATACCACTACATATTCTCTGCGGAGGAGGGCTATCTCTGATAATGTGAATACACGAATTGAGCTCCTTTCCCAAAGTCCATTCATTTTAAATAAACCAAGCAAGCATGCTCATTAAAAGCGTCTACCAGCTCAGGATAAATTCAGCAAGGCAGAACATCAGTCAGTCAAGTAGGACACCAAAATCTTGTTTTCCATAAATGTTTAGATGTGATTATGACAGTGATAAGAGACTTTGGGGAATTCACAAACATGATATAATCACAGTCCCCTAATGAATAATATATATTTAGTGCAACTCATACCAATTACCTCACATATACAAAGTGCTGTATTTCTTGGGGGTAAAATGCTGTTATCTTTGAGACATCAGCTACATTACAGATTAAACTTGAAACCACTTGTGTACTCTTTTCTGGCACTTATTATTAATGGATGGAAATATTTTTTATTCAGCATTTTGTACTCATAAAGATTTTGGCACAATAAGGCCATCACCAACATCTGTCCTAGAGAAAGACAGCCTTTATCACTCGGCTTAAAAATACATGATGGCAGAGAGATGCTGGCAGCAGAAATCCCCCAGACAGTCAAAAAATCCCACCACTATGTCACCATGAAAGGAATAATGAACTGATTTTTTTAAATGTTTATTTCTTTTTCAGTTTAGGAAAGAGATGTAAAGAAGACAGTCCTATGCAGTTTTGCTTATTTTACTGCCAAACATACATCATCAACTTCTAAGATACCACTACATGCAAAAAGCAGTATCTATACAAAATCAAACCTATAAAAAAAACCTTCTTCTTTTAGGAGTTTCCTTCCTAGATGTCTTGATAGCCACTAGTAAAATATACAACAGATATTGATTCATCCTTTTCACAGCCCAGTGTATTCTCCCCAGGGCTACTCCAAGAGAAGTGATCACCACCAGCTCCTGTGGACCTTGCTGTGTGTTAAGGGTGCTCAGCACCTGGAGCAGCCAAACATTACCTACTATGCACCGTATGTCATGAGCAACTTTCTGTTAAGGTGGCAGAGGAGTAATGGATGGCAGACAACTCTATTTTTCTGCTGTTCAGGATTTCATTTCTTACCGTATCTCTGGAAATGAGGGCTTATGTCCCAACACGTTCATTTGTTATCTGCTATGAGATGTCCCCCTTTCCACAAACCCCAACTATGTTCCTGAGATTCTATTCAGTAGCCTTACTAGCATCAGCATGTGTTTCATGACCTGGAGAGTCAAGACTTAACTTTTAATCAGGAAGTGAGAGCAATTTAATCTATACATAGTATTTTACAGTGCTGTTGCATACGCAATACAAGACCTTCACGTATAGGTAGACAGGTAGGTGCCGCCTGACAGCCATGCCGGTGTAACCCCTGCACACCGCAGTCAGTCACCTCCGTGCAATTGCAGCTATGTGTTTTCCTACCTGCTCGTAGTGTTGAAAGACTATTCTCGGTATTGCTTTATACACACACTCCTCCAAAAGACATCTGGTATAATATTAAAAAAAACTTAAATTTGCTGTAAGGCCAGCTTAGGATGCTTCATAGTAGAAGAGCTAACTGCTCCTAAATGCCAATAGATGTAGAACAGGAGTACATTCAAGACTGAGCTTTTTCAGTCCTGGTTCAGAGTTCACAGTGACCCTGCAGTCCTTTGGTTGACTTCCATTTTTCTATTGGTTTTGTTGAGGTTGACTATTAGAGGTCAACTGGGAGCCTCGGAACATTTTATATTAGGGCCTATTAACCTGGAATAGTATCTACTGAGTGTGTAACACAATCACGGGCTCAGCCCAGACAGACAGTTCCTGTGCCAGATGAAACACTGTTATTTGTCAATAAACTGATGAATCAGAGGAAATTCAGGGTCATACCAGTAGCTAGGTGTGATTCACATCTAAACCAAGCTGAATTGCGTAACTGCAAGGGATGCATAAATTAGTTGAAAAGTTGACACAGCAGGCTTTAGTGTGACTAAAACCATAATAACATAGAGTGAACTACACTGCACAGGAGTCTGGAAGCGCAAGTCCTTGCATCCCACCCTCCCACTTCAGCGAGAGATCTCTTGCAAATGAATATAAAGCACTTCCATTCCTCCTCGTCGCAAAACAAAGAGCACAGCTTTGAACAATGCAGTTAACCAGGCGGGCTCCTGGATACCACACTCCCACTGACTGACGTGTCAGATACGAAACCTGTGAAAATGGACGGAAATTAAATTGGTTGCTTCCAGATTGCATAAACCAGCCCTGAACCGCTGGCTCTTTGTCCTGGGGCAATGTCTTAAGGAAGTCTGCAGCGAGCAGCAGGACAAGACAATTCCCGATCTGACCTTACAGCAGGTTCTCTTTGCACCACTGAAAGGAATAGGACAATTAGCCATATGTATACCGAATACAGCCTGCCCTACTGAGATTTCAATCTATTTATTTTTTTTTTTTTTTAAGTCTCTGACAGCATCCCTTCAGTTTTGAGAGGTTCAGGAGATGAAAACGAAAAACCTCTCCACTAAGATTGTAAGATTTTTAAAATAGCGCGAGTGGCTGACCTATTAACGTGTCTTTACATTTTACCCCTCCTTGTTGGCACTGCTTCAAGAAACACTGCAATTTCAACCCCAGAGATCTTCCAAATCCCTTCATCTAAAAATCTACCTAAGACCCAGGAACACCACGTAACACTGAATTTTGCCGACTTACTTCCTGGGAAACACCAAACAGGGCCACGTATCACCAACGGCAGTGAATATCGGCTCATTGTTCTGCACGCAGGCTCGTGTCACTGTGCTCATCGGGTATCCAGACACACAAAGAGAACTGTGGATGCTTCTTTTCAGAAGCCATTTCAATTCTTCTTAAACCCATCTGATGCCCTATAGCCCCAGAAAGACAGGACTGCTCTCCCTCGGGCTTTAATGCAGGATTCGCTCCTCTTCCAGCCCAGTTCCAAATGGAAAAACGGATTGTTCAAAAGGAGAAAGTAATTGTGCAGCTCTTCCTACAGAAACCACCAGGAGGCATAAGGGATGACTGAAGGGCACCAAGTGCCCATATAGGAGAGCGCTGATGGATGGATCCATCTGGCTGTCAAGCTGTTCCCTTGTCCCCCTGCACCGACCCTTCCCGGAGAAGCAGAGAGAAAGAACTTTCTAACACTGCTATTTTCACCAAAGAACAAAGTGGCCCTGTAACACTGGGAGTCAACAGCGACAGAGCACCTGCCAGGGCGAGATACTACTTACGGAAGATACTCCGAGAGCCAACCTAAGCGGTGCTGTGACAATTTTTTCCCCCCCGTGGAACAAAACAAAGAACCGCACAAAGAACAGCAGAATCCACCGGCTTAGGAAGCCCTGGACCGCGGTACAATATTTGATCGGATCTTTCTGGCTTTGAGAAGTACTTTTATAGTACTCAGATCTCAGCTGAAAAGCTCGGTCATTGCAAAGGTACGAGAAATAAAACAGACAAGGACACAGCAAGTGTTTGCATCAAACGGGTCATATAGGATCCAGAGGGGAGATTAGCTCAGTACTTCTCTGTTCCTGACATCTGCCTCGTCTTGCCTTTCAGAAGCGTGCGACCATTCAACCGCACTGCCTTTCCGGGCAGGTGACCGCCTCGGTTTCCCAGGGGTGCCTGCCTGGATCCCTTCACCTCCTGCGACTCCAGAGCTCGGAATTTAGAAAGCGACGTCTGCTTTTGGCTGTTGCTCTGGTTCTTTTGCCGCCCATTATTTTCCTACCGGCTCAATCTTTGGCAAGTTTCCCCCACCCTCCCCACGCAAGACACACGCGCGCCTAGAGCCGACAAAGTTAAACCCGAGTTTCCAAAAAATCCCTCAGTGGAAGAAATCAAAATACGTCGCTGTGAACTGAACGGCCGCCTACCAATCGCTGGCTGCTTTGGAGTTTTAACCTCTCTGTTAAACAGGAAATAAAAAGGAGGGGGTCGGACGGGGAAGCCAATGGGATAGATCTGGAAGGATGGTTCTTTTCGCCTTTGCCCGTACTGAATCCAGGACTGTAACATGATGCAATCTGGCGGCTAGGATGAAACGGGTTCAAATGGCAAGGTCTGGAGAGAGACCACCTCTTCCCACCCTGAAAGGTAGAAAATAACGAAACTCTCAGCTGTACAAAGCAGCGGCGCGGCGGCCAGGCTTGCAGCCTCTCCCCGGGAAGGGATGCGGGGTCGGGGACGGCAAACGGAGGCTTTCACTCCCCGGCATCTCGGCCGCGTTTTTGCCTCGGCCGAGGGGGACGGCAGCCGCCGCCTGATGCTCGGGCTCCCTCGCTGCTTTTTCCATGTGCTTCTCCCGGCCAAGAAAACGAACGAGACTTTTTATTTTTCAAGCTTTTTTTTTTTTTTTTTCAGCCACCCCACAGCCTTCCTAACACGGGGCTGCCTGGGGCGGCAGCGGAGCCTCGGCACGGAAAAGAAAAAAAGAAGAAAAAAGAAAAGCCCCTTTCCGAATCCAGCCCTTCTTGCCCTCCCTTTTTTCCTCCCTCCCCGCCGGCCGCGCTCGGGAGAGCGATGCTGCCGCCGGCAGCGAGCGGGGGCCGCGGGCAGGGCCGGGCCGGGTCGGGTCAGCCGCTCCTTTGCTTTTTGCAGGTGCCGGAGCGGGCCCCGCGAGGAAGCGCGCTGCCGGCCTCGGCGGGAAGGGGCCCGGCGGAGCAGCCCCCCTCCCCGGGGCGTGTAGGGCTGCGGGGCGTGCTGCGGCCCGGCCGCGCTCCCTCCGCGGGCCCGGGCTCCCGCCTCTGCCCCGCCGTCAGGGCCGCGGCGGGGCCTGGCGGGGCCGAAAAGCCGGGAGGGGCCGGAGAGCTTGGGCCAAAAGCGTGCCCGGGGGTTGCTAGGTGGGAGTGGGGGGGGGGGTGTCCCCCCGGAGCCGTTAAGATCGTTCCTTTCTTCTGGAAGTTTCCGCAGGGCCCGTTTCCTGACGTGGCGACCCGCCGACATCCTCCTGCCGGAGGGACGTAGGAAATGTTTCTCGCCGTTTGCAGCGAAAGCCTCCTCGCTTACTAGTGAAGGAAGGGGCCCTGCGTGCGCCTGGGTGTCTGTCGGCCTGGCTGTCCTCCCGAGCAGGCCTTTCTTCTGGAGGAGGGGCTGCTGAGGGGCTAACGGTGACAAACGTGCGGACCGAGGGCGTAGGTCCGTGGTCGCCAGAGGTCTGAGCTGCGGGACGAGGTGTAGGTACTTCTGGTTCTTCGTTTGCTTGCTCCTCACGGATGATGGCAAACGCCTTCGACTAGTTGGGAGGAACTGTGTTACTCGCAAGGCTTGGAGAACTTCTGATTGATTTCTCTATAACCCTCATCTGCTTTGTTTGAGTAATTAACTTCTTAGATAGCACCACAGGCCTAACACGCAGTTTTTGGTTGCTGCTGCCTGTGTACCAGTCAGGAGCTACTTTTCTGGCCCGTTCTGTGTATCGCATGCAGCTGCCTGTGACTCAGTTTTTTTGCTCATGGACCACTTGGCTCAAGTGATGTAGCCGGAAAAAAACATTGTCTCGCCCAGATGTAGGCTGAAGCTTGCTGTTGCATTTTATGGTGATTAGTTGGAAGTAAAGAACAATGGCAGCCGGTGGGAGTTCCGGTTAAAGCATTTATAGACAAACTGAGCTTTTCCGACACTAAAATTCTTAGAATTGGTTTGTGTCTTGATGATCTGTGCAGTGTTTGTGTTGCTTGTTGTTTAATAGACATTGTTTGTAGTGTTTGCTTAATTAGAATAATTGAGTTACGAATTGCTGAATAATGTTACGTTTTAGGTGTTGTTCTAAGTTCAGTAGTTATTCAAATCTCTGGCAATTTTAAGATACCATCTGTAGCTGCCAAGTAAATTGCTGTACAGGTGGATGTTTGTGGGGATGTTTGTTTCTATGTTGAAAGCTGAGGTGGGGTGAGAAGGAAGAGGTTGTAGGAAGAACAGCAAGATAATTAGCAGGTTATTATATTTATTTATAAAAGGTTGCTCATGTGCCGTAGGCACAGAACAGAGAAGGGAGGAGTTATTTGTAGTCTGAAAGAGTTTTAAAACAACAACAGAAAAAAAAAAAAAAGCCAATGGCAAAATGTTTTTGAGAACAATAATTATTTAGAAGAAGGACAGGTAAGAAACTTGTATTTGTACTTTTCCAGTTGAAGAACTTATATCTGGCACATTAGACAGAGTTTCATTCGTTTATTTGTTTGTTTGCATTTTGAAGTTACTGTCAATGGAAAAATAGGCATAGTGAGACTGGGGAGAGAAAGAAGCAGTGAATGTCTAGCTGGCTTTTTAAATGAGACAAATATTCCGAAGACTGGACATATTTGGTGAGGGAGTGGTGTTAATTTAAAAAAAAAAAAATTTAAACCTACTTTGACTGCTCAGCATTTCAGGATGGAGGAAGAAGAGTTTTGAATGAAAGGAGTTGCCTGGAAATAGAATGTGTTACAGTCTGTCAAGGCATTTGAAGAGACTTTATAAATGTCTCCAGTTAAAAAACAAAACAACAACAAACCCCGCATGTATAGATACACACCCCATCTGAAGGAAGGGCAGAAAGGTCTTCCATTGTGTTTCCGCTCTCCACATTTTAAAAAGAGTTGTATTCTTTTGGGAAGTTGATGGGGAGCGGAATTCCAGCTAGTGTTTAAACTCAGACTGCGGTATTGTATGGTGTTTGTAGTCTTGGGTGATGACTAAATAACAGGAAGTCCAGAGAAGTTCAGCATGTCTCACTATCAGCAATGCAGCTGCATGGTCCTGAGCTACCATTCTGCTGCTCTGTAAGTTGTCTGAAAAACAGCTGAATCTTGTTTTGTCAGAATGCATGTAGATGTGCCCTTAGGAATCTACTGAAAGTATTTTGTCTTTAATGTGGGCTTCATGTTTTTTGTTGTAAATGGAAATTCCAGGCTTCTGGGTTGACCTTGCGCGTTTCTGTTTCAGGGGCCCAGTGATTATGACTGCTTTTGCCTTGCCGTCCCCGTCTGGTGACTTGTGACTCTTCACCAATCACGGCGGAATCCATCAAGCCCACGCTCTGCAGGGTTGTCATCTACCTACAGAAGGAGATGTCGGGGGACACGTGTCTAACCACCACCCTTTGTCCAGCTGCAGGGCCCAAGCCCAAAACTTGCAGCTTCAAAGGGGGCAGCCTTGGTAACAAGTATGTGCGACTGAATGTTGGGGGCTCTTTATATTACACCACAGTACAAGTACTGACCAGGCACGACACCATGCTTAAGGCCATGTTCAGTGGCAGAATGGAGGTGCTCACAGACAAGGAAGGTAAGGGAATGTCTTTTGTTGTTGACAGTCCTGTAAAACAACTGGGTTTTGGTGGAAGTCTTTTAAATATCTTAAGACTATGCTCAGTTAAGGATGTAGGGAAAGATATATTCCAAAAATAGCTTGGACATTAGGCAGCCAACTCCCATTGGCACTACCAATCCTCTGTGCTTTATAAAAATGTGTTCTTTTGTTACTAAATTAAACTAGCGGAAGGACTGGTTCTCTTTCCTATGATCACAGCTGGTATGCAGATTGTTGATGTTACGAAGACTGAACAGACAGTATGTGGGTTGTTATTTATGTGGTGTCATGTAGTGGCATCATTCAAAATGCGTACATGGGGAGGGACATTCAGTTTTCGTCTTTAAAACTCGGAATAGCCTTGCTTGCTATGTTGAAAATTCTTTTCTTCCTCCTCCCAGTAGAATGTTCCACTTGTGGCTTACAATACTGTGACAGTATTTAGACATCACTCAAACAGTATGTCATCTCCTGCTCGACACTGAATGTTGTCATTGTAAAAATCCATAATACGTTATTGAGCGTAGAACAAGTAAGACTACCAATATCAGCAACGGCTATGAGTGCTTTCATTTTCCTCTCTTTTGTAGTCCAGGGCAAAATGACACCTCTAGGAATGAGAGTTGTGGCACTGTGGAGAAGAGGCTGAGAGAGGTTGGCAAGTATTTAGCCGCTTGGTATTTCTGAGCACTCTTATGCAGAAGCTCTTCTGCATGCCCAGATTACATCAGTTCAAACTCAATGCACAACAGCGTGTTTACTTAAACTGAAATAACTCCTTGTGGATTTTGCGTACCACTTAAACCAAGTTCCCGTTGAGCAGGCTGGGTCTTGTTGAGTGTTACATACAACTAAATCCATTTAGTCCAGCAGTTCTGTATAAGAGCTTCAGCCTGAATGGAAAACAAGGTTCACGTTCTGACAGCTACAGCTGGAGAATCTAGTAGTGGTTTAGCTTATTTTTCTATGTTGTTTTCTGTACCTAGGTCCCAGAAAAACACTTTTTTGCCTGCCTTCCATGTTATGGAAGAGGGTTTGGCGCTGTATTAAGCCCTGTGCGTGCGTGTGTCCTGCACTGCTATTGTTCGCCAGCAAGTCAGACATCCTGTTTCCTAGTGAATGAGGCTTCAGGGATGTTTTAGAATTGCAAGAACTGTCTGTTGACTGCTGTTTCCTGTGCGGCATCGCCTGCTCCCTCCTGTCCTGTTCCTTGCTCCTATTTGGAGACTAGAACAGCTTTTTTCCCATACTGGGTTTTCTGGGCTAGTCTACCTTTTAGCATCTTCGGAACACTTCTGTCTCTAACTACGAACAACAGCAGAAGATGTGGTTGGAAAACTGCCAAATCCTCCTCATTAGGCCACAGAACTTGTCCCAAATCTACTTGTTGCAAACATTTGTGAATTCTCTCCTCTAGTCTTTCCTTGGCTTGCTTAGTGATAAGTTGCCAATTGCCCAGCATTACACTGTAGCATCAGTTTATTCCCACACAAATACAGCACACCTCCTGTTTGCTGGGAATATGACAAGCCTCTAAAGAAAAGCAGCAACCTATCTAACAATAAGCTTTTTTTATTGCCCCCGCCGCCCCCTTAAGTTCCACTGTCAGTTTCTGCTCTGTAACCAACTTCAATTTGCTCAAAGTCAGTAAGGACTTCCACTGAATGAAATGGGAAAAGTATCATGTGCAGTTTCAGGAAACATTAGGCTTATTTAACCTCTCCAAGGAGCTTTCTCTTGCCCCCTAGTGTTAAGGTGATTGAAATGATGCGATCGTTATTTTTCAGGCTGGATCCTTATAGACCGTTGCGGGAAGCACTTCGGAACAATTTTAAACTATCTCCGAGATGACACTATTGCACTTCCAAAACACAGACAGGAGATCAAAGAGTTGATGGCAGAAGCCAAATACTATCTCATTCAGGGCTTAGTGGACATGTGCCAAGCAGCCCTGCAGGTAAGAAACAGAAGTAGCCTGTAAAGTTTTTTTGGTGGGTGTTTTGCTTATAAAATTTGTTAAGACAACTTGAGAGAGTATTTTGTGGCCTTAGAGACAGCATCAAGTCTTAGATGCACAAGACGACCTGCAAAGAAAATGAGATGGCAGTCAGTTAAGTTGTAAGAGCTTATCCAGTATGTTTATCAAAGCCATAGTTATCCTTGCTCTGTATGCACACCTGAGATCCTGTGATGCTTTGAATAAGAGATGAAATGTTTTCAGACCCATGTGCTATCATGGGACAGCCTTCCAGGCCACAGGTGCCTGTGCTCTGAAGTCATTTAGTGCAAGTAGTGAGGCAGCTGCATTTACCAAGGGAGCTATTTCTTTGTAAGAAGAGAAAGATTGTCCCCTGGTTAGATTATATGAATCTAGAATGTGCAAGACATAAGTTTGAGTTCCTGTCATTCTGGATATGTCTGGTGTGACAATGGGTAAATCATTTCCCTTTCTGCTTCTGTTCAGTTGTCCAGCTGCCCCCTGACAATGGGGATAGTAGCACTTTTCTGCTTCACAGGTATGCCAGGAGGATGAATAAAGTAGAAACTGTACTGACAATTTGTCATTTAAATAGAGGGACTGATTCTTTTCCGTTTCTTTTTTTAATATTTTATTTAGGAAATAGATAGTGAATTAGTTCCTCTTGTGTGAAATGAAATAAAAGCCAGAAATTTAAAGGAAACTGATTGAATAAAGATGATTATTTTGAGCATATGTTTTAGAAGGCCTTATGGCATTTGTCTAAATTTCTCCCAAGTTATGTCACTTCTAATTACATAATATTTATAGGCAGAATGGGTTTGAATCTTTGAAAACATGGTAACTTTTTTGCTAAGTTTGAATCGTAATGGAGAAAAAGACCTATATGGTAAGCACTGAGTATTTTAAAGACTTTTCTTCATACCAGTTTTGCAAATATGTAAGCCCATCGTAGCTGTATTCACTTTACGAGTCCTTATGCATTCAGCTGATTGCAATCAGCTTGTTCTGCCAACTTTTTAATAAGGTTAGCCCAGATGCAATATATATAACTTATTACTAGTCTCAGCATTGTGAAGTGAAAGTTTCTTGCAGGGCGAAACTTAGTAATTCATAAATGCCTCACATACTAGGTTCAACATGCTTCTTGTATACCCTGAAAGAAATGCAAAGCCACAGTGACAATTTTCCTTCCGGTTTGGAATTTAAAACCTTTCTTCTAACAACAAAATGTTCTAAGGCTTTCCTATTAGCTATTGAGCTTTCCTTAATTTGCTACATGAGGAAGCTGGAGTCACAGGCCGTGCTACATGCTCTCGATTGTTGCTTTTGTATCACAAGGGGCTGAAGTCCATTTCGGTGACATGCTGTTCTTTCCAATTGTTCAGTTCACAGTGGCTGATAGTCTTACATACTGCAGTGTTTTGAGTTGATTAAAACTAGTGCAAATTCTTACTATCCTTTTCTTCAAAAAAGGATAGAATAATAAGCCCACTTAAAGCAAATATGACTTGAGCTTAGAGTCCTTGCTATAGCTAAGAAGGACATTCACCTGCATCCCACTGTTTCAATTACTGCTGCCTTCTGGGGATAAGAAATCTCTCCACTGTATTTGTGGGTTGCAGATCAAGGTAATGCTGTGTGGTTACTATAGCAACACAGAGGTTTTTGGTTTTTTTTTCCCCTTGCATCACAGGATTTGGGAATATGGCTGGAGGGGTTGGAGAAAACAGCAGCAGCAGATGTTATCTTTAGTATTTATCTCCCTCGAGTTTATTTCCTCTCTCTCTCTTCTTTCTTTAAAACAGGACAAGAAAGACTTGTATGAACCTGTCTGTAGCATCCCTATTATCACATCTCCTAAAGAAGAAGAGAGACTGATAGAATCATCAATGAAAGTAACTACCTTTCCACAACTATCCAGTGAGAAACTGAATTTTTGCTAAATGTATTCAAACACAGAACTTACCTTTTCTGCTTTTTCTCTTTCTCTCCCAATAGCCTGTTGTTAAACTGCTTTATAATAGAAGCAACAATAAATACTCCTACACCAGGTATGTCAGGTTTTTTTCCCCCACTGTAATGGGAAAGTTTCCCTTTGACTACGGGACTGGAGGAAGATATGGTACAACCTGTTTGGGTGGGGTTTTTTGTTTGTTTGGTTCGTTTTTTTGCTTACAGTGGTGCTCTTCTATAAATTTGAGCCCAGTTATTTTTGACTGATGTGAATCTAAATCGGGGGAGAATGCAATAAACTGTATCTGTTGAAGTTCAGTGTACAGTTCAGTTGTGTGAGAAGAAACAAGGACAAGAGATAGGAATGATGAGGCTATTAATATTGGCTGGAACTAGATGTGACTTGGGTAATGCAACACAAACTGGCAAGCAGAGCATTACCTTGTCAATGCAAAGCTAATGCAGCCATGATCCCTGCCTTGTCAGTTTAGCAGCCATGATCCCTGCCTTGTCAGTTTAGCAGCCATGATCCCTGCCTTGTCAGTTTAGCAGCCATGATCCCTGCCT
>JANZLQ010000056.1:35488516-35498875 GCA_026212715.1 Elanus axillaris
TGTCAGTTTAGCTGTGCTTTTGAGTCTGCATACAGCTGTGCCAGCACTCTTTTATTCTGACCTACAGACATTCTTGATGTTCCAGCACCTTCAGTGCCTTTAAATGAATTATTTGGTTACAAAGAACAGTATCTGTTCTGCTCAGGAACAACCTAGTTAGGGCCAGGGCAGTAATCTTCTGGCTTTCCTCCTGTATAAAGTAACATTATTTATTTAGTTCTCTCCTGCAGCTATCATGATCCCTTTGTTATGGTGCTATTAGAATGGCTTTGGATTTTCCCAATCCAGTTGTTGAAGCGATGCAAGTAATCCTTTATGCTATGCCGAATCCTTATTTTTAGCCTTTTCAACGTGAGATACAATCTTGGAAGCTTTTTTCTCAGGCAAACTGATGGTCTATCTGTCAGGGAGATGGATTCTAACAATCATATTTCAGGTAGTTGGGAAATGCTACCTGCGGGAGTGCTGAAGAGCAGCCTGTTTTTCAGCAAACTGCGTTTGTATTTGCCAGTCGCATTGGACTCCTCCCTGTTACCCTTTAGCTTACAGCAGTGATGCTAAAGCAAGCACAGAATAGCATATTAGTCACCATGGGTCTGGAAACGTAAACGTACTAGTAATGAGAGCAACAGAATCCAGGATACCAGGAGGTGCTGGTATCTCAGCTAGCTGTAGGGTTCTAATTATTCCTTGCGCATGAATCTGCATGCCTTGATGGTGTTTAAATGAGGCATCTTTATTTAAAATTCCACACTGGCTGCTAGCAAGCAAAGATTTTTTTCCTTCTATTCTTCCTAATCAACAGTATAAAAGGAGCTTTCTCAGTTATGTTGTCAGTATTGTCTAGTAAGAAATGGATGAAGGCTTCCACATTCTTTTCCCAGCTCTGCCATTTGATGGAGTCTGGGACTTGTCACTGGCTGAATCGCAGGTTGCTTTATCAAATGGTTCTTGTGAGCTGAAGGTTTTGTCTAGTTGCACATCATTCTTTTTTGATTTAGGTCTGAACAGAAACACTTCTCAGACTATCTATTTTATGTAAAGCCCAGTTGGCTGTTCTTCTTAGCAGTGTCTTGTTTCACAAATATTTCATAGCCTTCCCGGACCACGTGCAAAACTTAAGATACTGCATACAAAAGTACGACGTCATGTCTCTGGGTAGATACTTGGCAGCAAGTATGAACCCTGAGCTTATGGGTCCACAGAGTAAGCAATTTCACTGTTAAAGCTAGCAAGGTTGGCTTTGTTGTCTAGGCAATAATACGTTCACCAATTTCCACATATCTGCACGTAATTTCCCAGCCACCTATAAAGGGGCAGAGTACTTATTTTCAATACAGCTGCATTCAAGCTGATGTAGGGCTTTTAGTTTTGGGTTGTGGGGTTGGTTTTTTTTACTTAATCAAATTGGACATTGATTGGCCATGATGATGTTAAAGGATTTTAAATTTTAAGAATAGCTTTCTGACAGTTTTACTTGACTTTAAAGCTAGAATGAAGTGTATATTTTTTTTTTCTCTAGAACATCTAGATCTTGCTTTGAAAAGTAATTAAGATCCTACATTGCATTGGCTGTCAGTAAAACTTAAGTTTCCTGAATTGTGTTCAGGAATTTCACCCTAGAAGTTTGCATATGCTATCACTAGTGTTATGTGCAGAACACCTTGCTTTTTAGCTGGCCTTCTAACATGCATCGACTCTTCGGAGTTCTGCTGTTACTAAGCTAAAGAGAATTGTAGTTAGCATGTGATTTAATCATCTTGAGTGTCAGTCAAAAGATAGTTGTAGATAGTCGATGTAATGATTTGGGGAAATTGTGCTGTGGTTATTAATTATATAACTTGACCTCTAAAAGCTGGTATGTTTGCTCATGGGGATCAGAGCATCTTATTTATATCTGAAATTGGCTATTACCCTGTCTTTTCTTGGTAGCATATGGCAGTGAGTCACTACTTATTTGTATTCTGCAGTTAGATCAATCCTTAAAACTGTGATGAAATAGGCATATAAATTCTGTAGAGATGGCCAGCTGAAAAACCGCAAAAACTATACTCCCTCTTCTGTTGCTGTGTTACAGTAACTCAGATGACAACTTACTGAAGAACATAGAGCTGTTTGACAAACTCTCTCTCCGATTCAACGGCAGAGTTCTTTTCATTAAGGATGTTATAGGGGATGAAATCTGCTGCTGGTCTTTCTATGGACAGGGTCGGAAACTTGCTGAAGTCTGTTGTACCTCTATAGTGTACGCTACAGAGAAGAAGCAAACCAAGGTAATGGAGTTTTACCCACCTGTCTCTTACGGTTTAAAAAAAAAAAAAAAAGGTTGAATATACATGGCAGAAAGATACAGATTTTTGTATAACTTGAGCCAAATTGCTAGGGGCAAGCAGTATCACTTGTTGGAAAAGCTTTGATACCAGCTTTCCTGAACCTTGACTGGAATTGATGGTCAGTGACATTGAAATTACTAGGATGGCTTGCTGCTTAGGGGGCTACAGGATGAGCTGCCGTCTAGGTAAAAGATGCTGCATACTAGATAGAATTCAGAGGAGACTAAATATGGTAGCAGGTTTGAAGGAAAGGCTGAGAATAGCAATTCTGAAAGCATGTGCATTTTAGCACTAGTCTCTTAAAGTTGATGGACTTCGTGTCCCTAAAGCATGTAAATGCCTTTAAATTCTTGTCTAATTAAATGGAGTAAAGATCTAATTCTGCTCCTAATTATACCTGCATAAGTTTACTTCATTGCAGTTACTTTGTACTGCGCTTCACTTGCACTGATGTAATCATTGTATGTAATTGGACTAAATGGTTGTGTCTGGGAGTATAAATTTCTCCAGAGTGTTGGAAGATTTATGCCAAAAAGGAGAAGGCTGACACTGATCTGTCCCAGCCTGAATAACTGAAATAAATGGGATGAAATTAACGAAAGGAAAACTTGAGCTCAAATGCTGTTTAGAAAGATGGTATTTTTATTATTGTTGTGCTTTTATGTGCAAAACTACAGAATATCTGTTTAAAAAAAAAAGTTCAGCAGGAGTGCAGATTCCCAGTAATCAACTTATCTAGATTTCCCCACACTTCCAGCAATTCTTCTCATAGTCTTCCCACCTCTGATTTTGCAAAGGTCACCTAACGACTTGCTTTCAAGCACAGTATGTTTGTTCCAAAGAGATGAAGTTACATGCATGAAAATATGATAATAATTAGCACGATAAATCTACGGAGTTTCCCTAACTTCAGGAGTTCACTTCTGACTTGCAGTGGTGCAGGTAGGGTGACCAGGTCCAACATTAGCCCTTAAGAATCAGAAATACTGTTTTCCATTTTAGAATGATCTAGAGGAAGAGGTAAGGTAGGCGGGCTGGTGGTGGGAATAATCCGCTACTAGCAATTGGTCTGGTTTGCTCATCTTTCTCATTTACAATTGTTTTACCCTCTTCATAGTGTATGTCTTTTTGTGGCTCAAATATCTTTTTACTTATGGCTAAGTGTTCCAGTCATGTTATCCCATATAGATCTGGAAAAAGACATGTGCTGTTTTTTGTAGGTTGAATTCCCTGAGGCACGAATTTATGAGGAAACACTAAATGTCTTGCTATATGAAACACCACGGGTTCCTGACAACTCTCTGCTGGAAGCAACAAGCCGGAGCCGAAGCCAGGCATCTCACAGTGAGGATGATGAGGGTTTTGAACTTCGTGACCGAGTGCGCCGAATTCATGTGAAGAGATACAGCACCTATGATGACCGTCAGCTTGGCCACTAGCATATCAGTTGAGGAGTAAGGGGTTGGTGTCAAGGCTTGTATCGATATTCTTTGAGGGAGATCAGGAAGTAGGGAGGGATCAGTTGGACTCTGGATTGATCTTCATTCGGCTTCTTGGCTCCCTAGAGAAGCAAATGGGCATTTTGTGCGCACAAAGAAACACTAAAGGCCAACGGCTTTGAGAACTAAGATGTTCAATTTTGCACCATGTGCTTTAAATACAGACTGGCCCCCTTTTCATGCCACATGAGGAATGGAATTCAGAACACCATTTGTGACAGTTTGTGGTTGCTCTTGCATATCTAATGACTTGCCAGTTTTCTTATTTCCTGTGAGAAGTACTGCTTTTCCTCAACAAGATGGCGTGATTTGAAAATCTTTTTCCAGATACCTGCCCTTTTAGGGTTTTGTGTAAGGGAACTTCCAGTTTTTAAATCAAGATACTGAAGAGGGGGTGGAAAGAACTTGAACAATACTACTCATAGCAAACACTACATCTGATAACCCCCAGAAGAAATGGTTAGCTATCCAGTAGTCAGATGCACTGCACAGGTGGTTTCTCCCACCTCTTCCCCCAGTACACATACAAAAGTTTGTGTTCCAAGATAGCTGTCTCTAAAACTCATTAACTCTAAGGCAAGCTCTTCCAAAGAGGTAAGAGTCAAGTCATCAAAAAAGCTCCCCTTGTGAAAAACTTTGAAAATTTAAATATGTATGTCATGAGTTGTCTCGGGAGATGGGGAAATGGGTATGGTGAAGGAAGAAACTTCTTCAAGTAAGAAAACTTCAGGAATAAATTGTGGCAGGGTTGCCATTGTTTAGGCTTGTGATAGTCTAGTCCTGTTTATATAAAAACAATGGCAATCTAGGGAATTAGTTTTACATTAGTTTCCTCCTGTGGCCCAAAAGTGCTATTTGATGTTAAATGTCTCAAGCAGCAGGGGAAAAATTGCGGTGACTAGGGACGTACAGTCTAAACGTTTATAAGGCCTAGATAATGTTCACGTACTGAAGGGTGATTGCAAGTTTTGTGTTCTGAATCCCTTCTAGAGCATAGAACTTGAAGTGGAAAGAGAAGAACAGTCATAAAAATTTTGTTCTAGCATGAAACAGCAACAGGCTTTGGACACGGGAGAAAGGTAGCTTATACTGAATTTTAAACTGAAATAATCACTTTTATTCTGAGTGCTTGGCTGGGTGCTGATTGTAAAGGACCTTTGAAGAGTTTGGAGCCAAGGCTGCTCTGCAAATTGGGTGTCTGGAAACAGTTTCAAGTTTAGTAGGAAAAGGTGTAACTGTATTTTTAAATGTTTGCTTGTAGGTTTCAGCTGTAGGTTGCAGATTCAAATTTTACCACTGATAAACAGTTATTACTTGATGGCTGTTCGGTGGCAGCTATGGATATGTGACAGTGGTGGAGCATGCTCCACAACTGCTTTTATGTTCCCATATTGTACGTGAACAGGGAAGCTTCAGATTCTGTAATGGTTAGTCTTGAACTGCTTTGACCAGTGCCAAATCCACCTATAAGTTTTAAAGCAAATTACTGCAAAAGCCTGACAAGAAGTGAAGTCATAAGCAGAATTAAGATGGTAGATGGTTTGGTAGGAATAGAAGCAGGGGAGGGAACAAAAAAATTATCTTCACTCAATTGGGCTTTTGAAAATGAAATTGTTGAGTCTTAGTAAGAAAACACTAATGGCTGCAAACTTTCAGGACTTTATTGCTTAGCCAGACCTCTGCATGTGGCAGGCATTCACTTAGCTCTCCTCACATTTGGGAAGTAGCATTGTCACAGTAATGCACCTGCCTTTTTGTGAAAGGCCTCTTTAGAACTCTAAAAACCTCTTTTCTTTTTATCCTGCTTTCTGTAAGTTGTTGTTTTCCAGCTGGTTTTTCTATTGTGCCAGTGAAAATACAGCTGCTGAAATTAGTTTTGACAAAGGCTTTTGTGTTTGGTTTTGTTGGGTTTTTTTCTTCAATTCTGCTAGAGTGTGATGTGGATTATTTTTTTTAATTTTTTCCCCTCCACTAACACTATTTCAGTTACACTGTTGTGGGTGCATGGAAGCTACCAGCAGAGCCTATAGGGATAGGGTCTTTGTGCTGTACTTAATAGCTTCAACTTACTCTCTTGTACTTTTTTTCCATCTTGTAACAAATAAGACTGCCATTTAGAAATCATGTGTAGCACTTCTGTTTCTTGGCAAATGATTTCTATTATTTTTTTCTTGTTACTATCATAGCGAACATTAATAGATTGAGTGACGCTGGTAGCCTTGCAAAATTACGTTTAAAAGAAACAGAAAAATGTCATCTTTGCATTTCTTTTCTCCGGGGAGTACAAGCATGAGAAGGAGTGTGTGAAAGATAACAAGTGTCAGATCTGTGTCCTAGTCCAGAGGCTTTCATTCCGTGTTGGATTCTGTACTCCCAGGATTCATATTGTGAATTATTGCACTGTAAGAAGCAGAGAAAAGCTTGTGTTTTGGTTTAGTTGGCTTCCTTTCCCATCTCCCGCAGCCAACAAGTAGTATTAATTTCAGATTTTAATTTAAATTAAATTAATCTTGGAAACAAACTGTTTTAAGAACCATCTGGGTTGTGAGAATCTTTTAAAGAAGTGCAAAATAACTTCTTGTTATTTGTGGAATATCAGTAAGAACTGTAAGAGGTTATGAATGTTTTTAAAATATGTACAGATACCCTTTTCACTTCACCTTCCTGTCTCATCCCCATTCATTCTCCCTTTTCTGCCCCCAATTAGTAGTGATCACAAAACATCTGCTTTTAGATTACAGTATGACTAGAACTGGAAAAACGTTAAACAGTGCTCGGCCACTGTGGACAGAACACTCTGTCAGTCTGTAAGCTTTACTTAGAGTAAAAATCTAATTGCATAAACACTAAAGTTTTTTGTCTGTTCGAAAGACACTTCAAAACCATGGTCTTGGTGTTCTTTGTCCTGATAAGATTTTCAGGATGTGGCTGAGAGATCCCAATTAAATACCTATGGCTGGGTTTAACTAGCAGTTCTATAGTTTCCTCCACTGCTGGACAGATTGGAATGGGAGAACATCAGGAAATCCTCTGTGTAGGTGTGTTCTGGGGCGTGTGCTATTCAGATCTGCGCAAGGCTAAAATGATAGTAGTATTAGAGATCCCCTCCCTAGGTAGGGCTGCTATACTTGGGTTTCTGATAAAATCTGGAATGCCCTGAGTTACTTCTTACCCAAGTGCTTATGTAATCGGATAATGTACATGAAGTCTCCATAAGTCTAAGTGTAGACATGGATGCAGCCATCACTTACACAGTTCATGGGTTGAACATTTTTCTAATACACATGATAGAACACTGTATTTTTCTCTTAAGAGTCCTGCTTACCCTGAAACTGCTCCAATACAGGATGTTAGCTGAATATCCTTTCCACCAAAATCACGGCATGTTGATTTAGACACTCTCTGTACTACCAGCTGCTTATAATTTTGAATACTGTAGTTTTGGTGTAACACATGCTTTGTATTCTCATCTTAATAATCCTTTACGTAATTAAAAGCTATAAATTGTTTTGATGACAACTTTCTAGACAGTCTAGAACATATTTTTACAACCTGGTGTAATGGACAAAAGCAGCACTGGAAAGGATAATGCCATTTTGAACTGTAGCATTCACTTATTTGTAGTAACCTGTCCGCTTCCAGAGAGAGCAAGCAGCTGTGCTTCCTAAGGCTCTTCTCTACTGGCTTTAAATATCACAAATTATGATCCCTATTAAGACAAAATAAATTTCTAATTATATGCATTTGTCTGCAAGTTACGGGACTTGTAATGGCTTCCTACATAGACCATCACCAATGGATGTGTTTACTGATGTGCCTGTGAATTTATAGTAGCCTTTAGGAGGAAGAAATGCCTTTTTGCCTCATTTGTAATGTATGAATTCTAACTACGTCAGCTGGCATTCATTAGCTGCTGGAGCTCTTTTTGAAAGCTTTCTGTCCACTCCTAAATTTATGTGAGCTTTTGCGCATTCAAATATTACATTAGCAGACTGAGAGAATGAAGGGAAAACATTAACTGACATCTATATACAAGTACTGTAATAAAGAGTTGCATGTTTCTGTAATGGGGTCCTCATGTTGCAAAACGGCCTCAGTCTTTCTACAGAGGAGACTTGGTGCTTTGAGTGAACGTCTTATGTTAAACAGCTTTTCAGCATCAGTGTTAATTAGGCAATAATGTCAAAAGAGAGAGTTCTGCAGGGTAGCAGCCTCCAACTGCTTGATAAATGCTGAGACAAAACTAAATGTTTAACCTTCACCTTGACATTTAGTTTTTGGAACAGCAGACATTTATCCTACAGTAATGTTCCATTCCGTTGACTTTTTCTCTCTTGCACTTCGTGGTTAAAATATAAAATAACTGACCAAGACTGGGAGGGCATTGGAGGGACTGATACTATGGTGTTACTGAAAAGCTGCATTCTGCTTGGAACAGGCAATGCTTATTGTGGTTTTGATTAATATTTTTTTTTCTCTTGAGGTTTTTTAGTTTTCAGACACAATTCACTCTAGGAAATACTGATGAAGTATACCCTGACTGAATGTCTCTGGCCCAGCTGTCCCTGTCTTACACAATTAGATTATATCCTCTGACAATCCTTGGCATTAAATCTTTACAGCCAAATTTCACACCATCCATTCTGTTAGGAGAATTTAGGTTTTATTAAGAGATGAGCAGGCACGAGTACTGTTTCCACCTTTGCCACTAACTCTGTGACATACAGCAACTCGGTTTTTCTGTATGTGTGTCACTTTTCCTCATCTGTAGTAAAATGGTGGTAAGACCCTCCCCTACCTCAGAGGGATGTTGAAGCTTAATGTGTTTAATAATAGTAAAGGACTTTGGATTTCTACAATATTTTATATCTAGAGGATAACAGATATGATTGCTGATCTTGTTTAAACTGACATTCTGTGATCAAGCTGTTTTCTTATAACATCAGGCTTTGTTTTATTTTTATGTCTTATCTTTTAAGGGTCAGCCTTATGGATAAAATATCTAGTTAATGCAGTAACTATATTAGCTATTGATTAAAGTGTTTTCTCTTTTATCAGTGCATTAAATGGAAATGGAACACTAATTTTTAATAAAGTGTTATATTTTGTCTTCTGTGATTTTTCTCCAGCATCATAGCTTTTTATTCATCATGTTGGTCTGCACTTTTCTGCATTGTAGTTGTGATCCTCACCAAATATTTACGATTTCTGAACCACAGAAATACTGCATCAGCAAATGGCTTTTGTATTATATGGAGCTGTTGCTACCTTTCACCCAGGCCCTGCAAGTGCAGGCTATTTGTAGGCAGTATCAGTGTCCTTACAGGTGTTCTGCAGACAGGTGGTTTTGATTTTTTTCCCTGGGCTTTTCCTTTAATTGTAGAACAACTCATTGGCTGCAGTGTTTTTTCATGTTCATGGAAATAACTTCATTTCTTTTTGCTGCTGTTACCCTGCTTTCTGAGCTAAGCCATAGGGGTTTTTTGTTGTGAGCAACAACCGCAAAAACTAGTCTAGAAAGTATCTTGAGTGTCTTTGAAAGAAGTTGGGTAATCTTTCTGTTTGGAAAGGTAAGAAACCTCTCTTGGGACACTGTGGTTTCTAGTGCACATTGGCTATTCTTTCCCACAGTTGTGTTGTGGAGAATTGGTTTACCTGTAAGGTAGGTGCTCCTCCCCTGACTTTATGTTGTATGAAAGCTTGCAGAAACAGCCTACATTCATCATGGTAGGACTTTTGGTTCTTGTGACTGGGTGGTATGATTCAGTCTCCTCCATCTGCTGCTGCTTTCAAAAATGGAACAGCTCTTCTCTTTTTCCGTCTTCTGCCTGGATTAACAGAGGTCCGTCTTGTTCTCTGTGCAGTCCAGCTCCTGCCTCCTCTCTCTCTTTTTTTTTTTTTTTTTTTTTTTTTTCTGTTCCTTTGGGAGCTCTGCCTTTGCCTGGGTCTTGTCATGTCTTTTCCTTTGCAGCCATAGCCAACATAGGATTTTCAGCAGTAGCTGGAGGACTCGAGCTCTGGCTTATTAAGTATCCTGAATACCTCTGCTGAAGGAATGATCTTGCCTACATCCTTATTTGCTTTGGAAGGGAGAGCTGGAACGCTTCCTGGGCACCCCCTGCGGTTTTGCGAAGTGCCGTGCTTTTGCCAAGAACAGAAGGTGACTCAAACAAGCTCAGTTTGCTCTTCGTTCTTTTAATGGGAAATAGGGAAAGAAGCACTCGAAAAGCAGATTTAACATACGTCACTAACCTGACGCTTCACCCCCCCCCCCCCTTCCCTTCTCTGGAGAGGCCGGCGTGCCGCTGCAGCGCTGGCGGGAGGTGAACATCTGGGTTCCCCGGGCCCCTCCGGGGCTGAGGCTTCTTCGGGACCAGGGTGGGCGCGGGCTGCTACCTCAGGAAAATGGGGGGGGGGGATCCCCCGGTCCAGTGCGGCCCGGCCCGGCCCGCCTCAGGGCCGCGCCTCACCTCAGCGCCGGGGGCGGCGGGTTCCCGCCTCGGCCTGGCCCCGCCCCCGGCGCGGTT
>JANZLQ010000056.1:35502300-35577717 GCA_026212715.1 Elanus axillaris
GGGGGGGGTGGGGGTGGTGTTGTCTTCATGTAGAGACCAGCCGCTGCCCCATGCAGAAGACAGTGGTGCGTCGGGCAGGCGAGGCGAGGGCTGGCTTGGCTGGAGCGATCCGTGCGCGGCTGCCTCCCACTGCCTCCCACCTCCTGCCCTTGCATCCAGCTGGCACCGGAATGGATGTTCTCGGGGAACAGTGAAAAGTCGGCAAAAATACTGCGCAATCTGGGCTGTTCAAGAGATGGGAGTGACATTACAGTAATTGCCACCCTCTTCAGTAAAACATCATGATGGCAGGATTTCAAAACCAGAAGGCAAGTTACGGCGATATAGAACAAAAATGTTCTGTTACCTTGAAAGCGTGATTCTTCTGTAAGGAAAACATCAATGTTTCTACAGCTGTCTCAGACGCTTGAGGCATTTACAAACTAGGAATAAATGTCTTTTACCCACAGCAGAAAGCTGTTGATAAAGGTTTTTTTTTTTCCTTTTTTATCATATACTGTGATCCTGTTATGGCAGAATCTATTGTTATTAATACTCTAATACTCAGCATCTTTCTGATTATTTTTTTAATAGTATCTTTTTGAAGCATCTTTTTAACAAGTAATTTTTTTCCTGGGTCCTGTGTACTTTCCAGGTTCACTGTGGAAAAAAAATTTTATATTTTACATGCATTGTTAAAATTTGTCTCAGGAATCTCACAGTGCTGAGTATACATGTGTCCCCAAAGGGCTGCTTCTACAGGTAAAACTTACTTTTATAGAAAAGCCATTCACCTTTCTGCAGTAAGCAAATTTTAAAAAGTGTGCATCATAGAAACTTCAAGAAGAGGGATTATGCAGCTTTTACATAATGCATGTTCATCTCCTTACTTTCTACACGGATAGGTCTTCTCCTAACAAAACCATTCACAACTATCTTCTCTTCACAGAAACGTAAAATAACTTAAATTAGCTTCTTCATTCTACTACAAATTGATTTTGAATTGGGGTGAAGGAGGGAATACATACAAAAAAGATAATAGATACTTTATAGAATCTTAATGTGGCTAAAAATGATTATTTCCCATTCATATTCTTCTATTTGAGCTAAACATAAACAAACAATCCCTCCTTCTGATTTCCATTTTAGAAGAAATCCTATATAACCCAACCTTTACGGTCTCGTGCAGGTAAGATTGCCAGTGGTTTCAGTGGGCTTAGCATTTAGCACCTGACATTTTCAAAATGCTATGTTAACATCCTTTTATTAGTTGCATATTAAACCCCCAGCATCACTGAGAAGTAGCTCTACCTTTGGGAAGTGCAAACTTTAAAAAAAAATTAATAAATCTGAGTCTTGTTATTTTTATTTTTATATTAAGGTTGAACGTACTGAGGGATTTCCTGTAAATCTCACCTCCTTGCCCCTGCTTTCTTTTTATTCAAGCAAGATTGGGCAAAAATGGAACCTCAGCCCTTCCCTGCCTCTCTCCCCCCTGCACTGTTCAACAGGTATGAAATTCTATACCTTCCTTCTCCTTTATCATCGAGATCAGGGAACAGCCAGCTCTTAAACTTATCATCTGTCAAAATAATGCCTGTGTAATTCTGTTGAAAATCTCAACTATTCAGATAAACCATGTTGTTTTATGATACCATTCCTTCACACTTTTTTCCTACAGAATACTTTTGTAAGCACTGGAAAAGCTAATTTAAGTTACTCCTTATTTACACCTTATTTACTCTTGAGTTGGCTCACTGTGATAAAACATCTCTTCTTTACATGAGTAATTTTCTTATTCCTTCAAGAAAGCTTGGCCAGGTTTGCTTTTAATGATACTTTCAAAAGTAACAAAGCTATACTTTTTCTGCTCCAAAACCCCTTTCTAATTTTTCCATTTAAGCCAATGAATTAGAAGGATTTTGAAAGAAAAAGACCGTATTTATGGTTGGGCAGCTGCTACTTTAATGCTTACCGTCTGTACAGTGTTTGCAAATGAAGGTCTGATGATGCAGAGTAAGTATCTTTGTAAGATTTGTTTTGCAAGTAGTAGGCCTCTTTATTTCTTACTGAATTTCTTACAGTAGACGTTTCACCATTTTTTAGTAAGCAAGGCAGGGCTCAAGAAAATTTTCATAAATATTTCTAATTTCAGAATAATAGCAGTGTCGCCAAACTGATATTAGTACAGAAATACTAATCTTAGTCATCTCATGAACGCAGAAGGCCCAAAGTATGCTGATTTATATGTGAGCCTATTTCAGAGGTACAAAGGTAAAGGAAATGTGAAAGCACATAATCTGATATTTATATTTTTATAGAATATTTTCAAAAACATTTATACATCCTGGAGGAAGGTGTCTGCCTTGAAATTCAGTACCTCATAATAACCTACAGCAGCAGAGTCCTCCCACTGGTGACAACAGGAGAACGTTCTTCTATAGAACCCTTTAATTTTAGCCCCTACTAAAAAAAACACTAAACCCACCAAAAAAAGGATACATTTCAGCTTCTATTCTGTATTTATATTCTCTTCTGTGCCATTTAAGATGGAGTAAAGTATTTCAGTAGCCTTTGATGATCATGTTATTTTTATTGCACTATAAAAATAACCAGTTATTACACTGAAAAAAGGATTAAGGAAAAAAATGCAATTTGAACAATTTGATGCTTGTACAGTGACTCATAAAGTCCTGCAGGCACTTCCATCTATCAAAAACTGGCTGAGGGATGAAAAATGTCTAGCATAAAACTGGCAAAACCTGGGGAACCCCAAGTGTCTATACTCCACATCCTTAACTCGAGGGATTTTTTTTTAAAGTCTGACTAGCAAAATTGCCAAGTGACAAGAAGATTATTAACCTGGTTCCCCAAATGAATTATTCCAGGCCAGAGAACTGTAAGAAAATTCAGAGAGACCATTAACAACCTCAATTCTTTAATTTGCTGTCAATCATGGTACCTATTTAATTATCAGTTAATAGAAAAAATGTAAAGATAGTAGTGTAAAAAATTATAATGACTCTTATGTCAGAGTTCAGAAGCATGCCTGCTCAGGCTGGGAAAAACCCAACAACTGGCAACAGTGAGCCTAGCTCAAGCAAGGCTTCAGCATAATGTATAATTGTAGGAAAAAAAAGTCAAAGTCATTCTTAACTTTCTTCTTCCCCTGTTAAAAACAAAGATGTTGTAATGTTTGACATAATGTCGTGAATATAAAGCAAATACCGTAACACTTTTATTCTGTCAGACCACCTCCTGAATACAAGGTACAATGGGCTGAGAGGAGCTTGCAGTAGAATTATTAAGGGCAAAGAAAGGTGTTAATCTCTAAAGAAATTGAAAACATTGCAATTCTTAATGGAGAGATGAGTTAGAGGATATCATTAAGGAGTGCATCATAGCAAGAGGAGAGAACAGGTCAACAGCAAATCATTCAGGACACCAATGTAACAAGATGCAGAAACAGAAATCAAGGATATTCAGGCTTCTTCTAACTAATGGTAAACATATCATAGCTGAGACAGTAAACATCTTCCTGAAAGCCTTGAATTGTTCTACATTTGGATACATAGGACACCGTGCTTCTGCCTGGTTTTGGTTTCCTACTGATCACCCTGGAGCTGCTGCCGCTGCTGGGCAGTCTGGCACAGAAGGACTACTGGCTCGTCCCAACTGCCTGAGCGCTGCACAGACTTGTTAAACCACTTAAAAAAAAAAAAAAAAGGAACCTACTTATTTACAAATACTTGCATGCACAGTAGTCAAGATGTCAAACACTGAGCGGTAGGAAGAAAATGTGCTAAATCATGAAAATAAGAGCACTTAGAAAAAACACAAAACTACTTACTTCTCTTAGCTGTAACTCACAGCGACGGTGCTTGTGAGGAGGGAATAATAACCAGCTGCAGTAATCCAACAAACTTCAATGTGCTGTGTGTGCTTCATTACCAGAGAAGTAAACTACTGAGATGAAATGTTTCAAAGGCATGCGTTCTTACCGAGTACCACCTTTTCTAACATGGCTTTTCACAGAATAGAAAAAGTGAGAAGGGATAGAAAGACTCAAAACGCCTGAGCCGGCACCTCCCACGAGCCTGTGAGGATTTGGCCGTACCCCAGAGGCAGCCTGGATATGAAGAAGAAATGGAAGCCTTCCAGTATAATTTTACATGTACAAGAGGGTTGTTAAAAAACAGTCATCTTTTTTTTTTCTGATACTCAAAATACCTGAGAAATGGGAGACACGCCTGTGACCAATCAAGTAATCACATTGGTCAAGGGTCAGTCTAGATCTTAGCAGGCTTGGAAGAACACGACCCTTTTCCTCACACACAAGTCAAAGGGGCAGGAGAATGTAAGGACACTCTGAAGCCCATGTGCCATACAGATGGCAGTGCCTGGGATGTCACCCAGCTTACCTGCAAAGAGCAGAACAGCATTTTCCTGCAGATCTGTGAAGAGGCTAATAAAATGAATGGTCTGGCTTGGTCACACTTGGGAAACGTCAAGTAGATGGTTCCTCATCAAAATAAGAATGTAAGACAAGGCATCTCTCTTGGTCTGCACTGTATCTTTTTTGTTCATGCAGAACTAGCCTTGTTTCAGAGGGTTATTACATTCCAGGTAGCTTCTCGCAACTATGCATTCTCTTGTTTCTGCAGTTCCAGTTTTCAGAGCTCTCCCTTGAACCACAAGGAAAAGAAATAGCAGAAGGTCAGACAAAAATGTCCAGCCTTCTCAGACAGCTATAATGGTAATCTGGCACGCCTGGTTTCCTATCTGGAATTGTTGGTCAGATATTCCTCAGCAACCACAAAAATCCATGTGTTCCTTTGTCTCAAAGACTATAACAATGAAAGAAGTTGGCTCTTTCATTGCTGTGTTTAAGACCTGCCTTCTTTAAAATACATGAGGTGAGAATTAGGTCATACATCAGGGTTGTCATGAACAGCTGAGACATACACTTCAGATCCAAGTCTGAAAATGAAATCTCTTGACAGAATTCCCTTGCTTCTTGAATACGTATCAAAATAGGTTTCATCAAGAGCTACATTGACCCTTTTGAGCTGCACAGCCATATCCATACTTAGCAAAATGCTGGAAGACAGCATTTCCTTGAAAACAAGACTAAGGAACAGTACCTTAATAACTCTAAAGGACGTTATCTAAAAAACAGCCGATGATTTGTCGAGACTCTCAGTTTGTTAGTGCCAACGCTGGACCGCACTATCAGATGGAATATTCTGGCAAAGATTTATCTCATTACTCTGAAATGCACTTTCCATTTCATAATGCTATTTAAGATTAGCATATGGAACTCTGGACATAAACCAGAATATTGATTATGCACGTTAATCTATTCACATTTAATAAGATACTCTAAGTTCCTGAAAGAAGACTACATGACTAAAATTCCAGTTTGCAGTTTTTAAATGGGCAAAATATGGTAACTTTTAGAAACAGAAACGTTGTATTCTCTGGTATGCCATGTTCTGGTTTATGGAGTTTAGGTGGTGTACAGAAAACTCAGCAGCAAAGTGAATTACACTACTCACTTCATGGCCCTTTTACACTGATAGATTTGGCTGGTGCCAAATCCAGCATAAAATATCATACTGTAAATGAGAATTTAGTTAGGCTAGAAAACATAACTAAATAGGTCACTACACCATATGACAGTAGATGCTTTAAATATAGAGTGATACACCGACATGTATCATCTGCAAAACAGAACAGCTTATTGAGTTATGCCACCTTGGCACAGAACAGACTTCTACAGACCATTTCAAACTTTCAGGAAAATGTAGTAAGAAGGACACACAAGAGTACTTGTTCATCTAATGTCAGCAAAGGTTTTGTGTATGGAAGCCAAAATTCCTTTTTGGTTTTGGCTGGTAGTAGGAACGTAAGTTGATAAACTGACTGTCTTCTAAAACATTTTTGCGTGTTTGGCATTGAATATGTGCCTGTTTGGTGAACAGTATAATGAACACAAAGAATTACTGTATTAAGGCATTTTCTGAGATCGGTGCAATTCAAAGTACCGCCCTGATGGCTTGAAAGTGGTTTGGTAGCATGGTCTAGGAACTGCCATTGGTCGTTAAGACTGGTATTCCACCAGCTTGGTAAAATCTGGCTTACTATTTTCACTGACAGACTGCAGGCATAGAATTAAATTCATCTAAGATTAGATAGCTTACAGTATATACTTTTGCAGTTGGATTGGCTTTCTTTATATTCAGTGGACAGAAATACGATAGGTGCAATTCATATAACTAGTTTTGAACATTAGGATGTGATTTTTTCTCTTCACTGACCATAAACCAGAACATAATACAGTACAGCAGCATGAAGCTGTTGATCACATGCATTGCTCAGTAATGCACACTTTCGTCATAGCATAGGTTGAATCCTACACCGGTACAATAGCTGCTGTGGTTAAGCAATTTTCAAATTATTTATGAATTATCCACATTGAACCTGATCTGCACCAGTATATAGATTTCTTTGATTGACCTGCAATTTTTTTTACTCACTGAGAAGATCCTTGCAATCAATCTGATGTCCCAGGAAGGTATAGATGAGAAGAGTGGTCTTCACCAGTGTCAAACTTACTCATCATCATTCTCCAGCCAATTGTTCTCCTGGATTTATATTTTCATAGTACCAGTGGACATTGCTGATCATGTTTCAGATTGGCCCATTTCAGTGCGCTGCCAGTTTTCACATGTAGGCAAGACATAAGCTATGCTGAGGTTGAAGAGCATTATGGATACAGCCTACAGGTGATCAGGAGCTCTCAATTAAGACTGGCTAATGGTCTGTATACTGAACATCACCAGTGAAGCAATTTTTGCTTGGTGAGATGTGACAGTTGCTAGATGGATTGTTTAAATCATGACCAACTTTACAGTAACTTGATATTCAGAGGTACACCTGATCTCCTCAGTGAGCAAATATAATGCAAATCACATACTATTTACATTAATATCATGGGAAGACCCTATCCAGAGCAGCAGTACAATCTAAAAATTATACACACATTAGCAAAGTCATTCAGTTATGTCTTTGTTTTAATGAATTTTTTAAACATTTGTATCATCAGACAAAACATTTAGGTCATGAGAAAATATTTATTTCCAACAGCATGGGCCTTGAAAGTTAGTTGGAAGAAGGCATGTTCAATGCTATGATTTTTCCAATGCTGGGTCAGTTGAAACAGTGTGTTGTAGTGCATATATTAACCAGTTACTTTAAGGAAATGCAAAAATACATAGTGAAGTAGGAAGTGAGTACAAACATTCAAGGCAGTAAAAATGGGGAATACTGACACATGGCTGAAAAATGTACTTTTTGTAACGCTCTTTTAGTATCACACAAAACTAGCAACTCACTTTAGAACATTCTTTGTCAGCAACCATACTTCTGACCATATGAAATTATTAAATTTAATACAGTCTTTCAGCTGGAAGAGATAATAAGGTCTAACGCTCATATCAAACACTTAGATTTTGTTAGCTTTGCTTCTTCTTTAAGATAGTTTCAAGGTACTGCACCAGTATCACATAGGTTTGGTTTTTTTAAATTGATTTGTACAGAAACATGCAAATAGTAATGCATGAGGGTTTTATATATATTTGATTATAATTGAATGTATTATTGATAGAGCACACCAAGCTTTTTTTGTTACATTTTATGCTGAACTGTTCCATTTCCACACCTACCAATTGCCATCACCGTTCTCATGGCTTAGCACGTAAAGCCAGAAAGTGAAAAAAGTAAGAATGTCTTTACTTAGGACACATATTAATGAAAATAATTCTTTTATAGATAGATATATCTATCTACATATAATTAAGATTACATGGTATCTTTTTCAGCATGAAATGTAAAAAAAAAAAAAGTTCTCCAAACACCCCAAACTACTAGGAAAACACAGTCAACTGGCACAATACACTCTTAAACCAGTTTTGTATAAGGCTTCAGTTTTCCTGATGAAAGGGACTAAATTTTTAAGTCGGTCTCTATACATTTTAGTCATCGTAACTGTTTCATGTCACAATATATTCTTAATAAAATAAAAACTCTTGTGTTGTAATTAAAGATAGCTAATTACCATCTAGACAAATATGACCTTTTAGAGAGTATGCTGTGTCTAAATATAAGAAGTAGAATTAAGGTGCTTCCATATTTTTGCTTTCATTTTTAAAAAGTACCACACATAAACAATTGCAATAACTGCTTGCGGACATGCTTTTCTTTGGCTTTTACCATATTTTTAATAGCATGTGATCCCCCCCTTGGAGACTTTTATATTCATTACTTACTTGATTTTGTAAAAATTGTGTTGTAAAACTTAATAGAACAAAATGTTGGATGCATTTCTTTTGTCACAGCTACACTTTTTTTTCTTCCCTTCAGAATTTCTGTTTGCATCAAGCAATAACTGCAAGCAACAACAAATTTTAAAGCTAGATTTTTTTGCACATTGTAAACTGGGTAGGACCAGGAGTTACTGACAAAACCAGCTGGTCATGCAAGATTAGCAAATTCTCTGTATTCCAACACATTGCCATCTAATCTGTCCTGTTTCCCCTGACACATACTAACACAATGAAGCTGGACAATGGTTCAACAGCAAGTGCATGTGATAGTTCTGGCAAGACTATTTTTGTTTTGATTAAGCACATATTTTATCCGGGAGGGGCTAGAAAAGCAGGGCCTTTTTCTTCAGGTCATTCCGCTTCCAAAGTGCCAGACGATCAAATTCCTCAATGCTCATTTTGAAGACTTCCTGGAACTCTTCAGGGGACAAATGCCTCTTGAAAATGAAAACACAAAAAGTATCATTAAGCTCGTCTGTGCACAGGACCATTTCTGTCCTTCCTAAGTTTTAAAACACACCGCAAAACAATGCATTAGGATTTGCATTTAAATTCCCAAAGTAGTCTGGAAAAGACTGCATCAAAACCAAAGGAGCTCAGAGTAGCTGGGAAAAGAAATTATTGATGGCAGTGGTGATTTTTGGAAAAAAAAAAAGTAATTTTTTCAATATAGTTCCAACTGAGCAGAAGCTATGGGTTTTGGGAAGAAGAAGTGTTTATACATGGTGCTTGATGACAGAGCACGCTGAGACAAATTTAAGCTATTCCAGGACTTTAAAGAGATTGATAACAATGTAATTTCAGAGTTGGATTTGATTTGCCTTCATCTTTAATGAGAGCAGTGGACACCACACTGGTCCACTAATAGCAGCCTTGTAACAAAGGAGAGAGCACATTGCTAAATTCTTAAAATCCCAAATGTGCTTATCCATGGGCATAAACTCCCATCAGAAGTCCAAGTTGGATGAAGTGTTGGGTTTTTTTAAATGCCAAGAACTACGCTTCTGTTTGATGTTTTCATGATTCACTATTAAAAAAAAAGAGAGAAAAAGGGGAGAATACCAACATAAAGAATTGGAAAGAGGTAGGATAACAATTGGCTAACAATTACTAGTATACAGACAGAAAAGGCAGAAAAGATAAATGTGTGAATTAGAAAAGAATATCATACAAAATTCTTCTGATAATTGTGGACTAACTCTTGCTCGAGCATTTCAGTAGTATCAGTTACGGCTCTCTGTTTCTGATCTGTTAAGCACACACTGTCTAAAAGGGACAGGTTCAGTGCCATGAGAACTACAAATTGCAATTTTTAAACATGGGCTCTCCTCTTCCACAGAGACTTCCCTGAAACCTGGGACGAGCACTGCAATCTAACCCTCTCTTCCCCAGCCCAGCTTTTGACTTGAGGCTCCGCAGACGCGGCTCTCCTTCCCGGCACACCCGGCAGCCCCAGCCTGCGCACCTTGGTGCCTGCTGAAGCACCACCTGCATCCAAAACTTAGGTCCCCCAAAGCTGCTAAGCACACGAAACGCTCGGATATGCCTCACAGAGCAGACTCAGGCTCATCACACATTATACAAATGTGTTATTTCAAGGGAAGGGTATCGGCCCTTTCCTTTCATCTCACTGCCTCCTGGTTGCACGACTTCCCAGGAGGCGAGAAACCTCAGTTCAATGTCCTCGTCGCTTGGACGAGGCTCAAAATCACCACCTAGTCCACATTACTCACTCTCAAGATGCAGGCTGGCAAGCCAGCCAGGAGAGTAATTTTAAAGGAGATAATGCAGTCCTCATGAATGTGTATAATGCCACCTGCAAATGTTGAGTGCCAGATGCCGAAGGCAGGGGGGACACAACACTCCCCAGGGGAAGGGCAGCCACTGGGTCCCTTTAACTATGTTTTTATTGGTAATTCAAATAGGCCAAGGTTGTCTATCACTTGAATCAGCTCCCAGCATCGTCTGGAAGAGCGCTTGCCTCTATTAGCCGAAATTGTGGCACAGAGCATGCTAACATGCCCTGGTAATCCCGCAACGGTTTACCTGACCAGGATGGACACAGCCCTACCTTACAAAGCTATTTTTTTTGCACAAATGTGAAAGCGATTTTTTTTCCACTTATTAACAATGAGTTTATTTTTGTAATGTAAATTACTCAAGGAAAACTAATGAAATTGTTTGTAAGAAATCACTACATTTAATTACCTTGAATGGTCATCATGGGCCCTTGTGGTTTCTTAAAAAAGGACAGCCTTGGTTTGTTTTTTTTTTTCCCTTGAGATTCCACATATTCAGAACAGTGAGTAAGAGTTTGGAACTGAGCCTTCATTTTTCATTTGACCAATGATAGCAACCCACCATAAGCACTACGCATAGCATGGAACAAACGCGGCATGCATATTTGGCAAAGGAGATCCTGTTTCGCATGGAAATGAGCAACATCTGACAATGTATTTTAGAAACAACCTCTCACTGACAGAATTTAATTCTACTGGGTTTGGAAAGAAAAAGTAACTTCTCACTGCATTGATTTTTTAAAATATTTTCCTGGTAATCCAGCGGACAAATGTGAGCAAGCTTAACTTCAGCAATATCTCACAGCAAGGAACATGTCTGTAAGTTGTGGGATTGAAAAAGAAGTATGGATGGAGCCAAGTGTATCATATTTTGTTTTGGTCACCTGCAGGTAAATCCACTTTGCCGATCATCCAAAACCATAGGAAATGTAAAATTTAAAAGGAGTATTTTCACCATTTTCTTTCTTGAGGTAAATTACACCATGTCTTCCTAGAAATTGCTGTGGTCTCATCAGATCTGTTTCAATACTGAAGGTCAATGGAGGGAGACTCAGCAAGCCCGATGTCAGGCCACAGGCCTTTTCTGCAGGGTGCCAAATACTCACTACACATTCACCTCTCCACGAAGCTTGCCACCAATCTCAGTAAAAGCTCTGCAATTTCCCCTTTCCTCTTCAAGGCTGTACTTTGCCATTTATCATTTTGCTTTGCCCTCAGGCTTAGCGAGCTTTCAGTCCACATGCATCTATCCAAGCCAGCATGAATTGGATGTGTGATCTGCTCCTCTGCTTGTATCCAGATGACATCACCTTCATTCCTTGCATGCTCTCGTTTCCTAATTATGCTGAAGTTTTGTTTTACACCAGCACCATTTTTTTTTTTCCTCGCAGAAGTTCTCAGTCGGTGCTGCCTGGTCCAAAAGCAGCTGAGAGTTTCCAGCCCAGGGCTGCAGTAGCAGAGATTGAGATGGGGAAAGGACGAGCTCACTTACTTCCACCTCCCATTCCACTAGGCAGTTTCTTTGCTTTTAATTCTCCTCCACATGCTGTCCCTCATCTCAAGGACTAAAAACCAGACTGCAATATTAGTAAAGCTTCTTATGCCATCAATGCATTATCCACAAGCAAAATTAATTCTAGCAGAAGGGAACACTGCCCCTCTGGTCTGAACCCTCTCTGAGGACACCAGTCTGTGCCCAGTGTAGCATAATTCTGATTGTTTTCCCTGCATCTCAGAAACTGTCACCATCCCTTTCTTAGGCATCAAGGGCTCTAGCTTTGGGACTGACCCTAGAAGCAGCAGTGATTACAGTTCTGTCTGCAAATTTTGGAGTAAACTTTGTCATCAAACTGGCAAAGCTTCAGATAAAAGTAACAAAGTAATCATGGGTTGCAGAGTTTGATTTATGAGGAAAGACTAAAAGGCCCAAGCATGTATAAGCTTAGCCAAATGATGACTAAGGGAAAATATGGTAAATGTCTACAAGTATTTGAAGGGTCTAAACACCATGGGAATATGCCAGTGTGGGAAGTTTATCATCATACTTTGTATGTGTGATGTTAAATTTCATCTGCACTACTGTTGGGGCTTTCCTAAACCTTATAGCTTTAAGATGTAGACCTCTTCCCAAAGGCAGAGAAAATGCACCACTAATAAGTTTTAGATTGATTTATCTTTCTTCTCAGCTATTTGAATATCAGTTTGTCTTAAATGAAGCGTTACCTTGTCTCATTAGTCAAACAAAGAAAGGAAATTGAAAATTATGCATAGGGAGTAGGGAGGATATTCATTTTGAGGTATGAGAGAAGATACGAGCTGTGCTTTACAAGGCCAAGAACATGGTTTCTTTTTTTTTTTTTTTTTTTAGGATTGGATCAGCTTAAAATATCCAGCTATGTTAATAGTTCATCACTGGGCCATTAAAGGAATGGCCAAACTTATTAGTAAAAGTAACATTGATTCCTTTTTTTTACTAGGGTTGGCTTTGCTTACATAGGAAGTCTGGGTGTTTTACAGTGTGCTAGTAACCGATTCTTAATTCCCTTTGTGACAATTTGGCCATATTCAGGCAGCTTAATACAATCTACTTCTCTGCTCTACATCAACAGCAAAGCTGGGCACGTTGCAGACACTGAAGAGAGTACAGAGGAACAGATTAAGGTCCCCTTCTGCCCACACGCTGAACTGGCCATATTTAAGTGAGCTCACTTTGGAACCTGCATAATGATGTTAGCATGATGCTACCAGAACACCTTGCTCAAAGATAAGGTAAACAGTTTAAAAATGGTTCTTCACTAAAAAAGCTGCTACACAGCAGCTCGTAGCATCAGAACATCAGCATTTTGGATATATTTAAGTGTGAAATTGCCATACTAGAAAGGCCTACTGTATCATATTGTTTTGGTAAAATTGTATTAATCTGAGGCTTGTAAAGTCAATAGTGCTCAGTCTTTTGTTCTGGATAGCATTTTGTGTCAGCTTGCATGAACAATCAGAAAAACACAGCGAGAATCAAGTTCAGTAAAGCACTGAGGATCCACCACATGTGTCCAGGGGTCACAGCAGTGGCTTTGTATGGAAGAGGAGAGTCATGTCTCCAGAAGCACAAACTCTCACCTGCACTGACAGCACTTCGAGATATGGGATCACAACCCTGGGATGCCCGAAGGTGGCCTGCAGCTTGGGAACTGCTGCTGCTGCAATTCCTCACCTGGATGTCACCTAAAGGGCATAGCACTGTGTGCGAAGGGTCACCACACCCTGCTGTAATTATGTAGCTAGCTCTCCCTAAAACATGCAAAGGCACAGTGGAAGAATTAAAATGCAAATGTTTCTTATTAAGATATCCAGAACTAAGCAAGGGCTGAGCTAAACCTCTCTACTGCAATCCAACCACTCTAATGGAAAATCCTCATGCTCTATGAAACATGATCATCAAAACGAGCAATACAGATATGCACTCATTTTTTAATCTCTCAGAACAAAAATAATTAATTGCACATTCACATCCTTGTTCCACAGTATTATCTCAGAAAGAAATGAAGCTTTTCACTGTAAAATAATGAGGCTTGTCTCTATTTCTCTGTGGCCTGCTAAAAAGCCACTAATCATTCTGAGTAGAGTTATAAAGTTTATTTAATTCAATGAGATTACTTTTCTCTGAGAATTATTGTGCTTTTAATGAAATTCGGAGATCTTCAGCAATAATACTTGGGAACATGGCATTAGTGTGGATAAGTCACAGGGAGGGAAAATTGCAATTAAGCTCCAGCCATACCGCAGTAAGCTGCAACCAGGTCATGCTGCACAAGCATGTTTATTCTGTGTCAGTAATTGGATGGGAGTCCTCATGTGAAAACCTGCTGATGTAGGAAATTCAGAGAGTATCATACTTCCTCATGAGTCAATATTGAACCAATGAACCAACACAGTGGATGGCAGGAGGTGATGAGTTGAAGACTAGAAAAATCAAAGTCCTAATTCCTAGAGGTCATTTAAAACCCGAGGTTTGTTTCTCTTTTGCTTTTTGTTATGTTCATAGGAAATGACAGCTGAGCACTACATTGCCTTTGCTTGAATCCATAGTGAGTATTTCAGCTAGTCTCTCTCTGAAGCACTACTGAGCACTCTGTTTTATGGAGTGTAGTTTTAAATAGTTGTCCACTTCAATTCATTTTTATTCGGAGTCCTTGTAACAGTTCCAACCTCTGATCCACAAAATCCAGAAGTAAAAGCTACAGTATCTTTTCCAGATTTTTCAAAATGCAAAATACTAAAACTAAACAGGCATTTACTAGGAAAGGTTTATTCTCAGATAAGTGAGCATTCATGTAAATAACCAAATCTTCGCTCTTTAGGGCAGTGCAGAGGCTTTGCTGGTGGGACCTAAGTCTTTTCCTGTATTAAGATTTAGGAAGTTAGAAGTATCTCAACATTTGGAACAATAATAGCCTCCTCCCTTCTCGAATTTTTCTCTTCTCCCCTCCCTCTCCATTCCCTTCTTCTGTGCCTCTCAAAGTTAGCCCAAATATTACTTTCACATGCCCAGTCATAATTTTCTGGAAAAATTTCTGTTTTATCTATTGAATTTCAAATCCTCCTTTTGCTTTCACAAGGTCTGCATTCTTCATCCTTCTTTCTGCTGCACTGCTGGGGCCCAGCAGGCTTTTCAGAGGTTTCTTCTAAGCCTACTGCATGGCTAATTACAAAGCTGTAATTAGCCATGTGCCATGTTCCCAAGGGAGTATTGAATGTTATGCTCATCTACGGAGTAATTAAGCTTCGTACTCAATAAATATTTCAAACTATTAAGTAATTATGCGATAAGGGAGGAAAAGTCAAGAAATGGCATAAGTTGTCACCTAATGCACTTCACAAAATATAACTAGAGCAGCTCCACTGATGAGGGGATGAGAGAGTAGGTGCTATAATTGCGGTTACGCTAGATGAGGGCACTTAGTCGCAACACTGAAGAGGGAGCACTTGTGCAACTGAAGATCTCCTCTCTCCTCTGCTTCCATACAGCAGTGTGGGTCCCCAAAAAGGCTCCCAGGAACAGCAGTGCAACAGAAGCAATGAGGAAAAGAGTCTGAAACCCTTCCCCGTGCCGATGTCACCCCAAGCATCTATTCAAGGCTCCTGGATCTGTGGATATGTCTTGTTTACTATCTCAGGGTATCATGAAACTTCACAGAGAAGCTGCGTTCCACTCAGCACTAGTACTGTGGGGTACTTACAAGCTAACCTCTTGTGAAATACCACAAGGCACACACAAAGTATTCTGCAGTAGCGTTGTACATCCAGTATTCTCCCCAGCTGAGTCATGCATAAATATGCTAGAAGCTGAGCAGATACAAGCATTTCTCTCAGGGATATCAATATATCACATACACAGCGGTACACATAGAACATCTCTGAGGATAACTTGGGCCATCATTCTGTCATTCAACCAAAGGAGATTTTTCATATTGACACTGACATAAGTAATTGCCTTCAGCAGACTGCTGATAAAAAATACTATATAATTAAGAAATTAATTCATAAATGAAATTATGAGTCCATAATGAGAATTATGAAAACATATAGTGTATTTTGAGTTTCAAAAATTTCATTTGATTTCGGTGCAAAATACCTTATTCTTAAAGCAGATTTTCCAGTTTCCCTTAGTTTGGGCTTTAGTGCATCTGTAATATGAATGCTCCACATCTAATCTCTGTTGACTCCCACAGCATTTCCACTCTGATAGGAATTAGCTTTCATACATACCATATCATTTCTAATGCATATTTTCATTTTATAATGGCTCCTTTCCTACGGGCTTTGAAAACCGATATAGACACCCAGCACTAATCACAACACAACCATATGCCTAGAATAAGAAACACCACGGAAACATTTTTCATGTTAAACAGTGTGAAGTTCCACTGAATCCAGTGACCTGCACTTTCTCACTCCAGGTTATGAGCTTCATCACAAAGTCAGCCTGTCACCTCAAATCCAGCCCCAAACTACAAACTGTACTTCTCTATGTTAAAACACACAGCATTCCAGTTTTGCTCTGATTTTCCCTATCTGGGCTCCAGAGGAGGTGGGACAGACATTACTTGTATGAATGACATCTAGGAGCTGGGGCTGTTATAAATTCAGGCTCAATTACTGGAAACCAGTCCTAAAATGGTTGCAGCCCAAATGGCTAGAACCCAGGGTGATCGTTGAATAAAAACTAGTGGAAAAAATGTCATCCCTAAAACAAATCCAGACAAGCAGTTTCAGGAGGAAAAGCATGTTTGAATTAATGTGAGTGCTCTGTTCAAACAAGACCGCACCCATGTTTAATCTCTCATTTCTGTTTACAAGAGAACAAGGTGGCAGATGAAGGTTTGCTACTTGACATTCCAGAATATTTTTTTCCTTAGCAATTGTTTCAGTGTATCCTTGTTAAACAAAGAACAGGCTATTACAAAAATGGAATAATTTACTTTCTACTGTATTTGATAGGCATGAATGAATAATGCTTTTAACTCTCTGACATTCAAAAGAAAAGGCTAAAGAAACCAAGATACATTAAGATAAGAAAATAAAATGAAAACACTAAAAGATGGTTTCCAAATGGAAGACTCTAACTATGTTGGCTTTCAAAACTACCAGCCTGTGACCACAAAAGAAATCTTATACTCTGTGATAAACACAACTTCAGGAAGAAAAAAAGAAAAAAAATCTATTCAGCTGGGCATGAACCATCACTCTGGATATGCAATCACTGAACCACATTGCTGTGACTGAACAAAGGGCAAACAATATCCACTCTAAGATAAAAGTATCAAGTACATGCTTTTAGGAGCCCAAGACCTAAATCGTAAAAGGTATTAAAGCACTTAAAAGAGGTATCAACCTTTTCAAAATCTTCCCAACTTCCTTTGGAAAAAACCAAAAAAAATAGGCCTTGTGGAACACCACTGGGAAAACAGCAGGTAAGGAATGTGCTAATGTGTACCATCCAAAGGTGACGTCTTAGTCCTTGGACACTTGGGACTTAAGTTGTCCAAAATAGGGAAGTTTGCTGCAGGACACTAATATTTAAGTCCCTGCATAATAAAATGATCTTTTGGATAAAATGTTCCAAGATAGACCAAATTATGTATTTTTTCAAGTACTATTGCAGCAAGAGCACCATTATGTTAAGGCTTTGTCTTCACAGAATATACCAACCTAAGCAAATTAGGGACTTACAGAGGTCCTCAAAGTAGGGCCAACTTTAAAATTAGACCATGTTCCTCAAGGCCTTGTCCAGCCGAGATCTGCGTGCCTCAAGGAACGGAGACTGCACAGGCTTGTTCCAGTGAACTACTCTCCCAGCAAGGAACTTTTCCTTTACATGTAACTGTAATTTCCCATCCTGCAACTTTTGACTGTTGCCTCTTGGCCTTCCAGTGCCTGTTTCTGAGAAGGGCATGTTTTCCTCTATAACCCCTTTACCGCAAAGGTGAGCTGCTGACTCATGTCCCGCTTGTTTTCCATCAGGTACTTTTCTGCAGAGCTGTTACCCCCATCTTGTGCTGACGAATGGCATTATTCTGTCACAAGCGCAGGAGTCTGGATTTACCTTCACTGAACTTCACAAAGTCCCTGTCGAAGCTGTTTCTCTAGCCTCGCCAGGTCCCTCTGAACAGAGGCTCTGCTCACCTCAGCATCAACTGGTGTTCCTTCAAGTCTGTGTCATCTGCAGATGACAGCGCAAATGCCGTGACAGTGCAATTCCTCTTCTTCACCCAAACTGTATAATCCACCCCTGTGGTACTGCTTTGTTGTTCTGCAACATTATCTGAATTAACTTGTTCTTCACCATTTCCTGTTGGAATAGCTCACGGGAATGCTGCTTCGTTCATCTAACATGAGGATAAACAGCAGTGTGGTAGAGAGAAGCTTCTAAAAAAATTCCTGGGCTAAATCCTTATCTTGTGTAAACTCCTCGCATTTCTAGTCAGCTTACACTAAACGAAGATCCAGGCTATTCATTCAAAAGCCTGAGTGCCAGTAATGTATTTAAAAATCAGCAGGTTGTTTATTTTAACTAGTTCTCAATGCTGCACGTATTAGTTCACTGTTGGCATGAACATCTCCTGGAGGAGCACAAGGAACTGGGTAGTTCTGCCTCACTGCTGAGTTAGAACAAGCAAACAAACACATGCCGAGTGTTTCTACACTTAGATATTATGTGCTTTTGAAGAAAGAATTTCTATTATTTGAATGCATTTATTACCAGTTGAGCCTTCCTAATCTCTAGATACCTCTTGGGCTTAGAAAAATATGCATTTTTACAAGAAAATATTTTTTATAACCCTTAAAATAAATTTCTTACACAACAGTGTAATCTAAAAAATACTCACAAAGGGAGCAAAGTTAGGAAAACACTACCACCCATCAAAACCACACCCTCCTGCGGTCCTTGACCATTAGCCGGGGCCTTCATTGCAGCCTCCCTTAATTTGACCCAAGGAGCTAATACCGTTTACTTGAGTTCACTTTTCGTGACAGGAACACTCAATACAGGAGACTTCCCTTGGAAGAGGGAATCAGAGACAAACAACGATGCCTTTTCCATGACATCTATACCAGATCACTCAAAGTTCACAACAACTCTGTTGCACAAACAGAAGCCCACTTCAAGTCAACTTGCAAGAGGGCTGTTAAATAAATCTAGCTCATGCAGATTTAGTCACCTTATTGCTCCTAAGTAGACCAGGAAATCAGAAACATCACATGTGAGATATTCTAATCATTCTGGACACGGCAAGACCATTTTCAGGTTTGATAGCTGATGTAAACCACAACAGTTCCAGGTCTCCTTTCACTGACACCACCTGTACCCTGTCCACGGCCATCACACCCAGGAGCTTGTTCTGACTGGCAGCAGCGAGAGCATGGTGAGGCTTCAGCCCACAGAACTGATCAGAATAAAACTAGAATATTCGAACATGGATGTTTTCTTAAAAGATTTTCCTAGATAAATCACTCTACAGTTTGGATAATACATGGGCTTAGCAGTGCTATCACCTTCACCATTTCTGTAGGCGCAACTCAGCCCTCTCACAAGTGACACTGGCTGCACAGGATGAAAACAGAAGATCAGCCGGCAACCAATTCTGCTCGGAGAGAGTATTTGCCTCCTAGGTATCTGTGAGCATCGAATCACACCGTCTAGCGAACGTGAAATGGAGCTCAAGAAAAGGTAAAATCTTACCTTAATACCTGCTTTCAGTATCCCTAGTGTTGCCCCCAAAAGCCTGAAGATACCAAGATATGCTAAGTGGGTCCTCTACTAACAGATGGGGGGGGTGTGTCTGTCTGTCTGTTTGCGTGTGTGTCCGTGTGTCTAATCCTGGGCTGTTCCTGTGCAAACCTATAAACCCACATGGTCTTGGGCCTCGAGTCCTGGGTCTTGCCCAAGCCTGAAATCTAATGAATGCCCAAGTCAGTGACTAAGTTACAAACTACTTCTCCTGCCACAAGAGGAAATAATGATAAACTGCTTTTCCGGGCAAAGCTACTTATTTCCAGCAATCCTGCACTGCAGAAGGAAGGGATGGGGAGGAGGGGAAGAGGCTGGCAGGGAAAGCAACAGTTTGTGCCTGTCACCCAACTCTGCATATGGTTTGAATGTGTAGATGAGCTGCTGCCTCTGTTTTTCCAGTAGCTATAATCCTATTAAAACGCTGCTAATTTAATTGTTTAAAAAACTACCAATCCCTAATAAATGTAAGATGGTCTACAAAGGAGTCCTTCCTGCAGACACACATGTTTAACATAGTGTAGCAATCAGCAGGATCAGCCTGGTCCCCTTATCGCTTTTCTGGTGCAGGTTTGAAGCAGATCTTGTTTATTGCTCTTTTTTGTAAACCTCTGTGAGATCTTTGAAGTGGCTGGGCTCCTTGAGCTATCAGGCACTGGGCTGCACCTGGTGCGAGGCAGACTGAGCAACTCCAATGTTAAACAAACAGCAAGCGATCCCAGCTGAGGACAGTGTATGAGTTACAGATAATGGCAGCCAGGACGGGCACGATCCATCCAAAGCAAACCGTATGTTGTCTTAAAAAAGCAATTTGGAGCCGCGTTTGCTATTCAGATCAGTCTGACATGTTTAAACAAAGACTCTATTCTTTGATACACACACACATATATATGTCTATACATAAAAGAATCCTTTATAGGATGTATCCAGATGAGCATCCCTTCAACTCCCCGCTCCTTTTTCTGGACTTATTATGCTTTTGATTATTGCTATCATACCTTGCCATACCCCAGGCTTAAAACAGCACATGTTTGAGGCTCTTTTTTCCTTACAATCAAATCAATACCACTTGCTGGGTAATCAAGCGACAAGCACATTGAAGTATTTAAGAACACAACACTATTTCCAAAATACACTACATGTATAAGAATTTGGTAAATTATTTTTTTTAAAAAAATTGATCTTCAATGAGGAACGTTCTGCTACTTTATGAAGTTTTTCTCCTTTTATTTGCTTTAAGATTGAAGTTTCTTTCTTCTCTTCTTGTCACATTATCAAGTTAAAAATGAAATAAATTTATTAAAATATAAAACTTCCCAAAATTCCATAACTGTTATCCCATAATTTTTATTGATCTATCTCTTCTTCTTAATAGTAATTCACACAAAAATACGTTAGTTTAATAATTCAGGTGAGTCTTTATTCAGTCCTGTCATTACTCCGTCAAAAGAATCAACCTAATGAATTTTGCCTGAACATCAACTTCAGGATTTGGCCTAAGCTTTCCTTTATGATAAATTATATCTGCATTTCTCCAGCTCATATTACTGCTCTTTGAAAGAGGCGGATGCTACAGCAAATCTGTGGCACAGTGATCATGGATCACACAGCCAAAGGAGAGGCTGAATAAGACAATGGACCAGAAACACAGGTCCATGTATTTGCCAGATAAGTGGAGCTTTTTTAGAATACTCGGGTTATTCTAGGAGGGTGTTTTTTGTAGGCATTAAGAAACCAAGTTTCCACCTGCCCCATTCCAACTTTCAGTATCCTGTATAATCATCCAAAACTAATAGCTTTCATCATTATCTTTGTAAAACACCATTTGGTCAGACATTTGCCAGGTTTTTGGCTACTCCTTTTTAGTTAAATTGCCTACATATTAGTGTTTTGAAATAAAGCATAATATATATTGTTATTTCTCTCTTCTTTCGTTGCTATTACTTGGGCGCAGGAATATCTAAGATGGTACACAAAGAGGACAAAGACTTGCAAAGCCATTAGGCAAGTATCATTCCTACCTCCAGCCTGGTCCTGTCCACATCCTTAGGCAATTTCACACGAACTCGGTTTGTTACAATAAGTGTTTCATAAGGATAAATCTGTTAAAAAGACAAGAGCAAATGAACTCTAGCCAAAACTGATTCTGATGTGTGGAAATGACAGTGTGGGGAACTTACTAATTTAAATGGTACATACTTGCATCCTGATTTGACAAATATTTCACTGGGACAAAAATTAACAAAATAAAATAAAAAAAGGAACACATGTAACCTTGCTAGGAAGTGCTGAATCTGATTGTTCTTCCAGTGTTGGAAAAGCCCTTCTTACCTTGTATTCTGCAAGAGAATGAGAACAGGTTCACAGTTTAGAATTTATAGGCTTCTTTTGGAGTCACCGTAATGAACATTTAGGTACATCAGCAATTTGTTATGCTACTACATTTCTCTCTTCTCAACGGTTGTTGGATAACTGCATGGAGAGTAAGCATTTGACCCCCATGCTCTGAATGGCTATAACACTGTCTATTACTGAAGCAATAGTCCTTGAAATCAAAGGCTTATTACAGAAAATCCATCTCCCGATGCCATTGGGTTACACAGTGAGTATGTCTGGCAAAATAGGGAATTTCATTTTACAGGAGGCTTTTGTGCAGAGTTAAGTCAGTCTGTCATCCAAAAGTCCTGCCCTTATTGTTTTTTACTGAAAATAGTTAAAATATATGGATTATTACAGGCATGTCAATTTGGAAACATATATGAAACCCATTGATTTAATACAATATTCCAAGATGCCAACATCCTGCACTTGGGCTGACTGCAGTGGGAATAACAATAGTGAAGAAAAGATGATTTGGGAGTTTGGGGAGAATGGCTCCTGGATCTAAACTAACACAAAAGTATTCTAGTTAAGTCAGTATATGACTATATAAGATATAACCACCACAAGGTCATCTATTCACAACGATGATTAAATGCAACCAGGATGGCCAGTATGTTTTCATAAACCTTTTTATGGTCTGAAATGAAATCAGAGATAAGTCTACTTTTCAAAATCTGTTCTTTAAACTATTCAAACATAGAGACAAAGATTTGTATCAACACAGAGGCATGAAGTGAAGCATTAGAGTAAGATTTTTAAAATGAGATTATGTCTTGGAAACAAAATCCTGCTCTTCCCCATGAGTAGACGCATGTTCCTAAATTGCTCAGCTCTTTTGAAAATTCCAACCCAAGTTCCATATTAAGTTCAGAGTCCACTAAAACTGTAATAAAAAAAATGAATGCAAATAAATTCTGCTTTTTGAATTCTGTACATTTTAACCACACTGTAGCACAAACAAGAAGCACAATGGACATTTTGTTTTTAAATGAGGTATGTCTTGAAGGAGTGATTAACTTAAATCTCTTCCTCTCTTTGATATGAGCACCACCACCACAGAGGCTGTTCCACATACTGAGGATACCGGGATTGACTTAGCCTGGTTGCACCACTTTACGATGCAGGACTTCTGTCAGGCCTTTATGTTCAGTTAGATAAAAGGATGATTCTCTGTGATAAATACGATACTGAGCTGGGTCTCTGCCTAGTCATTATTATGTGAACTATGGGAACATCTCAGAGCAGTAACCTTTATGGCAATATGTTAACCATCATCCTCAAAGGAAGAAAACATGAAGTGGAGTGGAAATGATATTGCAATGTACCTTTCATCCCCCAGCTCGCCTCCTGGTCCATTGTGTATTGGCCCATATTCTCAGGCTGGAAGAGAAAGAAAGAAGCAACGTAGCAGCAAAATACACCAGAAAACCACTCTGCACATTATCAAGAGAAAAAAAGAAAACCAGCTGGTACCACGCAATCAAAATACAGATCCTTGAGAGAGAGAAAGAGAAAATGTCTCATTCAAACCTGACCTAACGGCTCAAAGCAGGCATCCCGAGCACTCACAACACCCATTGATCTACAGCCACAGAGATGGGAGCTCTGCCCGTAGAAGAGGATGGGGTGTCAAGTGAGTGCCTGGGTCCTCAGAGGCACTGCAGGTGCAGTTTGCTGCCTAAGCTGTGAACTCCCAGAGACCAGCGAAAGCTGGAGGTTGGATGTCACTCAGAGAGGCAACTGCAGTGTCCTATCAACCCACCTCAGCCCTAAGCTCTTCGGATGTTTTTGAGCTGTGATTCCTTGCAGCTTTCAGTGAGGCAGAAAGGTCTCAGAGAGCCACCAGCCACTCCCACTTGAAGACCTGGCAGTAAGGTAAGCCTGAAATTGTCACATGCCTTTCTTTCCCTGTGATGCAGATGTCTTGCTGCTGTCATCACAAACCACTTATGCTGCACTGAAACTTGTCTCATTCTGCTTTCTGCTTCACACTGCTGATGCCACTAAGACCAGGGAGAACTGTGCCTATGTGCCATAGCTTTGTTTGACCGACTGTCTTTTTCCTTTGCTGGCAAACACTATGATGAAAAACATTACAGGAGATCAAAAAAGCACTATTATATGATCCCCCCCCCCCTCCGCCCCGAGTCTCATTTTTGCCTGTTAGGGTATCATCAGCGTGTACAGCTGTGCTCACAATAACCTGCAAGGCTCCTTACTGTTTTGGTTTGGTTTATTTTGTTACGCAGCATTGGGACGGCTGATTAAAAATAACAAACCACAAAAGCTGGTATGAACCTGCAATACAAACAGAGGACAAGCATTCTGGGAAGAATTTTGGCGTCAAGGATTTGACCATGAGCAACCTTTTCAACTTTCCTACGGTTTTCGGCTGCGAGGTTGGCCTCTTTAGGTGGGACAAATGCTGCCATCTGCTGCCTTCATATCACATTGCATGGCTTCAGCCTACAAGAGCTGCCAACCCCACTGCTGATGGAGTTTGCTTTGGCCTCCTCTGCCCGAAGCCTTCTGACGGCTTTAGTGCCAGCGCAGTGGCTGGGTGCAAGTCTGTCCCTCGCTCGCTTCAGGTTACTGGTAACAGATATTCTGAAAAGTCAGAAAAAAGCTGCTGACTCATAGGTGGGGACGGGTTTATTTAGACCCTTTCAAATTCCGAAATCTCATTCCATCAAGTTGCAGTGCCACTGGTTCCTTTAGAGAGGAATTCAAGCAGTCAGGTACTGAAGCAACATAGGCACAATTAGTCTTGTAATATTAACTCAAAGGGATGAACATTCCAGTGGCTACTGAAAAATTTATTTAGCTACTCTCTGACAGTTGCTTTCTTGTAGCTCCTTCCGATGACCTTATCACTGGGGAAATTTAATCTTGCTCATGTGCTACTGTAGCTTTCAGATCTTCCTTTGGAGAAAGGAGGGAATTTGCATGAGGTCCTGTCCATGTAATTTAGACACAAATCAATCTTCAAAATGTAAGTGCACATGTATCCATGTATTGCCAACTTATCACTACTAACTGTAATGGGTTTGTACCTAAAAACGTAAGCCGTGAACTGAGAATCCGTAACGCTAGATGCCAGAAAGAAAGAGACCACGGTGTCAAAGATGCCTTTTTCCTAAAGACTTACAAAAATTATAAAAAAGGATTAGAAAACCTGATCATAATTTTGTTACGCTTTTTTTTCTAGATTGCTGCCTTCCATTCTCTCTGTATTGCTCCCTCCCCACCTTAAAAGTAGGATGACTGTGTGTGTATACACGTATGTCCTGGTTTCGGCTGGGATAGAGTTAATTTTGTTTCTAGTAGCAGGTAAAGTGTCATGTTTTGGGTTCAGTATGAGAAGAATGTAGATAACACACTGATATTTTCAGCTGTTGCTAAGCAGTGTTTAGACTAAGTCAAGGATTTTTCAGCTTCTCATGCCCAGCCAGCAAGAAGGCTGGAGGGGCACAAGACACTGGGAGGGGACACAGCCAGGACAGCTGACCCAAACTGGCCAAAGGGGTATTCCATACCATGGGACGTCATGCCCAGTATATAAACTGGAGGAGTTAGCCTGGGGAGGATCACTAACTGGCCATCGGTCAGCGAGTGGTGAGCAATTGCATGGTGCATCACTTATTTTGTATATTCCAATCCTTTCATTATTACTGCCATTTTATCATTGTTACTATCATTATTAGTTTCTTCCTTTCTGTTCTATTAAACTGTTCTTATCTCAACCCATGAGTTTTAACTTTTTCCTTCTGATTCTCTCCTCCATCTCACTGGGTAGGGGGAAGCAAGTGAGTGGCTGTGTGGTACTTAGTTGCTGGCTAGAGTTAAACCACGACAACATGTATATACACATCCATGCATACTGGAAAAAAACAGAACAGATGGTTCAAGAAATGCAATGGATGTGGGCTGCTCCACCTTTGCTCTAAAATCATGACTTGCCTAATTATAGGCCTAACTCCTCTATCATTAATTCAAGCTATACCGTGATCTATTAATATGTGCAGCCTGCACATTTTGGACCTTCATTTGTTCTGGGAGGAGAATCAAGATTCCTAATGTTCATGATGCACACAATTAAAAGCAGAAACCTCAGTCTGTCTTACTCTTGCAGACAGACAAACTGTAACCCACACAGGGTATGAATCTGTCAGACAGGGCTGGCAGCCAAAACACCTTTGAAGTGTTACTACTTTGTAGATTTTCAACTAGTTACTAAGCTGCTTATTTATGATAGACTGTTGCCTGGAGAATGCTTTTAAATGTATACCTACCTGATGTAAACCATTCTTTCCATAGCCAGGTAGAGAAGCAGATTTAGAATATGGAAATCCTGTAAAAGACATAACATACAGCTATATTTTTTTGTAAATCCTCTACAGCCTACTAAAACACAGAATTCAAGAAAAAATCCAGAAACAGCAATTACAAGATCAATATGTACATTCTGTTAATGGGATGAGATATAACTGAGCAATGCTCATCTTTCTCCATATTTTATGTATATGAACATGTGTAACAATGTCTATAAATAACAGAATGGCAGGATGCACTCACCTACGGGGCCTGACATGAAAAGAGTTGTGGGACTCATCTTATGGAAGCCTTATGCAGTTACATGATGCAAAGCATATTTGAGAGCTTGTGAAATCTATGCCCTCCATGACTTGAAAATGGGATTAAAGGTACCATCATTTTAGAGTTACATCACTTCTGATCATGTTGTATGTGGTCTGGGTTTGGTTTTGTTTCTTAAAAAGTTGGTATCCTACCACTTAAAAAAAACCCACAATTTTTTTTTTGCTTTCTTTAAAACTTCTACTGCTTCAAGTGCAAAGAAGCATAAATGAAGATATGATAATGGTTAAAGTAAACCAGTGAGTATAAACAGTCAAGAGAATTAGTTTTAAGATAGACAAAATTGGCAAAGTGGTGTTGCCATAAACAAACTGGTTGTAATACGGTGATGAAACTGTATGCGGTCACTATGAAACAACCGAAGAGCCTTACTTCTAATACTGAGCCTTACTTCTAATACTGAGAGTCTAATAAGAAAGTTTGGAAGTTCCTTTTGTCAGTGAAAGGACAAAAATGTGTTTCAGATTAGTTTTTCGCTAGTAAAAATAATGCTGTATAGAAGTGACAAGCTGATGTAGTTTAAATTACACAGAAGATAAACAAACACGTGTGTAATAAACTTTATTGATTCCAGTAAGAGAAACTTTGATAAATTGATGCAAAGACTTCTGTAAGTCAGTTAGCTGAAAGAACTGAATGTGTAACACTTCTGTCAAAAATATTAGCAATCTGTGTCCAAAGGGGAATGCAGGATGGGAATCCAGACCCACTGGATTAATAAATACCCTAAGGAGATTATTAGGAGTAAGCATACAGAAAGAAAAAACAAAAGATGGATCAGCAAAGAGCTCACGATGTGCTGAGATAAAGTGAGAACTGCCAGAAGTCAAGCTGAGTTAAACACTGAAAATGATATTAAAACAAATAGCAGAAGGTTCTCCAGCTATCCAAATAAATAGAGAACAAGGCAAGAAGAAATGGGATCACTGGGAGTTATGCTGTATCAGTACACAGCAGAGATGAAAGGTAACCTACGCAGGGCTCTAACACTGAACGAGGATTTCACCTCTGGTTTTAGGAACAAAAGGTAGAATACTGAGCAAGGAGGGAAAGCTAACAGAATAAGAGTATGTTAATGAATCACAATCGTGATGGAAACAGAATTTAAAGCACTTAATGTACTTAGGGAGCGGTAAGCTCACATTGAATTCGAAGTCCAATACCTCTAACCACTGAAGAAAAGCAACTATAGTTTTTATATTTAAGAAGGGAAAAAGGTAATGAGGAGCTACCAGTTTGCTTCCAACAGAAAACTTAAGGAAAGACCGAACAAAATACACAGTGCCAGACTTGCTTGGTAGCTTTCTTTGTTAAGAGAAATGACTTCTGCAAAACATAAGTTTTATTGGATCTCTTCTAATGTGATATCATTACAGTGTTTGGTATTTGGCTGCAAATGGAATTAAATGCAAATCTGGAGAAGATGGAGTTTATCAGAGAAATTACAGGGTCAGTAAGGAAATAATGAAATGCAAGAAATGGGTGGTGACAACTGAGCAGAGCTGATAGAGGAAAGTGTCAGCATGGGCCTCGTGTTTTCACTAATAATCTGGACACCAAAAATTGTAATGGGCTAATAAACTTTGCTGTCTACACAAAGTTATAAAGAACTGCCAATATAGAGGAGGACTGGGATATTATAAAGAGCTGGGATAACCTTAAACATTAGAGACACAGAAATGTGATAAAATTTCATAATTCATGGGAAAAGTCATGCACTTGGGGACTAATAAATACCCCAAACTTCTACTATTTAAGCTGAGAGCTCATAATTTGGAAATGATGGGGAAGAAGACAGTCTTAGATATACAGCTCAATCACAAGATGACCTTGAGTTACTAATATAAGTGTAAAAAAAAAGCAGAAGTTGGAAATGAATGTCCTGATACACAGAAGATATGGAAATAATACTTATTTTCAGGCAGTGACAGAAGATCCTGGATGAATCATTTGTGCTGTTGTTGTTCATCAGTGTTCAGTTCGGTTAAATGAACTCCACCAGACCAGTAGCCTAGAGGATAACTGGGGCAATGAAAGCTCATTGCAGGAAAGGTGGCTTGACAAATCTGACTTATTTAAGCTAGTAAAATGAAGATGATCTATAAAAGCAAGAGATGTTCTAGAAACATAATCAACCACCATCTGAGAAGTGGTATGAACTACGAGCAGAACTTTTGTTTTCAGCCCCGCAGGGGGTTTCCACATCTGATACAGGGATGAAGTGATGAATACTGAATTAGATGGATCACTTAGCTATTCCAGTTTGGAAAATAGAAACTTATCATCTTCTGTTATCTGAAAGGTAGCGACACCAGAGGGCAAAGAGTATCAGACCTGTGAGACAGAATGAATGTATCTGCAACAAAACTATGATCTCTGCTCCTGCCTGGAAAAAAATGCTGGTGTTGAGCATCAGTTTCTTGGCCTCTTGGCTACAGAGAAGATGGGTGAGACAGTTTTGTTCTATTGCCAAATAGTAATACTCAGTTACCAAAGAAAAATGCACTAAGGTAAAGACCAGTCTGAAAACAAACACAATTCAGTTGAGCAGGCAGCAGATGAGGAGCTACCGCCCAGGCTGCCAGGACTGAGCCACATCCACGGGCACAAGCGACATCGTGCGGCTGGCTGGAAAAATTCCAAGTGGCAAATAAAGCTAAAATAGCCCAAAACAAGCTAGCAACACCCTCTGACTCCAGTGGGAACTCTCTTTCACTTAGCTTCTGTTTCCCATAAACTTAGTTATAACATTAAATACTTTTTATTTTGCTTCTTTCTTTTTAATATAAAGGAAAAATATACCACGAAAAGCCAACAAACACATACTGCCCATTATCACATCCAACTGCAGTTGTACTGCTACAGTACATTTTCTGGAGTAACTGGCCAAGATAAAGCAATCTTTCTCTCTAATTAGGCACTGTCTGAACATCAGCTACTCTCTGCAAGGATACAGCTCCTGCTTTTTCCAGTACGACATTCACTCTAACCTGAATATTCTGAGGTTGCTTCTCAGCACAATCAGAGACACAGGAACAGGATGGGTTACACAGCTCACTAGATGTCTGCTTTCCTAAATATGTGACACTTAAAATCATGAATTCTGGTAAAGGATTAAACATCTACATATACAGAAACAAGCCACATTTACACGCATGGATGCAAGGAGATGCAAGCTGCACTCTAGATGTCCGCTAATTACTCAAGCCTCATACTGACGTGCTTTGTTGTTAGATGTATTCTTCTGGGCATGCAGCCAATGTAGTGTGGCTAAGTATCTTCTAGAGCAGAATAACCCTTCTCTGGTTTGCTCAGAGGCTGGACAGACGAAGGCAGGGCTCTTTGCACAGTATGTTTGGTCACATCACCGGAGATTCGCAGTCCGATGCCTGCTAACCCCCTCCACTCTGCTCTAACCACTTGGCACCAAACTTACACCCAAAAAGTTTATTTTCTCTGATACTCACTGACTATGCCACAGAGATGGGGCTGAATGTCAGAGTTCTTAACCATAAGTGCAAGAGGCAGAGAAGCTACTCTGCCATGGCCAACGGGGCACGTGACAGACTACAAATATTCAGAACTAAACAGGGAAACACTGTGTAGAGCAGGAATTACTTAGGATGTCCATGGGCATTAAAACAGTCAGGTGGCTGAATAAAATCATAAAGAAAAGAAGTGTAAATGTCAGGAAAATAAAACTTTCTCAATGTCATTTCTGTGTAGCTGCTAATGGGGTAACAGGGCCAACTTTCATGCTGACAAAAAGCAATGGAAAATGAACTACAGAAGCTATATTGCATTGGCACAGAGGCGATATTGATCCTGACAGAGCTGTGAACCATCCTTTGCATTTCTAATTTAATAGCTCCACATTCCCAAGATAATAAAAAAAACTGTAAAAGAAATGCTGGTACAGAAGAGTGACAGGTATAGCAATATTCTCATGAAAAAACTGACACCGTATGTTGTTCCTGTATAACAGTTCTTGGTGAGCAACATACTTCTCCCTACTTAAAATTCACATGCAAGGACTATTCTCTCAGTACATACATAAAAAAGCATCAGATCAACTCCATAAAACTTCCAAATATACCTGCCGTGCACATTACCATGAAAGGTTTAGGTGTTCATTTCTGGGCCATGTCTTATTGATGTTAGGTGTGTGAGGTGGTCAGACTTGGTTTCCCCTGCACAGGGAATCCTACAATACACCTTGTGCACATGTATGTGATGTTTGGTAAGGACTAAGGAATCAAGTCTCTTCAAGTTAGACCAGTGACGCTGATGATCCAAAATAAAATTTTTTCTTTATCTTGTTACAGCCTCGTGACAGACTTTGTAGCATCTGTTTTTCCTCTTCCTTGCATAGCTAAGCCATAATTTCCTTAATATAAGTTGATGGAGCCAGCTATCACATTACCAAAATGCCCACAAGACTGACATCCTAGCCCTGCTGCCAGACATGCCTCGCATTGGATGCATTCTTTTGGAAAACTGCTTCCCCAACTTGTTTACCCCAGATGACCTGCTGCTGCAGTATGGTGTAAAGTGGAGAGCCAGGGAGAAGAATGGCCCACTTATGTGTTAAAATTCATTTAACCTATTTTTTGTCACTTACATAATCTCAAAGTAAAATTCAGACCTGATTCTGACGACCATTTCCTTTACTTCCTGACTTGCTGAAACGTGGAGTAAGAAATGCGTAGAACACACTTTTGGTACTGACAGCTAGCATGGGCTTACGGTCTTCAGACCGATAAAAAATTTACCCCGTTATTCCACCTGGAACATTTCTGTGAACGTACAGGTGAAGGTACAACTAACTATGAGCGGTAACAAAAAATCCCTATTGTAAGTTAATCTTTGGAGCAAAGTGTTCTTTATGCTTATTATGCTAATAATCAAAATACACAGTTTGTATCAAGGAGTAACAAGTCAACAATCTCCCTGATACTACCATCCCGTCTACTGAAAATGGATAGCATATAATAAACAGGCACTTTCATGTATTAATGAGGAGCAGGATTTGTGGCAAGGAACCTCTGCTCTCCAAAAAGACAATATAGTTTCTTTATACAAGCGATGCTTCTTCCTCCACTAATATGAAACTGTAAATAGTTTCACTACCTGAGTCTGAAGGCACTCAATGCTTTCAAGCCATAGCAAACCAAACTGACAAAGAGGTGTAACTGCGATAGAGAAATGAAGAATAAAGCCAACTAGAGAGCTATGCGGACGAGGCTGCAGCAGGGCCACCGTCCTTTGCCACGCTCCTGCTCGACAGCGCTGGTGGGCCAGGGGTTGCAGTACTCACGGGAGTAGCCGGCAGTCGTGCCCTCCTGGGCCCTCGGGAAGTTTTCTCTGTCCGTTCCGGCAGTAAGAGACAGGGATCGCGTGTCCGAATCCGGGGAATTAGTTCTGGTGTCCATATCCCCTTTCAGAATAAGCCAGCTGGTCTTTAGCTGGGGAGAGTAAAAGCCTGTTACAAGACTCAGGATTTAACATCTGAACGCAGTTCTCCTACTTCACCTGTCTGGGAAGTCTTGTGAACTGATGGTATGTTTATGCTCATTGCAACTTGCACCAGCCTTGATCAAATTATAAAAGTTGACTATATCATGATTTAGACGTCACAGCTACCAAAACCTTCTAACTTTCAGCTGGGCTAAAGATCGCTTCTCTGTTAATTAAGCTGCCCACTGCGCTCCACTTTAGAAGATGCACTATGTGATTTTCTAGTAATTCATCTGCTGTTAACATTTTTCTGTCTGTTAATATGCACCCTAAGTAAAAGTCTGCAGGCTTAGCTGTATCACCAGTGTATATATTGAGACTGAGTGAAAATCTATGAGTTTATTGCTCTTAATCTCAATATCCCTACTTCCTTCTTTGCTGTAGAATATAGATTCTAAACCATTTGGGTGAGAGATTAAGCTTTTCTGTATCTTCTGGGAAAGACCTAAAAGTAGCAGTGATTATTTCACTTATATGAAAGAATACCTTTACGTATGAACGTGCTTGAAAAAACAGCTGCTTCAAGAAAGATCAATAAATTGCTCTCTTTTGTTCCTTCTGATCATTACCTTCTTACTGTCCTGATCCAGGCTTCCATCCTCCCCTTCTGATCTTCTTGCTGCTGGAAGATTAAGGTGATTTTAAAAAGTCAACAGATTATATCTGAAAACCTAAAAGCTACTCATTAGGTAGTTCCCAACCATCAGATGTGTTTTTCCTTGTCTTTTATGGCCCCAAGTATTATTCCAGACACTGAGTTATACCTCAGAATCTTACAGAAAGATCCTGTGCCAAATTTCACATTATTTTGGATCAGTTCCCCAAATTTGAGTCTTACTTGCCTCTGTAACACTCTGTGTTGTTTTGGGGAGAGTTTTAATGGTACAAAACTGGAGTAACGCAATGATCTAGTGTAATTTAAGTGCATGAGAAGTCATCATAACAAGGGTTGTCTGCAACGCCTGAGTAAAAGGGCAACACAAGAGCCCCATGCAATGTGATATAGCTAGAAAACATATTTTAAAAATAGTATGACAATACAAAAGTTAAGGCTCAGATTAGATTCTCAGAGACAGAGGTTGAGAGGAGATTAAGTTGCACCATTAGAAGTGCTGCAACTCTCCCAGCAAGTTGGGAACAACTCTGCCCTCTCGGTTACCCCAGCCAGTATGTTTGCAGAGGATCTTCCCTGCATCTAAATAACACAGGCAAAAGGCCACCACCATTACCATTTCAGTGCTATTGTATCTCATTTTCTGGTGCCATCACACAGCTCTCATCCAGACCTTAACTAGTTTTGTTGAGGAGGTGATACTTAAAAAACAGCAAATTGCAGTAAGGAAAAAAATCTTTGGCTTAGAGGTGAAAATCTGTCACTGTAGAGGCTTTTTTTCCTCATTTTCATGTGGCAAAACAAAGCTGGGGCATAAAATGAAAAAAACTCAAGGTTTTCACCGTTAGCTAATAGCATCCTGATGAGGGCACTTTCCCAAGATGGCAAGCTGCTTCTCTAAGAAATAAAGAGAAAGAAATATCCATATATGACAGATGAAGAAGAAAATCCCTACATCGCAAGAAAGACTTAAATCTTGCGCACTGGTATTTTGGGAGCATACCCTAAATCACCAGTCAACAAGTTGTTCCAGGTTATATGTATAGATCTTGCTCTCGCTAAATTAGAAATTCATATAGAGAATCTGATGCATTTTTGGAAATTGTTTTTCTTTCAAGATCTCGATGTTTTCAAAGGAAAAAAACAAGTGCAATCCAAAGCGTTATTCAAACGTTTCACGGGATCTTGAGAGCATCTGACTTCAAAGAGATGCAGAGGAGTACAACCAAAATCAGTAGGGCCATGAAGGCCTGCCCCTCCCAAGTTCCTGAGAGGGCTTTGTAATACAACACATCGTTGGCAGATAAATCCAAGTGGCCTGAATTTCATCCATACTGAGCATCAGCTTCACCTCTACAAGGGATACTCGGTTCTGCTGTGAACCCCAATGTGAACGGCATGTTTCACACGGATCACTGCTGATATTGCTAAAGAGCAAACCTCTTCAATTTTTTTTTGAAACTTTGAATGATGTTCAAATATTTCTGAAACATGAACACACACGCACACACACACACAAAAGAATGACCACACAGGCTCCCGCACTCTTCACTTTGCGACCCCAGCTCTCAGCCTCCTCTCTTGTATGTCCCATTTTAACACCACCTTTTTTTCATTCTGAAGTTGGGTGTTTATAATAGAAACACAGAAGCTGTAGCTACAGCAAATCTGTTGGGCACTGCTGTAATTGAAACCTTTTAAAGCCAAATGTTTTGGAAGAGCTTCTTGCACTTTTTGTTTTAAAGAACATTTTTGTACTTGTTTGTTCAAACTTGGTCTCTTCAATGAAGGAATGTTCTCTGGCTCCTTTTCAGCATGCATTAGTTCAGTGTCCTGTCAGCTTGAGGAGCTGAATCATCAGCTGTTCATGTGTTCATGCTTTAGCCGGGAGTTCTTCCAGAACAAAAGGTAAATTGTATATATTTATTTATTTTTTATTGGAAAGAAAGGGTATTGGTTTTTTAGAGTTAAGAGTAAATTATGTTTTGCTCCTCAGTAGAAAAAAAATGAGCATGTATTTTCAACACAACCTTTCAGAACATCTATAATCTATGAAAGACGGTTTAAAACATGTATCCTTGTTAACCTACAGAGCAGATTGCTGACTTGGTAATTTAATTCTCCGCTCACTCCACTGACTACAAGGAACAACTCCATGCAGCACTGCAAAATTGACATAATCCAGACTACGACTGCATATCTGACAGATGGAAAATTGATATAAAAATGCCTGGCCTGGAAGAAAAAAAGCTGCTGCTTAGAATCCTCTTTGCAAACCAAGAATATCTAGACAATTCTATGAGACAGCCAGGATACAGGACATTGGAGCCGTATCATCAGCTTGTATAAATCAGTGAAGCTATGCTGATTTACACCAGATGATAGTAACTTTGCATTTGCTCATGATCTTTCCAAACATCACTACAATATTCAACATTTTCCTTTGTCAGTAGCTTATTTTGCTCAGCCTGAGTAGTTGCCTCAAATGATTTGTGTATCTAAAGACAAGAAGGAATTAGAGAGCTTGGGCAAACTATAAAGTTGGCAGATTACATTAAATCAAGCACTAAACCAAACAGATACTATCTTTTTGCCTGAGGTAACATTAGTTTGTCCAAGATTAGGATACTGTGAGCAGAAAATGCCTATCAAAGACCAACACCTAAAGTGCACTGAAACATCAGCAAGTCTCACTTTGCTCAAAACCATACCCAGAAAACCCACAGAGGTCATCTAAATTCTGGATGATGTGAATGTGCAGTTACTTTAGCGTGAAGAACCAGGCTGACTCACTCAGTTGGGAGACATCAGTTGACAATTTTCTTTCTCCTATTACTGTATCACATCCAAACTAGAACTTCATCCAAAGCAGATATAATTGTCATTTTCCGTGAGAGATAGTATACAAATGGTAACTACATAAAAGCATCATTTTTAAAACAATGTTAACTGGGTATTTTATGAACAATTAAACCCCCTTGTTACCACACAAAAAAAAATAAAAAGTAAAATGTATTTTCCTTGTTCTGACCACGAAGGCGGTGGTGTGTCTGCAATTCCTGAACCTTTCACTCAGGGAAAGTTATCAGCTATCAGCTAAAGTCAACACAGGGGAGAACAGACACATGGACTTTTCTCACTCTCGCATACAACATGGGAAGCTGCTTCCGTGCAGACAGCGTGGCAGAAGGCCGTAGGACGGGAGGAGCTGCTCCAACAGAGACACTGCTCACAGGCACAGCCTGGACCTTCCCTTGCCACGAGGAGTGGCATGGCTTCGTTCTCCCACCCGTACCCCTGGAGATACATGCCTTCACCCTCAAACTGCCTCAGCTCACAACGTGATGAACGCCTCTCAGGTTTATTTTATTCACTCATTCGTTCACAAGGAGGGGTGGTGCACTCATTTTTAAAATAAAATTTTTGGTGTGGGGCAGATTTATAGCATGTATTTTGTTTTTGTCCTTTGCTTCTGTGCACAGGAATACCCCAGTCATGACTCTTTAAATCAGAAATGTACTTCTGCATTTTTTAGGCACCCTTATTGCAGTAGAATCCCCACACATTTGTTTCCAAAGATTAACAGCGGAATTCAGTTTAGAAAAATGAATTCCCTATTACTAATCCTGTACCATGAACAAAGATCATTGTCAAATGTCACTGAGAACACAGTAGGCACTGACACCAACATGGAAATTGCATTGATATTAATTACTGAAATATAGAGCAAAAATAATAAAAGAATGCAGACTTTGTATTTCTATTTTTCATATTTACCAGGGTCTTAAATCCAATTCTCAGTGCAATAAAACATCACATATTTCTTTCTGTTGTTTAGAAACTCAGACAGGAATCTTATTTCTGGATCTACCAAAGGTTCTCCAACCGCATCTTGCTGTTGTTATCAGCTACTGAATTTGTTCCTCACTGCCATGGTGTGATTACATTTTTCTTGATACTTTACAGCTTGAAGAACTTGCAGATGAAAAGTAGATATTTCATATACACCACTTATCAATGTACATTTTTTTCCCCAGCAATGTAGAAGTTAGAATTGTTTACAAAAACTAGATAACTCAAGGCATGGTCTGAACACAGGAGAGCAACCTTCAACATTTACGTGTTTTATATCATTCCACAAGTAAGAAAACTGCTTTGAAGTTAGTATCAGCTGTGAATTGCCAAGGCAAATCAAAATATCATTATCCCAGTTTTAAAGAAATTACTGAATTCTTGGACAGCCTGTTATACAAAATGCTATTTAATTTTCACGTTACTTTTTTTTTCCTTTTCTATTTGGGATTATAGGGACATAATGAAATGCAAAGACTACAGCAAACTAATTTGGAAGTCAATATGCATTTCTTTATGAAGACAGGTAGAGAAAACTGCAACAGAGAAAAGCAGACTGTACCATGCTGTTTGTAGATAGGAGGTTTCCTATAGATGTTATCTTTTACGCCAGTGTCTGAGGAAGAGGAAAGAGAAAGGAAAGAATAAAAGAGTAAGCAAGCAGTTCAGACCATGCTGCTCTTGTCTCCTCTCAACAACACGAAAAATGAAAACACATCAGCAAAGACAACGCATTCATTCAGTGGTTTGTCATTCACCGGTTATTACAAGAGAATGAAACTATATCCATCACATTTATATATTTAAAACATTGGCTATACCTACATATGCAGCATAATCCCCTCTAAGTCCCTCAAAATACTTTAAAACACCTTGAATGGCATCCATTTGCTGAAACGTAGGTGGTTACATCTGCACTACCAATGTATACTTCATAGACAACAAAGAGAAACTGGCTACACTTGTTACTACTTAAAATAAAATTCTTATACATGTACAACAGACTACTGTAATAGTCACACTTGAAAAGGGACTTTCTCCATTAATTATGAAGAAATTGTACATGTTCAGATGTAGATGTTTATACTGGAAATGCCCAATATTCTTATTTGAAATCCTATAGTTTCTCTATATTGTGAATTGTTGTCCTGGTTTCAGCTGGGATAGAGTTAGTTTTCTTTCTAGTAGCTGGTACAGTGTTATGTTTTGGATCTAGTATGAGAACAATGTTGATGACACACTGATGTTTTCAGTTGTTGCTAAGTAGTCTTTATACAGAGTCAAGGATTTTTCAGCTTCTCATGCCCAGCCAGCGAGAAGGCTGGAGGGGCACAAAAGGTTGGGATGGGACACAGCCAGGGCAGCTGACCCAAACTGGCCAAAGGGGTATTCCATACCATGGGACGCTATGCCCAGTATATAAACTGGGGGAAGTTGGGCTTGGGGGGGATCGCTGCTCGGGAGCTAACTGGGCATGGGTCATCAACCGGTGAGCAATTGCATTGTGCATCACTTATTTTGTATATTCCAATTCTTTTAATATTATTATTATTGTAATTTTATCGTTACTATCATTATTAGTTTCTTCCTTTCTGTTCTATTGAAGTGTTCTTAAATCATGAGTTTTATTTTTTCTCCCGATTCTCTCCCCCATCCCACTGGGTGAGGGAGAGTGAGTGAGCGGCTGCGTGGTGCTTAGTTGCTGGCTGAGCTTAAACCACAGCAATTGTACAGCTAGCTTGGCCTTCCAGGAATTTTTTGAAAGCCGCCAGAGCCACAGTTCAGGGTTCCCATATCATGTTGTACAGACATCAGATTTACTTAGTACTGCAGACCTGAGCAGATACAATTCCTAATTACAGTGTGTTTACAGAAACGTTAACCCCAGAAGCTAAACATAAATAAACGAACTATTCCACTGAGCAGGTAGATGTGCTTAGCAGTCAAAAAGCTAAACAGTGCGGACATAAATTTAATGTGCTTGTTGACTGAATGTGACTTGAAAACAGGACAGGACATATGCAAAGACACAGCCTCAGTGAGCTTGCCAGAATTCTAAAGTCTTCCAGGTATTTTTAAAGTCTATGTTAATATGACTCTTCAATTCAGAGAGTAGATGGATAAGGAAAAGAACAAAACCAAAACCCCCTTCAGCTTTCCCTCCTGCACACAGATTGAACAGACTTATGCAGCCACAGCACTATAAATAATCGTATCTTTGCAGGCTTAATAACACTTGTCAGTGTGCCTTCTCTAATGCAATTTTTTTTTAATACATAAGCACACAGCGCTCTAACTTTTTACTTTCTGAGTCAAAGTTTAACAGGTAACAGATTTTCACTTATCAGACATTTTCTTCTCTTGTAGTTCAAAATTCACAAATCAATGCAAAAAAAACCCAACCAACCAACATTCAGAAGAGTACAAACAGGTGCCAGCAATTGAAGATCAAAAGCTAAGCAGTGAATGCCTACCTGGAATATGGAAATGCCTAGGAGCTTGCTGATAGACAGAAGGTGAAGATTTGCTGTCTGAGTACATGGATAAGCTTGGAGTGCTCCGACCACTTTCACTGCCTCCAAGGGGAAGAGCAAAGAAAGCAGATAAAAGAAAAAATGGAAAGCAAAGTAGAGTATTTCAAGCATAAAAGCTTGTTCAGAATGACTTGTTAATCCAACAGTTTAAATATATGGTTCTTGTAAAACCCATTATTTTTCAGCACAGTGTATTGGCTTAGTCTCCAAACATCTCATCAATAATGAATATCTGATAGATAGTTTCAAATTAAACTGCCCCACTTTGAAACTAAAGCTTCTCTTTTAACAACACTTTAATGAAGAAAATACAATGATAAGAACATCCACAGTCTTGTAATGTGTTTTGCCTTAACTGAATAATCTATCAATCAAGTTTTTTAAAAATTTAATGCTATGGCTCATGGCCTGCCCCTGAAACCAGTAATGAAATCATTCAGTAGTGTTTCAATTATCTCAAAGCAGGACTAGACCAAAAAACAGATGTTATGGTTAAGTCAAATATTCCTGCGTGTATCAGTGACAAAAAAACAGGTGTGGAAATTTGTTTCCTAATTGCAAACTTTTCTCACAGGTAACATGCCACAGCATTTTTTATTTATGCAAACAAGGTTGGATTATCAAGTCATGGATCTATAATGCCATAGTCACTTCACCAAATTTCAAGACATACATAGGATTGATCCGTATTCATTTTTCCACTTATTTTGTCAAATGATCATTAGGTGCCATTCATTTCCTCTTAGCTTATTTCCCCGAAGCACAGTCTATGGCATTATAGTGCTGCTTGGCAAACAAAAAAGTAAAGCTCTACTTTTTTGGGACTTGTAAAATCCTATTAATTTACAGCACTGTTAAGCAACTGGAAGCCAAACATGACATTTATCCTAACATAAAATGGTTGTTAATTTGTTGTTATTGTTTTAGTGTGGATGAAGCACATGTTTAATGGCTAGTAACAATGAAATTATAGCAAGTTTTTGGGGGTAAGGAAAGTGCAGGAGCTCAGAGCACTAGATCTGTAACAAAGTTCTGACTTCAGGTAGGAGAAGTTTTATAACCATAAAACTACTGGATTACCGTAGCTGTCTAGGCCTTGCCCATGGAGGTGGTCTCTACCTCTGTTGACAAGCAGTGGATGCCTGGTCATCGGTCTGTCACCAAAGTCAGCCTTGACAATGCACCACTAAAGTCAACTGGGTAGCGCCACTGAGTTCAACAGGAGCAGAAACAGGCCAGATGAAGTTAGAATAGCATGCTGTGTATCTCATGACAATACACTAACTAATCCGTTCTAAATTTTGTGTGTTATTTTCATAGTTGGTGAAAAATTAAAACTCAAAAACTATTCAGCTGTTACCACTGTGAACTCAAGAACAGTGATTTTTCTTTGAAAAAATGTAATCTGAGCAGTTGAGAAATTGAAATCACAACCGCATGTGCTAATAACCTATGGTCCTTCCAAAAAGTAAGGGAAGAATTACGGAATTACTAAAAATCCAGTGCATCACCACCAGCTTGCACTCAAGTTGTGCTCAAACAAGGAACCAGACACTATTCAGTTTCTTGATTCCCACTTTGCTCTTGGAAGGAAAGAAGCGGTGACAGGTTTTCACTGCACATTTATTAATTCTCTCTTTCTTTACTGCTTGCTGCCCAGATGCATGGCCATCCCTACTAAATGGAATAATCCTCAGTGTCACTCCCAGTTTGAATGCAAAGAGCAGTGGTAGATACTTATTTAAGTAAGGTCCCTTACAACTCTAAAAACCTAAAAAATCTTGTAATGTCATTCATTCAAATGTAATGTTACTATTGGAATTTTTAATTTAAAATGAAAAGGAAAGTTTTCAAGTGATTTTCACAGCGTATTAATTCCACATTTACTTAAAAACTAGCATATTATTAAAAACATACATTCATATATGACCTGCATGAATAATCACTTCACTGAGCAGTGACCCCAGGGTGCTGATACTGTACACACATAGAGAGTCATTCTTCAGGGACAGGGTAGAGTGTCAGCAAGGAATCTGGAGGAAGCATTGATTAAGAGGAATAAACTTGTAAGAAAACAGGATGCAAGCACAAGTACCAGGGGACAGCAAATCTGCAAACTGCTCAATCCAAGGATCATTTTTGTGGATCAGTTTGCAAAGCCATCACCACCAAGTTGCTTAAAAGGTAAGAATTAAGGATGAAATGAGGGAAAAGGTTCTTCTTGCAGCCCATTCATACAAGCTGATGCACATCAAACTTCAATTCTGTCACTGATCTGGACAAACACAAGAGTAGTTGTATTTCACATGTTGCGTACAAAAATAAATATTTAATAATAAAGCAACCTGAAGACCCATGCAGAAAGTTCATGTGTAGGAACTACAGACAGTCATCTAATCTAGCCTATGATTAAAATATCTAGAATGAGACTTTGCCAAGAATTTGTCTCTTTCAAGATTTGCCTGGTATACACTGAAGAAGAACTTCAAATAAGGTCTCAAGAGAAAATACAACTAACAGAGAGAATGGATTCTCAAACTTTTGGTTTTGTCTTCTGCCATAGGCAGCTGCAAGCTGTGGTCTGCTCTACTGGTCAGCGCAGAGCAAAAAACCAGAATCATGAACTCTTCCCTGGATTTTGTTTAACTTGGAAAGAATCTGGAAAGGTTTACTTTGAACTTGAGTGTCAACCACAAAAACTTCCTTGTGTCTTTTGGCTGCTGACAGGGTAGGCTGCTCTTTTAACCTTTTGTGTGTGTGAAACCAACTGACCAGAGCTCAGACGATGCTCCCTTTTCAAGGTATTGGCAGAAAAGTAAAATACTGTTTATACCTCCTTCCTAGTGAGCTTTTATCTTATCTGGGAGGATGGGAAATTTGATAATAAGTTACAGTAAGAGCTGTCTAAGTTTGGGATTGAACAACAGATGCCACTGGCTGCATGACAAAGATGTCAGAGCCTACTCCCGAAACTGGATCCTTTAATATCTCTGCACATGGTGCATTAAGCTAGGCAAAGTTTTATGAAGTTTGATGACTAATTCTTTTCAAGCCTTCAAAGCCAAATAAATGGGCTTTGGAAGCTGTGCTCCCGCACTAGAAAGGCAAGATACTTTCCACCACATTTTAAGTAAGCATTTTTTCAGCAGGACTCGGGATGGCCAGTACGCTCACTGACCCCATCACCTCAAGAGGAAGTTACCTACCTAGCGTAGGTACTTGGAATATCACACCCTATGATTTGCAAGGACATGAACTGTGCAGCTTACTTGAAGTGAGGCTGTCACAGCACTTAGTCTGAAGACAAAAATCCTTAAAAGAGCACAACCAAATCATTTATCTGAATGATAAAGAATAGCTCATCCTCTTGCCCTTCATGAGAGCTACACTACAGCATACTGAAGAAAGGACAGGAACACAGTAATTATATTTTTTTGCTGGAAAAATGATGAAACATGTCATTCTCAGGAAGAGTATGATGCTAAGTCAGTGAAGTAAAAAGGCAGATTCTGTTTTAATTTCCCTAGCGTAGTAACATTTCTGTCTCCTGGAAGCTTAAAGAAATATTTTTTATGACAATTGTGGAGTGCGGTTTTACAGAGATTACTCCTAGTATTATTAAGCAGTGTATTACTTTTTTATTTAATCAAAATTTTTTAAATTAGTTTGATTTCACCTTGATAAAACTGAAGTGGCAACATTAACCCTGATCTAGATACAAAGCAGCTGTTGGTACGATCCTACTCTTCCTACACTAACCACTTAGAAGACAAAAAAATAGTACATTGACAACACCCTCAAAAGGCTTCTCCACATAAGGAAAAAAATACAGCCTGCAACTCGGACAAAATAATTCAGACACCTTGAAGAGGATCAGGCAAATCTTCTGACTCCTTTCAGACTGAGACATTAACTCCGTAAAACAGTGGATAATCTATACAATCTCTGCAGGGCTCAAGATTACCTATATAGGAAAATTGTAAACAGACTTGCCTGCCTCACAGGAGCACTGTTGAGGCACTGTAAGCTACTGCTTGCAAAATATTTTAGCTCCTTGATAAAAAGTGCTGCAGAATTGCAAAATATTATAATTTTGATCACACTACTAACAATTGTTTGGGCACAAGGAGCTGCCACTTGAGGATTTCTTCCTCCAAACAGCAGCACTAAGTAATTGCTGCTGCTCTGAGCAACAGCAGGTACCACTGAACAGAAGCTCATTTTAACAGGAGGTCTGCTAAGCAACTGCAGGCGGGCTTTCAAATAAGAGCTTTCCCTACAGTGAAATCATGCACTGCAGCACATGAAAGAGGTTTTCCTTACTCAGTATATCAGGTTGGATAATACCATCCAAATTTAGAAGACACATCAAAAAACTGTTTGAGCAGTGCCTCAGAGAATACCAGGGGATGTCTTCCAAGAAACGTGGTGGGTGGGGGGTGACTGCTTGTGGTTGCAGGAAGGGGCTTTGCAGGCAGATTTTAAAATGGCAAAAAAATCAGTTTAATCTCATCAGCTTTCTCCTCCACAACTTTCTCTCGGGGATCATATTTGGAAGACTTGAGCCTGATTCTGTTCCTGTTTATACCAGTGAAATTCAGCTGGCTTTGGGCAGAATTGTTTCTGGAAGAGCCCAGTGAAGATGCATTAGTTATTTTTCGAAAGGCAATGAGTGTCTGCTATTCACTTTGTGAGTCTGGTTCCTGCAGAGGGTCACTTCCTTTTCTGTAATGGTTATGATGGCAAGAACAGTTTTGTTTTATTAAATCAAACAGTACATGTGAGTCAAGGAACAGGCACTGAAAATGTTTGCATTCATGTCTCCTCCCTGTTCCTATTGTTACTAGGGAGGACAGACTCAGGGAAGGACAGATGTGGCAGTTGAATGTCTTCTTTTTCTGACATTTAACTAACTAGCTAATAAAAAAATAGCCTTTGCCTCAAAGGTTCTTGGCATTTCTTGGTACTGTCTCACATCCACAACATGGACGCCATTAAAAGTTAATATCCACTGCAAAAAAAATTAATGGCAAGGAGGATAGATTCAGTTATTCTGTTTTATAATATATGGCACAGATTATTTGCTAATCAGTGCAACTATATTAATTTAACCAGCTTATCTGGCATAAGTTTTGGTAATGCTACAAATAATAGGAGAATATCTCAATTTAGGTTAGAAGGTTAGCTAACTGGTCATCTTGTGTTGGATCCAATGTATATTTATTTAGCATCACCAAAAGAGGGTAAAAGTAAACACCATATTTTAGAACAAACAGACTTTAAAATTATCCCCTCCCTCATTTTCATTATAAAAAAGCTAATTCCTTTCCTCCACCCCTTTGAAAGACACTTAACACTCACTGAAAAAAAGCAAAAATAAAGCAACCCATACCCACTCAGTTCTTAAAACTTACACAGTACATCAATAAAGCACTTGCACAAAATTAAGACAAATTTTATCCAAGTGGAAGCCATGCTTGCACAGACATAAAAGTGAAACACATCTGAAAAGTCTACAGTATCACAGCACGGTTTTGCATTCCTGGACCTTACCTTTGAAGAAAGGGATGTAATGATGTCTGAATGTAGATGTAGGGCTTGGGTGTTGGGGCAGGGAGATGCAGCTACTGGTACCAAGACTCTGAGTACCAGCTGGGGGCAACAGAGAGTAAGTGAAAATAAACTATTTAGTTCACTTACTGAAAGCCACAAATTAAAATGCCATCCTTTTTTTCAGGAACATTTTCCTCCTGATGCTTAGAAAACATATAGTTTATATTTAGACTTCACCTTTCTCTGGTTATTGCTAAAAAACATCACAGTGGCCATACTATGCAGTTGACCAAGGGACACGGGCTTTCCGTAGACAGGAAGAATATCATATAAAAGGCTGATAATGTAACGCATCAGAAAATATTCCAAAAAAGGCATACAAAAAGCATAGCTGCACTCAGGGAAAAATCTGCATATTCAAAAGCTGCAGGAGGGGATGATATATGCTCATAATGGATCTAATGAAATGAAATGGGGAGAGTCTTGTCTCTGCTGAGAACTGTGCTATGAGTGGGTCCAGTTCTCACTGCTGTTGGGTGCACACTGGTAGGATTTAGTTCATAATGCACCAGGGCACTCAAGTGCATGGCTAATTTAAGCATTAGAAGAAATATCCTGAAGTTATTTGAGCTCTGAAAGTTAGACATGTGATTAAGTACCTTTGAAAACGTTCTCAAATGTCACCTTTGTTTTATTTTTTTTTTATTTATTTTTTTGCTTTATTGTAATAATGTCCTGATAACGTATTTCAGAGGACTAATGGCAATTATTAAAAGTGGCAATTATGATGACTATCTTCTAAATTTTCAATGAAGCTGTAAAACATCAGAATTAATTTGGAATTTCTCTTGTCTTTCCTGCTTGTTTTAACAGTGTGCAGCTAAGCTTAAGCATGACACAGCTGCCAGACCTTCAGCAGAGACTAATCTTTCATCTCTTTAACAGATCTTTGATACTCAATCTCATTTCCACTTTGTCAAAGAGTTTATGTAGTACAAATATTCAATTTCTGTAAAATCTCCTTCTGTTACCCATAAAATTTTAATTTCCACCAGAAAGATTAAGAACTCTCAATTTTCCAAACTAGTTAATAATTATAATGTATCCCCAATGAAATTAAAAGACCCCAAGAAAATAATATAAATGCTCTGTGTTCTCCACCCAAATGATAGACTGGAGAAAAACCAGAATGAATTTTGAGTAATTTAGTTGACTACTTCCAAGGATAAAGTTCTGTACAATACCCAAATATGAATGGACTTTTGTAAGGGACTCCCATCCAAAGATCAAAAGGAGGCAATTCCCCCTCTCCGTGCAACAAAAGCACCAACACAGCTGTTACTACAGCTCAAAGCTGCAATAAACATTACTGTAAGCTTCTCAACTAAAGCAACATGACTGTCAAAATCCAGCCGTTACAACCACTAGTCACTCCTCCAGCTCTTGCACTGTGGAGAAGAGACATGGACCATAAACCTGCAGTACAAGAAGGGATACGAAGTCCCTTGGATCACCCTCTTGGCATTGTGTGCATTCACTGCTACCATGCCGCACATGTAAATAGCTGTGGATTCAAAGTGTAGCTTCAGGCAGGATGGGACCAGGATTAAGTCCTTTAAACTGTTCTATCTCCTGTTTACAGATACAGAAAATCAATCTTTCTAGATGCCTGTTTTCATTTTCTTAGATGCTCATTCCTAAAGCACTTGCTTCCTTTCTTCCCATGGAACTTTGTCCACAGTAAATAAATCACTGCAGTGAAATGCTACCCCACCTTAAACCCCTGTCCACTGGAGTCTACCCTACTTACAACACAAGACAAAGCAGTGGAAAAATCTAGAGAACAAGTAAGGCTGCTTTTCAATTACCTGGTCTGCTGTAATGCTGAGGAGAATGGGAGGTTGGAGTGTAGCGACCATAGCCCAGCGAGCCAGCAGAGCTAGGACTTGACGTCCTGTACTGCTTGAAAGATCTGTCATCTTGGTCACCCTGAGAGGAAGAGAGGAAATACATGTCATTAGGGAAGAGAAATAACTTCTGGAACAGGAAGAATGTGCCATTTTGCACATCTGTGCCATGTAGATGGAAGTCGATGCTGTCATAACGCTCCATGCAACCCCAATGAAATGAGGTGGCTTTCAGCCGTAAGCACCTCCACCGCAGTGTGACCAAAAGAGCTCTGCCAAGTATCAGAGAACGGTCATGTTCCCAGGAAAGTAAGCACATACATGAATTTAAAATGACACTATATTCTGAAAAGAACATAACACTGTAGAAGTCTTGTTTCAGGACAGTATAATTCACTGAACATACACAGGTGGTGGAAGATGAGGTGAGGTTAGCATGATAGTACCACAGTTGCTTTGTACCCATATGAATGGATGCATAGTAGTTACAGGCAACACAAAAATCAGCATTTGTTGGCTTCATTACATCACAGAAACAACTGTGTGTGCTGTATAAATTGTCCGGCATACCATATTACAACACAGTCATTACTAGCTAAGTAACGGATATAAACGCTCATATACAGCATTAGCATTAATACTGCAGTATTGTGCAAAGCAATTCATACAACCCACTTCCCACTAAACCCTTGGCTTCAACTGCTTAAAACCATGTATGCCCCTTCCAAACCCCTCACTCACTATAGCTAGTTAAATTACCATTTGCATGTAGTGTCTTCTTAACAGTAAAAGCATTACTAAGAGAATATAGATGTGGAAATGACTTTTTGTAAACTAGCTATAAAAGCAAATGCAAATTTCTTGTTTAAGACAAGCAAGAATTGGCTTGAGTTAACTTCTAATTAGAACAGATCAATGTAATCTGCACATGCTCCCGTATGGAAAGTCATACTCCAAAAAATGCCTCCCTCTCCTCTTCCAGTAGAAGTGAGTGAAGATAGACTATACCACAGCAGGATATCTTTAGGCATCTGTGCGACTCTCCCACTGGATCATTCATCATTTAAACACACAGGAGATCCTACTTAGCCCCATCATCATCTCCCAGACTCCTATCAGGATCCATTCATCTTCAGACTAATGCAGTTTCCTATTTGGCTTCTCTGGGATTATCCTTGACTCCACAAAGATGTAGAATGTTCTCCCATCATCAGTTTTTCTCCTTTGGTTCAGGTGTGCTCCATCCCTTCCACCTCACCCCAGACTCACTGACTGCATTTTTCAAGAATGGAAAATCAGTTTTGTATAGTGGTAAGTAGCATTATTGATTTAATATCCATTTCAGAAGAAATTATAAAAAAAAGGAAGAAAAACTGATGCCTTCCCAAGCATGCAGCATTCTGTAGGCATTCTGCCACCAATCCCTCTATGCCCAGTTGGCGATGTTTCCCTCCTGAAGTAGCTACATTATTTAATACCCACTCTAAGCCTTGCGAAGAGTTAGAAGCAATAATGTTTCTAGAAAGGCTTGTGATGATATTTAAGTATCATGAGTGTTAGCTAATGGTCTATGATGTGTCCAATTGTATGATAAAGTGGAATTTTCCTCCAATAAAAATCCCTGCAACAAAACTGGTGACAAGTTTGCAGATGATAATGCCTGAGCACGTGATCATAAGACTCTTTAGAGAAAGACAGCAAGCATGGCAAAGCTGGGTAACATGGGAGTATTCCCGTAGCACAATCACAGCAGCACCAACCTCCATACCAGTGTCACTTTTGGAATTTAATAGTATTGACCATTTGATAACTGGTAGCTAATTTAAAGGAAATTATTATAATCTTCCAAAACACCAAGATTTCATACTGATTGTTTCAAACCTTACCTTTTGTGTACTTTCTGTCTCTGAAAGGAACAGTCAATCAAGTTCATGAAATCCAATATTAAATAAAGCATGTTTTTGCTTTTAAACTATCAGTTAAATTACATCTCTATTGATTAACTTCTCTGTTTAACTAGTGCTTACAGTGACAGTTTGTGATTTACAGTCCTTAATGGAAATGCATAGATCTCCACTATTACCAAAATTTTGCAATACATAAAATTGGTATAATGGAGAAATTAGCCAGGCTTGTGATATTTAATTGAGTTACTATCTGGGAAGCTATGTGAAATGCTATCACTGCTTCCAAAGTGATGTTTCTTGAAACAATGACTGGCTTTGATCATTAATGCACATCAAAATACACAGAGCTAGAAGTTCAAGTATGTGCAAATGATTTAACAGTACGTGTGCACAAATAGCAGAAGTAGTTTAACTATTTGTGGAATAAAAAAAAAAAAAGAAAAAAGAAGAGAAAGCTATGCTGAGCATTAATTCAAGTCAACTCACCCTGGCAGCTTTAAATGTAAACATAAAACATATTTCCAAATGTAATTTATTTAGTAGGTCTCGAAGAAGTGACCACCATACAACCTTTATTTTGGAAAGCAGAAACATGGATGACAGTGGAGGTAGATGCATACAGATGACAATCCAGAAGCAGAGCACATATTCAACACAAGTAACACTGTGAAAAACATAAATTATAAAACCCCATGCACTGTAGAGGCAGGAGGCAAACTCCACATTTCAGACACTGCTGGTTATCAATATGACCAGGTTTATGCATCACAAAATGGGTCAGAAAAGGAGAACAAAGGCATTGGGGATTACCTCAGTAGGTGCTGGAGAGAGCAACTGAGGTGACTGCAAACAGCAACACACAACAAATTAGTGATACAAATTCATGCATTATGTTACTTGTGAGAACTACTCTTAAAATATCGATATCCACGTATAACACATGATACAGTTAGGAAAAACACCTGTCAATTAAGTTAGGGTGATTTTTCTTTTTCTTTGTTTTTAAATAAGGAATAAGATATGAATAATTTCACATGAAGCTTTTGTTGATTTCTCTGCTACAAAGTCCTGGGGTCTGGTGAGGCCAGTCCAGTACCATGGAGACACTGCCAGTAGGGAAACTCCCATTTAAAGCAACTGCCTGAAACTACACACAAGCCCTAGTTAAATCTGCATTGAAGCACCTCCAAAACCTGGACTAGAACTTTGTTGTTCAGAGCTGGCTGGTTTAAGGGAAAGCAAAATAGCTGTACTATTTAATTTTTAATTAAACATCATGTAATTCAACCATTTGCTGTTCACTCACTTTCCTTTCAAAATTAAATGCTGTGTTTGCTTAGTTGAGGAAATCTATTGAAACTATTGCAGCTGCAGGTAGTAGCCAGGATGCTGAAAGGCAGGATTATTTTTTTTTCCCCTGGCAATACCAAGGATATAAATATTTGGAGCACCACGAAAATGTGCATGTTGAATTGTAAGCAGAGCCCAAAATCACCTCAGAGCAGGTGCAATGACGGAGTCCTCGCAGGAGCTGGGCAGAAGGTTGTTTAGACTATGCACCTCTGCCAAGTCTAGATGTAAACAGGCACTTGAGGAGGGCCACAAACATTTTCAGCACTCACGAGTTTTGACACAGAAGGGAAGTGTTTATACTCATAGGTTCAGGGCTAGGCAGCAACTTTTGGTTTTGTGAAATTAGAAACCTAAATACCATTTAAACCCTTTACCAGATACAATCTCAATTCTTTTAGGCTGCATTATAATGGAGCTACGGTGGTTCAACATTGTACAGAGAGGGTTTGAAAGAGAGTTTGCAAAACTTGTGTGCTGTGCTTCCCCTGAGAGTAGTACTGAGACTTTAGTGGTACTGACTAAGTGTAAAAGGTGTAAGTGATAGTAGGACTAGGGATATTATTTATAGCATTTAATTCTACCCATTCACTTACACCTACAGAGAACAAAGCGGACGTCCATTCTAGACCACATATATCTGGCTAACATACCTAGTATATCTAAGAGGTTTGCTTTGTAAAAACATACCTAAAATTATAAAAGAAATCAGAAATTCAAACAGAAGATGGATATGGTTAGGGATGAAAGGCTAACTTGCATGACAGGAGTTATATACAAATATGCTTCACAAAACCCAGAATCAGTATTAGTAAGATTATGTTCAATTAGATTTCATTAGCACAAACAGCGTAATATTATCTTTGTGTATGAAGAGGTTGAAGTGCATACATGACATGAGGATGAACTTTAGTAAGGGACAGTTGAAAGAAACTTCTACATAGGAAAGTGATACCATTGTTGTGTCACCAAAATAACATGGTACACTTTAAAAAAATAATCATGAAAGACATTTGGCTTTGCTTCTGATTTTTGCGTTATAATTAGCAATGGCTCCTGTTTCCCACTGCATGCATGTAGAACTCCTCTCATAGAAAAAGATATTTTAATTACATGTCATCTGTTTAATAAATGATAACAGAAAGCAATTCTTTAATTTTCACAAACTAAAAAGTGAAATTAACATCTTGCTCGCTCACTTTTTGGAAGGCCTTGTGAATGAATGGAGGACATGACTCAACTGAAGTTACAGAAGGTAGGTCTGGGTTTTTTTTTAAATTATGCACATGTTTAAGAATGTACAGCAGCATGTTTAACGATGCACATAAAATCTCAAATTCATAGTAAAAAAAATACCCATGTTTCAGTACCTCCCCGTAACTATGCCTGTCATCTGAAGAGTAACTGATATATGGAGAATAGGAGATCATATCTGGGCGGTCAATGTTATAGATGGCTTTATTTTTAGGAAGAGCAGCCAAATCCCTGTAGTCAAGAATTTCATCTCCAAGCTTTGCCTAAGAAAAGGAGGAAAGAAAGCAGTGAGAATAAGAAAGAATATGATCAGGATGCAAAGGCAAAGGACAGTTAAGTGTAAGCAGAAAAGTCATCATCATAACAATAAACAACTTTTTCTGTTTGTAAACATTTAAACCTCTTACATTTACTACACAATGCTAAATATTACTGTTGTTTTCATATATACTGGTGTTTTCTACTTTTCTTTGTCACTCAGATTTGGCTATTAGGAGTAGTATGGCATCATTCCAGTTCCCTTGGTTATATCCCGCTTACTGCTAGCTGTGCAGAGACATGGGGGACAGATATTGTAGTCTCCTCCGGTGAGACACCCTTCATTTTAAAGTGGTTTTGGTGTGCAGGGTTCCCCTACTATAAGGAGTAGTGAATAACCAAATATGTATTTCCAACATATACTCTCCAGATACTGAAAAACATTACTCAGGTCTTTAAATTTTCCCATTCAGCTGTGTCCCACAGCTACACCTCCTTTCCTGGCTATGTTTAAGTAGCCCTTAATTACAGGTCACAAACCAGCAGATGATAGATCTGCACCATGGTAGATTAGCTGGAAGATCATACATGCCACTTAAGTTCAAACCCTTTCATGAGGCTCACACAGCCAACAGAGGGAAAAGGCTGTGTTGCTCCCCATTCTCCTCTTATTACGCTTATTCCAAAAGTATAATTATCAGAATGCCACATTTGCACAGATTATCTTTAGGATAATGGTAACTTGTACCAAAGTTGTGTCCAGCACGTACTGTCTTGGAGATATGACAAGTTGGCCACACTGAGAGTGGAGAAGTGGGCAGCCTAATTGTCTCATTCCCAGTTCAGGCTTTGCAGAATTATAAGCTCTCCGTTGGCAACAAAATGATAAGCAAATCTTGCTATTCTTTGAAAATCTCAGTATGATCAGCTATAAAACTGTAATAATGTTTTCCACATGCAAAAATATGAAACTATCCAGGATTTATGTGTGCATTAATTATTTTTTCTTAGCATGAGCTAACAAAAGCTCAACAGATTTTCCAGGGAAGCCTTCTATTAGTTAATCATACAGGAAAAATTTAGTGTGACAACTTTCAGTTACCCCTTTTTCTAAAACAATGTATAAATTTGTGCAGGTGTAAGCAACAGGGAAAGGAGGAAGATTCCTCTTACCTAAGAAATGTGTTTCAATCAAACATGTGATTCTTCAGCAACCTACAGATCTCACCTTCCTTGCAGCTACTTGAAAAAGCTAAAGAGCAATGAAATAGCCCCTTAATGAAAATAAATCCCTCCCTACTGAGAAGCCAGTGGCAAGCTCTGATGCGGAGACAGGTCATGCAAAGGTAAAGAGGAGTCTGTCCATCAGGTCTGTTCCAGGAAGACTTTGGGCAGCACTGTACCTACAAGGAAGGCCAAGGAGTCTGTGATAATTTCTTTTTTAATGTATCCAGGTTGTGGAGATTATTCTAGTGAACCCAAAGAAGTTCAGAATCAGGAACAGTTAAATGTGAATTACAGTAATTTTAGCCCCTATCTCTTCACATAGAAGTGCAACTTGAGATCCTCCCACTAGACTTCAGAACTGTCAGGAGTAAAACTTACCTAGTTATATAATTCCTTTCAGTTTAAATATCAAAATATAGGCAAATTTGGATGAAAAAATACCTTAGAGATACAGCTGCTTTCTAAACACTCAATGCTACAAACATTCAGCCTTCATTGTTTTTTATTTTATTTGTTTCACCTACTATCAAATACATGAGCGAATTCAAGTATGTTAGGGAAGGCTCAAATTACAGCTAAAAAGCTTTAGGTCTTTTCTTCAATAATCTAGTATTTTGGATTCTGTTAAAACCATACACTAAGTTTAGAGTATCCATTTCACTTGCAATATGTAATTTTACAATTGTATAATTGCAAATATGATCTGTATAAAAATACAATGTGATTTCTGTTCCTAGTATGAGAACATACAACACAGCTGTTTAACCTAACCTAAACCTTCCAGGTGGATATATTAGGTCAGAGCACCTAATTCGCTCTCTTAAAATTTAGGTAAGTATAAAGGACTTTTATTTAAGCCTTGTTTAATGACATAATTTAGAAATCAACTGATTTCTAGTGGAAATTCAGGGACTCTGAGGGGATGTCAGCACTAGGTCAAATTTCAGTCTGGATATAATGAAGCCATCACTAAAGATGATGAAAAGACGCCCATTAACTTTAAAGGGCATTGGTCTGTGCCCTCTCTCAATGCAAGAAGACATCAAAGTCTGGTATCAAGAGATGAAGAAGAAGTAGTATGACTTAATAAACCATCTTTATGAACCACATTCAGATTTAGTTAAAACACACTTTCTTAATCTTTCCACAGCTGACCACTCGCCCATGACCCAGAAACACGTCTCCCATGAGACGGCACGTTGTTCAGAATGATTGCATTACTCTGACTTGATGCCTTCGAAAGTATGAACACCACAGATTCACGGTTCCTAAACTTTAGCCATTTTCTCAAAATTCTCTTGTCCAACATGATACTTCACAGAGCTCACCAGTTGTTAAGGCACAGTTTTACTATTGGTTTTAATGACCTGAGTCCATGCTACTGCTGAAAACAGGTGCACTGTGTGTGCCTTCCCACTCTGCTCTGCCTTCTACGTTAGCCTTAGAAGACAAGTAGACAGCTGGGTCTGGTTTTGCCTCTGGTTGGGTGGAGGTTTTTCCTGGGTTATTTTTTAGCTGAATCTGGTCTCAAAGCTGACTGATCATACCTCTGTATACCCACTAGTACTAGCACCAAAGAGGAGATGGGAAGATGTGGCCAGAGAAGGACAGGGCTACATGTGGGTGGGACCTTCCTTTCAGTGGCAGCATGAATTTAGCTTTGGTAAAACCAATCACGAAAGCACCCAAGACAAATCTTGAGCATGTCTGTATGTCATAACACTCCCATAATAGAAAACAGATGCAAAAGATAGCCAAAGAATCACTTTGATGGTATAGAAGTCCAGTAACATGTTTTTAATTCTTTTTACTTTCCTGTTCGTGAAAGCCAAAGTAGGATTTAATCAATCTCACAGCTTTGACAATTAAGCAGTCAGAGATGAGACAGATACAGCAAGAACTTGCATGCCTCTGGGGAATCTTTTTTCCTAATTGACTCATATTTGCTAGACAACTCTATTCTTTTACAGTCCCAGCTGCTCCTAAAGTATATTACAGTAATGAACATTACAGTTGTGTGCTGATTTAACAATATCCTTTGGAAAAAAAAAAACAACAGAAAAAGAGAATGGAAGTTTGTCCTTGACTTTCAACAGCCTGTGAAGTATATTTAAAGCTGCAATCACAAGCATCAAGAAAAACAGTATCATCCAACAGTTAGATAAGTGTCACTAAAAACATATAAATCTTAGAAGAATGCTCATACTTATAAAAACAGTGAAGTGGTGCATGGCTGGAGAGATTGAGACCATCTGGTCAAAGAAAGTGCTTACATGGTAACAGGCTCCTAGCACAATAATTGTCTTCAGAGGAGTTGAGGCAACAACTCTTTTTTTACTGGGAATATACCACTGGTATCCACCAGCATGGAGCTCTACTGTAAGGAGACCTCAGAAACATCGATGCGCATTTAGGTAAGGGGCAGTTCCTCCACTTCTACTTCAGTTTTACTCAGATAAAGGGTATACTGCTGCATTGAAAATAATTTTTACTTGAAGAAAAAAGACAAGTTTGACTCCAAGGCACTCTTTTGCTTGTCTCAGTGTAGAAGATAAAAGCCCTTAATCTTTGTATAATAACCTCTCCAGCAGTCAATCACATCTGCAGCAATCTCCTCTGCATGTGGTCCTATCCAATGAGAATGACCTGCCTACCTGAGGGATACCTGGAAATGACAAAGAATAGCCCTGGCAATACTGAAGCTCTGCAAGAGATGTTTGTATGGATCATTCCACACTTGTGGATATTTTTTAGTTATTGATGGTAGCCTTGAGAATTTGGCCATGAACGTCAGCTACAGCAATCACGACAGGTAAGGTACACCTGATACTGAAAAAATACTCAGCATAAACTTTTATCATACTTGTCATTTTAAATTCTCTCTATAAGCTTTCCAGAGCTAGCACTTCTTAAACGATAAAACACATCAAAAGTCTTCTGAGGTTAGGGACTGGCACTTGTCAAGGCCTGAGTCCTGCAACCACATGCATGAGTGTTTTCATAAGCAATCAGATGCAGGCTCAAGAGCTCAATTTAGACAAGTTGCGTTCAAATCTATGCTTGTAATCTACCTGTGGGCTGTACTGTTTACTTAAACTTTTCTTTTTAGAAAGCACTGCAGTATTTTGCATGCTTTGGTATAAGCCAACTCTCGTCATAATGCAACTGCTATAAATACACCACAAAAAAATAAGAGGAAACTGCCAGAACTCTATTACGGCAAATGAAGTACTCAAACATTTTAACCATGAGAAAGTAAATTCCATTTTAGAGGAATCACCAAATGCAGTGGTTTGGAGAAAATAACTTTCCACACAAGTGCTGAACTGTAGGAGGAAGCACTGGGTTTTCCGCATTCCACAGAACAACCTTCACTGTGAAATACTCACATAGATCACACGGCTTGGGGAACCTGATGTACTTGAAGCAGGTACAGAAATAATACTCTCAGAGGAAGTCCTCGTTTCCTATGGCAGGAGAAGTGAAACAGGTACGCAACAGAGGAGAGGGAGAGAAAATGTAACTGTTACTTCAAAAAGAGTGGGCGAGACATTTCATTTAATTTAACCTTTACCACTCCAAAGTGGCACAGTACAGTGAGCTCAAAATGTACAGGCATACCAAAGAGTTAAAAATAAAAGAACACTTTTAGTCAATCAAATTAACCTTTTGAAAATGCAAACATTATTTGACATATTTCTTTCTTTTCCCTTCCCCTCAGAATGAAATGCACTGGAGCACTTCTGGGCTGTCAGGACAGCCTTTGGGCACTATCAGAAACAGGTCAAGTTACAAGATGATACAGTGGCTGCATTTTTACTCTGAGGTTACACCATCCAACCAATCTACATTGCTTCTATAACATGTCACGCTACCATGCCATTCACTCATAGCAAACAGCACAACATCCTGCAGAGCATCAGGAATCAGACACCCAACAGGTTAGCTTCCCCCCCTCTGATTGAAAGATTACCAGACCAATTTTAACACTCAACTGGTTTTGCTGTTTTCAATCATTCTGGCATTCAGAGTGACAGACTTTTATTGCTTCATTTTTGGTAGATTCCTTTATGATGAAAAATATAATTACTTTTAAATAACAAAGGGTTGTGAGACACAATGATATTAACCATGAGTGAACAGAGCTCACATTCATAATTGAAGTTTAAACAAATCTTACTACAGAATCAGTGATTTATACCCTCTTTTACCCATATATGTTAATTCTGGGTAAATATTCTTTTCCATCTATGGAAATGTCCCTGATTGCAAAAAGTATGTATTTTTCCATGTGCTCAGAATGACCATCGTTTACTGTCTCACCAAAGGCTGGCACTTCTTACCTGGAGGTTACAACTGTTCAAACCCTTAAAAGGATTTTATTAGCAATATTAAGCTGTCAGGTCTAGGCAGCATCCTCCCTACTACTCCAGTCTTTACTTGAAGTATTTACTAGCTTTTAGAAGCAATACGTGGATCTATCTGTACTGTACTGTGTCAGCAGGGCAAACAAACTAAATGATCACAATTATCCTTCTGGTGACCTTCTTTAGCCCAAATAGTCCTGTGGCTTCTCTGAGACTATATGTGGAGATACTTATCCATACAAAAAAGATTCAGTTTAATTGTTTTGGCATGTCTGACTGGGATTTTGGAATCTTCTCCCTCTCATTTTCAGTTGTCTCACACTGAGGCTCTGTAAACACTCAGAAGGTCAAAGGGGACAAGCACAGAAATACAGTATTATCCGAGAGTTACTTGTGGCTGCCATTGAGATGATCATTTAACATGGACAGTGTAACTGCACTGTTCTTCTGCATAGTTAAAGCACACTAGTTTTCCAGAACTTATGTAAAGGACATGAAAGCATCATCGATGTACTGATGTCATGTGCAAATCATACTTCTCTTTCATAATGTCCCTACAGGAGGCCCAATGTTGAAGAGAAAAAAAAATCAAAACTGCACTATTACAATGTTTTGAACCCTGTTAGAGTCAAATGACAGTTTTGGATTAAGCTCAGAATTCCCTAGAGAGCGCTTCAGAGCCTCTTTCTGTCATGTGCATCAGCAGAATGTGTTTTAAGATCACATACTGTAGCATGACCTCAAAGCGTGTAACATACCTGGCTGAATACATTTAGTAACTCTTAATAAATTCCTGGAGCTTTTTCATGGGAGTTCCTCATATTAGAGGTGCCACCTTGTTTTTAAGAAAAACTACAATTCATTAAAATTTCTAACTCTTGCAATCAAGATGTAGTTTTTCAGCTTTTTAAGGTACTTCTGCAGAATTCTGTGCTTCCTTATACTATAGATTTACTCCCACAAGTTTTCCCATTTCTCCTCCCGGTGATTAAAACCCAGTCATTCCACATCTCGCACATGCTCTTTATTCTGTGCACAATCCATTGCCCCTCTTAGCATTCCCAGTCCATGCCTGCTGCACATAACCTCCTAGCTTTTACAGTAAAAACTTACATCTCAGTTGGCTCCATCGCCTCAGTTCTTTCCACCATACCATGCATTTGTATTCTTCCTCCACCTACCTCTTTTCCCTTTATGCCTTTTGATAATCCTTATTTTTTCTCTCACTACTTTTATTTCTTCTGTCTTTTCCTGCTTCATCCCTTCTGCTTACAGTCTCACTCTCTCATCACTTTTCTTTTTGCTGTCACTCTCTTTCACAACTTCTTTTTCCCTTCCACTCCATCTCCAAAGTTTTGGAGTGTGCTGCCACTTACTCCTTCTGCCTCGTCACCTACTTTACATGCTGTGCATGTATCTCTATAAATATGTAGAAATGTAACTTCAAAACAATGAACTGCAAAGGTTGACCAGAAAATTTCTCAACCAGTATATCCCATTCCCAACTTCACAAGCTATCTTGAAAAGTCCATTAGTACCCTCTTTGGAACGGCATCCTTTCTTTTTGGTTTATTTTTACAGTAATGAGCATAAGGACCAAAAAAAGAGGAAAAACCCAAAGAAAAGAAAAAATGACTAGACTTGGGAAAATTATTTGAGCTCCATTCTGGTTTTGTTTCCCTACTCAGGCAAAACCCCCACTGACTTTCAGATACAGATGTCTTCCTCTCTGCTGGGGAAGGGCAAACTCCCAGCACTCAGAAGAGGTGCGTTGTAAATGAGTCAGCCTTTACACAGTATCTTGCAAGTACACTCTCTTTGCCTTTGTGAGGAAAAGGCAGCCAAGTAGGAACCCAGTACAACCTTGTTCACTGTCTGTCTTTGAAGGAGGGGAAAAAAACCCAAACTCTACTACATTTTCAATAAATTACATGGGGTTTTAGCCTTGCAATTTCAGTTACTCAGCCAAAATAAAATTCACAGGAAGCCTGAAATACTGCGTATTAGCATTAGGCTGAATCAGTGGCACTTATTAAAGTATCTTGACAATTTTAAATATATGTGTATTAAACAATACATTTTATACTGAAATGCTACTTATGTGGTGTTCAGAGCTCACCATGAAGAATACCAGAGCAATTGTTTCCCAAACACATGGGTACAAAAAATACAGCCACAATCCTTCAGGGTAAAGCCCAAACCAATTTTTTTCAAAACTGTAATTTAGTCAAAGTTGCACTTGCTAACACACCAGATTTTTGAACACTTTTTATAGCTGCCGCCTGCTGTTCTGACTTGTCCAATGTGCCTTCCGTCCAAGCCTTGATGAATCAAAGCAAAGCTTTTTCGAACAAGGATATCAGGAGTACTACCTGGAGCATCAGGAAACATCAGAACTGAAAAACCCCATACTTGGCCTGTGTCTTAAAGGGGTAGTTGTATCTCAGACCCGCCACTTCAGAGGGATCATTTCGCCAGCCACAGATTAATTCTTCATTTCCTAGGGGCAGCTTATTCATCTGCTAACCTTGTAATTATTAAAGTTGCCAGAACTCCCCCCTTTTCCCCTTGCACAAATCATCCAACTTAAGGAGGTACTTAAAACCAGAGATTAAATTAAATTGGGGCTGGCTTGCCAACATTTTATAAACAAATAATAAAAAAGAAATTCCAAGGAGAGATTTTTTTTGTAAAAACAAATAAAGCAGAAGTCCTCTGATCTTTTAAGTGCAGAGCCACATAAAAAAAGGTCATGCACTGATCACATAGAAATCAGACAGAAGTTAAAAATTTATTTCTTTTTCTTATTCATATTTTCACATTTTTCCTTATTCAGCTTATACATATAACTCTTAGGTCAGCATTCTCCCGAAGCTGTAGCTTTAATCACTAAGTAAAAGCAGAATATTTATGATACATTATTACATTACATTAACCTACTAGATTTCTGTCATTTAAAATTTAAAATAACAGTTTTGAAAAAATTCCAAATCCTTCTCTCCAAGCCAACTGTAAAAAAAGGATAGAGAATAATATGACAATAGAATAACACTGGGTAAAAATATGGTCTTTTTACCTTGTTTTTTTCTTCAGCCTTTGCAGCCTGTCTACAAACTGGATGCCAAATGGATGTACCTGGAAAGTAAATGTAAAGTTCTGCTTGATTCTGTTCCCCAATAAGAACCTTAAAAAGTTTAAAAGAAGAACCTTATTAAACCTTCCTATAAGGTTTTGTAAGACACAGCATACTGACTGATTCCACTGCAGTCACTAATTCATGGATACTTCCAAAGCTAAAACTGACAGCTTCTCAATATCAGTAAGCCTGACACATACGTTTGAAAGACTAGGTGCACTTCAGAAAGCTACGTGTACTTCAAGATGTGAGATCAACACCAAAACCTGAGTCCTAAGAAGTGTGATACGGGATGTCTCAAGCTCCTCCAGCCCAACCTCCTGCTCAGAGCAGCTCCCATTACAGTAGGCAGCTCAGGGCTGTGCCCAGTTGGGTTCTGAATATCTCCAAGGATGCAGATCCCACAGCATCTCTGGGCAACCTGTTCCACTCTCATGGTAATTTTTTTTTCCTTAAACATAGTTAGAATTTCCTATACTCTTACTATACGTATTCTTGTAATAGTCTGGCCCAGGTCATGCTAAGTAGCACACTGAGATGGGATGGAATAGCATTGTGTACTTAACACTAGCTGAAAATCCAGTCTTTCTCTCAGAATTACTCACTATACTGATCTTGCACTTATGTTTGTCTCTCATAAGCCAAATACTAAGGAACTGCATAAATTCAGGAGAAAATCCATCCTGGAGGAAGCGGGAAATATAGAATGAACCAATTCTCTACTGCATGTAAGTACTGAAGAGAGGATTATGAACTCCAGAGATATAAGTAAACATTAAGTGTGAGAAAGAAACTTAATAGTTTTGCATTAAAAGAAAAATCTTTTAAAAGGTTGAACACGATGTTCAATACTCAGTGTCCAATGGAAGTGGAATGTGTGTAACTATATAAAATAAAATAATAATTTGTAAATTTTAATAGCAAAAAGGAACCTTTGCTTATGCCAGTCTGAGCTCAGACAAGCCACGAACTAAAGCTCTGCAGAGTTAAATAATGTGAGTGCACTGCAACTTGTGCCTGACTAAATGGGAAGTTGAGATCCTTTGTGTTATAAATATTTAATGTTTATACTGGGTGGAGAGCACCAAGAAGAGTTATTGGAAATGCTTTGTTTTCACAGCAATTTGATAGTTTTCTAACCAGTGGATTTTGGAAACAAGATAGAAACAGAAAGTCTATTTCCCAGAAGGCAGATGGAGATCATTATAATTTATTTCACAAAAATAACCCAGATGAACCCAGGTTCAAGCAGTAAAAGGCTATCTATAAGTAAAGACCAGATAAATTATATTTACCAAGTTACTGAAATTTCTTGGGACTGAAGCACTAAGCAACATCTTTATAGCACCTTTAAATTCAATACTAACTTATCTTCCAATTACAAGTGGGTCTGAGCTTGCCCACTGAAAGCATTTGTCCCAACTGCTGCATAAGTTGATGTAAATCTTCCCAATGGTTTTAAGAAGTATTTGGATGAACATTTTTTATCTGTGGTCAAGGAAAACTGGTTGGGAAACTTTTTGACACAGCAGAGAGTCCTTTCACCCAAAAGTCCACCCGAAGTGCATGCTCATGACTCAATTTCTGCTAAGGAACACACAACACCTAAAGGAACTTTACAATAGCTTATTAAGAGAATGAAAAACAAGTTATAAAATCTCGGGCTCTGACATTTTTTATGATCTAACACAACAGGTCAGATGGTTCCAATAGCTAATCACAGATCTTTCATGAAGTGAACACCAGTTTCTAATGGAAACAGCTTTTCATGTGAAGACAAAAAGTGTACAATGGTAACCTAGTTTGAATGCTTCAAGCATCAGAAAATAAAGTGAGTAAGATGGGTCCAAATTAACAGGACCCAAGCGTACTTTGTGATTATTTGAACTAAAAATCAGCTCAAAACCTAACAAATATCCACCCTTATAACAAACTGAACTTAAAAAGAAGATTCACTTGCAACCCAGTTTCAGAAGGCTTGAAATCTAGAAACAAATTTGTGGTTTGATACTGGTTTTTTAAAGCATTGATTTCCCAGGGGATTTTAGTACTGCTAAACTACTTTGCAATTGGAAGAACCACAGCATTTTCTGGCTCCTGAGGGAGAATCCATGAGAACAGTCAAGGATCATTATGTCCTTTAATGAGCTAGTTCTTGTTGCAAACCAAAGTGACAATAAAATTGTCATTTTAAATAATGTACTAAATTATAATTAGATCTTACTGAGACCACTGTTGTGTTTTAAATAAAGTCTAACTTTTCCAGCTTAATGAATGATTTCAAAGTACACTTCAAGAAAACTGTGGACAATTGCAAAGTTATAATACAGACGTGGGCAAGCACATGATTTTAGGATAATACACCAGCCTTGCAGCTCCCACATCTCGCTGAGTTTCTCTTTTCTATCTTCCTTTGAAAAGATACTGTCAGCCAAAGACACAGGCAAAAGCCTTCATTTTCTCTGGTGTCTGACCCTGTATTTAACTGTGTAGACACTGTTTTCTTTGATCAATGTAGTACAGCTAAAAGTTGCTCCATATGAAATACAGATTTTAGCTTGTGTCTATGTTAAATGACTTTTGTTTTTCGTTGAATAAATTATTGTGCAAGTCCTCTATTACCACTGAAATTCCCTGACAAGAAACACTGAATTTCTCTTGTACAAGCTTATGGCTGTGTAAGGTATAGGCATTTCTGTGGTAAGGGCTTCAGCTCCATGGCATCCTCTTCTTCACCCTCTGAGGGCAATTAGGTCTGAATGAGGCGAATTCAGGTATGGACCTGCAGATTTTCTCCTCATACCCAAATGGGCAACGGGTACAGAATTGGTCTTAGGACTGCAACAGCAGCTTTGGGGAATCTGCTGTCCTGCATGTGTGTTAACTTTCATCTGGACCATTTATCACTGCAGAAAAATCACATTTTTTTAGTAAATGGAAAATTTTATAATCTTCACCGTCAAGTACTTCCATCTGCAGGAAGCAACTGCTACCACTCATCCTTTCTGTGATTCACACTTGCTATTGGATTTGAACTGAGAGAGAAGTAATAGGTGAGTAAGAAGCAACAAGGGGTTTTTTTTTTTGCTCTTTGTTAGCCTACACATTGCATTCTTCACTTTCTTTGGTAGTTATGAAGTGAGAGTATGTGCAAAACACCTAAGCCATGCTAGCAGGTATGGGCAAGAGGGCCATGTTGCCAAGTGTAACTGGTTTGAGTTTTGTTTGTTTGCTTTTGTTTTTACCTTGAAGATACATTTCTTCTCCTTCTGCAAACATCTGACTGCACCTGACACATCGTGCGCACGTTGGGTGATAATGTTTTTCTCCTGCCTGTTTGGGAAAAAAGGTACAGATGATTAAGTACACTGATCAATTTAGCAGCTTCGCTATGTGGAGTTTTTCTTTCATCCTCTAGAATATGACTAATTAGAGCAAAATTAGTTAATGCCTATTAGTTCAATAATCTCCTACAAGCATAATGCAAATTTTTTATTACAGACAACTCATGATTTAAAATGTAATTATAGTCTTGCCTACGCAAAAAAGTTAATGTTCAATAGTTAAATCTCTGAATTTACAGAATGGAAGCAATTTTGTACAGTGAACACATTTTCCCTGTAAACAACCATACTGTGCACCAAGTGCAGGGTAGCTTAGGACTTACCTGCACAAGGAAGTTGGGAGATCATAATCTTGAGCATGGATCTGCAACTTAACTGTATGTTTGTCATGATCCCACTGAACACATAATCTTCATGCACAGCAAGAACCATCTTGTGCAAGGAATGTTTGTATCTGCTTTGAAACTGTCTTGCAGGTAACGGGTACTAAAGGGTTTCCATGAGGAATGTGTGTGGCATGCCTATAAGACTCTTAAGTTCAGAGTTGACACTTTCGGGTACTGTGCACTAACTCGCTCACTCAGACAAGCCAGGAGCTTTGCCATTTGTTCTGAGATTAGTCCATATAATTGAAAACCACCATTTTCATTAATGGGAACAAGAATAGGATTGAGCCCTGAATTTGCTCAGAACAGATTAGTAACTCATCAATTTACATAAATTTAGATTTCCAAATACCTTATAACCCCATCAATTTAAACTGCTTCACCATTGACCTCAGTGTGTTTTTCAAGAGAAGACGTCTACCTGCTATAAAGGAGCAAGGGCTTGTCTGTGTCAGAACATCAGTGTGTAACACAGACAAGGGTGAAGTTAACATCAAATGACTATCAGAAAAAAAAAACAGGAATCTTGGATCAAGGGATTTATGCAGGACTCAATTCTGGTAGCTTGGCCAAAATTCAGTTCTATGGCTGACTGTGGGCTAACTTGTTCGCCCTATTTCCCACAGGCAAGGACAGCAGCAGCACAAGGCAATGTTGGCTTGAGCCAGGGACAAAAATAGCATTCAGGGAGTTGTGTTCTTCTGAGTGAATGATGCAGGCCAGCCCCTCCAAACTGCACCCTTACCTCATCTTTCAGATGATACTCACAAAACAGAGTCCAACAACCCAAAGCCAGCGCTTGCGCACGCTCCCATCACTCCTCACTCTTCCAAACCCCTACAGAGCTGAAAGCCACATCTTGGCATCTCCCTCCTCCTCTTTGACCCCACACTCTTCTGTGCTAGACTGAATAGCCCACGGTTTAAGTGGCTTAAGGTCATTGCCACTTCCATTATGAACAAAAGCCAGGAGACCAAGTAATTCTAAAGCTTAGAGCTAAATTAAACTAAGTTTAACTTAAAGCTAAGTCTGACTTCAGTAGGAATTCTCCTGCAGTTAAAAATAAGCAAATTTTGGTCCATATAGAATGTCTCAAACCCTGTTTATTTAAAAAATTACTGTCAAATATTGCCCCAATGTCTTCAGCATGTAAATATGCTCTCACAGCACTGCACTGTAAATCCCTCTTCTATTAATATAGAAATTCTAGAAATTCAACACTGTTACTACAGGAATGACGTGTCTTACTCTTTTTCATTGACTGAATGACAAAGCTTTCAGAGGTATTTATACTAAAGAATGTAATCTGTGTCTGAGGCCTATTTTGCTGTTCACAATAGCAGACACACGAGTGTGGTAAATCTAGGTTAAAGAATCTCTGGTTTTACTTCATCAGTGTTAACTTGATTCACCCCTGAGAAGCTGTTGCTGCATTTTAAATCAGCAATGAGGAAGAGCAACGCATCATATCAGAACTCCCATTTTGAAAAAAGCTTTGTTCCAGTTCACTCTTCTTTTTATGGTGTCATTTGCACAGATTGCTCAGCGATTTTTGCAACTTTAGACATGGAAGATGGTCACTACTCTATTGACACCTTAAAGTATCAGACCATGAAATATCAGTATTGGGCTTAAACCTCAGGTTTAAAATTGCTTGCCAGATTGCAGGTGTTTAAGCACAGAATGGTATTCAACTATCACCAGGTAAACTTGGGTTTAGAATATCAAGCTGAAAAGAAGTATCATTTACCTTGGAAGACTGGTATGGAACAAGCATTGCTAATGCAATGCATAGCCTCAATAATTCAATTGATTTAGCACAGCTGATGCAATTCCCAGGCTATCACCCTCTAGGGGAATTCAATTACTTCTCTGCTAAAATACACTGTCAGAAAACATTCTCAGATAACCTGGATGCATCACAGAATAAAATCTATTTCCCCAAATTTAACATTACAACCAAATGCATCATTTTAATTCACTCCATATAGTAAGTAATATCAACTAGCTGTAGAATTGCACAGAGAGACCTCTTTTATAACTTAGATGCAATTATAACACAGAAACAAGGGGAGAAAGGTATAATGATCCTTTTGTGGATGCTCACACCAGGATAACTCCAACAGATTCTGCATAACTACCTCTGAATTAAAATGGGACATACTCAAACTTTTCATATAACTTTAAGTGCCGACAGTGGGTTTTGCTCCCCCTGTTTAAAATTTTTTTATTTTGCCCCTCTTCCAACCAAAGCACAGAAGACAAGATATGGCACACTCTTCATCAATTTAAGTATTTAGTACAAATTAAGTAATTTAGAACAGATCATACCATCTTTGTAAATGAGAGACGATAGTTGAATCTGAGGCTAGGGACTTCATGCAGGAATTAACTAATAATATTCCCTAATATGTTTATACAGTTAGCCTGATTAGATACCATAAATTATATTCAAACCTAGGACCTGGTTATGTTGGGTCTGAATGTGAATCATAACCTCACCTGGGTACACAACAAAGAGGCTTTCATTACTGCCCCTTTCTCCTCTCTCTTCAGACTATTTCAGTGGCTTCATCTCATAGATGAACAATTGGCTCCAGCAGAACCCAGAAATTTTATAAGCTTCGGGCAGCAACTGTTTTATGTTTTCAGTTCAGTTGTAATGATGGCCTCGTTATTTTTTCTTTTCTTGGTTATATTGATGTGAGGAAGTTCAATGCAGCAAACAAATTCCTAACCATATGGTTACTTCTTCTTTGCACAGTTTGAAAGCTTAGCTTGACAGATTGTTGTCTCAATGTTTAATAAAATATCAACACACACATCGTACAGAAGAAGCAACATTCATACATTCATATCTCAGATCTCTCTTATGGTTCAAGTGGTAGATTGCACAAAACCTTCTCAATATCCTACATTTGCTTCAAGACTGCACCAGGTCTTTGTGCCCAAGCATTCAAATGTGATGATAGTATTATTATGAAGATCAATTTAAAGATTAATTCTCAGCTGAGGTTTCAAACCTGAATAGCAAAGCATGTCCTTAGCAAGACAGTACACTATCAAGAGTTTAATTTCTCTTCAGTTGCCTACACCAGCTTTCCACAATCACCAAGCCAAAGTCTTGGTGTGCAATTTAAGGTGGAGCCAAAACAGTCCTTAAGACTCTGACACAAAGTATTACGAATTACTTCACTCCCTTTAGATATGAGGGACTGCTTTGAACAGTAAACCTCCTCTGCAGAGCAGGCAGAGCCTTCTGGTCTTGTTCAGCGTGGGGAATGTTCTCCCACGGGAGTCGAGGACCTCCCTCTACTCCCTGCCCTAAGCATGGGGGGCACTGCAGTGCTGCTACCTGTCCCATGGCACATTGACAAGTAAACCCATGCTTCACTTAAAACAGGACCAGAAGGGTCTGCAACAGAGTACTTTTCTCATTTCTCATAACTTCTTGAACCAGACAAAACAAGAATGAACCTGATGCGACAAATATGAATCACATCATTTAAAGCACAACTTGAAGACAGTAAGGGGTGTTATCCTAAAGTCTGCAGAGCAGTATTAACACCAGGCCTGGGAAACATGCAGCACTAGCAAAACCAGAGTAATTCATACCAGAAAGAATAACCTTAACTAGCTAAGGTTGGATTTTAAATTAGCTGTCATTGCTCAGGAAAGAGATACTACATTATAGCAGACAGCTCAGCAAAACCTCATTCTCTGGCTATGACTGCAATAACTGATGAAGTGGTAGAATATATAAAAGATAATATGTATAATAATTGTAACTCTATCACAATGACATTGCTCACCTGGCCTCTCATGCCATTGCTAGGAGTGCGATTGATATAATTTTTCACTGCAGTTGATGAGTGACAACTGTTTATGGACTGACACATGAGGGATTGAACCAGAGCAGCCTAAAGCTCAAAGTGCAAGCTGAGTCCTGGAAAGAAGACTCAAGATTTCTGATAACTCTCTCACCAGCGTAGTCTAAGGACATCCTATCTCACTGCATTACTCAGTAAAGTAGCTAGTAAACAAAATCATTTACTGTGTTAAATAAACCCACAACTATTTGGTTCCCTTCCTGAGAATGAAAAGTTTTCAGTAAACTTTTTCCTGTAAAAATAAATAAAAAAAATAATAATTTTAAAAGTCTATCCTGTTATCAAAATGCACAGTGGTAACTGGCATCTTTGACTACTGGGAGTAGAGTTTGTATAAGTGAGAAAAGGTTAGACTGCTGCAATGACTCGATCATATCAAAGTATATTTTCCATTTTAAATGTATAATACAATATAGGTTGCTGTAATAGTGCATTATTACCAGTAAGTGTTATGTATTGAGGTAGGTCCAAATCCTGCCATCCTCGGGCTCTAAAATCTCCAAATGAAGTCCTAACTGTATCCTATCCTGAACAAAGATAATGGAAGTCAGCCTACAAAATGCTGAGCCTGCTGGTGTGCCAAGGCATGGTGCAGTTGCATGACCTAGAAACAAAGCCCCCACAAGACTGCTTATAAAGGATTCTTAGTTAAAAGCTTTTCACATGGAACAAATTTATTGAGAGTTGGGTCATCACCAGACAACCACCTGTTCACACAAAGGGAAACAGAATAAAGCGCAAACCCACTAACAATAAATAAGCCTTTCCATCAGGCAGCTTCTCACCCTGAAATGAAGGACTAAAACTCTTATGAAAGACATATGACCTGACTGCTGCTGTGTAACTGGAAGGGAGTTACTATTTGTTTGGAATTGGAAGGGGAAAAATACTTTAGGAACTGCAGTGATGGGCAGAAGTTTAAAACTTCAATTACACAATAAATTATTCTCTTTTATATACTCTGCCTTCATTTCCTGAATAACTTTCATTCACATGGACAGTCTCATTCATTCATTGAAGGGCACTGAGATTTCTTCAAGTGCACTTTGTAATAGTGTTAGTAGTAGAAATATAATTCAGTTTAAAGTCAGGAAGTATGCAAGTGCACCACTATTCTATCATGAATGATAGAATAATTCCTCAGAAGGCCATCTAATCCCACCTTCTGCTCAAAGCAGGGTTGATGCTCAATTCAGATCAGTCTGCTCAGGAATTTGCCCCATCGGATATTGAAAACAACGAAGGATGGAGACTGCACAATCACTGAGGAGCCTGCCCCAACGCTTTGTTATCCTTACAGTGATTTGTTTGTTTGCTTGTTTTATCCAGTCAGAACTTCCCCTCTTTCAATTTGTGACTGTTGTCTCCTGCTCTCCCACCATGCACCTCAGTAAGGAGCTTGTCTCCACATCCTTGAGGGCTTCCTCATAGGTAAGGGAACACTGCTATTAGGTCCCCCTAAAGCCATCCCTTCCCCAAGCCGAACAAGTCCAGCTCCCTGAGCATCTCCTCACAGGATACGTGCTCCAGCACCTCAACTACCATGACGGTCCTCCACCAAACTCACTTCAGTTAATCAGCTTCTTTTGGTACGGGAGGGCACAAAGCTGGACACAGTATCCTAACCATGGTCTAGCGAACACTGAATAAAAGAGGGATATCTTCAATCTACTGGTTGTGCTCCTGTTGAAATTGCTCTCTAGGCTGGTGGCCTTCAGCACTGCCAGGGCACACTGCTCTCAGGTTTAGGTGACTGTCCACCATATCCCGTATGCATTTCCAAGCACTGACAATTGAATGTAAGGCATCAAAATAAATCAAGATGTGCTTGATGTACATACGCCATACTGAAACAGAATACAAAATCAAGATGTAACTCCTTGATAAATGAATCCGCTACTGCTTTCAGCTTATGTACATGGATTCATATGAGTAGATCTGGGGAGAAAAACATCTGAATACTGGGTAAGGAAAGTTCAGTATCATTTTAAATTCAACATTGAGGAGTATGTACCTTCACTGGGAAATTTTTTTTCAGAGTATGCAAATCGAAAAAGGTGGAAAACCATTGAACCCCTTTAGTGGATATTTAATTCTGTTTATACTTCCTTATTCATACCCCAAATGACTGGTTTTACTGGGATATTAAACTATTGTGTGAATGAACTGTTTTTTTTTTTCTTAGATGCCAGAAATGTGCAGGAAACTGACATTGAAATACAGGTACAAAAACAAACTCCAGGTATTTATCTTTATGAAATTTAACAAAGTTTTTGAACAAGATACGGCATTTTGATGTTAAATGGCCCAACCAGTCACTGCATTGATTTATGGAGGAAAATTCACTTCTGTAAGTAAATGCAGTTCCCTGACACTGACTGAGCTAAGGTTTTAGTACCTGCTCTCAGATATAAATTAGTTATTATTTAATAGCTCTCTGACCTAACAGCACAGAACTGGCCCAGAAAATCTTTCTATCAAGTTATTCCACCTACGAGGCTGAAATCAGGGGTTGTTCTTCCTTATTCCCACCTGGTAATACAAACCTCCTGTTCTTGGCCAGCATTTCAACATGGGATCATGCAATGTGGGTTTAATCCTAAAGGCCATGTAAAATCTAGGGCTCAGGTGTTTCTCCTTCTGTCTTTATCTCAAGAGTACCATGGAGAGAAGGTGCACAGCACCGCACCTTCAAGTGTTGTTCAATGGCCACACACTTGTAATTCTGCCATTGCATCAACATACTGGCACATTACGTGGACTACACTGGCTCCATAAACTGGATTCTATGGGGTATTTTCAAATTAGAGCGATGATATTCAGAAAATCAGATAACCTTTACTGCTTGAAGTAGAATACTGTGCTCAGTTACCAGCTTTAGGTGTAACAACATAAAATCTCCATTCACACTTCTAGCAAAGTCAGAGTTTTGCATATCCTACAGAACTTGAAGGATTACTCAGTAATAGTTGTATACTAAGTTAGTAAACAGATGTCATGTCATCTACTGGGTATGAAGGGACAGGCAACATTATCAAGGCAGAGGTATTTGGCAAAATATCTATTGTTTATGATACACAACAGTGCTGAGGAGAGAAAAGTGTGAGAGCCAGGAGACAAAGAGAGAATTATGTGGAGGAAAATTCTTACTAATTCTGTTAGTCACAGCGGACCTGACTCACCACTGAGTCACTTTAGCAGAGTGCCAGGGCAAACGAACCATTTTCAGTGGGGTTTACACCAGTGTAAATGTAGTGTAATGTTTTGAATCAATTCTTCTCCTCATCTTCTCCTTACTGGATTCATTTATCATCCCACTAGATGCCAAGAAACAGTCATGTGAAATGTTCAATACATGCACCTGCAGCATTACTTACAGCTTTAGCTGTCTCACATGTACAGTTATTTCATGTTGTATTGGTTCTGGATCATCCTGCTGTACTTCATAGAGCCTTGAGACTTCCCACCCACATTTGAGTCATTTTTACTGCCTCCCACACACTCTTTATTCTTCCAGGTATAAAGTGCAGATCAAATGTACCAACAGGGACATTTATCTCAGAATGGTAATAACTTGCTATATACTGGACTCTCAGGATGAGAAGTCTGTAATGCTTGTGGGAGAAATAAAAAAAAATTAAAAAAAAAATTAAAAACTCCTGAAGGGAATAATTAAGCAAAAGAAAGAATAGAAAGAAAAATCAGCACTACTTTAACTGTAATCTCATTCTGTGACATCTGCAAACAAGTTCTGACTCAGGAGCAAATTCAGCCCTGCCACAGTCAGGGAAAAGCTGGAAAAGGCCAATAATGCATTTTTTTCTACAGAATTTGGTACATGATCTTGTAAACCAAAATGGTCTGTCATACCTAAAATCACTGGGTTTGCATTCAGTTGCTTTTGTTATGCAGTGAGTGATCTGCCCCTTTTGCCTTTTTCTTCTCAGCTTTGCAAATTTTTCTTGCCACCCACTGAGACTGGAAGAGGCTTCTGTTTTCCGTTTGCTCAACAGCCTCCTTCATTTCTTTTCCACTTTCCTCTCCCACTCCTTAAAACCCACTTAGGGGCCAAGACAAACTGCAGCTGGCTCTCACTTCTGCCATCCCTTGATAGGGGAGAGGCAGCGAAGAAGGAGAAAGATGACTTGCAGACATATTCTCCTTCCTTTTCAACTTTGCAGCTGTGCATTTAGCCCACCCATTCCAGATGGGAAGAATGAGGCTGCAACCAACACCGAACAGCCCTGGAGAGCCAGGGCAGCTCTTCTCACGCTGGTCGCAGTGATCCAGGCTGCAAACATCTGAGGACAGAAGGTGTCTCTCATTCTGTGCCTAAATAAGGACTAGCATTTTGGATCCCCAAATTTAGCCGGGACTGGAAATGTGGCTGTCATGTGCAGAACTGACATTAATAGTCCTTCCTGGAAGCAGGAAGTTGCTACTTTCACACGCATCCACACATTTCCAGTTCAAGGTACCATTCAGAAGTTCTTACTTTCAGGGGAAAAAAGAAATCTGAAGAAGCAGAAAAAATGCTGAAGGTTGGCAGGATGAAAAATCTTGGAAGATACAAGAAATGAGTCACATAGGCTGCTTTCCTGCTATTAGCAGATACACTGAACCATTGTCACATGGGCCAGAGCATCCTAGAGATACTTTATCAACAAAGCCAATTGTCACTAAGTGCACTTACTGCTGCACCACTGTCATGGTTACGGGAGAGAGCTGGAGGGAGGTGCTTGTGCTGTTTGCTGGATCACGGGTAGGCACAGGGCGCTGCAAAGCAGTGGTCTGGCTGACCGTAGTGTGCCCGAAGCACGAGTGAGAAGACCACCAGAAATGAAAGAAATTGTGCAAAGTAATAGGATGAGGGACTGAAGACATGCAAGAAGCGCAACGTTTCACAGACAAAATATTAAAATGCTGGCAGATAGTACCAGATAATAATGCATCACCACAGCAACACCGCTTAGAAAGGCATTGCAACTGGCATATGGTATGCTGTTTGTGTCTAAGGCTCAAAAGGTATCAAGGCGACTACTGGAATCACTGCTTTGATGCTTTAATTAATCAATTAAGGCAGTTTAAGATAGCTAACTGGTACTACATTTTTGTGTAACGGGAAAAGGCAGTGGACACTATTCACTTACCTGCCAGGGTCAGGAGTCAAACTATGCACTAAAACTCTAACACATACAAACCCCCACAAGCACAAATGCACAGCAGCACTACCGGGGACCTCTTCCATACATATGAGAGAAATCCTCAACAGAAAAGCAAGCAAGCAACTGAAAAAAACCCACAAAACCTGCAATAGTCATTCTTTCTTCTCTATCAACCAGTTTCCCTCAAATTCTGAACTTCTCTTTTGTGTTATTCAGAAATAGTTTGCAGAACCCTTTACTTTGGTAAAAATGTAACAGGCTTAAGCTATCACCAAATGCTACTCAGTACTCTTTCTCAATAAATCTAAAAACTGATTTACAGGGTAAAAACTATGCAAACAGTTCCTTTTAATATGTATTGCTTTTTCCTGACTTGTCAACAATTCTGAGTTTTTAACAGTTCAGATAATAACTATGGATAGGTGTAGCTCTGTATCTCTTTCTGGAAAGAAGAGGTGGTTGAAAAAGGGAAAGGATGAGGGTGGGAGAAAGATAAGGCAAACGTATCTAAAACAATACAACTGGGCAACAGAAAAGGCTAAAAGCTAAGGTCAAGAACATCTGCATTACTATTGATATGCTTGTTGATAGTATTTTTAAAAATGCCTGTTTTAAAGCAGAAAGTCTAAGTCAACTGTCAATTAACACTTACCCAGCCAAGTTCAGATACTATGCATTGATGATTAACCTGCTTTTGCAGACCAGCAGCCCCAGATAAACACAAGTGGCACCAAAACAGAGACTGTTCTCAAGCTGCAAAATGCCTTGCATGTCAGCAAACACTATTCATTAAAAGTGCTAGTTAATGTTTCCTACCTTAGATGGTTTCCTTTTGCAAGAGCTAATGCTGATTTATTTAGATGTATCTTTTCCAACAGTTTCCCTTCTTCTCTCGTGATGGGAGAAAACTGGCGTAGAGAGCAGCTTCTAACCGAAGGTTAGTAGTGACACTTGGATCTTTTTGCTGCTCTGACAGCCTTCCCAAGGCTGCCCATGCTACAGGAAACCCTTCATTCGTATAGAAGGATCCACTTTTATTGCATGTTTCGGTATTAATGCCTATATTGTAAGCTGCTGAAGTACCTTTCACACATCACTAGGTTTTGTTGTTAGTGAAACAGCAGGGCAACAGACATTTCAGAATGAACCATTTTCCACACTGCAGGCAGAAATTTGTACACCCTGCTGTAAAGCATTAGTCTCGTCTCTCTGCTATACTGAGACTTTTGCAAAGGGAAAGGCAATTGATTTACAAAGTAGATGTGGCTGCAAACAAAAGCAGCTCAGCCCCAGGGCAGGGCAAAAAACAAACTACAAAACATAAGATTCATGTTTTAATTAATAAGTCACTGAGGTATAAGTGGCATTTAACTGACATAGAAATTATTGACATTTCAAGTCTCATTCCTGCCTAGTGCCTACTGCATTTGTTCCCTTATTTTAAAGTAATATATGGTTGTGATTAATAGATTTTTTAAAAATATATTGATTATGCTTTTCTAGATATTTACACATACATGTAAACCAGAAAAATGTTAACCCTTTCCTCCTCCACATATACTGAGTGCCACACTGCCATGTTAGGACATCATATACAGCAGCTGGACCCATCTATATGTTTAGTTAGTGATACAGCCATTTTCACCAGCACTTGTAGGACACATTTACACCACAGCCATATAGCTGTAAATCACAGGCCCGCTGTAGACAGAAGTCTAGTCAAGTGCTGAAAATACCCCTTGGTGCTTACAGAAGCAGTTGGGTTGCATGTAAATCAGCCCCAAGAGACCCTTCCACAAGCGTAACTTCCAATGTGCTATGCTGTCAACTTTTAATCACATGAAATTCAAAACACCAGCTAGTAGCAGTGGAGATCCAGCTCGTCCATCAGCTACCAGTACAGTCGGTCATGGAGGCCTGCTATGAGGCAGCTCAGCCTGGCCATCGCTGGGCTGCAGTTACCTATCCAAGCAATCACACCTGACCTCCTCACAGCCTTCACTGCGTTTGCCATCAAAACAGCCCCAGGAGATTATCTTTGGATACGAAGGCTTCCTCTAACAATGTAGGAAACCATTAGCTGAAACAGCAGATGAAGAGAAACTCCCCCAAGTCGTATCTCACAATGGGCTGTCAATGTTAACAAAGCCACAGAAAAAACCAACACACTCGGTGGGAGATATACCAGGGGAAGTACTTTCTTTAGAAAGAGTGGAAGGGGTTACTCTCACTGCACAAGGTAGTGGTGAGGTATCACCTGGTGTACAATGCCCATCCATGCTGAGAGAAGGCAGTTCCAGCCAGGAATAGACAGTGAGAAGGTCCACCAGCATCACCAGAAGAGCCTGGAGCTGACTTTATAAGCAGAGGAGAAAATAAAAGTTGAGAGGAACTAAGACTGTTCTCTATAAATTCTCCTTTGAGTTCATCAATTAAAGGGGAGAAGACAAAAAAGGCTAAAAATCAACCTGTATCCAAAGAATTAGTAACTGTACACAGACCACTTTGACATAGAGAGGTGCTGGAATTGAGATAAAGTTTCTAAATATCAGGTGTTAAGGAAACCCAGGCACGTTCCCCAGGAGGGGACAACGAAGAGTCACTGTTGGTCACACACCTCCTCAACAGCCTTCCAAGCCTCTGCACAGCCTGTCATGGGGGAAGG
>JANZLQ010000056.1:35577817-35653226 GCA_026212715.1 Elanus axillaris
AGGCAACCCACCTCTGCTTCCTCCGAGCAAAACACAGCTAGAAGACTGATTAAAAATCATGAAGCAAATGGAAAGTGTTTTCTTGATTGAAAGGGGCTTGTATCAGGCTCTGAATTATCATGCAAAATATACTATATTTTTAGAGAAAAGGCAATTACACTTAGTCTATTTTTATGGTATACTCGTTAGGACAAGTTGAGGTTTTAATTAATAAATAACTGCTTGTGATAGAAAAAGAGAGAAAGAAATATTTTTAGTGCCAAATGCAGAGAAAATGCCAAACGACCAAAGAGAAATGGCTGGTTATAAAAATCAACAGCTTGTTATTTTAACATGTGTTTATTTTCTGTGTTATTGCATGATTTCAGCTATTGCTGGATTTGCAACAAAGCTATAGCATAGGCACTAAAATAAAGCCTTTTTCTCTCTAAAGGTTTTCAGCTGCACTGCATTTTAAGTCAAACTGTAAAGCAAACTCCAGCCACCTCTTGCTCCCCATTTAAGATGGCAGGTTTATCAATACATATGGTCAGGGTTAAAACATAGTAATCTCTAGGAGAGGACTGATGTTGCATTAAACAGTGCTCTGTATGCTTCACCAGCAAAGCAAACCTTGCTCATAAAAGCACAGGTGGCCAGGGATTTTGTAAAAAGAACAGCAAAACTGTTGCCTTTAAAAGCAATAGAAGAATTTATGGTCTCCGTAAATTAGCTGTACAGCCCCTTTTGTAGCTTTTCCAGGTCAAGTTCCCTGGAAGACTGGGGGCAAGCCAAGGTGGATTGGAGAAGAAAGAAACAAGAAAGGAATTATAAACAAAGCTATCTTGTGTTTAAGCCCATTTACTACATGGAATGAATCTGGTCCTCAGAAAATGGGCTGAAGGAAGAATTTAAGTAACTAAATCATCATTGTATTTGGCTGGCAACCTACAAAAACAGTCATATTTTTATAAGTTATCAGTAACTCACACTAGTTGACTCTCCCTTCCTCCTCTGCTGAATAAACATTTAAAATGTACAAGTGTTGGAAAGGGAAACAATATTATAGAATCTGGGCACAGAATAATTGCGGAAGCAGCTGTCCTCCTGACACTATCACAGAAATCAGAGATGGAAAAAATCCTATTAGGTCATATAGTCCCTCCCTTTGTCATAGCAGGACTGTTCCCTAATGTAGATTTTCCAGTGCCTTGTCCAATCTTGTTTTAATACTATCTAAGTGATAGCTTCCAGCACCTCCCTTGGGAGACTATCCCTCTGCCTAGTAAGTATTGCTCTCAAGATTTTCCCCCACTTTAATAGCAATTTGCCCTATTATTTCTGCTTATCTCCAGATTATATTCAAGATGGGAAAAAGAAATACTGAAGTTTTGAAAAATGTTTCAGGATTCCAGACAATTCCACAAAAAATGCATCCTACAACAAAACCCAGCCATGGCTACTTGTTTTTTCTGTTCTCCTGACCAGGAGATATAACAAACCTCTCAACAAGCAGGCTGGTGACAAACACACACTGAGTTCGATACCAGACAGACGGAAGAGATCAGCCCCAATTCCAAGCCTTTTGGACCAGTCCGCCTGCTGCAGATAAACAACAAATGACTTAAACGCGTTAGCTAATGATACAGTCTCTGCCTTCTTTCAGATCTGTTTGCTTAGGTCATAACATTTAGTCTAGCTACCTAATGAAGTGAGGTGTGAGCACTACCTCCTCATCTGACTGCTCTCCACAGTCAACACTGAAACTCAACGGCCACTTAACGTGATCCCTTACAGAGGCCCAAAGGCTCATGGAAATCACAGGCTGATCACCATGGAAGGAGCCTCACACTGTGTGTCACCTCTTGACTAAGTAAACACGCACTGGAAATGTAAAGAAAGCTCTTGAGATACTTCATGGGGAAACAGTGGGGATGGGAGCAGGTACTTTGGGAGATGTCATGATGCACAGGACCTTCTGTGACAGCAGAATGCTAGGATATAGGACATGCACCCATACTGAAGCTTCATTAGTTTTGTTGCACACAAAACAACAAATTGTTTTATATAATTTTATGGAAAGAAGGTTATAAACCATAAAGTTTTCAGGTTGTTGTAACAAGCCTCCAGGCATTAAATATCATTGTACCTGTTCAAACGTATTGCCTGCTTCATACTATCTTTCCTCTTTGACAGTGACACTGACACCACTGTGCTTTTACAGATTGTGAAAGTCCTTTCTCCTTGTCTTTTTTTAAAAAAAGTTTCAGAATCTTCCATCAGTACTTTTTTCCACAGTTAAATGCCACAGATTTCCACAGAAGTCACTCCCAGCCTGCGCCACTACCAAAGTAAGAAGAGAATCAGTGCTACAGCACTGTCATCAGAGCAACATTGGAGAAGGGGAAAGGTGGGGGGCACACATGCACTAACCAAAAACATCACACCTAGAACTACAATGACATACATAATCAGTCATGGTAAAATTCCTACAACAGCTTTAAAAGAATTCACTTTTCTCAAGTTTGTTATTGGTCCTTCTATAATAAAAATGAGGAACCCTCCTCCTCCTGTTAAGTACGCTTTCACCAAGCAGTGAGAAGAAACAGATACAGCCACACATGCCCCCAGGTCCCACAAATCCAACTCAGTACTGTTACTATGCAAATTTTTTAAACTTCTTTTCCTTTTCATCATCCACAGAGACAGTAAGGACCCAGTTCTTAATGACATTACACCACATGCTATTGTTTAACCATATTGCGGGTAAAAAAACACCAAATAAAAAGAGTATTTTTGTACAGATATTTCAAGGCAAGAACCAGGACAGGAAAACACGGTATTGTGAAGCCGAGTCAGTACAGAAACTGAAGCTTCTGTTCTTCTCCCATCTTAGTATTAACCACTCCCTGTAACCTGCTATGAGTAAGTGCACCCCAAATTTGCTATAGCTTTGACCATGACACTCTTCTCTCTGCATATACCTCTCCTTTATCTTATCAAATATAAGTTAACTAGCTTCATCTTCAAAGGCCACCCCCTCTCACTACCTTTTATTCAGTGTCAAAGGCTGACATCTCTGAAAACATGTAGCAGCTTCCACTGGTCACCTCTTATATTTTTTAGGGTTTTTTAATGTTTTCTTCTGCTTTGTTTCTCCCACTTGAGAGAGCTGTCTGTAAAAAGTGAGTAAGCTGCCTTTATACTCTTTCAAATCCCTTATTAGAAGTCTGTTTTCTGAGATGTCTGTAAAAACATTTGACAATGGAAAAGCCTCCCAAGCCTAACCCTAACACCATATCACACCATCTAGTAGGGACTTATATTTCCTTCTACTTGCTTCTCAGTTCCTACCTATATACCTAGCTATAACTGTGTCATGGTTTAACCCCAGCCAGCAACTAAACATCACGCAGCCGCTCACTCATCCCCCCCCGGCCAAGTGGGATGGGTGAGAAAATAGGGAAAAAGAAGTAAAACTTGTGGCTTGAGATAAGAACGTTTTAATAGAACAGAAAAGAAGAAAGTAATAATGATAACACTAATAAAATGACAACAGTAGTAGTAAAAGGATTGGAATGTACAAATGGTGCACAGAGTGATTGCTCACCACCCCGCCGATCAACACCCAGTTGGTCCCTGAGCAGCGATCACCACCACCCCCTCCACCCAGTTATTTCTTGAATGTGACATCCCGTGGTATGGGATACCCCTTTGGCCAGTGTGGGTCAGCTGCCCTGGCTGTGTCCTGTGCCAACTTCTTGTGCCACTCCAGCCTTCTTGCTGGCTGGGCATGAGAAGCTGAAAAATCCTTGACTTTAGTCGAAACATTACTTAGCAGCAACTGAAAACATCAGAGTGTTACCTACATTCTTCTCATACTGAATCCAAAACATAGCACCGTACCAGCTACTGGGAAGACGCTTAACTCTATCCCAGCTGAAACCAGGACAAACTGTCCAGCATTTAGGTAGTTAAGTCTTTGTACAACTCCTAGCAGATCTTTCTCTCGTGAAAGTCCTTTGGGACTTCTCCAGGCTTTCTTAACTCATGAAGAGAAAGGAGTGAACTGAGCAACCTGGGGAACCTCTTCCTAACTCCAGTACTGCTAAGGCTTCACAAGATACATGGCAAGGGCAGAAGGAAAAAGTGGATAATCGATGACATTGATAGCATAACAATACTCTCAGATGCAATGATAAATTCTATTCACGCCAAAGGAATATATTAATTTCTGACCCTGGGTCAGCTATGTGGAAATGTCTTTGCTTAAAGCATAAACATGTACCTACACTAAACAACCTCCTTGCTTTTTTAGAACAACAAACTCAAAAAAATCCCTGCAACACAGCTCCTTCCTGGATGCAAATATACATTTCAAATTATTCATTTTAGTTTTTCAACAGCTTCAGCCTAACTCTGGGGAACATAAAACAAAATTAAAAAGTTGTAATTACAAAGGAATTTAGTGTAAGTATTAAAATGTGCCAAATAACCCATTTACTTATTACTTCTGCTACCTGAACATTCTCCAGTACAACAAATACCCGTTTAAGGGGTGCGTGTATTATCAAATCATTAACAGAAGAAACAAGAATTATAGAAAAAGTTCCTTGTATTTCATAAAACTAACATTAAACTGTTGCATCAACACTCATTTGTGAGCACATGACTACACCTAAAGGAGCAAGTCTCTTTGTACACTTTGAGATGTGTTTGAATGACAGGTTCTCCTTACCTCAAGCACTCTTCCTGTGATATACTTCTCACAATTGTCACATCTGATACCAAACTTTGCATGATAGTCCGTTTCGCAGTATGGAACACCATCTCTAGGGAAGAACAACAGGCCATACAGAGACTGCTTTACATAGGTTTAGAGGTTTACTAGGAGATTATACAGCTAAAATTTGTTAATGTTTCAACACATCATAGGGTGTTTATGGACTTCCCATCTCCCAAATACTTGCATTTATTAATTTTGTAAAGAACTGAATAGTTAATGAACTCTTCTGGCCCTTCCGAGTCTACCATGATCCCACTTTCTGCTTCGTCACTGAATTCAGCCATCACCTCTCTGCCTGTCACAACACTCAGCCTCTGAGACCCTCACACCACGTGTTTTGATAGTGTTACTCATTAATTTCTTCCATGTGTTTCCCCCTCTTTGGAAAAATAGTTACTTCTATGTACTATTTTCCCTCTTTACTTATCATCTAATATATATATATAATCTAATCTTTTAGCTTAGACTGGACACAATAATTTCCCAACTGAGTCTTGACTATAAACCAAGTTTTGATTAACATTTAAGTCCACCAACATTCTTGCCTGGACTTGCTTAAAGACAGTCATGAATTAACCATCTTGGGAACCTGTTCCATGGAAGCCAGTAATGACTATGAGAATTCAACCTGAGCAGCAGAAGAGATCTTGCAGTAAGTTCATGCATGATGTGAACAGTTATTTCACCACCACAAGTGATTTATGATAACATACAATTTAAAAATATGAAGAATAAAAACATGAGTCTTAGGGTTTTATTCTAAAAAGTCAGAACCAGAACACTTGGGCTATTGCTCTGAGAGGAACCTATTTGTCAATTTTACATTTGGATCACAATTTTACCAAGTTTTACACTTAGACCATTAAATCAATGAATGAAAACAAATGGCTCTAGAATAAACTGGAGACTCTTCTCCTGTTTCAAAGTGCAAGTTAAACACAGTTAACTATGTTTAGTGTGTTATGCTAAAACAGCCCATGATCAGACAGATTTATTAGCAGAGGCATGATTTTATTGGACGTTTCCCTGGAGAAACATAAAAATTAATTTTATAGCATACAAGTTGGATTGCTTAGAGACTAACTTATAAGGTATCACGATAATTAACTGAATTAATTGAAGCCAGGATCTGTCTTCTCTTGACTTATTTTGCTTGGCATTTACCTTTTTTAAAAAGAGGATTTCACAATAAACATATCTTTACAATTTATGGGGGTCTTTATTATTAAATAACCAGCAAAAAAAGCACTGTACCAAAATGTAACAACTTGAGATAATGCAAAACCTTATTTAAGAACACCATTTTATTAAATATTGTTTCTCCAAAGCAAGCTGTGAAATTAAATGTTATACTTGTTATTAATCTAAATCCAAAGAATTGTTGAAAGTCAGTGGGACACTGGCTCTGAAACTCCATCATCTCTGGGCACCGGTGATAGAGTTACTTAGCTGTTTAGGAAAATTTCATCATATCAACACACTTCCCTGAAGTAGAAATTAATCCCAAGTGCCTTGGCCAGTGAAAGCTCTGTATCTTACTGGACTGATGAGAGTGTTGACATGGAACTTGGTCTGTGTGTCTGCTTTGTGCTGCCTCTCATAGCTGTCATCACGTTTAGTCCGAATCTGACAGCATGATGGTCTGGAGCAGCGCAAAAGCCTAATACGTACCTCCTTAATGAACTTTCTGAGAATATTTTTGTTTATGTGAAACACATGGAAAGGATATTATCTGCTTGTTCACATTACAGCATCACACAGAGCAAAGTCAAACACAGATAACTAAAGGTGTCTTTATGGGGCTTTGAAGCATACTCCACCCATTGCCTCTCTAAAACACAGCTGCTCTGTGAAGCCCCATTCCAGGTAAATGGACAAATTTGACTTCTACTTTTCTTCATTGAATTTTTTCTGCTTTTAATACAATTTAGATAATAATCTCTAATCTTTTATAAATCTCCAAAGATACATAAACAAAACCCAAAGGATATGCAATGCTAAATTAATTGTTAGGTATTAAAAGAATGCTGAAAACAAGTTAAAATGCTCTTCTACTTAACTTACTTGCTGATGTACTCTGCATTCAGTAGCTTGCCGCATGTATTGCACTTAAAACAGCCCAAATGCCAGTGTTTGTCCAAGGCAACCAACGACTGCCCATTTTTTATTTCTGAACCACAGCCCCCACAATCTGCAAGAGAAAAATCCAATATGAGTGAATCACACACTTTAGATGGTCACGCAACAATACTGGTTACTGCAGTACGAGCATCCATTGGTGTCCTAGTAACAGCTCCTGCAAGTTCCAAAGCTTGCTGCTGGCTGCTCACTGAGGGATGTCAAGTGGTGCTGCCCTAATAGTGCCCTAACATGCTAGAAGACATGAATCATTCAAAGAAAAAACCTACTGACTTAGGTTTTCTAGTGAATTAGGTTTTATTTTATTTATACTGTGTTTAAAAGAAACAAAGTTTTGCTGATTAAATTTTCAACATCGCAAATCAGCCCAATAAAATTAATAAAACAGACCTAAAAGTGATGAGATTAAAATAAATAATTGATTCCTCATATTAGACTTTGCTTCTGGGTCTGAAAGCTTTATTTATTATTTCAAAATTCTTCTTGCAACCATGAAAAAAACCTATGCTGAAATTTTTATGTGACATTCTGTAACCAGGAAAATACACCAACACTTAAGAGGCATTGCAAGTGACATTGCAATATGTGAAAATGATGGCTGGCTATATATTTATTATTTATAGTAATTCACTTTTATAAATCTCCAAAAAGTGGTAACAAAAATTAAATGCAAAACATGTCATAACTGGATAACATAGGCTAGGCTGTGTTGGTTAAACAGACTATACATGAACTAGTTATACTCCCTAGAAAAAGTAATTGAGGATAAGACTTTGGAGGGGGATGGGGTTGGTTGCTCTTTTTTTTTTTTTTTTAACAATGGATGTTTTTCATTATGCTAATAAAAGCCAAATCTACTCTTAGTTTCCACACCAACAGTCCACTAGTGAGCACCCTGTTTCGAGATGCTGCATAGACATGGGATGTGAATCTGGTTCCCTATATCCTAAATGTATCCTCTAATAACCTACAGGGTCCAGCTGTCATTCACTCTTCACTCTGTAGATCCTGTCTATGTACAATTTTCTTACAAAATGTTAGAATATGTGCAGAAATATTAGTAATAAATGGATTCTAGTATCAGTATCTCAGTAACCCTTCTAATCCTCCATATGATTATATCTTCCATCTTATGTGAAACCATATATACTTTTTTTTTAAGGAATTCTTCATGTATACCAACCATTTGCTAAAGAAAAGACAAACCCTGAAAAACACTTGAAGAGGCATTTAGAGATGCCAAAAGAGAAAAAAAAACACAATGTCTTCAATGGAAGAGAAAGACACACAAAGGCATTAAAAAAGATTTATCTAGTTATTAAGAAAGTACTCCAAACAGGTTCTCATTAAAAGATTTAAACAGTCCTCTTAAAAAACTTTCTGATTTAAGATTCTATTTAGTTGGTTACATGACGCTAATGAGACACACTGTTAGTGCAATTGTAAATGTTTCATTTGTGAGCACAACAATAAAGGATAGTTCTTACTTTCCTTCTGTGGATTTGGAATGGATTAAGGGAGTAATATATGTCTCTCTAATGTTACCCTGTAGAGCACCAATATGTGGAAACAAGCCCAGCACAAAAACGTGTGCACCCCAGATCAGAACATTTGAGTTTTGCTAATAAACGAGAACATTTGGGTGTGTGCCTGGATTTAGTCCTACAAGAGAATAAATACTGCAGTATTCTGCAGTATCTATTCTTTAACTGCAATCAGAAATTTGTTTGTGATCTCCCCTGGGTTCATCTGGTAATCTCACTTAACCTCACTGGTTGAGGGTTTATTTCACAAACTTGATACAACACTGTGTGCTCAGATGTCATTCACCTTTCATCTGGTTTAAGCTTGGCTGGGCAGAAACGCAGCATTTTGTGAGCTACTTTTTTATTCCCAACTGCTGTCTTCTCTGTTAAGTTCTGGATAATTAAAAACAAATATTGTGGTTGCTATGTCAACAGTGCCTTCTGATGCGACATCCTTGTCTTCCTATCTTGGACGCAGCATCCTTTGGTGAGTCACCTAATTTCAACCAATAACTCTGCAGAACAGATCAATTTGCTGCTACATGTTCATATTCTTCTCTGAGTACTGTTTCAACATCAGCACTGCCACAAGAGGCTTTCACAGCTAGCATTTTATAAATGAAACAAAACAGGTAGGTAGGTATTTATATAATAATAAAAAATTCAAGGACTCCAGCAAAAAGCAAATATTTGACATTATTCATTTCTTCCAAATGTAATGCATAAAAGAGGTCAAAACCAAAGCCAGAGGATGGAAATAGAAAGACTGGTCAGAGGGGACAGTCATGTTGGGAGCTCAGTGAGTCCCAAGACATCTCCTGAAAACATTCTTAAGCTCAAGTCAGAGAAATGGCCTGACAAATAACATACATAGTGCGTATCAGGCAGTTCTGAGCCAGGAGCAAACCCAACATAACAGTGCATCAACATATTACTTGGTCCTTGACACAGCCTGCTTGAAGTCACATGTTTTTGTGCACTACTGTTCTTTTATAAATGAATTGTTCATTTAAAACATTAAGGTCTTTTCCAAGAAGACTGAGATGAGCCATTTATTGCTTTGTGTAACACGCAGCATAGCTACAGACATCCATTCTGGACTTTCAGTTTTCCAGTTCAACCAAGATGTCTCTGACGCTGCTTGTTTATTCCCAAAACACTCGGTCTAGCCTAAGGATTAGGTGCTTGAAAAACAGCTGGTATTACATATTGCTCTTTCACATATTACATATTAATCTGAATATTTCTCAAATTCCTTATTATCTTTTTAGGTACTTCATTAATTTTCTGTGTATTGTCAGGCTCTTACATATCCTGCAACATATACATGCATGCACCTCCATGTATTTGTGGCTGCAGCGCTTCCTCTTGACCCATCAAAGCTCTATTCCCCACACCGAGGAGGGATTATACCATTGCTATCCAATTTCCTGAGACCCATGAGCTCCACAGCTCCTGGGTCAGCTGGGTGCTGCATGTCACCATGAAATCAGAAGATGCTGGCCTGCAGCTGCACTGTCAGACACTGAGGAAATGAAGTAAGGAGAAGTTAAGAAAGGATATAGCCTACACAGGTAAGGATGGTATTTATCTGGGATCCTGGCAACATCATGGCACAATTTACTTGCAGGCCAGATACGGACTTCAGTTTGCCCTTTGAGAAGTCATTGTATCTATCAGCTCACCCCTATCAGTACATGGTTGGACAAGCAGAGCTGGTTAGTCTCAGGTGAAGACGAGATCAAATTCCTTTAGAAGCCCAGTCTACAGTGTGGCAGATATCATCCAAGTTTGAACCAAGACTCTTAACCAACTCCACTGAAACCTATGGAAAGACTTCATCCATTTCTAATGAGATTTAAAGCAGACCTGTGTTTGAGGTTTAAATATGTACATTTGAGATTTTATTTGGGGAAAAACTAAACTTTTGTTTTCCAAGGTCAGGTTTTGACACAAGGATATGCTTCCAGTGCTGTTTCCCTTTAAGGCTAGTGGTTTGTTGAGGTTTGCAGGTACACTGGGGAGACTTGGTGCAGCAACCTGAGAGAGTGGGGAAATGCAATGCAAGAAAAACACTCCATGGGGTGCGTGTGTGTACATAGAAAGGGAATGTAAGCACATTAAAGGACTCTGTATCACAGATAATCAAATGAACTTTTTCTGTCAGTACTCAACCAGGCAAATAATTTCCATTAAAGTCAAAGCCACTCTTCCCATATGAAAAGGAGCCAGACAGATGATAGGCCATTAAAGTATGGATCTACAAATGCGGACAGCCAAGATGGCTGAGGATGATCCAGCTCTGGAACAAGTGACAAGAGAAAGCACTTAAGAGAGAGGGCCATCCCCTCCCCAAAAGAGAACAGAATTAGCAATAGAGGAATCGAAATAGCGGATCTCACTGCGTTCACACAGCAGCCTTTGCTGAAAAACTGGAGAAAGAAGATAGTGAAAACTTCTGTAAAAAGAGGTATGGGGAAAAACAAAGAAAAAAGGGAGAAATCCCTCCCTGAAGTGGGCTGGATTCCTTATATACAAAGGAGACCAACCTATGGGATCCTTCCTCAACCACGTCGAATCCAGCTTGATGCGATGTGATAGTCATTAAAAATAATTTTGTCTTTGCTGTTTAATTGAATTGCTGTTGTGGTTTAATTACATAAAAGCAGTGGTTGCTCTTAAAGCATGGCAGCTCCTCCCGAACAAATCAGCAGAGGAACAGAGTTCAGAGCAACAGTGCCATTCCATGATCTGCTGCAAAAAAGGTGGTATGAAAAGACTGCATTTCTTCTCTGCAGTGGCTGTATCTTCTGTTAGCACATGACAGTACTGAGGTCAAGGCAAATGTCCCTCTCATCACACTGCATACATTAACCCTTCCTGTATAGTATTTAGCCATGCAGTCCTGTCACTGCTAATTTTCTGAAGCAATACTGGAACACTCACAAATTATTAAATCTCGCACTGGATTTTATTTTAGCTGGAGTTGGACTAAATCCTCAAAAATATTAAAATGTATATTACGCCTTTCTCCAAATAATTTTATTTACTCCAGTTTTACTCAAATGTTTTGAGAGGGTCTGTGTATTGTTAACCCTTTATTATTGTTATAATGGCATAATTTGTGTTTCTTTTTAATATCAGACTTTATCAAAAAACTACCAAATATTTTTTCACATGACTACATTGTATACTTGATACCTTTTATCCAGGATAGCGGTAGAAGTTCCAGTTATATGTATCGGTGTAAAATTTTGGTCTTTAAACCTGCTCAGACTAAGAATACCAAAAGAAAAGAGCAGAAAGCCCTACTTACTTCGCAGGTTCTGTACAGGGAAAGAGCTGGTGCTGCTGGAAGGGGGCAGGGAACATTTCTGGCAGATGCACTCCTTCCCATTAAAAGTTACCCGGTCGCCCGCAGGGAAAGGCAGCCTACAACAGAGGAAAGAAAAGCAAACAGGTTACAGTCTCACGCCTTTATCAAAATGAAATATCTTTCCATAAAGGAACGGATTATTACTCTGGTTTCTTTTTCTCTGCTTGCCCAGTTCTCATTCACAGTTTTTCAGCCACTTGGAGGCTAAAGTATCAAAGGTACATATCAAACAAACAACTGCAAATGCAGATGTTACAGCTACTTAGAAAAAAAATAATAGCTAAAGATACAAAATCACACTGAGCACTCAAGTCCAAATCCTTGTGTATCTAAGAAATGTAGTATCAGCAAGGGTTGATCACTAACAGGATCAGTTACAGAATGAAAATAAAATTGGCATTACAGGGAGTAAGTACAGGCAAATGCAGCTGCTTTTATGTTGTTAAAATGCTGCATGAGAGCGATGACTTTTATACATTAAATAAACAGCACTTGTCCTCCCAACTTTGATCATATCAAAGTCCTTCTCTTAATCTGTATGTTCAGAAAGCAAATGTTGGTGAATTCTCATAGGAGAACATCTATCCTAGTTACAAAACCCAAAGTGTCTACATTACTTGTTTGCTCTACTCAACAACAGCTCGCCTTACACTTAATTAAATCCTTCCTTTTTATCAATGTCCTTAAAACAAAAAGCTTTCCACCATAAGCTTTTTCTGGGCACAGAAACTGCTGAGGTTTTTTCTCTAAGACGACCAGATGGACAAATCACTTCATAATGCACCAAAGGATGGTGAGGATTTAGAAACACATTTCACTCCACCCAATGCTCATGTCCAACTAAATCCCAAGAGAGCTATCAAAATATGGTTTAAGTGGGGCACAATCATAACACAGGCCTTCTGCCTCATGGTGAAGTCCATCTGACCAGATTATTTCATTAACATTTCATTAAAACTCTGCATTACATTACCACATGAACACATCAAATTCATACCAATTGAGAGGTTTTCTTCACTACAAAAGCTACACAGATACTTCTTGCTAGCATAAACACTATCTTGCTCCCTAAAGCACCCAAGAGTGGCTTACTCTACACATGTTGCATTTAAAAGAAAATGTTTATTACTTAAAAAAAAACCAAAAGCAATGCTGTCCTTTGTTTCTAAATAATGTTACTAACATCTACTTTAAACCAGCTAAGTAAGTGTTCAACACTGTCATCCATTTTGGATCATAGGCAATACTTCAAAAATCATGAGGACACACAGAGTTTAAACATCGTTCTGTCTTTGGATACCTGATAATGAATTCTGCTCTTCACCTTTTATTTTTTCCTTCACTAATGACTTTATATGCCAAATACTTCCTACCTTCATATTTACCTAAAGATAAGTAAAAATATTTAATGGAAATAGCCTTTAAAACTGTCTTGCTCTTTGACACAACTAAATCCTCCATGTGTGATTCTGGTACAAACACCATATTAGTACAGATCCAGGAGTCTTAAATTCTACCTGTTCAAGAGTGGATTTTCTACCATCAGTTTCACTCAATAACCTGATCAGAAGAAGCCAACACTCTCTCTAGTACAACAGACAGGATGAGATGGAGCCACACTGCTCCAGTGAGCAGCAAGTCTGTCCTGTCTTGCAGCAATCCAGCAGCAGCAAGCTCCTGTGTTCTGTATATTTTTTAAAAAAGTTCTTTTTAGGTCATTAACTGTTATTTGCAATATATTTTTATACTGCTTAAAGTCACAGAGCCTTCTAATAAATGGAATAATAAAAGGGTTTCATGAACATCACAGAACAGTTGAGATTGGAAAGGACCTCTGAAGGTCATCTGGTCCAACCTAGAAATTCATTCAAATGAACATACATACATTTGAATAAAAATTAGTAAATCCAATACACTTCTATGTAGACAATAAAAATTAATAACTAATTACCAAAAACTGTTTAAAAAATGGAGTGATATAATTCAAATGCTGTCCTAGTACTCTACTGCCAATGTGAAAGAAACCATTTAATCATGGTTTCATTTAACAAAATATTACAAAATCACGTCTAGAACTTAGCACTATTGATTGGCCTGGAAAGGCACAAGCCAAGGAATTTCAACTGCTCCAGAACTGAGTCAAGAATTTATAACTGACCTCCTACATGTTTTTAGGAAGACAGCTCATCTTGATTTACAGATACACATAGACTTATTATTATGACCACTGGTAATATGCTCCAGATTAAACCCCTACAAAAATGGCAACCTGCTCCACAGATACAATCCCAAAACTGTACTGCCATACAACTACCCCAACATCTTTCATTCTTATGCACAGTTGCATGCCCTGAGCAGGATATTACCATCAGGCATGTTTTGCCATAGTCTTTATGGGGAATAAGACTGGGACTCAGCTAATGACCCAACTGAACTCCCATGAGATGTCTCAGTAAAATGGCAGGCTTTGCACCATTAATAATCCTGGAGATGGTGATGTACTGGAAGCCATGAACAATTCACTACTCTGAAGAATGACCATGACTACTGAGCATTCTTGTATCTAGTATATTAGGAGCAGTAGCCAGAGGGAAGGTTAATACATTTTTTTGACTCAATGATTTACCTAAGAAACATTCAGCTGAACTTCCAGCTGAACACAGAAGCCCATCTCAAACAGATGTACCAAGCATCAAGTAAACTAGAAGCAGGGACCAATCACTTTGAGTTGGCTCATCTACATTAGGCAATTAGACAATTTGAAAGAAAGTAAGTTAAAACTAGAAAAGAAGAATAGGAAAATTGACCTCCTATAGCACAAAGAGCCAGGTAGGTGACATCCCACAAAAAATGCCAAAACTCACAGGCACCACAGCATGCCACAGAGCCTCCTTAGAGGGGAGGGCATGTGGGGGCTTTCCTAGCCCATAAACATATCTTACTTGGTTTATTTTCGAAGAGTTTAGTAACAAACCACAGTGCCCTTCCATTTGGACAGGACAGGACAACAATATCACTTCTCTGTTAAGTTTTCCACATCTGCAAGACACCTTGCTCTACAAAAAACGGATAAATCCTCCTTGGAAGTTATCTGCCCAAAGGTACGGGCAGACATTTCCTTCCCGCATCGGTCTTCTAAACCTGTAATTAAGTCTCAAGAGTTTGCTTCACTATTTTGTTCATTGGGAATCCAGATTTTGTACACAACACATTTGCCAGTATTTCTGTAACATCTGACCTCTCCGTTTCACAAGCAGCCCTGCTCAAGGCACCAGTACCAGTGAAGGCGCAACAGAAGGCGGTAACAGTCAATTAACAAGGTTTCAGTTTCTGAGCTCTTTAACTTGTGAGCAGGACTATATATAGCATTGTAGGTTAAGAGCAGCATATCTGCCTTCAAATACAATGACATCTTACCACCAGTAACCCACTGAAAACTGCTAGGTATGGGTTTTAATTAGCTACTTATCCTTTTAAAAATATTCAGTGTGATTATCACAGTTGGATAATCTATTTTTAAATTGAGAATTAAGAGCATCTTTAAAGCAGCTCTCTGAAATGACTTGTAGGATTTTAACATATCTTCTATGATTCATTTCCCAATGAACTTTGTTTTATACACCCGCCTACAATATTTGTAAACCCAGAAACAACTGGAGCTCACCAACAAAATTATATTGTAAAACATCATACCACCATCAGCCTAATCCAGGGTAACTGTGTGCTGACACAGAAAGGTCTGATCCTGGTCTTGTTCTTCTCTGTATCATGCCTCAACCTATGCAGCTGTGGGCAAGTCATTCAAGCTTTCTGGTCCAAAAGGAAATATTCAATTTTTTTTTCAGAGCAGCCAGATGGCCTTCTGTTCTTTAAATTGCTGATCTGACTCTGTGGCTGAACAGTCAACTAAATTTGATGTTAGAAAATTAACAGAACCATATGGTCAGGGTTGCAGGGAGAGCAAAGCTATTCATTTCAGTAGCAGACTGCAGTTACACTGGGTCAAGTGTAATGTCAGACTGTAACTCAAGGACCTACAGGATCAAATTCTGCTCTAGTTTGTACCTGGTACAATCACATCCCTCAAGGATGCTCCATAGAGATGAATTTGACCCAGGGTGTTAAATCTGATGAGACAAAGTGGACATTACTTGCTATCTACTGCCTTCATGAGCATCAACAAGGAAAAATGCTAAATCCTGCACCCAGGGAAAAATAACCCCATGCACCAGTACAACTCGGGGGTCAATCAGCTGGAAAGCATAACAAGACGTGGGATCCTGGTGGACACCAAGTTTAACTTAAGAGTCAGCAGAGTCTCCCTGCGACAAAGACATCCAACAGCACACTCGGCTGCATTAATATAGTCAACAGGTTCAGGAAAATGATCTTTCCCTCTGTTCATCATTTGAGAGACTGCATCTGGAGCAGTGTGTACCACTTTGGGCTCCTCAGGACAACCTTTACTGGAGAGAGACCAGTGGAGGTGGCTAGGTCCAGAGCTGCAGCACAGAAAGCATGAGCAGGGGCTGAAGGAGATGGACTTGTTTGGCCTTAAAATGCTCAGGGGAGATCTTACTGCCGTCTAGAACTACCTGATGATGTGTACATGAAGATGGAGCCAGGCTCTTGCCAGAGGTACAGCGTGAAAGGAGTAGAGGCAGCAGACATAAGCTGGAACATGGGAAATGCTGACTCACTATAAGAGGGGAAAAAAACCTACCATGACCGTGCTCAAATGCTGGAACAGGCTGTCCAGAAAGTCTGTGGGATCTTCATTCTTGGAGATATTTAAAATGTGATGATGGGACAATGCCGTCGGCAGCCTGCTCGAACTGGACTTGCCCTGAGCCAGGGGCTGGATCACAGGACCTCCACAGATCCCTTCCATCTTACATCACTCTAGAGCAACAGGTATGTTCCATGCATAAACCTGAAGAGCAGCATAGCAAGACTCCCTTGTTCAGGAGGCACCATTTATTGATAAACTTATTTGGTTTAGAATCAAAATGCCAAGAACAACACTCAGTCTGATTTCAAAACTTTGGCCTCAACATCCAGATGAAGAAGCCAGCATCATGAGATGCTTTAAGAAGTACCCAGTACTGCTTGAGTGGGATCCAAACTCTTTCAAAATTCAGCAGCACTAAAAAAAGTGAGCAATTAAAAAGGTTTAGCATATTCAAAAAGTCTGACATAATTGCTACATTCCAGAACAAACTGAATTTTAACTTCTAATTTTCAGTATTGTCTTAATTTCTTAAGACTTACATACACAAAAGCCTTCAGCTTCTTTCTGTAAATAGCAGTGTTGTATGCCTGGCCACAGTGAATAACCTTCTTGAAGTTAACAGAAATACAATTGGTTTGAGAGATGTTTTAGATCTGGATTTGGCACAAAACCCCTGGAAGAATATGTAACAGCCTTTTGATCCTCCACACATTATTTACGTCTGTGTGGCACGTACTCACCTTCTGTCAATATGCTGTTTCAAGACAAAGCTTCCTAAATTCAGACAAAATTGAACTTTAAAAAACCTTGAACTTAGATATCCGAATTCTGTAAAGCAAACATGTACCTGTTTGGTTATTAACCTGACACATACATGCTAATTTATCCCCCAGCGAAGTAAGAGTTAAATTGTCCTCTCTTCATCATTTACATGGCACAAAAAGCTATTTTTTTCCAACCTTTAATTAAAAGAATACTGAAATTAAAGGGATAAGTATTATATACATTCCTCCAACTGGGTGAATAAATGACACCCCCAACCTTACCAATTACATTAACGCTTAAAACCAAACCCCAGATTTTTGGATACCCTATGCACACACAGGACATCAGTAACACTGAAATCAAGTAGAGTCTATGTATAGTACAGCCTTATGCAGACCATACATCTTATGTATGGATGCTCTGCATAGATGCATGAATACATTTATATAACTTATTATCACACTAAGACTTCTCCTGAAAATTCTATTTTCCAAAGTATTATCACAGGTATGCTTACCCATTGCTTTTTGAAAGACTCCATTTCCTGCCCTTTCCCATCTGCGTAAGATACTCCTGGGAGCCATACAGTCCTGCCTCTGACACCCATGTAGAGAGCTGCATGCACAATTTTAATGAAACTCAGCCTTTATTGATACAGATAGCCTTGATCCTCTCCCTGTTCCTATTTCACTTCTACAAACATGTGAACCTTTTGGACAAAATGTCTTTGGCAGCCCTCTGGAGGACACAGCCCCTTCCAATTAATGAAGCTGTAGGACCGCTCACTCACTTCCTGGGAATTCAGAGTAAGCAGTTGATCTGCAACATTTTTCACTTTATGTTATTCTTCTACTCATTCCTAGTTTTAGGCATTATCATCATGAAACACAACAGCAGAAAACCATTTCATCTGACTATAAACAGCGCTGGAAGAAGAAGGAGCCAAACCCTCAATCTTTATGCCATCAGAGCAAACATGCAGTTAAAACTTGAATTTGTTTAGGAGCCAACCGGTCAATGCAAGATAGCGAGAAACAATCACACAGGATGATACATTATACTGTATTCTTACTAGTTATTCTCTGAATACTAATTCATTTTTCTCATACGTTGACCTGTGGCAGCCCTGGGCAATAGCATGAGTCCCAAGGGATGCATGCCCAGGGATGAGTTGGGTTTCTGACACACAAGCTTTTTCACAGAGGAGGGCAGCAGCTTACGAACACAGTGCAGAGGGCACCAGGGAACACAGCTCGTTTCTGTGCCACTGGGCCATGTGACATTCAAAAGTAGTAGTACCGCGAGCTCCAGGAAGCGAATGGGCTTGCATTACTGTTTTTTTCCCACTGCCCCAGCTAGCTGTATGCACATTAGATTTTCTCACCGATTTTACCATCTGAAGCAATATACACTTCCCACCAGTTTCTATTCTAATCTTATCTTCTTTGAAAGAAAAAAAAGGAATTGCTACTGTGAGTGGTTTACTATTCAACACAGGAACAGTTTAAAAGCGTTACTTCAAAGCTACAGAAATACAGGTTATAAAAGTGCTCATTTAAAGCACTACATGATCCTGCACCAGTCTGGAGACCTGTGTCATGAGTGCAAAGCGCCTTCTGCTGCCAATGTTTTCCTGCTGAAGTTGGTATGAGCCTTGCTTGGTTTCCATTAGAGCAGGATCAGCCCCACTGTCAGGCTGTCATCTCCTCTTAAGTTCACATCGCTCTAGAAATCAGACTGCTAATAGAGCACCCACACTAAAGTTCAGCTGTAAAAGGCAACATTAGATGCAGTTTGCGTGATCAGCCAGCTGCCTCAGATGGCATGGGTTTGGCCTGTTATTTAAGGTTTCTGCCCATCTGTAAGAAATGAAAACACAAATGGTACTCCTGACTCTTACCACCAAAGAAAGTGCCAAGGTAAAGCGCTTTATAATCCTGTACGTCAAATCAAATGGCTCTATTTTTTTGCCTTTTTTTTTAAACAAAACAAAAGAAAGGGGTTTTTTTCTGCTTTAACCACATGTATTTGCAGTCTACTCATCTTACTTTTACTAAGGATATTACTCAATAAAATAAATGCTGATGATGTTTAGATAGGACACTCCTTCCCACAAAAAAAACACAAATCATGTCTGGCTTCCAAAGACTAGGGTAATTGAAGCAATGCTGATTTAAAGCAGTTGAGAACCTGGTCCAGGTTTTTTTACTATAAACAGATGACAGGATTCTTCTATTGCTCTGCACCACAAGTCAGTGTTACAACCCTCCTGGGAGACACTATTTGAATCCTGCTAGTCAGCAGGTCATTAGCTGGCTATGATGAAGACAACATGAATTTGTGTGTCCTAAGGAAAGCAACAGAAGCAGATCTGGGTCTTCCTACTGAAGTTTTAGATAGCAACAATTAGAAACTTCATCAGTGAAATAACTTTTAATCCAACTATTTAGTTATACAGAAAGTTAGGGATCATCTCTGAATTTTTTTATATGAAATACTGTTGTATCAGGAACTTAATTTTTAAAAGCTTTAGCATGTCTTCAATACACATGATATTTGTATCACGTTCTAGTAAGTATTTCACTGTATTGCAATTCAGCTCACCTGAAGAGTTAGGTACTTAAGAATAAATAGTTTAGTCATAGAGAAAATTATTCTGAATTTCCAGGGAGAGGAGACAAGTTGTACCACCAAACTCTAAACTATCAGCTGAAGGACTTAACTAAATACAGCAGGATGTTAGTATATCCAACGGCCTGACTGCAACCTAGGTTAGGTACCAAGCTGCTACGTACCGTAACACACAGGTAAATAATTTATGCCTGAATGCTAAGCCCTAATGGTGTGGCTGAGGATAAAAACACATTTAGCAGGAAAACTGAATCAATCAGTTTTTCTCTTAAATGAAGAAATACCTCACTTTACAAATGATACTAATGCTAAGAAGAAAGGTACCAAGAATTAGCTGTGCTTATCTGCAGAAGAGCTGTAATGCTGACAGGCTGCAGGCCAAGAGCATGTACAGCCAGCAGTTAACTCATGAGATCCACAATTACCAAATTAAATCATTTTTCCCACTATTGAAAAAAAAAAGATTTTAGGCTATTTTGTTACCTTTACTCTTCATGTTTGTTTATAGTATCCAAAAGGAAAAAAATCTATTAAATATAGCAAAGCTTGAACAGACAGAATTTAATATAATAAAGACTTGTCAGTCTCAGAGTCTTCCCCTTAACACGGCTATTTAATTATTCCTGCAATTGATATATTAAATTGAGATCCTGCCGTGAACCATGGCTGTTCTGGAATCTGAAGTCCTTCTGCATCAGCACAGGAGGACATCTGAGCTCAGCAGCCCTATGAGCTGGGCAGATCCGGCTGGCAGACGGCCACGGCAATACAGACACGCTGGTTTGGGACTGCACAGCCACCTGCATGAGGCACCAGCACATACAGCATCTACAGTGTGGTGCATCAGTGCCCCATTGTGCTTTCCCTTTGAAAGTGGGGTTAGTTTTCTTGTATTGCTAAAGGCTCAAGTTTAGCCAGAGAAATGATTACAGCATTTCCATTTGCTCCAAACTGCTCTAACAGTGCATTTCCTGAAGCTTTGGTGGACTTAAAAGTTTCTTCCCAAAGTTTTCAACAGATTTGTTTGTGCAATTTCCACAGAAGAGGATTAAGATGCAGGTCAAATGGACATCAATCGCTTTTACTGCAGAGTCTGCAAACATCACCACCAACACTGGGTCACAACATTGCACCTACCCACGTGGGAAATGATCCCACTGAAGTACACTGGGCTGCAGCAGGAACAATCTTGTGTGCTGTGTCACTTGTCACCCTCACGGCTGCTGGAGATCCTCAGTGAAATCCAACATGTACATAAGTGTTTGTGAATCCACGACCTTTCTGTCCTATTTTAAATTACTATTGGAGTTTCTTGGAAGTAGCACTTTGAAACTTCCATTTAAATCTATTAATACAGTATCCAATGGGCTCATTGAAGACTCAGCCACTGGCATCGGAATCCTTGGTAACTTCAGTCAACAAAAGACAAAATAGCAGACACCAGAGAAATAAAGCAACATTTGGGGCAAAGGGCCTGACAGTAGAGGCAGTGGCAGTTTCTCCAGTACTTTGAAAACATCACACATGAGATACCATAAAACAGAAAAAGCATTTGGAAAAAAAAGAGGCACTCTGAATTTACATTTTTTTCTAAAATTCTGTTACTCTTTAAGAATTGGATAATAGAAAATAGAACTATATTTGTTTTTTCCATCTATAGGCTGTAAGTTTGAATGCCTGGCATTAGTCTTCCAAAATCTAGTTTTTAAATGAGACACAACTTCATGTAGAAAACGTACCTGCAGACAGCACACACAAAACAGTCTGGGTGATAGGTTTTGCCCAGTGCTGAGACCACTTCTCCCTCAATGAATTCATCACAACTGAAGCACCGTGTGCCATAGAGTCTCTGGTAGTCCAAAGTACAGATGTAGTCTCCCTGTCTCACAAAAAATCCTCCTTGAGCCAGGTCACATCCACAAGCTGCAGGAAGAGAAAAGGCAGACTCAGAAGGCTGGAAAAGCAAAGCTTGCTCTCTGAGATGATGCTGATTTTTCACCTACGATCAGTATGGTTCCTAGTGGAGTATTTAGGCACTTCAATATATGGGCTTATGATCACAGAACAGTTGTGCATCTGCAAAACACTACTTTTGTAGCAAATTACATCAGTGATGTATTTTGTACACTAATAGTTTGGATTTATTCCATGTAAAAAAATTAACCTCAGTGCAGAGGCCGCTAGTACGGAGTTAAGGCTTAAGGAGCTGAGTTCAGGGCTAGCATATAAAACACCCATCACATTTAATAGATTAAAGGAAATCCATAAAGGATACAAACCTTCAAAATCTAAAGCACCAAAGTTACAAAGAAGCGTCCCTGACAGACAACAATTGTCTGATATTCCTCCTGGACACAAAAGTGGTTAAAATACTGCTCCCTCTAAACACAGGGTCTGATGAGCATGGCAATGGCTGTAAACTTCCACAAGTTTACAAGTTCCTTTGTTTTAAATCAGATCTTACGTTTACCTGATAAACATCAATCACCAAGCATGAATTGGAGGGATCTCCAGAACCACCTGCTCCTGGCAAAAGTAGAGTTTTTAATCCTATCTGTCAATTTATATTTTTTAAGCAAAATCTGTAGGAAACCATTAAAGCTGATTGACCAAAGGCTTGTGAGACTTTTCAGGGGCATTCTCCATTGTACCAGGGATGAAGCTAGGTTGGCATTTTGAGAACATACAAGATGGGAAAGGAGAGCTACAACAGTCTGGCTGAAGTCATACAGAAGTAGACAGAGATGTAGAGGATGATCCTCATTCATATTGACCAGGATCTTTGAAAACAGGCTTGAACTGATTTATAAGGAGAACTGGAATTCAAAATGGTGATTCTGTTGCTGTGCTGACTACTACTTTACTCTAAGTCACAGCATCACACTTGTTCCTACGTACTTCTGCTCCTGGGAATGTGCTTGTAGGGAAGCGCTTCCAGCAGCAAACAGTGCTTAGTCAAACAAGGCTGAACAGACAACCATGGCAGTGTCACTACTCACAAGCAGCACACAGAAGATGAGCGGGAATGTTGCTTATCAAATTTGGGTTGCATCTACAAAAGACTGCAGATCTGCTCAGAGCCTTGGTCCCAAAATAGCAGAAGTACCTAAACATTTAAAGTTCAAAACTGAGATTTCTGTTTAGGTACCTAAGAGTCCACAGGCACTTCAGCTTTTAAAGTAAAAACTAAAAAGTAAAGTAAAGCCTCCCAGCTCACACCAAAGCCTGTCTGCAATGCCAGAATCAGTCATACTGCATCTAACCTATGCGAAATGAGTCCAGCAGGCATGCTCAAGGTACAAAATAACACATACTCACAGCACAGAAAACCCAAGCAAGCATAGGATCCTGAACATTCATTCAAAACCACACCCAATCACCTGCCCTTTTTTTATCATCTTTCTTAGTAGTTAGAGACCGCAGCACAGGAGGCCTGGGCTCAAGGCCCTTTTTAAACCCTGAGTGGGCCTTCAAACCCTGATCTTTCTGCTTGGAGATGGCCCCAACCACGATGGTGACAGAAAACAACAATCATGCTGAAACTGTATTGGTGTATGAGCAGGATCTGAAGAACCATGGGTTAACTAACCTTTGTCATAAGTCAAAATAATTCCAATTATATTGCATTTGTCATAGACAACAACCCTGGATTAGATGATTTATCTTGCAATACATCATTTATGTGCTTTATCTCATGGGCTTAACACATTCACTTTAACATTTTTCTTTCTCACTCTCGCTCTAATTTTTATGAAGGACATGCTTTTCAAAAATTATGGCATGACTTGCTGAATATTATGAGTTTCCTTCAGTCTGTATGTTTCACCTAGGTACATACTAGTGTGACAGAAGCACAAATCAACTATGGATTTAAGACGATGCTGAACAGCATGCTGAGCTGACACTAATGATGCACTACAGCAGTTCTAAATTGTATCATACAGTGCTTAAACTTCCACAGTGGATCACACGAGAAAAAAGTTAAAAGACATTATTGGGTTTCTGAAGTGAGCAGGGAGGGGTTCTGTCCCTATAGAATATTTCTTTATGCCCGCAGTGGCACATCTGACTGCAGTGCACCTGAACAAAGCCACCAAGAACTGCTTTGAGCTATAGGGCAGGCACTGACCTACACATTTTGGTCCGTGCCATCCAAGAGGGACCTGGAGCTGGGCTTCCATAACAAGGGGAGGATGAGGAGTCAACAGTGTACCCACAGATTATCTGCCACTAGTCAGCTGCTAAAACGAGCGGCAAGCACAAGGAAATCTGTATGTTGTTGCTGGTGACGTGGGTCCTTAAGGGATGCCAGGCGGGCCCTGTCTCAGCGCTGCGAACAGGGCCCCAGCGTGAGGTTGGGGGCAGGGGGGGTCAGGGACAGCCCTGACGCTGGCGCCTGATGACACTGTCCCACCCTGAAGGTATCTGCCTTTCTGCTCTCAACTGAGGTCACAACTGCCATGGCTTGACGTGTACTACCCCAAAGCAGTTTGTGCTAATGCATTTAATCCTGGGTTCTCGGGAAACCCTGCAGTGAAAGAAACTGTTCACCCAACGAGAGACAGAAAAATGAGGTATTTGGACTTCAAACTAAAAGCTGAGCTTGGCATCTCTAATCAGGCCCCTTTCTGCATTGCCATCACTTCAGCCTCCCTGTATGTAATGAGTGGCAGAATTCAGTAAGGAGGAACGCAAATTGCTCCATGTTCATGTGAACAGCAGAATGAAGATTAAGAATTGTTTTCTACCTGAGTTGTTCTAATACCTCTTACTGTACTTTCCAATCAATATTAACAGCCTGACGGTCATAACAGGTACACTGCAAGCGAACCACATGCTGAAATAACAGGTTCTTCAAGTGGCTTTTGCTACACACCACACTACGGTGACATTCATACAAGAAATGCAAGAAATTAAGTGGACTGTGAGAAGGAAAAACAACTTACCAACATACTTGCTCCACATACAATGATTTAATTCCTGCAAAGAGCTATTTCAAGATACATGACTTTCCAGATAAACAAAGCGCTGGAAATCTCACCTACCTGTAGCTCTACAGCAATAGAGAGGATAGAAAAAAGTAACAGGATAGGGTTGTAATTAGGTAATTGACCAAGGGAGAGATGACAGTGGTTTGTGAAGAAGGGAAAAGCACAGCCCCAAGGAAGGCTATTACTACAGCTGATTAATGACCAAGGGGAATGCCAATAGGAATAATGTTCTTGCCATAAAAAAGCAGACCCATGGCAATGAAGTGCGCCAATGACCCAAAGCCTATAGGCACTATCAGTGCAGAGCGGGCTCTGGATAGAAGGGGAGCTGGATACCTTGAGACATGGAGAAGGGATTTACTTGAAACGCACAAGGTGAAACGTCTTCCATTCAAACAGGAGCAATGAAAAAATTCCCTTCTGAGTGGCAGAATGAAAGGCTTGCAAACATTGGCAATCACAGGACAACTACAAGTCATCAATATTTTGAAGTAACAAGGACGCACTGCGCCAAGCAGGTCCCACAGAGCTAGCTAGTACTAAAGATGTTAAACCTTGTGAGCCCTCATCTAGTGCACAGGGTATATATAACTTGCTCAGTTGTTTCCACAGAAGACTGATTCACAGCAGAGCAAGGCTATCAGGATGACCTATAGAATGAAAGCCTATTTCAAGAGACAAGCAGAACTTGGCTTGTTTAGCCTAAAAAAAAATCCCCAACCTTAGGAAACAACTAATATCTCAACATACAACTGAGGCTTAAACAGTGAGTTAAAGAAAAGATGAAGAGCTATTTAAATACAATGAGAATGTTGTCACAAGAACAACTGAGAAAACCCTGGCCATGAATAAATGGAGGCTGCAAATTAACAGAAGCATTTCTAACCATCACAGGGAAGAGGTTGTGGAACAGCATCCCAGTAAGAATGAAAAAGATGGAAAAAAAAGACCTCAGAGCCCTACAGCTCTGGAATGAAGCCTGAGCAATATTAAAAAGGCATTATGAGATATGGTTAAAGTATTAGCCTAAAGAGACTATCTTTTAAAGGATAATGAGAGAGACATCATAGTAACAGAAAAAGCATAAAATGTGAGACAAGCTTGGATGAAATTAGGAAAAAAAAAAATTTCTTTTTAAATTTCTTAGGATTTGGGTACCTTAAACCAAATACCATCCATAAAATATAAATATCAACATTCAGAAACAAAGTTCCGTTTAATACTTCTGCTTAATTAAGCAGATGCATCTGTCATTCTCCATAAAATCAGTGCTTAGCAAAAATTACAATATAACAAATACCTGAACAGTTTTATTCAGCTGTTCCCTGATACTGCACCAAATTTCAAGTCCTTGAATTCTCTGGTTACAGAACAAAATGCATGGGGATTATGGAAAGAAGTTCTTTCTTTTCCACTGACGGTACTGTTTTCTTTATAATACAGTAGTAAAAATAAACTGACATATCAATAGGCTATAGTATAAATTTATTTGGAACTAATTAGATTCATAACAAATTGAACTGAGACTAGTGGCCAACATGCTTATTCTTCTTCAGAGATTTGATAACTTCTGCTCAGCAAGGCTATTGAATCTCCTGATGTACATCAATGTGACTACTGATTCAGTTTAGTGCAAGAACTTTTTTATGGCAGAGGACTATAATTTTCTTGAATATTTCTTTTATAAAGCCAGCCACTTTTGTCACTAAAAACATAACTTATGAAGATTTCAGCCAAAGCAATCTTACATATGCCATATTAAAGAAAAATATATTTTCCATTACAGCTTTTGAATGAAAACAGGTACATTGTAAAATATTTCTTCAGAGGAAAAAGCTGTGATGAATAGATTTCCAACAGGTATAACCATCACACAAGTTTTTATCCTTATCTTTATCAGTGATACCGCTTTTGATACAGGTTTTCAGTGTTTTAGCATTCCAAGAGGTTTTGAAAACCATTTGTATCAAACCTTGATGCCACATTCGGCCCCTTAATCTTGACTCTTGCCAATGGTCATCAGTTCTTTTAGAGTTCCCTCCAAACTGATTAGCTATAAGCAAAACTCCTAAGAGAGAGAGAGTCCATTAATGCATTTTTCGGCACAGAAAATTGAGAAAGGTGGGCTTTTGGCCCTTTCTTTCCATCTCGTTTTGGCACATGCCCGTAACAGAGACTACATCCATGACAGTTCACAGAGGTGCTAGCCTCTGCAAAGTCTTTATATTTATCCATGAATGAAGAAAAATCTAGCTCAGAAGCTAATCTGGAGCACAGGAGGGAGTCTCCATGGTTATACTCTCCCTCTCGCCCACCGACTCTGTAGGATGGGGGAAGTCACAGCTTTTCCACAAGCCACATACTCCTCCCCTGCTCCTCACCTGTCGCTCCACCACCGGCTAGGCTCCACCAGCCGCAGCTTCAGTCACGAACCCTCACGCGCTCCCGCACTCTTTCAATCATCCGATAGGATTTAACTCGACACCCAGCTGACCAGAGGAGAACGGAGGCATTCCAGTTAAATACTGGCTTGGCTATTAAAATAGTCCCAATTTAAAGCGGAGAAGGGGAGCTCTGAAAACAGACCCCTTAGCCATCCCTCGGGCAAGATGCTGTGCCCCTCGCCTGCTACTTATGTGGACAGAGACACTGCCCAGCTGAGATGATCATGCACACCTGCAGAGACAAGAAATCATGGAAAGGAAAGCTGGAGGAAGGCTAGGGAGCATGTTTGAAGGCAACTACCAGATCTTACCCTCCTAGGATAGGAAATCAGTGTTATGTCACAGATCCACTCCTACCCAACGCCTGTCATCCAAAATGAGCATCTGAAGTTAGGGTTATTTAAAACCTAGAAACAGTTTCCAACCATTACCAATGTTCATCTTGGTGAAACATGAAAAGCACTGCAAGCACAGCACTTATGATAATGAAGAGGCTAATACTAACTCAGCTGTTTCTCTTGGTATTACCCCGCATACGAAGGCAATGCCCTATCCTGAACAGTTATGAGCTGTAAGAGTAATTTTTAAGTAGTGAATAAATATGTGTTTGTCTCCTCTTACGGTATTTGGCAGCAAGCCAGTACCTAGACAAGCTGTGGGACTTCATGTGGAAGATGTCCACACCATTTCTGAGGAGGCTACCTCAGGATGGTTTCTCTAACAACTCAGTAATTCCACTCCTTAAATTGGTTTGCAGTTACCTGACACCAAAATACCTCATATATATATGAGGATTTCCTCTACTTGCTTAGAAATAGGCTATGGTCTGTAACAGCACCTGGAGCAGTGTCATTTATGCTGTGTGATTTCACAGTCAATCTAACTCCATAATTCTTTATTGCCTACAGCCTATAAAAATAAATAGCAGCAATAGCAATTAATTAATGCACTTTAAGCATGTTGCTAGCCCACTATTATATGTCATCAGTATTCCAATTGCACTGTACGAATATAAAATGCATCTCTATTTTCCTTGCTGGCAAATGAGCCTACTGAAAGTACATTAATTTGTTGGCTGTGTGCTGGACCTTAAAATCAGCCATGTACTGAAAGGCTCGGAGGATGCTATGCTCACTGTGCCACTGTACACTACATCAGGTTGTAACAGTAAAATGTACTCGTCTTCTTGTCATGCAAACAGTGCCACTTTGCTTTCAGCCTGCCAGACAATCAAGCATTTTGCTTATCAACCTGCAACTGCATGTATGAAGTCTATTTTTTTCTCCTCCCATTTGTTGCCTGATGTAAGCAACCAGGCATGAATCCAACACAGGAGAGAAAGAGGCAGCGACCCAGAAAATTAAAGAAGGAACAAAGACCCATTCATAATGTCATTACAGAGAAAACAAGAAAAAGATCTCTGCTTGCTCAGAGCTAAAAAAAAGTTTTCTTCCTCAACACTGCTGCTTTCTGTCCATTTCTACTATTTTCCTCCATCTCTGAGACAGACGTTGGTGGCTGACTAAGGTCCCAAGAATGACATGTAGTATGTTGTTGACATAATTCTCTTTTGGCAGCTAAACTGCATGTCTTCATACACCACTGATGCAGTCTGGGAGCCCATTCTCCAAAAGCCCACGATTATACCTGGAACATTTCTCCTGGCCACTATGCCTGTGAGAAGCAACAGCAACCACCTGGCAATCTTCCACCACTATAGCTTTGAGTTAACTTCAAACTGACCCGCAATTAATTTGAAGCAGTCTAAGCCTGTTTCCAGAAGATAACTCTCACTGTGATTCTCTTTCTGTTGCATGGTCAGGTGCAGATGAGTCCCAGTAAGCTTTTCCACGAATGTTTTGGGGAAGTCTTCCCCAGCTGGAAGTTTGCCATGTAAAGCCTGCATGGGAATATCATCTCACTTGCCATCTTGGACAATTCACACCTGAAACTTCTGTCTATAGGTGAGGCAAGCAGCAAGATAGAAGGAAACTTTTGATGGTATATAATCCATATAATCCAATCACTCTTCCTAGGCAGGACTGACTACATCTAAGTCTTTCCACGTAGATGTCTCTGAAATCAAGAATACTCAAGCCTGTCAGTCACTGGCAACATTTTAGCTGTAATATCTGAAATAACCAGCTATAACTTCAAGCACTGGAATCTCACCTCAATTTGTTACACTCTGGGGTAAAAACAAATAGAAGCATGCAGCACCAGGAAATCCTGGGGCAGAGCTGTTGGCCCCTTCCCCATCTCCTAGCCAGGAACTGCAGGAAGGCAGACAGCTCTGCCAGAGGAAAACCAGCCCAGCTTTCTGGAGTGGGTAAGAGAACTGTGGGCTGTATCTTACCCATCTTACAACACTTCAACATGCATGTGTAGCATTGATGTTATTAAGTTATTAAGGATACAGCATACAGCACATCTACACAAGCTCTCAGCCTAGACTGGTCATGATACCCATAAATTAATTTGTGGAGTACACACTTCAGTGGAGGAAAACCCTTAGAGGTTCAGAATGTTTTTATGAGACTGACAAAACATTAATGACTCAGGTGTACTAATTAAATTGAAGGGGAGTTTGGGGAGTTTCCTATGCCCTATGTAACTTGACTCCAGTAATTTATGGCAACTACACATCTAGTAATTTTTGCATTAGAAAGTGCATTTCCATTTTCCTTCTGGAAAGCTGAATTTCCCAGTAGCTTAAAGACACTGTTACTGCTCTTTAAAAGCTCTCCTATAGTGTTAAGGGTGAGAGAGATCCTCACAGCACCGTGTATGTGCCTGTTCCAAGCTACCAAAACAACCCCCAGGAAAACTAGTCTCATTTATACTGATTTATTATTTTAAGGAATCAATCTGTTATTTAAAATTTACAAGCATGCTAAAGACATTTAAGAAACAGAGTAATATGCTTTAATCCATTTTCAACTTAATAGCATCTTAAGTGTTAATGATAAAATACTGCTGTCATTTGCCAGACTAATTGAAACAGTTTGAGATTTGGTTTTTTTGTTTTTTTTTTTTTAAAAAAACATGTAAAGCAACAACATTAAATATTTTCTGATTTTTCAGTTACAGGTTTGCAAATTAAGTGCTTGCTCTGACTATGCACAGCTATGGCAGATGGTCTCATGTTAATTAGTCGCAGAAAGCGGGAGGTGGAGTAACACCACTGTGACAGTGATGAATTTTATGCCACAACTCTCTCTGGCTCTCCATGCAGGCTTCATATCACTTTAGTGCATTGGAACACCCACTAACTACTCCAGCGTGCTGGCTGTATCCCTGCTGTATCGCCATGTGAAAGAGCATGATACAGATAGAAAGTCCCCCTGCATAAAGGCATCCTTGCACTGACATTTCCTGCGTGGGGACAAACTTTACCCTAAGAAGAGAACTTGAGTAATTCAAAAGAATCACAGGCTCTTCACAGGCATGACATTATCTAATGTGGGCTGAAATTATGTATGCTCAAAACTTCTTTATGTGAATACTATCTTCACTAGAAAAATTAACAACTACTTTGTCATTGTGAGAGTTCACTAACTGACCAAAATTTTTTTTCCTGCTTTAATTATTGAGTTGCTTTTAGAAAGTTAGTGATTAGTTATTTTTAAAGTTTAAGTTTAAAAATCTCAAAACCACAGCACAGAACCACTAGCCACTGCATTAAATTACTTCTGCACAGGCAAAAGTGATTATTATTATCATCATCATTATTTTAGTGAAATAAAATGTTAAGCTAACATGACCTTGGTAAGTCAGCCCCAAACCAACCACACTGTCCAAGCCAGACTCTGTAAGCCTTGCATTGGAAGCACAGTTTTTCCTATTATACTGAGTTAATATGATCTGGGACTGCAAACTCCTAAAGTACTTGGGAAGCGATGGGCACGTTGCTGAGAGTGCCTGATGAACAAGAGCCCCTGCGCTCATCCCCAGTGCCTAAGATACCACACATGCCATCAGCTGCTACTGCTTGGCCAAAAGTTGGGACACAGAAATCTCACTAGTGAGCTTCCCATAAATGACTCCGATTCTGAAATGTGAAACCCTGTAGCTATGTTCAAACGCGAGTCCCTCAGAATACTCAGGGTAGCTTTTAACATATTTATATCCTAGCAGATGCATTTATTCTAACAAACAAATCACTCCTATTACCAAGTTACGTGATGTTTCTAACCTTTGCATCGAATATTCCGTCTTAGCTGTTCCCCTTAATACGACTTCACAAGAAATAATGTAACTCTCGGTTGTGCTGTACATTCTACTGAAAAAATGGTATAGAAGTGATATATCCAGCCCAAGGATTTTTCACAATTCCCAGGAAACTGTAGTGCCACAAGAATCAGAAACACTGACCCAGAGAACCATATTCCCAACTCTAAGCTGAAGATGTCATATGTTCTAACAGGTTAATTAAATAGATGAAAATTCATGTTGAAAAAAAGGATGCTTGAAACTGCTAGCCCTGCCGGCATGGAAGACAGCATGTGCTGCATCCATAGCAAGAGAGCAATCCAGGGAATTTTGATTAGGGGTAAAACAAGACAGACATATGCATAGCGAAGCTGATATAGCACAATGGTCATGTTTTTACATCTATGGCCCGGACTGCAAGCTTACTTCATTTCATCAAGACCAAACCAGTAAAGGAGAAAGATATGATTCTTCTCACATACGAGCAATCTTGTACAAAGAATGGCTTTTTGCAAGGTTGCATGGATTTTCCCATTTAACTAGGGTGGAGGCTGAAGGATTTTTGCATGCAGATAGATTTGCAAATGCACTATGGATTGTCCATTATTTGGTCTGCTAGAGTGACTACATAAAATATTGTAAAGTTTACTTTCTCATTTTATATAATACTAAAGTAATTAAATTATTTAGACCCCCTAGAAACATGGGGCTTTGATTCACACTTCCAATATTTCCTAGATACTCTATTTGACATAGGCTACTGCTACTTTAGAAATGCCAGGATGCTATCGCATCACAGAAAAAGAAATACTTGACAAACACTCCTAGAACAAGGTAACTTCTATCTTTATGAAAGATCAAAGAGGCTACGCAGGATAATATGATCGCAGCATCTACACTTCTCCTATCTACAATTCTACATTAGTCTGTGTCTTCACTGGCTCACTAAATTACATTGTTGTAATAGAGCTCCAAGTGAGTATTTGCCTGTATGAGAAGCAGTCCTGACCTGACAGACACCCTCAGAATGAACTAGACTACACAATTTGTTTTAACTTGATAGTCTGAGTCATCAATATTTTATCACCTTTTGTCATTTTCCTTGGTGCTTTCATTACAGCGGTAAGAGACAGTAAGAATCTGCAAGCATGGGAACCAAAGCCCCTGAAGTCTAATGAATAAAATGTTTGCTTTATTATTTCAAAGGCATCTGCTTCTATTGTAACTGCATTTTTATTAAACCCAATTAAAATGGGAGATACTTTAAAGTAAATATTGAGTAAAAATTTGAACTGAGGTTAGATGGCATGTTCCCTACAGCCTTTTACTAGTAGATTAGATGTGCATCTTAACAAGAAATAATATATACAAATAGATGTGAGAATAAACCTTATTTATAATGCCTATTTACCTCTGTAAGTCCTATTAAACTTTGATACTGAGCAAAACTAGTAGATGTTCACAGTATTGCTGCTAAAATTTTTAATCTAGATGGGTATCTCAATCTTGAATAATAATAATTGTTCAACTTTTAAAACTTTTCTTAGAATTGTTTAGAATCATTGTTTGGAGAATCTAAGAAGAACTGGATGGGAACGAGTGACATTATACTAACTTTCCTTCATTATATAATTTAATTTAAATACAAAAGGCACCTCCATACTTGCTGTTAGCATTCTGAAACTCACAGTCCCCACAGGAGTAATCAGATGGCAGTATACAAAACTACCTTTCTACCCTAAAAAAATGAAACAATTAAAGGTCTCTTCCCCCCCGAAACCTCATAATTTATCCAACACTATCAAAGAAACGTTTTCACATTTCACACATATTCAAAAAGGCGTGTGTGACTTCTTCCAGTGTAATATCATCTGTCACTGATCAAGTCATTCAAACAGACCTCAGATACGTCTGGACACCCTCTCAAGACATGGTCATTTGTCATTCTTCACAGACTCTTTGTCAGTTTGTGGTCTCCATCATTGTACATCTGTAAATATGGTGAGAAAGAGCAAAATCTTCTGCAGTTTTACAAATATCTAAGGCTTTCTGATGAAGGCTACGAAATGATTTAATACAGAGGCAGTCAACCTAAGTCTGCAGGCAGCTTAGTAGGGCAATGCAGCCAGCCCACACGTGGGATTATCTGTCCTGGGGCTGCCCTGCAGCTGCACTGGATGCTGGACGCACAGCCGCTTTCGCAGTGCTGTCTTTGGCGGGTGAGGTGAGAGGGGGCAAACTGCATCACTTAGTACCATCAAAACAAATGCACCGCAGGGAGGAGTCAACTGTAAGGGAAATATATTCCCAGGACCATCACCCTACCCATGCACAACAGTCCAGCAGCATGACAAGAAAAGGGGTTCAGAAAAGGGGTCGTGGCACCAACCTCTCCTCCAAGGCTGAAAGGAGGTAAGTGGTCAACAGACCAGGAGAATCGAGTACCATATTTTTGCTAAATCCTAACTGTATTTTTTCATCCATTGATTTGAGCACATGATTAAAAACCCAAAACACATTTGCCTAACCTGATTTCTTTTTCCCCTTTATGTTAGCTAGTGAAATGTATGTTCAGTGCTCTGTTCTGCTCCTAAGCTCTTCTCATGTAACAACATGGTAAATCCATACTAGAAAGCAACTTATGCTTCTTAAGTAACAAATAAAACTCGGAAACAAAACAAAAACAGATACCAGAAGGATGCCAGCAAATTGATGGAAACCCTTGAAAAGTGATAAAAAGAATTAAGGCATTTAAATAATGAGGGGGAAAAAAAAACCAGCCATGTGTGCAAACTTAGCACTTAGCAAAATGATTAGTAAGGAGGAATATAAGTACTCCAAGAGCCCTGACACCAAGAGGCAGTTTAACCACATGTCTCTGACACTATCTCCTGTGCCAGCTGAGAGTCTGATGGGTGGCTGACAGATGCTACCCTGCTTCTTCCTTGTTAACATAGTGATTTTTTTCTCATTTTATCCAAGATCTGCCTGAAGCGAACAAACTCCTTCTTATCTCTTACAGACAGGTAGGGGCAATGCAGCTTCTACAATACATTCATCGTCTTCTTCTGCATGGGGGTGGGGAAAAAAGCCTCCACACTGCCTAAATTTGGGATCAGTGAATAGTTTCAGAAGCCACTTGCTGCATTTGCAGGGGACCTGGCAATCTCTAAAAGGAGATGTCCTACGATATGAAAACATGGATGTATAATTGTGCCTTGTTCCTTCCGTAGGACTTGTCAATGTCTCCTCACAGCAGATCTGTATAAAAGGGGGCTTGGATTTTATCAAGATAATTAAATGGAGCACATACCAGTATGTTACTGAGACTTCATGCAGGAGACAAGACTCCTAAATAACAAATTAGCTGTTCTCTTCCTGAGTTAGGTCTGAAAAACTAATTTGATAATAAAATTTGCCATAAGAACAGGTGGCTTTAAAAGAGTTTGACAGATATATGTCCAGGCTGTGTTCTGTTTTGAATACCATTCTGGTTCTGAACAGGTGAGCAAAATATTTTTGCTGTTTAGGGTAGTATACTATGCTTATTTTTCTGCAGTTTTGCAAGGAACACAATTATTGAGATACTGAATACTATATACTTAATCCCATGCGATTTATAAAAGTATCAGTGTAGATGACAGATGATGACAGTTTTCTCTCTCATAGTTTCCTCTAAACAGAAATGGAAATAGTCACTCTAACACAGCTGGGACCAGAGCCATGCTCACGTTTCTAGGCTGCACTACAAGGATTAATAAAGGTCATTTGAAGTATTGCTTAATAATGAAGTAAACAGGTTGTCCAGTAAACATCAGTTAACATTTCCTCATTTGTAAATTCAAAACAAATGAGATCTTTGCAAATTCCAGATAGTCTTTCAAAAAAAAAGGGGTGTTGTATTGGTTAGTTCCCTGTTTCCTTCACCATCCTTCTGCCATTCACAATGTCCCAATATTAGACCACAGCCAGGCACCAACCCAAAGCAAACCAAGTAGTTCTGCCCCCCAAAAATGGAAAAGCACAGAGGGTCACACTGGCCTTCAAACATCACAGTCCAACACAAGAGAGTCTGAAAAGACGTGGCCGTAGCCTTCCCCATGGCATGCATTAGGAAGCTGAGAGAGGGATAACCTCCCAGTTTCTTTGTAAATGCTAATTCTCTCCTAACCCCCCATCATGGTTCACTACCAGTCCTCCTAAACTTCTTCTGCAGGTCCCAAGTCTATAGTAAGCTCCATGGGTTTATATCCACTCAAAACTTACTACACTTTGATGATTTAGGATGTTTATAACCTTAAAGTAAGCAGTCATAGAGTTTACAGTAAATCCTTTCAGGCATGGATTGGATCGTAAAATATGTTTATTAAGTTTCCAGGACCGTGAAGTCACTCACCCAGTGTTAATGCCCTACTCATAGGAAGAGCTGTCACAAACACTTACCTTTACAAACAAAGCACTTAATATGGAAATATTTGTTCTGAACTCTCAAAACTTCTCCTTTGCATGGGTTTCCACAGTTATTGCAGAGAATTGCAGTACTTGATGGCTTCTCCAGTTGGCTATGTACAGCCTGAGGTTGTGAAACTGCAAGGGAAAACAAAACAGAGCATTTTAAAGGCCATCAGATGCATCTTCTGCAAGACCTACAAATGAGAATTAACACCTGGGACAAAACCGGTCAAGCAGATGAAAGTTTTAACTTCTGGTACTGGCAGCACAGGAGAAGAGATCTGCTAAAGCAGCTGAGCCAAGCTTCCCATTTCGTAACTTTCAAAACAAGGTAACATTTCAAACATAAATCAGAATTACTTATAGAGGAGAGAATCTACATGATCAAGTTGAGTACCTCTGCCTGAATTTCAAAAAATACTTTTTCGCATTTTCTCTTCAAGAAGTCAAAGACTACAGATAAAAGCTATTGTTTTTATCCAAAATACCTTTAATGGGATTTAGTAACTATTACACTGCAAGCTACTGATCTTTAAAGTTCAGGGCAATTGCCTTTTTAGCTGATTTCAAGATAGAAATACACTTCTGTAGATGCTTTGAGTTCATACTTCTGAAGCATTGACATCTCTGTAAATACCACGTACATCTGATCATTAAACAAAGGTTACCATCATTCTGTAAGAAAACCATGAGTTCAAGAGATTAGGTTTATCTAGGTTAGTAAACTATTAAGTGAATTAAAAATTTGCTGCCATCTTGTGATGTAAATTAGAAATTGCATTTATTGGGCTGTTGATAACAACAATATAAATTGGCATCCCGATGTGTTATGTAGAACAGGTGAGATATGACCTTATTCTTGCAATTCTGCTGCAGTACTTGCATCAATTTTTTATCACAGTGTACTCTGGAGCCTAGAGAGCAAATATCAAGGCAGTTAATTATAAAGGGGCTGTATTGTAACTCAATAGACTTGGCTTTTTTTCCTTTGTGAAGAAGAACTAATAACAGGAAAACATATCAAGTGTTTTAAGTAAATTACATGTTTAATGACATTCTTCTTCTGTAATGTGGCATGCTTATTCTAAGGTTGGATTGCTTATTTCAAGGTGATGGAATTTTTTAAAATTTTAACTTCAAAATAAACTTACCAACCAACCAGTCAAGATGGAGCAACCTCTCAAGCCAATACACTAAGTATGAATGGGAATCAGATGTGTTTCCCTTCAGGGTTTAGTCGAGGGATAATGACACTGCTGTGTGCCACTGCTTTTCTTTCATCAATATTAAAAAACAAACAAACAAAGAAAACAAATCAGGAAGTAACTTTTTGTATGAGACTGCTGCAAAACAATTAATAAATTTGTAAGAGGCTAGGTTAAACTCTCACTGGCCAAGATCTTTAGTTTCTATTCCTATTGTAGTATCAGAGTTGCTATTTCAGAAAAAAGGCTTCTGAAAGAAAAAAAAAAAGGGGGGGGCGAACCCACAAAACTGATTTTAATTAAAAAAAACAACAAGAAGAAGACAACAGTAATGTCTGTACCTTCACCATAGGTAGGGACAATATAGAGAGGCAGCGATGGTAGTGTCACTATGAACATATATGGTAACAGACGATACCAAAATCAGTAAGTGAGCGTCATTCACCTCTTGCTCTCTAGTAGCTGGCCTTGCTGCTCTTCCTCCTCTATTCGCACCTCATTCTCACTGACAGCACCTTGGGGTGATACCTAAAACGTCCTTCCACACCCACTGACTTTAAGGAGACAGTATTTCAGTGATGCTGAGCCTCCCACCCAGTCTTCCAGGGGAGTTCCTGCAAGTTTTGCCCAAACCAGCACTTTCTACTCCTGTAAGTAAAGGCTGGGTGTTTTTTTCCCAAGGATATACACGAGATTGAGCTGCCCGTAGCATTATTCACCACCCATTAGCATTCTGCCTTGACTGCTGCATTCTGGGATTGTCATAAAAGTCCTGCTCAAGGCAATGTGAACTTTGGAGCTATTACTGAAGCCCTGGTTATAATTAAGTACATCTCCAGTAAAAACAACACAGCACGACAGGCAATTAGAAGTTTACAGAAAGGCAGATGCCCAAATTAACACACAGGAAATAGTGCACATGGTTCAAGCTAATAAGAGGGTTTGACTTACTCCTGAAACGAAAAGGGAGGAAACCCTGAACTTTGCAATACTTAACTTTTGACATGAGAATTTCTCTGTACTGTAACCTGCCCAAAACAAACTACCCACCCTGAAAAAGAATCAACCCTGTAAGAAACCAAAACAGAGTATTTTCCTGAGTTACTTGGTAGAGTTAGAAGTTTATAACTATGGATAAAGAACGTTTGCTCCCTCCAGAATTGCTAACAAGCACCAAATCTGTAGCATTTAATTCATGGAAGACTTGACTTAAACAGAGCTGACCACACCCAGAAGGTTTTGGCCTGAAAAGTTACATTTGAAATATAAAATTCTGATTGCAACTATGAAACATCTGACTTTTTTTCACACTTGACTCTTCCCATAGCTAAGGCTTTCTGAACAGCACCTTTCCAGAGGCATCGGCACCCGGCCAGCGTGGAGGCACGCCGAGAGCTGCCATCTCGTGCCGTGGCGTGTCCCACGGGCAGGGCAATAGCCTGGCTGAGGAGTCGCAGCCCAGGCGCAGCGCGGGTGCTGGAGGGACCCAGCTGCACCGCCGGGGAGCCCCGAGAGCAGCCCTCCACGCCAAACACACCCCTTTCCCTGAAGTGAAAATACCATCACATTTCCAAGGAAAACTTCATTTCCCTGTTTGCTTTTTTCCACCTGGGAGTTCAATGCTGCACTTATTGCAAAGCAGCAGAAAATTAAAAATGGTTTTAAATTTGTTATTTGAATTGTGAAAATTGTTGCAAACTGCAAATAGTTGCAAAGTGGCAGAAAACAGAAAGTTTTGCCTTCCACGATGCGTGTAGTGTTTAGTGTCCAGAGCTACAGGGCAGGATGACTTCACACATTTGCTTCTCTTCAGGTTTCTGGATCAAGGTTTAGAATGCAAAAAAAACCATTAAAAATAAATTAAAACAGAGAAGATGTAGTATTTCTGTTGGAATTCTTCCATTAATCTTGAAGTAACACAAATCATATTTAAAATATGCACGGTAGGCAGATGAATAATTATTTTGATTTTCTCTCAGTTCAGAACTAAGCCACTCAGTATTTCACACAAAACCCTAGTGGGAATACAGTGCCTTTAGGCTCATTATAAAACTGTGCTTCTGAACAGTTTTAAATACTTATTCTTTCATCTAGCACAACAAAATGACATAATTAATGATATATTAGTTTAAGTTTCAGTATTTCAAAATATATTGTGCTTCATGTTGAAATTGCAACTGCTGACAATTTTGAGAAACTAACTATATTAGTGAACTTAACATTTTAACTTATGTTTCAAATCATATTTAAGGAAATATGTTTAAATGGTAATTTTCAGCATTCTACTTTTATGCCTTTATGTATCAAAATCACTCTTTGAAGCAGCAGAAGATACAATCTACATATTTAATGAGTGAAATAGTGAATTACTGATGGAATGTAATGATCTGAGACTACTCATCAGATCATAACTAACTAAAGAGCTCATTAAATATTAAATGCTTACATTAAACCCTGATTCGTAGAATTTAATGAAACTAGAAATCTCCTTCTTAACTTTAAATGACTTTTTCTAAATGGAAATACAAATGAATGCCTGATTCTCCAAATTTCCCTTTCTCCCAGACTGCATTCTGCTCTAGCAGGGGTATCTCCACCAATCCTGAAACCCTAAAAAGATCTGACCTCACTTACTTTTCGACAAGGACAAAAACTGGCAAGAAATGAACTAGCAAGCACTTTCCACAGCACTTCTTTGGTGTGCAAGACCTGTCTGCTGGGGACATCACTGCCAATAATCTTGCCAGATGACCAGTGCTCACAGATTTCTGATGTCAAGACTCAGCCTCTCTCCAACAGGCTATGCAGTACCTAATTCTGCGGCTCTGGATAAAGAAGGGCTTATTGAATTAGCAGTGGTTTGTTAAAAAATTGGCAAGTAAGATACATTGCTCAGATTTGCTTCTGTATTGCTTGCTCAAGACATACACACTTGCTGCAAGTACCATGGGGAAGATGGGACAGTGGCATCACTCATTATTAAAGCTGCATTACGCATCTTATGGCAACTGTTAAAGCAACATTTTCAGTGTACTTATAACTTTGCCAAACTTCAACCATTTACACAAGCATTATTCACATTTGATGTTCTTGAGCTCATTTCTTCAGGGAAAATTTCAGACAAACTGTTCAAGCTTTTTATAAAGGTGAAAAAAAAAGGATAGGATACAATACATTGTTTTTCAATGTTAAAAAGAAAGCATAGCACCTTGGGTTTGGATGTACTTGGAGTAAAGGCCGACGCCTGACAGAGATGGACTTTGGGACAGGTACACTGGATCCATGAAAATCCGCACTATGTGGTCAAACCTCCTCCCCTTTGAATAAGCACAGCTCTTTTGGCATTGCTAGACTAAGTAGGATTTAACAGCAGTGGGGACTGGGATGAGGTGCCAGGGATGAGGACAAGATTTGGCTGAGACAGGAGTGTTTTGGAAGCAGCACAAGACAAGCTGATGGCAGTGGCAGAAGGAAGATTTGCCGAGTCCCTGGTCATGCTCCACTCCGGAGCCTGGGATGGAAAATGTCGTCTTCTCTCTGCCGCGAGCAAGCTGCTGGGGGAAATCAAACTCTTGGCAAAAGATCCTGTCTAGGACCGATCCATGCAGAGGATGACAAACCCCTTTGCTATCAGGCTCTGTGACAGCCAAACGAGAGGAATCTTCATGGTAGATTACAGACATGAAGAAGAAACAGGTGTCCAGAAACTGCAGAATTTGACACAGTCTTAATGCTTCTTCCCATTTGGTGCATTTTGTTTTAACTCAGCATAGAACCCATAGCTGAGCTTAGAAATCAAGTACTGAAAAGTTAAGAACTGTCATGCTTAAGAATATACATTCAATCTTGGATCAAACCTCAAATATGAAGTTTAATAATGAAGACTTTCACCTGCTTTGTTAGACATACAGACACAAATAAGGCCACAAATCCCATTTACTCCACATTATTTCATCCTGCTCTCAAAAATCAGTTTATTAGATTTACTGCTGTTGGTGATCACAGAAGGCTGAAATGACAAAGGGCCAAATGACACAATTTACTATTAGAATCCTAGAATGGTTTGGGTTGGAAGGGACCTTAAAGATCATCTAGTTCCAACCCCCCTGACATGGGCAGGGACACCTTCCACTAGACCAGGTTGCTCAAAGCCCCATCCAATTTGGACTTCTGTGATATTTCATATGGATATTTTAAAGAGTACTGTGAACTAAACTAAGTTGTAATTTGAATGGAGAGACAACAGTTATGTGATTAAATACTTCATTCCTAAAGAACAAGCTGTTGTAATCCCAACAATTACCTCCCAATGCAGGGAAAGTGCCAGTTCCTCACCAAGGTTCCTGGATGGATAGTGCAGAACCAGAGCCTGAAGGCAACAGTAAAAAGAAAACCAAAGGGGTTAGGAGGAGTCGCCTCCCCTGTTCTTTTTGTGGGTTGTTTTTTGTTCTGGTTTGGTTTGGTTTTTAATCCTGTTCTGGAGGTTGGTTGGGTTAAAAAAGTGCAGGCCTTTCATTTTAGGCTCATAAAAACAGTAACATTTGCCTTCAAGAGCAAACCTCTATCAGCGGAAGAGCTGCATCAATTTTCTTTAGCAACTATCAGCAGTACTGACTCCACCTATTAATTCACTAGGAACATCCCTTTTTCACAACCCATTACATTCACTTCGTGAGATGAAAACTTTTTGTACGAGGAAAAAAAAATTAGAAAGATATTAATATCTCAAATTATCAGTATCAGCTGTTTAGTTCATAAAAATCTTCAGCTTTTTCAACAAAGGCAAAGGCCACATTCCAACTTTAAACCAAAAATGCACAGCTCTGATAACGGGTATTATTCTGCATGAAGGAATTAGCAGAAAATTATCTCTGTGTTGACACTGAAACCTTTCATCTCTGTAGCTAGAGGTGGTTACTGAAAATTAAAAAAAACAAATATGAGACCCAAATGCCATTTACTCACTATGTATTTGAGAAACAGGACAGGAGTACTGATTGCTGAAATGCTGTATCAAGCAATTTGGGGAGGGTGTGGTTCACAGCAGCCTGGAGGGGAATTAAATTTGCAATCTTCTCTGAGCAGGATTAAAGGAGAAGCAGATGAGCACAGCAGCACCCGACTGGAATTAGAGATTGGAGTTCAAATTGTTTTTTTGCCAAACCCTTCTTGTGTCGCGGCAGTCAAAACACTCAGGGTTGGGTTTAGAAAACACCCAGATGAAAGCAAAGGAAACAAGCATTTAAGTGCCACTAAATATCCCGTGAAGCATTATTCCTGGTTTTAAGTGCCTGAAGCTGGCCCCTGTTCCCTCCCTGTCTTGTGCCTGTGTTTAAAGTACAGCAACTAGGAGTTCTTCCAGTGCTGGCGTGGGGGTAAGGGTAATCTAACACAGTAATAAGTAATACGGTAATACATGCGGTGTTCAGAGAATTACATGGGTGTGAGCTATAAATTTACTTTAGATAAGGGTTGTGGTTTTTTCCTAAGAACTGGTGATTCAGTATGGAGCCTTGTGGAGCCCTAAGAACTCGATGGTTCTTTCCACAGAAAGGATGAGAAAGAGCGATTGTGAAATGGGGACTCCACAAGCTTTCCTCATCCATCCTCCCAAGCATGCTTGGCCTCGGCAGCAGGGAAGAGCAATTCCCTGGCACTTGCCCTGCCCGGCTGTGCACCCCAGTGGTACAGGCACCGGGGGGGGGGGACGACCACAGTGTGCCCCACAGAGCAGATGTGTTAGATGTTCTGCAACAGCACGTTAAATAACTAGTGGTAACCTGGTTTACCTTATTTCTCAATTAGCACCTTGTGTTAAAAGACATTTCAAACACATCTGCGCACTTTACAGTGCCTTTTCATTATAACACAATGCCTTTTTCTTCCGTACATCTCACAACAAAGCAGAAGATAACAGGGATAAAGGGAAAGCTAAAGTTTTGCCTTGAACGTCCATATTATGTAGTTCCTTGAGCCCTCCAGCTGGCCATACAGAGGCTGAACTGTCCCCATGCCAGTGCACATGAGCTCGCTCACTTCCCCAACGGGGATTTTCTGCACTGACTGGGTCCAGCCGCTCCCCCAGAAACGCTCGCTGCTCTTTCCAAGACCACTGCTGTGGCTCCTACAGCAAAGCACTATTACTGCTTCCCTCTGTACTTCCTATACCGTAAGACAGGCAAGTCAGCAAATTCAAGAAATCTTTATGTCAGTATGTCTCCATTTAATTGCATGCATTCACATGGTCCAAAAATATGAAATAACACAGTTCAAGAATCATGTTCCTCTTTGAAAAGTATACCTGCTTCTACTACTTATAAACAACAGCTTTTACAGTGCCTTTCCATTGGCACTGAGGAAAGGATTGCATGCCTTTTCCAGCACCTCCTATGGATCATAATCAAAACAGAAACCTACAGCTAGTACAGGACAGCAGGCAGAGAGCACAAGTGAAGCAACCTCTGCTTTTACTGCTAATTACAGAGTTTATGGGATCAGAGGAGAACGAGAGGTGTTACCCAGCAGAATGTGAATATAACCATGCGTAAGAGATGCAACTCAGCACACAAGAGCTCCAAATCTCACCATATGCTCAGTGCAACATTCACATCCCATAAACAAGCCTAGCATGAGCTAACCTCCTGCTCTCATTATTATAATAAAATATTTACCAAATCCAAAGGCAGTGAGTCAAAAATCTCTGCTGAATTTTAGGAACCTTTACTGCAGCAATGTAAAGGCTATTTTTGTATGGGTTTAGCAAGATTACAATGAGAAAGGATATAGGAACAACACTCCAATGTATCTAGATAAAGCAATAGGCATTTTTCTCAATACAATCTAATATAAACTCTAGAATCCATTTTAAATAAATGAGGAAACTTTTCAAATTGAGCTGTCAGCTAAGTGCCAGTATCATTATAATTTCCAAATCATCATTCATATAATTAAAAGAATATTAAGCATAATTTAAAATCATTGTTTAACCATCTTCCTCCACCCTGCTGCGTTGCCACGTAAACACAGAATAATTATTCTCACGACGGTATCAGTGATTTTGTTACCGCGGCTCTGGATGAAAACCAAGTCATTTCAGGTCTAGGCTCTCCAAAACGCGGAGTCATCACACGGTACCTGTATCCTCCGGCATTCCTGCGTTAATTCCCTTCCAGAAGCGGGGCTGCTGCGTGGCCGAGCACCACCGGCGTGGCGGGGGGAGCGGGAGCTGTGCCCGCACGGCAGCCGCTCTGACACCAACGCACCCAGGGCTCGGATAACTCCTGCGGCACCCACGCACAGGCTGGAGGCGAGCCAGCCCCTCGCCACCACCGCCGCGTAAAAATAGCGTCCTGCAGAAGCCTAAATATTGTCACGTCCACAGGGTAGGACACCGCTGGCAGGGTCGCAGAGGGACCGGACGCAAGATGTGCCGGGGACGGATGTCTTTGCATCAGGTGATGCACTGGGGGGAAAAGGCTTCAAGAAGGAAAACCTGCAAACTGCCTGGCCACAAATGAAAGACACGGGCTGAGGTAGCTGGGAAACCCCTCTAGCCAGCCAGCCAGCCCAGGCAGCCCCTTCTCCCCGGCGCAGGAGGGCACAGCACTGATGGCAGAAGATGCTGTAAGCTCGTCTCTCTCACACAGGTGGTCAGCAAGACACCTGGCAGGCAAAAATCTCTCCCTTGATTGCTCATAGGGAGTTTGACTGCTTATCACTGGAATGACAGCGATGTGTTGAGCTATTTAAAGCAATACATGCTTGCCCAGCTATCATGTGAATACTCCACGAGGATTAAAATCTGTAGCTCCTAGTTGCTTTGGACTAAATTTGTATGAAGGCAGTAACGTGGCTTGTGCATTAGAAAGGAGAGTGATGGCTTGGAGAACAAACTGCCTAAGCCTGGAGTTAAGTGCTGGGATAGGAACAAGATCACACCTTACTTTTCCACAATGCAGACCATTTTTTTCCCTGCAGGTTTCACCGAAGCCAAAACACTGTCACTCCTCCATCGCTCACCATCCTTTACCCAGTCATTACCTACGCGGTTACAGAACAGCAAAGAAATGGCTTTTCCTCTCCTTCAGCAAACAGCAGCTAGTCAGGGGTGTAAATGTGAAAACAGGTCTCTGCAGGTTCTGATGCTGCCGAGGGAGGGCTGAGAAAGCAACACAGCTTGTGCAGCATTGTGCACAAAAAGCGCAGTAAGTTCAGTCTGCTACGCAGGTTGAAGAACAGTTTGCACTGAATCATTTTAAAATCTATTGAACTGGTCCAATCTGCATGTGTTGAAGGGTGAGTCTCCATCGACCTCAACAGTCAATGCCAAGTCATTTCACAGAAAGTTCAGTACCTTCCAATCTCCATCAAAAACCAAACTATTGTTTAAAAATTGAAATAGTTTTTTATCTTGTTTAAAAAGAAGGAAAAAAGGCCTTATCTGTGTGGAATAAAGTGCAAGCTTTATGGCTTAGTGATGTTCTTATTAACTTTTTTTAGGCTCTTACCAGCTCACTATGGATGAATTATTATAAAAACTATATAAAGAGGGAGTGGAGGCTCTTTATTCATTTTTTTAAAAACAAAAAGCATCAATGCTTCAAAAGCATCTACATGCAATTATGATCAAGTTTGAAAGCATTTCATGACAAGAAGCGAGAACCAGCTGATAGATAGTTTGTGCATCTTACAGAAATGCCCACCACGTAAAGCAGATATCAAGAACTCCCACGAGTTTCACAATGTTTCCCTTTGGTTTTTTACTTACAGAAAATGTCTTTACATTTTGTAATGGATATGAAACAAAACATTGGTTGTCCGGTATTGACTACTGGGAACAGAACGAGCATTTCTGTAAGGGCAGTTGAGGACCTCTGACTTCAGAAATCTATATGGTCAGTACACCACTGCCCCGGGCCATGCCAGACATAGTCCGTAACTTTAAATAGCCCCCAGCTGACATGGCCTTAGACTCAGAGAGCAGATCTGAAGAACGCAGGTTCTACACATTGAATCAAAACTATGAATTATACCATTTTTTAAAAGTCCTTATATATGCGCTATCTTGCAGCAACTGAATTTTGGCATTAAAACCTTATGGCAATATTTTATTTTGTTCAATAGTGTTGTGCTGTCTGTGTGAGGCCAAATCTGTCCCTGCACTCTTTTGGATCATCAGCCACCCTGGCTGAGCTCTCCAGATATTTGCAGGATTTGGCCTACTTAGTTTTTCCCAGCGGCTACTTCAGCTTGGCAGAAGCACAGAAGGCACTTTGCTAAATAGCAATGCTCTGAAGGAACACAAATTAATAGGCAGGAAAAGTGAAAGCGCTTTCACTCTCACACAGCCTTTCCCTCTGCTCACCAGGCTTTCTCCTTTTCAAGACTACATGCTATAAAACTCACATTTTGACCTTATATGCTCATAAGGCAGCCACACAGTGTACCAATTTGTATTTACAGTTCTAGGTGTAATCCTGAGCCTCCCCTGAGGTCTCACCGCTTGGCTACAGCAAAGGAGAAATCACACTCAAAGAGCTCAGAGGGTTTTGATAGTGTTTCTGTGAAACTCCAGCATCGCTCATGGGCTTCACGGGCACAAAGCACAAGACTGTTGCACTTCGTTAGTGTGATGAGCTGACGCGGGGGAGCGTGACAAGGGATGGCAGTGCCAGCAGCACAGGCGAGACAGCTCAGACGCCCGCCTGCTGACACTCCTGCTGCAATTGATCCAGAAAGCACCACGGCTTCAACCTGATTTCTCAAATCAGCACAAAGCCAAACACCTGTAACTCCTCTGTTTTAAAGGTAGCAACAGTACACTGCCCTTGCTATAGAAACGGATAAGGCACTCGGCTCCTCTGACAACTTCAGGGAAGTCCTGGTAGCCACAGCAATGCCCTCGCCCATCCTCTGTTCTAGGTCTCCTTTCACCAAGGTTACGCTACCAAGGTCAACACCTTCACTGATGTCTTTGCGAACAGCAGCCAGACAGCACAGCAAGAAATTCAGGCCACTCTGAAATGGATTAGCTGGCCGCAAACTCTTTATAGCCTATGATACCATTGGTTGGAAAGGGCATTTTTAAAAGATTTCAGATCCATTCCTAATTAACTTGGGTTTTTTCCTGTACTCACTTCCCTCTTCCCAGTAAAAGTGAATGTCAATAGTAACTGAAGGTGACGGTATGTAGTCTAACCCAACTCCTGTTCTTCCATGCTCACTGCACCTCACTAGACCCATTTTGAGCTTCTTCCATAGCCTGTCTTTGAAAACTATTAGAAAAAATTATTTATTTTATTAAATACAGAAGACTGTAGATGTTTTTCTTCACTATAAAATATGAAGTACTCTCTAATCAAGAATTTTTTAAAATTCAGAGCTAAAACAATACCTGAGATTTAGAGAGTTTGTAACATACTGCGTGTATGTACCTGCTTAGATACAGCAATTCTTATGCTGCTTGGGATCTGCATACTGGTTTAAATTTTAGGTTGCCCTGTGGGGAGTCAACAGTTGGACTCAACAATCCTCATGGGTCCCTTCCAACTCAGGATCTTCTATAATTTTATGAATCTATGTCCCTGGACTTTAAGTTGCTCACAAACTTTCTAACCAACTGCATGTATGACTGTTTAACAGCAAGTCTGTTTAACTGCAGAGTCCAGTCTCAATACATGTTAAGAAGTCTACTTTTCACAAACAATCTATAATTAATAAATTTTACTTTGAAAATGCTGGCAAATACAAGAAATCATCATATTTCACATTTTTTTCTCAGTATGCTTTAAGGTATTTTTCCTTCTAGGTTGCAAAAACTGCCTGTAGTGCTGCTTCATGTTCTTTTTGCCTTACAGTGGTTTTGATCCAGGCTACTGGTTATTTAAATTCTCTATTGGGGACAATACGATCCCAAACAAACAAAAATGCGGTAAAATTAAGTATGTCTCTGTACGTAATGATACAGATTTTGGCAATGCTTTATCACTAGGACAAAAATAAAATTAAGGAAAAGTTGTTTCCTTTTAACTGTCAACATTTATTAATTGAACTGATATATTCCTTTGCGATTGTGTTCAAATTTGGCTCTGCTGCTGAATGGTCCTTGCCCTCAAGTACATATGATCCAAATAAAGAGGACAAACCCATGGCAGAAGTAAAAATGAATAGTAAAAGGGTAAAGGTTTAACAAGATAGAGTTGGATAAATGATTTGTCTACAACTAAACCCATGTCTTCCAACTTTCTACCCAGCCTCTCTTGCGTCAATCCCATTCCTACTTGGAATGGACTTGCAGGTCACCCAACCATGCCTTCGGTGACCAGTTGCATCCTACCAAAACCTGTCCCGCTCAGACACAGCCTGAATTTAAACTTCTGGCTCTCAAATGCCTCCACCCTCAAGTCAATGCTTGAGAAAACGGTTCTCATCGCCTGCACAACACTGAGCTGTATACACGGGCATCTTTAGTTGAAACACATACACAAGCAAGCCAGAGAAAAACAACAATCTGTGGGCTCTTGTAGTACAAGGCACTGAAGTAAAACACACCAACAACGCTGCATATTTATGAAGCAGGAAAACTTAAAATGCGAGATCAGGCTGAGAATCCACTCTGAGCTCTGCATACCGGAGAGCAGGCAGCTGTGCTTGCTCCAGAGGTAACTGGGTCATGAGCCCTTCTCTGCTCCCTGCTATCTCTTGGGAATAAAGAGCTTCCTTCAGCCCTGAAATTCGTGATGACAGCCCTTGTCTGCGGTCCAGCAAGTTGGATGAATGAAACCAGGACTTCTCCCACTCCCAGCTCCTTTCTCCCAGGGGGGACCTCTGTACAGCAGACCTAGACCCAGACTGAAGGGTGTGTTATCCCCCAGCTAGAATAAAAGCTCCATCTAGTATTCTTCAGAAAACTGTACACATGAAATAATAGTGAGCAGAAATCAAACATAAAGCCTGCAAAGCCTTTACCGGAGATTTTATAATGGGAAAAAGTGGTATATCAAACCCATAAATAGGGTGCAAGAAAATCCTTAGAGGACTGAAAAAAAACCCCACCGCTGTCTCATAATGAGGTGACAGCGTACTGGCACATCCAGAAAGCGGTTTGCAACGGGACACAGGTCAGAGGGTAAAGGGATATGGTCTGGTTAGCAGCAAAGGGGCAACGAGAGCCACAGCGATGGTACTGCAGGTCACACACCTTCAGAAAGGAACCTGCCGCACAGGGAATCTGCTGACCTTAGGAAACTGATGGGGATGGCCAGGAATCAGCGGAGTAGACATCAGATAAGAACATATCTGCTTAAGCAGAGGTCACAGGCGACCGTTTAGTGCAGAAAAAAATGCCATGTAATAAGGATAAGGCAAGCAATTAACAAAAGGTATTAATTTCTAAAAGGTCAGGCACTACAAGGGACTAACTGGAGAATGGACTTCAGAGTGCAAGAGGGAAACTTGAACTGTCTGCTGAATACCTAGCAGTAAGCTGGGAAAGTGAACAGGATAATGGGATGTATTGTATTAAGGGAAGGCATCCCAGCTGCAATAGAAACGGTACTGTAACAAGAACTGCTGAAATAAAACCTAGAATCCTAGCCCAGCATTTTATGGGAGGGAAATAGAAGAAGCAGAACGAGGCAAAAAATGTCAGCTGGTGCGGCCAAAAATTGCACATAGTAGGCATAAAAGTTAGAAAAGCTCATTTATATCCTTTAATATGGGAGGAATTAAACTACAATATGAATTTGACATTTAGGGGATTATGAATGGTACAAGAAAGATGACAGGCATTGCAAAGATGCCAAGATCATTTTTGGGTATTTCTTCTGTGAGTAAATTAATGCATGAAGCAAGTTTTTAAGGATGGATTTTTCTGTGTGGGTTGATGTTACATGCACACGAAGAGAGAAAGAGATCACTAAATGTTAATTTCTCATTATTTTACATGCAAAATTACCATTTAAATTGTCTGGAGTTTTAATCAATGGAAATTTTGAGTGATTAAATGGAGAATAAACTGAAGTATTAGCTAAGTAATTGGATAGACTTAAGGAATCTTCACTGTTTTGCACTCTTCTGAAAAGGTACACAGACATTGCCATAATTCTGCAATCACCAGCTACCTTTTATACAAAATTATTAAATGATAATGTGGGTTGGGTGCTGTTTAGAAAAAGATTCAACCTCTCTTGTTTTAATTAGAATCCAGAAATTTAACTCTGGAGGTGTCTTATAAAGAAAAAGAAATGAATGCACACAAAACCCCCAGAAAAAACAGAAGGTTTTGAGAGTGGAGAAGCCTGGGCCTAGGTCTAAGAAAAGACTCCTGTGCCTGAAATGCCACACACGTTAATTCCAAAGCTGCAAGGCTGAAAACCCCCTTCTCACGCCTGCTCCTCGGCTCATCCGAAGGCAGAGCGACCTGATTTTTCACTTCCCATTTCCCAGCTGTCCATGGAGGACTGCGAGAAAGTGCCTTCAGCTTCCCCCCCTTTCCCATACGTAGCGGATAGTAAAGCAGCTGTATGTGCTTGTTTGTAGCTTATATCCTTTGCGCGAGTGTGGGGTACCGAGTGCTCTACTTGGTGTCACCCAGCAGATCTGAGAATCTTGCATTTGAGGAGCTACCCTCTTGTTTTCCAAGAAAACGTGACTAATGAGACCTTTCCAGACCCTCGGCCCACTTGTTGGAGGCAGCCTGGAGAGGCACTTGCCCCGAGCGCGGGCTGCCTTGCCGGAGGGCTGCGCAGCTTGGCCCGTCCCCGACGCGGGGCACTGCCAGGACGGGCACCTGTGACCAAATGCACGTGCAGAAACCACTCTTGGCGAAAACCTGGCTATAGTCTCCAGATTAAGGGCAATCTGAAAAAGTGGAAAGTTCAACCCCAATAGATCCAACAGGGAACCACAGCTGCAAATTCCACTTGCTCAGGGGCTCGAGTGGCTGCGAGTCTAACCCCAGCCTTTGCACAGACAGCTCTGGTTGGGTTTACAATGGCGAGGAGAGGAAATTACGTTCAGGACCTGGACTGTGAATCCCAAGTGTAAAGCCCTGAACAAGAAACCTGCCCCAGAGGGCAGAGGGGATTTCAGACACATCCTCATTCATCTTCAGGCCTCTGCACCCTGTGCGCACGCACCCCACTCCCAGCGCTTTAATCCTTGCATTTAGCCCACGGTGACCATGCCAGAAAACATTTTTCTGCCTGCTTTCCAAATCCCATTCTCTATAAAGGGATGTAGCTGCAAAGCAGCAGGTCACATCCAAAGCCTACTTAAATACATTCATTTTTGTTGGTGATCACTGAGGAATTTGTCAACAATGTGGAGTGCTGTTTTGAAAGCAAAAAAAGATAAAGAAGTCAGCACTGGAAATGTGATGCTGTTGGACTGTACCCTGTTCCCAGTGAAGCCCACCAGTAAACCTATTATTGATCTGAGTGGAAGACTTGTAACAGCATTAATTTCTGATCTGAATTCAGCCAAGTTTTGATCTTAGCAATTTATTCATCACTACCAGAAGTTCAGCCCTTCCTCTGTTTGCTGGTTACAATTTCTCACCAGTAACATCCGAAATGAAATTATGTCTCTGGGCTCACTTTAACACCAAGAAACGAAGCAGAAGGATTTCTTTTTTCTTGGAGTATGTCTAAATTAATTTATATTCTTTATTGCTCACTTCCAACATAAGTAGCTCCGAAATGTTAAAAATCAATTAAAAAAATCACTGGACTCTATGTCTTACTACTGCCCTGCAGCTCCCTGGCTGCTGGATAATCATCACTTCTAGCACCTCCACCAGTTACTCAAGCCATATTCCTGCCAGTCCCCTCATCTTTAGGGCATTGAGCTATGGAGAGCCATGACCCTAGATCAGAAACTTGCATTTCAGTATTACTTCCCCTCCCCAGGGCTGTAGCACCGACCAGGCAGTACCCCTGCTTGGCATAACTCTTCACACTGGTATTTGCTCCGTGTCATCAAATGGAAGAGGGGAACAAGCACACTCCCTGGCTCGGAAATGAGCAAATGTTTGGAAGTGGGGAAAAACAGTTTAGAAGGAATTTCCATGGCTCATTTCTCTTTCCATTCCCTGGTACAAAACGAATAACAGTAACAATGTCTGCTTGTTATAGCAACACCAAAAAGCAAAAGCAAGATAAAATAACGTAGAAAACAATAGCTCCTTTTGCTAGCCAAACCACAATGAATCACCCCCAATCATTAATTAAATTATAATTTACTAACTTTCCACTAATGCTATATGAAATGATGTTTCTAAAAGGATTACAAACAATAATTTAATGACCTTTCCAAAGGTTCTTTCCTTTTTATGTTGTATTCTACAGCACATAAAAATGTCTTAAATAATTACTCTGAAATATAAAACTGATCTCCTGGTTTCATTTGCTATGCTTAATTTGGCATTAAGAAGAGATTAGCTGCTGTTTTATTGCAATCATACAGTTACTTCAAATATATATAGGTACTGACATTATTGAAGTGCTGGTACTAAAGTCACACTACCTTACACAGGTGCAAATTAGTTAACTTTGGTGAAGTTGTCACAGGATGAGAATTTCTTCTTCGATTCAGTTAGACACATACAAACCTAATTGTGCTTCCTCCCCATCAGATACATGAGCACATTGCCTCCCTTTTCACATTCAGGCTACGTAACTTATGCAATTAATTATCTTTCAACACTGCATTCATAGGAGAAATGTGTTATCACACAAACTCAAGCCCGGAGCCTACAGCCACTGTGCTATTTCTTGCACAGTTCTCCAACTACCAGTTCTACTGTTGACGGATACATTTTTGAGCTATCTATACAACATACTTTTTGACCGAGTTTTGGGTTGCTTGATTTGCAACCTGACACCTTATTCAGACAGCAAATAAGTTTTATGTCAAACTGAGTATTTTGGACCAAAGCTTTTTATTTGCCTTTTGCAGACAGAAGGGAAAGAAGCAGCATCATCTGATAAAATTGTGTCTTACTTATAAAAGAAAGGTATCGCACACCATTTTCCCAGGTAATGTACAGAAACGCGATACAGTGAAGGACGGATGAAAATGCAATGCCAAATCCCACATTAGCCTTGCTCCCCTGATTTCAACAGGGTTGAAACACAGACAAAGTATGTTCATTGTGCCGAGGGAACAATAGTGGGATATGTGCGGTCTGGGGGCAAGAGATGCTGGAGCCCGCTAGTCCCCATCCAGCCTCTGCACTCAGGCTGCTTTTGCACGGCGACCTTAGTTTAGAGGAGGTGAGGGAAAGTGGTGGCTAAGGTCTGGTCCCAGCCCTGGGTCAGGGTGAGGCTGTGGGGAGCATAAACAGGAGTTGCCACAGTCTTCACATTGCCTGTATTTACTTAGTCCAACTCCCTGGAAAGGAAGGACGAAGAGCAGGCTCGGGGGGGACCTCATCCCAGTTATTACAGTACTTAAAGAGCAGCTACAAAGAGGATGGAGGCTCTCTTGTCACAAGGAGCCACATGAAGAAGACGAGGGACAATGGGGACAAACTGCACCGGGAGAGGCTTCATCTTGACATAAGAAACGTCTCTCAGTGAGAACAATCATGCCCTGGAACAACCTCCCCAGGGATGTGCTGGAGTCCCCACTGCTGGAGGTCTTCAAGCTGTGAGTGGAAAGGGCTCTAGATGATCTCATCTAGGCTCCCTTTCCCATGAAAGGTTGGACCAGGTGATCTTTCGAGGTCCCCTTCCCACCCAAGTTGTTGTATGATTCTGTGAATAAATGCAGCCCTGCATGATGAAAAGCGTGATTCAGAAATTCATTTCTGTTCACCAAGGGGGGAAGCTGTACAATATGGTTGGAGGAAAGCACCAAAGAATGCTTATTAAGTCAAAAGAAGAGAAAGCAAAAGAAACCATTTTGAGGTACTTTCTTAATCTAAATTGGCTTTTAGCTTCACCAGGACTGAACCTGGTAAGTCCTCACATTCTATGCAAAAAATACAATTAATCCAAAATTGTAGCCAAGGCCAGGTGAACACCAGCTACCTTTGCAAGAGCATTAGGGAAACCTTTATTTTCCTCTGTCTCAAGAGAGGCCTTTATCTCTGTCCCTAACACAGAGAAGCCAAGCAAGTTGCTGCGATGTGGAGGTAGGCAGCCCCACTGCACGCCCCACCAGGCAGATGTAGGTCACTCCTCCTCCACCCAAGGGGAAGGGAGCAGGGAGTTTCATCTGGCTGCAAGCTGCTCCAATAATCCTACTGATTCAAGTCTTTAGTTAAGACGACAATTACATAGGATACTATTCCTTGACCTACATGCTGCTGAAGCAAGACTCGGTCTGTTGGGCCATCGCTGACACAGCCGTCCTGGTTCATGGACTTAGCTGGTGACACTACATGTTTTACCGCATCCCCTTCTTGCTGTAGGTGTGGCTCTGAGGCTGTTTGTATTCACACTCGTTCCTCCTTAACCATTTCAAGCTCCCTTCTGCTTCCCCACAAGGGATGGCCACTTACACCTACACATTGATGACTGCTGTTTGACCAGTTTGCATTATGTAGAAGCAAGATAAATTATGCATAGCCAAATCTGGGGCACCACAGGATGCGGGGATGCCTCCCACATGCAGCAAGCGAGGAGGCTGGGTGCCAGTCCCCAGTAAGCACACACACACACCCCCAAATCCTCACACCATTTAAGAAGGGGACAGGACAGACTGTGGCCATCGGTTGCTGGGCTCGGCCAGAGAAGGACACTGCCTGGCAGCCAACTTCCTTGCAATCAGCCCCATTTATCCCTAATTTCTCTCCATTTTCCCACAAATGCTCCTCCCTGACCCACCTTGATGACTCCTTTCCCCACTTTTGGTCCTCCTCCTGGACATCTCCCTTCTCCTGGGCGCACGGTCCCTTTACGCTTCCCTTCCACCAGCCCTGGGGCTCCCCGCGGAGCAGGAGGAGGTGAGTTGCCCTTACTGTTTTTGCAGGGCTGCAGAACGTCTTTTTCCTCTTCCCCACTGCAGACCATATACCAAAGGAGCATCAGGGTACTATTTGGCTCTGCTCTACTCCCAAAGAATCACACAAAAATACTGGTTTTAATGAGAGAAAAGCCCATGTTCAATGCGACACACAGAAAGATCCATGCTACTGCAGCACATTTCCAGTGTTTATTTCTAAAACAGAATATAAGCAAAGATAATTCTCCTCCCAGTCCAAATACTCATAAAGTAAATGCTGACTCAGACAGTAAATACTCTTTCTATGGCATCCCATTTCTCTCTATCATTTCGGGTGACAGCCCTGCTCTCACTGAATTAAAAAAGGACAATTCTGCTTTGTAATGAATGAAATCAACATTCGCTCTAGTAGGACTCGTTTTTCTGCACTGCTAAGCACTATCAGTATCTGTACTTCAAAACCTTTTGGTTTTAATAGCGTTTCTGTAGGAACAGGCCTGAATTTCAAAAAGTTATTTTGCTTTTCTGGGTACTCTCTTAAAACTTCTGGGTACTCTCTTAAAACATAGACACGTACGTAGCACTGAGCAAGCTACCTAAGAAAAACATAGTCTCCTGAAGTTAATCTGATCAAGCTGGAAGATGTGAGTATCAATTTCATATTCAAAGCATGATATCCAACTCTGAAAAGACTGATGAGGTCCTCAGGGTATGAAAAATGATAGGATGCAATTGAATTATCTCAGCAATAGTTTCTTACAGAAGAACTAGAAAAAGGACACAATAAGGGCTAACACATTAAATAAGCAGAGAACAAGGAGCAATTCCTTAATGCAATCCAATCCTTACATTTGTAATAATTTTAGCTACAGCTGTCACTGGGGCTGTGCAAAACAAGACAATCTTCTAGAAGTGCTTCTTTCTGCTGATTAACCAACTTGCTTACACAAGCCAGTGAGACATTAGGTGCCAAAAGCATAAATCTCTGAATTAGCCACCGTGACTTGCAGAAACCCTTAATTTGACCTAGATTGCAGACTCAGTCATTCTAACAACATTTTTCATACTGTCAATCAAAAATCAGTCCCACCTCTTTAAGCTATTCTACTACTAATACTTTTCTGTATCCCTAAGCATTAGAAATTCCAGCACTATCTCAGTTTTAGTCCCTCTTCTAACACTGAGCTGAAACACAGTTGAAAAGTCTGGTCTGAATTTCACTCTGGAAGATGGGAATGACACACACTTACGCCCAAAGCCATACAGCTTAATGACCCCCATCATGTCGCAGTTTCACCATCAGACACCACGCTGACAGCTCAGGGCAGACAGGCTTTAACACCATGCACTGCATCACTGGTTTTGTAATGACAATGCTTTTAGATAGCTTTATATTTCCAAAGCACTATGAGGAAGACTAACATGGCATCTTTTCCAACAGCAATTGTAATTGCCAAAGGAACAAGATTTCAGTTCTTCAGACATGAGCTTTACAAATACAGAGACGGGATAAAACTTCAGCCTTCCCTTGTTTGCTAGGGTGGGAGTCATCTCACTTAACTCCAGGCATCCAGAAATTAGGGAAGTAGTTAAAGTAGGTTCCCACTGTCATAAAAGAGAGAGAAACTTCCCACCATGAAGTCTACCACCACCACCGCAGGCTGGCACAGAACGTCCTCTGGAAGTGCCCCCTTTCCACTCCGTGTTGGACTAGCTCAGGCCAGGCACCTCACATTGAGATATCTAAGTCAGATGAGAGAAATCCAAACCTGAGGGCAAAACTGCTCACTGTTTTCTGTGCTTGTTTAAAATTCTTGTTGGGATTATGAGTTTCATTATTTCCTACACAAACCATGTCTGAATCTCCTAGATCTCACTGTCACTTAGCTGCCAGCTCTTCTGATCCTCTTCATCAAAGCTTCTTGTGACTGCAGTGTGGGAGCCCTGTAAACATGTGAAAATCTTATCCTTCATTAGGGAAAGAAAAATACAGCTTTCCAACCCCCTCTCCAAATTACTTGAGAATTGTGTATAAGCATTTTAAACAAATATAACAGAGTTTGGAAGTTTGATTTTATCAAAATTTGGGGAGGCTGGTAACACTTCAGTATCAAGTATCAATCCCTTACTTTGGCAATGCACTGTACCATTGTCTTCATTATTGTGCTACTTTCCCCCTTCATGTAATTCTAGATAATTATGAACTTTTAATTGTGAATTATCCCAATTATTGGCTATGTAGTCTTTTTTTCTAGCCTCTTTCTTTGATTTTCCTCTGCAGACATGAATCCATTAACAGTCTTTCACATTTTGCATGCCTATACTAGAGTATATACTAATATGAACATCAGCAAAGAATGAAAAATATTAGCGCAGTATTTCAGCTGTATTGAAGTCAACTGAAATACTCCTATGTATAGAGTCAAAGACCTTCATAGATACTTATCTTGATGTCTTTGGCAGGTGACACTGTAAACTTTTTGGAGGAAGGATCATAGTTACTTTGTAAGTCCACAGGATGCCAGCTTTCGTTTGCTGAAATGTTACTGCCAATAGCAATGCAAGTTTAATCAGAAGAGTGTTAGTAATTCCCAAACAAAACCACTTAGCAAGAACATTGTGTATGAAACAATGTGCTAAAATACTTTATTCAAAGCAAATTTATTATATATAAGGGTTTAAGCACTGCTCTTGGGCAAGAATTAACAATATGTGGCATCGTGTAATAAAAATGAAACATATTTTCTCTCTAAGCTTTAAAATCAGGTAGTGGAAGAAGAAAGTCTCTTTCTGAACAAGTATTCCCACAATGTGACAAACTTATTTCCAGATTCTGATTACGCAAGTTCAGGATATAACCAAATATTAAATATACATGCAAACTGTGTCTTCAACATAGACTCACATCAAAACTTCACAGTTTAACTGAAAAGGAAAGCAAGAAACAGAAAGCTGCCTCTTTTAGAGGAAGGTTTGTAAAACAATAGAAAACCTCTGCGTATGAACACCTGGGAACTGCTGGCAAACACAGGTGCTGTCCTGAGTACAGAGAAGGACCAGGGGAAAGGCAAACCCCGCTGATTAGTAATCCAAATGGGAAGAGAAGAGCAAGAGGCTCTCTGGAGTGGAGAAACAGCTGAAAGGGGTGTTTCACAATCAGGAGATTGCCTCCTGTTCTTTGGGCCTGCTATTCACAACAAAAATGGCCTATCTTCCTGTTCTTTTTCTTAAGAAAGTGCAATTTTGCAAGGAATACCTGCATTTATTGTCAATTCTTCCTCTCAACCAAAATAATAAAAAGTGCTCAAAATGCTAGCTAACCATTTGTGAAAAAAAAGGAGCAATACTGTGTCATTCTATGATTACTATCTTTTATCTAAAAATATAAGATTTTCGATAAAATATTCTTTGGTCAAGATGGTGTCATGGAGGTTTTCTGTACACATAGTAGTATTATTATCTTGATTAATGAATACACCACTAATACAGAGCCATTCAGTATGGCACTTGACAAACCAGCGGAATCCCTCAACACTAGTTCAAGAACACTTTCTGCTGTGCTTTGCAATTTGCTTCTTTTAAACCTCCATTTAAATTTCTTTCTAACTGCAGGTCAAATCCGTCATCTAATTCACGTCATCAGACCAATTACTGAGAGTCTGCTAGCATGGTTATACCTATGTAGGTGTAATCAACAAGTATTTACAAATTGATTAAGCCAATTCCAACTGTAAGTTCCACTTAGCAGTGGGGACGGGTAAGGAAAAATTGCTGTAAATCATCTCTTTGTCCTCCAGATAGGCAGCCTATGTGCCCGACACCATAGCACTGTAAGAGCAGTCCCCAAGGATTCTCCAGCAGACTGTCAGATTTTCCACTTCCATATTTGGTCTGTTAACAATTATCAGAAACTGGGAAAAGGCAGAAAATAAACTATAATCAATCTGAAAGCTACTGAGACAGAGTTTTTCATTCATTCTGTAAATTCCCTTTTCAACCAATGAGATTACATTTGTACAAAGGTGGAATTATAACAATCACTTTAAAGTGTATTCTTCTACTCACACAGTAAGATTTAATTATTTTACTTAAAGCACTGCTCCAAAACCTTTCAAGTACACTCAGGGCTACTCAAAGGCTTTAATGCTTATATGCTAATCCTAAACTCTGGTACGTATCAGTCCATTTATTAGTTGTATGATGAGGTATGGACATAACTAGAAAATGTAATAAAATAAATTTTCCTTTTTCAAACTTGAAATTGCTCTAATCTTTCAAAAAGCTTCTTTCCTTCAATATCTTTTACAATCATTTTACAGACAGTTTTATACTAATGAGATTCTACCTCTCCTAACTAGGAATTCACTATGTATTGTACATTCAGTTTACAAGAAAATAACGGTCCCAAGATTCCACTTTAAATCAAGACACTATCTTAAAATTGGCCTAGTTGTAGTAATGACATTAAATTTAAAATGAGAAGCTGGCTACTCTACTGTGCAGAAAATCTACAGAATATTGGAAATGTATTGTCTTTATTCTCAGGTCAGCTGTACAAGAGATTAGATCTTTTAATTATCTGTCACAGAATGGGAAATAGAAGCCTTGAATCCATTCAGCTGTTCAGTATATGACCTGGAGAATTAAATCTGACCCCTTACAAAGTACATCTAAGCATCACGCACACCCTGAGACATAGCTACAATTTTGAAACAGTCATGTAACTGTGGTATGTCATAATGCTACAGAATAACCGAGTTTCCACTGAAAATGTATGTGTATCTGTATTTTTTGGAAGTGCTGCATGGAAGTCCCAGAAGCATTGCCTGTCTGTCCTGCTCTAGCTTCAAATGTAATTTTAATCATGCCAAAGTCAAGTTTAGCACTCCCACACACTATATTTAGAACCACAGAATAATTTAGGTTGGAAGGCACCTCTGGAGGTCATCCAGTCCAGCCTGCTGCTCAGCACGGATCCCACTAATTCCGGTTGCTCAGGGCCTTGTCACACCCAGACCTGAAAAACCCCAAGGATGGAAGGCCACCACTTCCCTGGACAACCTGCTCCAGGGCTTTACCACCTCCTTGGGAGTTTTGTTTCCCTAATTTGTTTGTGATCTAATCAGAACTTGGCATGTTGCAAGCTGTCACAGTGTTGACTCATCATTCAAGACACTTGCACCCTGTTGACTCTTGCACCTCTGAGAAGAGTCTGGGTCCATCTTCTCTACAGCCCCCAGGAGGCACAAGACGACAGTGATTTTCGCCCCCAGCCTCCTGAAGAAGCCTGACTCCCGTAGCCCCTCCCAGTACACCTGACTGTCCAGGCAGCCTGTCCATGGACCTGCTCCACTTCATCCCAGTGGCAGGACCCTGGCATGACGGCAAAACAGACCTGTCTAAAAACCTTCTCTCACACAAACATCATCACAAGTGAGTGAGGACATATGCTTTAAAGCGGAGTGATTAAAAAAATTAGCCTTCCAAACTCATAGTTAGCATCCATTGAAAAGTGACCTGGCATTCAGTGCTGCTAACACCTTAAACTTGCAGTATCTTTGCCCAACCAGCTTTTTTTACAAGGCCACCTTCCATCCTAGTATCATACTACATACCATAAGTAATCAAGCAAAACTTTTCTCTCCGGTTCTGCCACAGGGAAGCTGGGATGTCCTGGGGGGTCAACATTTCTGATCTGAACATGTAGCTTTAGACCATTCGATTCTAACAGAATAGAAGATAATTTTAGGCACACTTATTTATAAATGGCTAAATGAATGATTTTTTTTTTCCCCCAGATATAAAATGTCAGAATAAATTTCTCGTCCCATAGTGCTATCAATCACAACAAATACGTCTATTTCCATTTACACTGCCTGCCTTCAAATTTGCAGCAGCCTGGCCCAAGGACTGACCCTGAGAATTCAGGAGGAATCTCATTACAGTCCTACAAACCAAATATTAGACATACAATGACCTTGGTGATCCCACCACCAAAAAGTCACAGTGAAGCAAAGAAGCCAAGCTGTCTTTTTAAATAAATGCATACACCAAACATACAAGGAAATCAACCTGGTTTACAAAGTCACACATCTGAAGTGGCAATTTGCAAAGCTGGGATTGTGTTGTGACAGTAAATACCAATCCCACCTAACCACATATCCTATCGGTCACAGGCATTACCGCACAGGTATCCAGTTTCCAGCCTCTACACCCTGCACAGGTTTCTTGCAATTTAAAGAACAGGCAATGTGCTTAACATTGCTAATACAGCTGCATTTTGAATTTCAGCTGACTCTTCGACATGGGAGTTCTGGGAGTTTTGACTGAAGTATAAGAAGTACTGTGAAGTCTCACCATTTTATCACAGCCTTGAAATACTTGACGTTTTAAATTAAGTACCATTACTGGGAGATAAGTGATTATGCAGCAATCTGTTCTTTATGTTTTTATTATTTTAATTTGGTTCTAGCTGTCATAGTTGCAAAAAAAAGTTAAAGGTTTTTAACATTTTTAAAAGTATACTCATCCCTTTCTTGTGTGAATAACATAAACAAAATCCAAATGGTAAAAAAGAGGCTCAAAACTGTGGTTTATAAATACAGACTCTACTGCTTGTGATTTCTCCCTTAACTTTGTTGTGTGTGTACATGGCCTAATTGATAGATCTCAGGTATATGCATAAAGTTTTTGCTTCCGCTTGTATACTATCTAGTAAACTAATGATACTACAGTAATTAAAAAAAAAAAAAAAGATTGAAAGTCCTAGAGATATACTGCAGTATCTTGCTTTGGAGCAAGAATGCCAATCACACGCGTTTTGTCATGAAGTCGCCTTCCCAGGGCGATGGGAGGAGCGACTGAAGCAAGCAGGGCAGTTGCACTCATCAGTGTAGCCCCAATGACAGGCAAAAATATTAGAGGGAAAATAGAAAAAAATACTCCCACAGGAAGTGACATTCCTCTCGGAAACACCAGAAGCAGAGCCTTCATTCCACTCACAAATTTTACTGCTGTGGTGGTGGAAACAGGATGGCGGTGACAATGCCCGTAGCTGAGAATCTCCTACCAAACCAAGGCAGGGGCCAAAAGCATCTCCCCAATATGACTGGTATCAAAGGACCCAAAACTGGCCCCCAGCCATCCACCACTTGGAGCAGATCCTGAGCTCCTGGATCCATCCGCGTATCTTTTGCCATAATGCTTAATTTTCCAGCCCATAGGCAACTGACAGAGCAGATGTCACTGAAATGACTTAACGCATTAAGCTGCTATTTGTTTAATTCTGATGTGGAAAATGTGTCACACTCCAAATAGTTTAGTATGTTAATGTACCACTGCAGCAACCTACAGCAATCTTTTATAATTTTATTCTAGGCCTATTTGCTTATTGATTTTATTTTAAATCTTAATTAAAACCTGCCTTCTTGCTTCCTACCTGCATTTGTTAAGTGTACTCTTAACTTCACCTTTAGTTTCCTCAAGCTGAATAAACAGAACTATTATCTCAAATAAACATTTAATGTCCTAGCATATTTTATCTACAGTTCATTTGCATTAAATGACATAAAACAGATGCGAACTTCCAGAATAATGCATTCCATTAATAATTTGCAGCAGAAGAGCTCATAGATGAGGGGGCTCTGGGGGTTCAACTTTAAGGAATAACATTTTAGTAGCTATGTCTGCACAAGAAAGCTGACCACAGATATATTTCTTATTGGTCTCTGAGTAGTATTATCAAGAAAAATCTCTGAAATCTAAAATATTCTTACTTGAATCAAACTTTTCCAAAAAAAGATTCTTCTGAGGTAAGGGGCAGCTTTTAATAACTGCAGCATGAAGTTTTATTTATTCTATTAGTACATAGTTCCTTATGCTTCAAAGTGACTACACATGACAAAGAGCGTACGCAGTCTTGAATTTGAAAATTATTCATCTCAAAAACATTTAAGGAATCAATTTTAGAATAACTTTTAAAACATTATGATGAGCACTACAAATGAGGAATTCCAAGCTGTAAACATGAACGATGTCATTTCAAACTAAAGGCACAATATAATGCCTACCAAATTTAACTCTTTTGTGGATTTGCATCAGATGTTGCGAAGCCTTATTAGCTTGCCAAACTATGAGCCTGTATTAGTAAAATTAATCCTCTTGCATGTAGCTGCACTCCTTTGATAAGTCAGCATCCCTAGCATTAGCACTTCTGGTGTCTTGAGACTCTCTGGGCACACACAAGACAAATGTAACTTGCCAGCGCCTTACCCTAATGCTCTGCCACAGCGCATTTTGACAAGTACTCCCTATGGGGGCTGGAGGCTTCAGGGCTGGCTGCCGTTTCATCAGTGGCTTCATGTCGACAGCTCTGAAAATAACCCTCATGAATTTAAAATAACCTACAAATTTGAACAAATTTTGGAGCACACTTTTCGAAATACAGCTTCTGAAACATACGTTTCTGTGGTCTGAAGCCCAGTTAAAGCCCATTATTGTACAATATTGAGGATTTCCTGCACAGAAATACCTGTCTGCATTTTTCTTTACACCAGGCCCAATCAACTCGATGGTGGTCAAACACCCACTCTTCACCAACAAGACTGCAACGACCCATGTGCCCAACAGGTTCAGGCACAACCCGTTGTAAGCCACCTCTGGAATGAAGGCCAAACGTTGGAAAAAAGGCTTCAAACAACACGAAAGCTGAAACAAGTTTGTTCAGCAATGCAGTTCTTCATAACCAGCCTGTGCTGGTCCCCAGTGGACCTGTCACCTAGTGTGACCTGTCTCCTCCACGTCTCATCTGAACGGTTCTCGTTATGCAGATGCTCTTTGCCCCAGTATTAAATTAAACCAGTGGTCATACTCTTCCAGAGCGATGAAATGATCGAAACCTGATGACAAACACACAAAGATAGGAACTTGATGCTGCCACACAGAGAGCACTGGGGGACAACCCGTGCAGTGCACTTCAGTTGGATTCTTCTTAAGATCAACTTTGGGGTTTTGATGTCTTTTGAACACAAGTGCTACGTGTGGCTTGGAGCAGGTCCACTTTATTGAGACAAACGTACCCAGAAGACAAGCCAGACTCAATACAAGCCCTCAGGACTGAAATAATCTTTACCCCAATAACTGAGCTTTCAGGTCACCAGGGGACACAAACGCTGACACGCATTATCGATCTGATCCGGAACGGGTCATAAATATTTTCCAAATTACCTATTGTATTCACGCACTGTGACTGATGAAAGCTACAGAAACTGAAAAATTGGAACGTTGCCTCCATCCCCAGCTTCTCTACCTGGCTGGGAAAGGGAGATGGGCAAGCAGAGAGAAAAGCAGGGGCTTTTCCACTTTTCTGCATGTATCTGTAAGACTGGCCTTTGGGGAAATATTAACTTAAGCCTGCCTCTAGAGGAAAGAGCTGCATGTTATCTCTTTGCCACTTTACGTCACCTTTAAAGAGCTTTAAACAACTGGCAAGTGACAGTGGCAGCTGCTGGCAGGGGTCTGCTGGGACAGGCGTCAGTCACTGTGGGCTGCACAGATTCCTTGGTGGGGCTGCACGCTTGCAGCTCGGGTGCCAGTACGTGCAGCCTTTTCCTACCATGTTAAAAAAAAAACAAACCATTTTCCAGGGTTAGGTTCTTGTGGATTTAATTTTTATTTTTTTAAGAACTTTACATGTGCAGTCTTATCTGATGGGTGACATCAGCTGCAATCTTGATTTATTTTTGGAATGAAATCTCCTTATGGGTATGATCCAGAGAGACACAAAAAGTAAGGGGAGGAATATTTAGGCTGCCTGGGGCATGGAGCTAACAGCAGGAAACTGGCTTTGTTGCATTTGGTTTTTACAAGCCCAACAATTCCCTCCCTCCTTCCTTCCTTCCTTGAGCCATTGGACATGCTGCGGACCAGATATTATTTTTCAAAACTCAGGAGAAGATGGCAAACAAATCAAGCTTTTGTATTCTTTCTTACTTCTTTAGACAAATGTCAGCCACTCATATCAATGCCAAAAATAACCCAAAGTGTATTAAGCCTGATAATGTGAAGTCAGAGGGACCTAACAGATACAACATTTAATTCAGACTTTGGTATTTCAGATTCTTTTCATCTTGACTAATCCTACCAAACACAAGTCACAACTCTCTTCTCAGTTCTCCAGTGTGTACAAGCAAATTCCCTTCTCTTGTGAGAGTTTTGCAGTCAATTGACAAAAATACTATTAAAAAGCTAAATATATTTATAAAAATATGCAGCACCAACAGTACCATAATGAAGTTCTACCAAAAAGAAATCAGAGAACATAAATTTAAAGGGTGATACATCCTCCAAAAAAGGAAGGAGTTCCTGCAAATATGGCAGAATTTTCCTAAAGAGACATTGTCTTTCAGTTTGGGACTAAAAACAGTATGGCTGTTTATATAGTACACAAAGCCAGAGACAGCATCTCCCCCCAGAAGTTTACAAAACATAAAGTGCAGTCAGATTAAATACATGGAATATTCATATAACAGCAATTACCCTACCAATTACATTTTGTTTATTTCAAAGAGTTTTCCAATTTTTTTTTTGCATTAATAATTTCTTTAAGGCATAACATTTTAGGATGCTTACACAGAAGCATGCAACAAAAAGTCTAAATAAATTGCTAAAAAAAGACTTTAACACTGACAGCGAAATGCAACGGTTGTCTCAGAAGCAGCAGAAGAGATTGCAGCCTAGAGACAAAAGGGAGTGAAACACGTAGGGTGACTTGTTTACGGGTCAGTACAACAGCTCTCCTGAATGCGTAGCTCTTACTGTCCATTCCAAGTCCTCCCTCCCTACTGCTCAAGTGCTATACATAGCTGTCAAGTTGAAATGCCAAATAGCCTGTGACAAATATATGTGCTTTGGTAGGTGTTAGTTCTTCATAGGACCACAATATGAATACAGGGGAAATACTCTTCATACCATAATTTTTTTCCATAGCATAATTACCATAATTTCCCTAGAAAATTCATAGCGGCTACCTGTTAAACTTCAGTCGTTTGCCTTCCAGCACAAGAGTCATCATGTGCCTCCCAGACCCACAGCATGGAGCCACAGGTCAGGGTAAGAGTAGGAAGCTTGCTTTAACACATCAAGGTTTGCTATGTACCCGCTGCTAAGGTCTCTGTAAGCAACACTGGATGCGCAACTCCTTCAAATACATTCACAGGTTCACTTAGGGACAATAGGTTTAATTAGAGAAAATGGAAAATAATTTTTTTTATTTAAAAAAATATAAACCAGTACAGCATTTTCTAAGCAAGCAGAGTGATTAGTACTGATGTGGACAATCAGGAGAAGCAATGGGTTCATTATCTTTTATTGTCTTGAGGGAGGACAGCTCTGCTTTTGCCAAAACCTCAGTATTGGGATATGTGAGAGAAAACAACCAGTTTTACAGAGGAGTTGTAGAACATTAGACAGTTTAGCAACTGAATTTGACCTTTAACCTAGGCAATGCCATAAAAATAGTTTAAACAAATCACTAGAATTAAAGATGAATTTCAGAACTGAAATCAGTGAGCTTTTTGATGTCCACAGTGCAAACAGCTATACTGAAAGCATCCATCACTCTACTAAATACCTCATTACTGACCTTAGGAAACACACTTATGAGAACAAAACTACCAGGACTGTAGCTGGGACTGCCTTCAATGTATAGCATTTCTATATATTTCCAAAAATAGTAAGTTTCTTTGCATTTAGAAAGGCTCTAAGAAGCTGCCTTTTTCTAATTCATAACAGGATGGGTAAATCAAGCAAGTATCCAACCAACGTTATGGCAGGTTCTGACAGCTTTAGATTAACAGCCAGGCTTCTTCTGCCAACTTGAATTTGCAGCTTGTGCTGTTTGCTGCCTTCTAAAATAGGCATGACTATGGCACACTTCTAGATCTATGTAGACCTTATGTGCTTCTGAGACAAGATGCAGAAAACCCAGCCGAGCTTTTCTTCAGAGCTGGCAGCATCACCCTAACGTCAGTCTCATATTCTTTGCAGGACACAGACCATGTTGTTCCCACGGAAAAATCAGCCTTGACCTTGGAAAAAGCTCAGGCATATCACAAGTTAAAATAACAGATCTATGGAAAAGAAACGTGAAACGGGCGCCTATAGCTTCAGTAGTTCTCCTGAAAACGTCGCATATCGCTTCAGTCCAGAAACATTATTTAACCTCAAAGTTTAGAAATAATGGGAGTTTAAGGGTCCTCAGCACAACCTAGGTTTCAGTCTTAGGTCAAATCCAATTAATAAAATAGACACAATCAAAGCTACAGCAGTGTAACTGGATAGCTCTATTAAGATATTAAGCTCTATTAATATATAAACAGAAGTTTGTTGTTAGGCTGGCTCTCTGCAGACAACAAAATTTAGGCCACACTACCAAAAACGAGATAAAATTTGGCATTTGAGATGATGCATCACTTAGTATCATCTTGAAAAACACTGAAGACCAAGACAGACACAATTAGCCACTGTTACCGTTAGTTCCCAGGTCAGGACGATGGGCACAGCTGGACACAGGCTACTGGGCCACACAGACATTTAATCTGAGGTGGTACAGACAGTGATGATCTTAAATAATGACAATAAATGTGGCATACAGCAAACTGAAGCACAAATGCTTACTACTAAAGGTCTTACGGTTTGTAAGGACAGAAGCCTTAAAGAAAACGCTAGTAAAGCTCTGGTTGTTCTCACAGCCAACAACCCATTAAGACAGTCTCTGAGATGCTTGTTATCTTAGTTTTGTACCATGAAAAACTGTGGCTATTAGAATAAAGATGTTAAAATGTTCACATCTAATTCTGCACTAAGGCACATAAATAAATGCCCTGGTTTCAAAGTGACAAAACGCTCTGCAGTTCACAGTGATTTCACCCATGGGTGATGGATGTGTAGCACTTCTCGAAGTCTCAGCAATGATGAAGCAGCCAGATGTTCACACCAAACTCTCCGTCCAGTCAAGGAGGGGCTCTGCAGCTGCACATACATAACCCATGGGAGAGGTCTGCATATTTAGGCAACTGCTCAACAGACTTGTGGTACATAAACCCTGTTTCTCCACAGGGCCTGGTGCAGGAGAGCTCACAAATGTTCATACATGAAGCTGACACCAGTTTTTCTCCAATTTTCCAAGGCCGGAATAGGCATCAACACATGGCCAGAAAGACTGGTTGGTAAATGGCCATGCAAAACATCTGAGATTAATCTGCCTGCAGATCTCTGTAGCAGCTCAATAGGAGCTCTGCAGCCACGCTTAAAGATGGCTTCAGATACCCACAGAAAATTTTGGACCAGATGCCCAGATGTACAGCTCACAGCAGAGCAACCTTCAGAGTTAGGTCAGGTTGATCAGGTATTTGCCAATCAAATTTTGAAAATCTCTGAGGCTGGAGATTTCACAGCCTCTCTGGGCACCCTACTCCAGGGTTCAGGCACTCCCACTGTGATTTTTCTTTTCCTTACAACCAGCAGAAATTCCCCTTGCTACACCTCCTGACTGTTGCCTCTTGCCCTTTTTCCATGCACCTGTGAGAGGAGCTTGGCTCCATCTTCCCTCTACGCATCCATTAGGGGGTCGAAGACTGCAGTTCAATTCCCCTTGGCCTTCTCCAGGTGGAACAAAAGCAGACCTCTCCTTGCACGCCACACACTCAAGGGATACACACACACAGAGCAGCTCCCCTCATCACGCTGGCTGCAGGAACCCCAGTGGGATGCAGGGCTGGGCTCCGTTGACCAGGCAGGTGGGAATGTTCTGCTGACGTGTACACTATTAGTCACGGAGGGGTTCGAGATTGCATGCAAACCAATGCTGCTCCCGTACCAGCAGTATTTACCTACCACCTGCGCTAAGGCAGACGTCCGTCGCTGCTCCAAAGCCAGCAGCAGAGCACAGGTTTTATTCAGTCTGAGCAGGGCAGGGGCTGCCGAGCACACCAAGGCTCGGACCACAAGCAGAAACCCTGCAATTGGCACTCTTGGAGCCTGACTTACCACCAGGTTAACAGACAGAACGGAGAGCATATGTGCGAGTCACAGGGGTGAGGTGCTGGAGTCACTGCCAGACACTCACGATGTCTCACGGTGCAGACATACGCAGTCCCAGCTGCTCCCGATTGCCTTGTATCCCCATTACGGGATCTGGCTGCAACCCCTTTTCAATTCCCGTCTTCCTGTCATCAAGGGTAAGAGTGGCAACACAGCCCGTTTCTGTGGTTTCCTTTGGTCTCTGCACCCTAGACAATTATATATGCAACCTTAAAGATCAGATCCTCCTTATCTGTCTTGCATCTAAAATTGTAACCAAGTGATTGTTTTAATGCTGCTGGTATTGCAAAGCCAAAAGAAACACTGGAGCAAGGCGAACCCTACAAGACTCTGTAAATCCAAACTTGTCGGCCAAACTCCACCAAAAATCTTCACCAGTCTGTTACGAGGTAAAGAGCAGAAATACCTGTTTGACTGGCAGATCCCAGCTAAGTTTGCAATACTGAGAATATCAACAGGAAAAGAGAGGTAGAGAATTTGTAAATAGAGCAAAGCAAATGAAACTAACTGAGATGAAAATAAACATGAAACTGTAAAAATATTTTTCATGACTTCTAGAGCATTCGCATCCTTTTAAACAGCAGTATTTGCAGCAATCTGAGATTTACTAATGTACCTCAATAAACTCTCTTGACAGAGGTAAAAATAAGTCAAGCAAAAACTGAAGTGGACTGTGATCAAGAACTCTCCAAACTAATCACTGCACATAAGGCTGCCTATTCATTTAGTCCCACTTAGCATTGCTCAGCAGAGAGGATCCCAGTATATATTTACACATCAGCTAGTAAACTGCCTTATGTATTACTTCTGAAAATCCCTGCAATCCACAAATCCTGAACTCACATACCTGTGAAGGGAAGGAGGTATATGACCTATTTTCTAAAGTGAAAAAAGCTCTTGCATGACAGGTTCTGTGGCTTCTTCGTATGGTATGTATCAAAATTTTAACTCCTTCTAATTCACCAAACATTTCAACATATGAACAATGTCACAGGGATTAGATTTTGTCATCCTTTGAAACAGACTTGAAGGAACACAACTACTGTATGCTTAGTGCTCCACATTTATACTATATCCAGTTATTTCACTCCATAAACCAGTACGGGTGAGGAATTTAATTATTTTCCCCCCTGAAGCTCAACTGAGCTTGGCAAGAAGGAAGAGGAAGAACGTGGGACAGTCACATTTCATCCTCTTCTGAAGTATCAGAGTGTGCCCCATGCTAAAAATGAAATGATAGAAGAGGTTACTTGAAAACTTCCAAGAAACTGGATGCTGCATTTGTAAGCAGCTACTACAGGGGAACAACCAAGATACCACACTTGTTCCTCACATCCACCCTGAGGAGCAATTGCGGACTGTTACTGTTTTACAATGACGGTATTACTCAAATCTAAAAATAACAGTTTCTAAATAGCAAAAAAAAAAATCCATGTTACAAGAACATTAAAGTCTTTTTAGAATATCACTAGTGATATCTTACAATTCAGGAATGTTTATTTTTCACAGCCAAGTACATTTAGACTTTGCTTTCCTTCAGCTGCAGGTCAAATGGCTTGCCCTGTAGAATCAGGAGAATCTCCAAAATAGAGTTATTGATCAGTTTGACTAATGCCAGTAGAAGAACAATTTGCTTTTACAGAGAAAGGGAGAAAAACAGCTCCTAAAGCAGACAGAAATATTCACTGAATGGAGTTTATATTCCTCTCACATTCCTCTTCTGAAATGGAAAAATAAATAACCGTGCTTTGTGCAAAACAATACTCCATCTAGATTTCAGAGCACGAACATCAACTAATAAGCTGTGAAAAAAACATTCCAACATGTCAGACGGTAGCAGTTAAGGACCTTGACACACTGCTAATGGATCTTGACACAGGGAATAATCTAAATTCAGAAATATTTGCCTTAAGGTTACATTTAAGGATGCAGACAGCCAGCCAGCAAATTGTCTAATAATCCCAAAGGCCCATCCGCTGCCCTGCATCTGACGCCGGGCTTGTGCGGAGACACGGCTGTGCCCCCCCTCATCCGGGCGCTCGCCGAGCTCTGCTTCGGAAAGCCCCAAGCAGCGCAGCCCACTTCCACACAAATATGTTTAATTCATTATTGTGAGTGCTGGAAGCTTGGTTTGAGAACCCAAGGTCCAAAGGTGAGTTAATGGCCCCAGTAATCCCCTAGCAGGACTGGAAAATGCAGCCGTGAGCTTAAAGTTAACAACAGTCAGGAGAGATGCGTTTCCACTGCTAAAAGTCTGAATTTGTGTAGCATAGAGGGGGAATGATTTGTCAAACTAGGCAGAACTAAAATCAGGGTTTCCTCACTTCTTGAATGTTAGCCAGCCCACTGCATAGAAGGTAAGAGAGGAAAAACGTTCCCTCAGCAGCCATGCTTTAATCAATTTCTCAATTTTCTTCACATTTCCTAGCCCTCTCTGTTTTTATGACAAAGTTGACTATTGGGCATTAAGTACATAAGCCATTAATGTCCTGAGAAGCAAAACCAAAAGTACACTGACTTTAACATCATATTGAAATGGCAGTAAGATGTGTACAGATACCAGCCATGGAGAATGCTCATTACTGTACAGATGCTGCACTGCAAACAGGCAAATTGGCAAGAAATAGATCTTGCTCACAAAAGCCAAATGTCTGGGATTTTTAACGCATAACTAGCCACCTTTCCAGAGATCTGCTGCAGCGCCGGGGCAGCACGTGAAGGCCCATGGCAGCCAGGATTTACCAGCTGATGTACCATCACCTGATAATCTCTTCTGACCCATTTCATCCTCTCATAACTGTGCTGTACGTTCTTAAAATCCAAGAACATGATGCTATTTAGCAGATGCCGTACACTAAGCTGAAGTCCTTTTCTGAAGAGCTATAAAGAAGAATTTTCAACCAAAACCATTAAAGAATCCCAAGATATTGCTTCCTATTTTTACAGTCTAAGAAATTATATACAGTCTATGCAATTCAACTTCAGAGGAAGAAAATACCACCAGGAAGTAAGTGTTATTGCTTTTTTTTTTTTGAGAAACATGGCTACAACGGCAATGAAATGAAGCAGTTCTGTTTAATCACAAAACTTGGGAGTATTGTGCATTATAATCCGCACGCATTCATTAGTTGGAGAACTCCATAGCAAGTTGACCACTTGCTGCTCCAATCAAGTAATCTAGTGCTCTCTTCTACTAGTGTTCAAAATGAAAGCCTGGAAGTAAAGCACTGTATCTATCTATAAAATATACCACAGTCTGAAACAGTCCTACTACCGTCTCCAGAGAGGATTCCTATTGGCCTATTTGCATGTGAACTCTGAAAAGGAATCAAGCATCTCCCACGCAGAGCAGGACCCTGCACGACCAACCTGCGTAACCTCTTTTGTAACCTGAATCACCATGTTCCTGCTCCATTGGGCTGTGACACTCCATTAGCTGTTCTCTGATCCACGCAATCTAATTTTCCCTCCAATATAATAGTTTAAAGATTAAATAGCTGTGTGAATTTGTGTCATGACATTTAATTTAATCTAATCTAAGATAATTCACCTAGTATGTAATTAGCTCTGCGATTCCTTTTTTTGCACTTAAATAATAGACACCACATTACCCTATTTCTGGGAATGGACGGGAACCTAATTTTCACCATCTCAAATTTTTAACCTACTCTGTTCTTCTTGCTATGATTACAAGATGGCGAAGGACTGATGTATTAGACTGATAACCATACTATAAACTCTTACAAGTACATTTAGAGTCTTAAAAGCACAGCCACGCCATGTTAATCTCCTAGGTATAAAAAGCAGTGAATGGGCTCTTCCTCAGAAATAATTTCAGCCAAGACCAAGGGTAAATATTCTGGAAGGCAGCTGAGAAAAATCACATGTGGAAATATCTAATTACAACATATGTAATAATAATGCATTTGAGCTGTGTTTTACTATGCCACATGATCATACACTTTCTAGATTTAAAATTATAGCATGAGTCTGCAGTCCATTAATGGAGAATGATGGCTCCAAGTATGTACTATTGAACCACTTGAAATTATATTACCTGTGCTTGTATATATTATGAACTAAATCAGGTTTACCAAATATAAACATTTCTACATCTAACGCCAAATCTTATGGTTAAAATGGCAAGGCAGGGTCACAGGGTTACTTGAAACCCTCCTGATACAGACAGCTAATGATGTGTTGCATTGGCACAAGAGCGGACACAGACTGAGCGAAAGTTTCTGGAGTAACAAGCACAGATCCACAGTTTATTCCATCTCAAGAGTAACAGGAGGAGCGGGGATTTCTCCTGAATTATCAAACAGTGCAGCAACTCCTTGAACCTTATGTGAGGCTGATTTTAATACGACATTGCACCCTTATTTTCTTGCAGAACCAGAAACATCTTTCTGTTACAGTAAACATCAAAGTTTGAATTACAGCCTTTCCACAGTAACTTTGGTGGAAATCTTTTGGAAACTGATTTTAGTCGAATTGTGGCATTAAATTTGCTGTACAATACTTGCCCCGTTGATGTTAATGGAAAATTTCCATCGATTTTGCAGAGTAGATGTGAGGTCCTCACATTTATCAGGAAAATTGATTGTAAGTTGTTTGCATAGTCCACGTAGACATGCAAAATCAAAATTTGGAAACATCAAAGCTAAACCTATACTTAAAACCAATACTCCTAAAACTGCCAGTTAGACTTCCAAATGAGAGCTAAGAACTCTCAGGGGTTTTTTTCCACCCTCTTTTTTCCCAGGATGTTATTTTTATCTTGGCACCATTCATTTTTGCTATTTCATTTACACCATGTTTGGTGCAATTACCGAGACAGAATTGCGTTAAGTCTCCTCTGCACTTGACTGTTATGCACTAACTTTTCTTCTGGGTTTATAACTTGACAATCTATTTAACTGGTGTTTTAAGTATTACAGAGGTACAACCTCGGACTTTAATATTCCCTCTACCAGCCTCAGTTCTACCACTACAGAATTTAAATGTTTCACAGTATTTCATATTCTTCAGTTCAAAATTGCAGGCAAGTAAGCGAGGATAGGACTCTGTGCTGGAGTTTAATCATCTCAAGCGCAGATGTCACCATCTGCGTTAACCATCTCAATTCCCTTTAGAGACAGAGAACAGACTGGGGATTTCTAGCGCGTGATTCAATTCACCCTGAACCTCTGCTCTCACCTGCACCCCGGGCACCTGCCTTGGCCTGGGCACCTCCCCGGGAAGGACCAGCACACTACCACGCGGGAACACGGAGGGTCGGCACACATGGGAACACCTACCCCTTCAACAGACCTGAGGGAACGCCAAACGGGGTTTTTAGCTGAAGACTCTGGCAGGTGCCTGACCTCAGGTCACGCGCTGTTCTAACAGGGAGTTCGTTTTCCTCTTTGTTTGCGCTAGGCTCTCATTTGGCTTGCTGTGAGGATGTGGTATGATTAAGCATGTTGACATACAGAGTCACCACGTAATTGTAGCTATTCAATGTCTCCCTGTTGTTGTGGCAGAGGGTATATTTAGCAACTACAGTTACCCTCAGAAATGAAATACACAATCAACTCTCAAGGCCTCCTCCTTCCTCCTATGCACACCCCTGCATTTGCCTTAAAGACTGTAATATTTTGTGATCAGCTGCGCTCTGAAGTAACCACCCCCCGCTGCCACACAACGCAGATGAACGCTGAATCGCTGGAAAACACAATTCCAAGTCCGTTCTCAAATTCTGCGTGTACCGCAGGATAAATTCCTTGTGTATCGCCCCGGGCAACCGGACCCCTCCGGCTGGCAATCCCAGCCGGGGCTCCACGAAGCCTCCGTGGTTCTTTTTCACCTTCTCTATCCCCACGGTATCTCGGCCAGCAGCAAAGGCCGAGCTTTTAACCTCAATATCCCCGCCTGAGGAGCCGCGTACTCCCACCCCCAGGGCTGCCGGGCGGGGAGGGGGCAGCAGCCCGCCGGCCGCCCTCACCCGCACGTCGGCTGCGGAGCCGGGGCGAGACGCCCCCCGGGACCGGGTCCGGGTCCGGGTCCGGGTCCGGGTCGGGGTCCGGGTCCGGGTCGGGGTCCGGGTCCGCGCCCTAGCGGCTTACGCCGACGCGGGGCGT
>JANZLQ010000056.1:35654391-35669168 GCA_026212715.1 Elanus axillaris
GGGGGGCGGTGCTTTCTGGAGCAGGTGAACCCTCGCTGGTGCTGCATATTTGAAAGTACAGGGACAGGCCGTGTTTTGTTAAAGCCAGCTTATTCAGTATTTCATCAATCTGGAAACCTACTGTCGTTCTGGAAGAAATAATGTTTTAAGAAAACCCAAACATCTCGTTTTAACAAGCCCAGAAGGAGCCAGCCGTAGTTACATAAGTGTGCTGTACTGCACCGCTCCTCTGATGCTGACTTCAGGCTGGGTTCTGGGCAGCTCGGAGTTACAGTAACAGCATGAGGAAATAGGGGTGTGAAGACAAGACTTGCATTTTGATATAAATGCAAGTGCGCTTATTACGCTCTTTTCCACCAGCGGTTATCTAAAAGTTAAAATTTAGCTAACAGTAGTAACCATAAAAACCTACACAACTTTCCCATCCTGCACCTGTAACTGAAGTGAGATGAGCTCCGTAGCAGTGCCTACGTGGCGTGATTTGATAGGGAACTGTGATCCTCAGCTCTGCGTAAGCATAGCAGCATGGTAAGGCCCCCATGTCGTTTGACTGATAGGAATTGAGAGCCCCTGGAGATAATCACTGCCCTTGGGAAGAATGTGGACCCACAGTCAGAGCAGCCGTACGGGATCAGACAATCCAATCCAGTTTCCTGTTTCAGACACTCACCAGCAGTGGATATCTGCTGAGGGGACTTCCTGAGCCAGATGTGTGTTCTTTGTATTGAAGAACCTTCCATGGATTTTCTTCCATTATCTTGTCCGGTTGTTGTTTGAACCCATGCACACTTCAAGCAACTAGAGCATCCTGTGCAAGGGATTTCACAGCTGAACTACGTGTGATGCAAAGAAACACCTGCTCTTGTTTTGAACCTGCTGTTTGCTATCTTTATTTGATGCCTGCTCATTCTTGTAGTAGAAGAGAGAGCAAACATATCATTCCACATTCACTTTCTCTGTGTCACTCATTAATTTATACAGCTCTATCAGATTCTACCCTTCACTCCTACTCTACTTAGTCATTCTGTAAAACTGGCAACTTGTAACTTCAGTACCACGCTGCTATCTGTCGCTCCATTTGTTTTGGAGCTGCATCATTGACTGTTTAACACCATGTTTTGCTAAGTGGTTTTATTACCTGTTTTCCATCCTGCAATTTTCTACCACCCATTTTCCATTGAAAGCTCTCCTGAGCTGCCCAGCTCTACTGAAGCTATACTGGCCTTGCAGAACTTCACCGAGGTGCAGATGATGCATGAATATCCATGTGCATATGTATGTTATGTACCGCACTAATAGAAATGTGTAGAGCATCTCAATTGTGGCTATGCAGCAGCATCCATCTTGTCTGTTCTGCATTCATGCCAATGAGACCTGGCTTCCAGCATCAGTCCAATTTGTGTTTTTAATCATGAACTATCTTTGCGTATAATAACCATCATGAGTTTAAGGCAATCTTTGAATGATGCTAGTACGCCTGCGGCTATACAGAAGTGTTGCTTTAAAAGCTAAATTGGACATAACTTGTTTTATTGAAGGTGGTGGGCATGCAATCTATATTGGCTGTAATGAAGAGGAAACTGCCTTGGGCTTTAAGGCTGTGAAAAGATAGTTTGACCCTTCCGCTGGGCAGCAGTGCAGAAGGAGGCTGCACGCTAAAGCCTTTGCTTACTCATTGCAGTGAGAACCCCAGGGCCACAAAAGGATTTTGGAAGTTCTCTCCACCAGTTCTAGAAACAACTGAAAGGCCCAGGTTACTACACAACCACTCAAACCGCCTACATGGTGCCAGACTTGAGGGAACACCGTGAGAAACAGGCCATGGACTTTAAAATTCTCCTTGTTTAGGACAATGTCATCTGCCACAAGCTTAACTAGGAGACCCCGTGACCCAACGGAAAAGTCGTGTTCTGCCACTGGTAAGACCCCATTACTCCAATCAATGAACCAGGGAGTAATCACCACTCTCAAGGCCCACTGTCTAAAACAGTTCTTCTCCAAGCTTATCCAGGAGACAACAGGTAAGGAAAAGCCCTGCCTGAATGACCTGTGGAGATAGTTTAATATCATGGATGGCATAGATGACACTAGCATTACCTGAGAATAGGTCACAATTCAGTGTATGAGCGGTCTATGGCAAAATTTGCTGCCAGAGTTTATTCTGAAGTCTGTTGGATTTTATGTTATCCTTGCTCTCCAGAAGGACATCATCTCTTTTGCTAAGGAAGTTGCCTTTGGAAGGGTTGATTGCAAAAGCATGGTGGAATTGGTGGCTTTACAGTCAAAGTGAAACCATCCAGAAATTGTTGGCAAGAAGGTTTATACTGAATGACTTAAACCAAGCATCCAGTCTCGCAGATGAAACAGCTGAGATCTTTGAGGACAATGATCCGACCTGAGAATGGGCAGACAGGCTCATCGGGGCACTGTAAGATTCAGTCTCTTGTTACCAATCCAAATCTCAGGCTAGTAGGGAGTCATCTCTTGATTTTCATTTTTAAAAGCAATCAGCTTCTCCAGCCACTGAAAAGAAGGCTGAAAAGTCAGCCTCTAAACTGTCAGCACTTTGCACCCCTTCTGTCATTACTGGAAATTGAATTGGCACTTGGCAATCCTGGTGATCCCGCTTCTTCCTCCATGTCCTCAAGGTCATCCTGAATTCTTTTAAGAACATCATTATATTTTGGAAAAGTGTAGAAACCCCTATGCAAGGCAAAAAAGTTTACTTTTTAGTATACAAATGTTTTCTAATATTTCTCCACTAATGTTACTTGGACAGTGTTACGGAAAACTTATATTGTATTTTACTGTCCCTGTGTATTTAAACTGTATGTGTTTCTTAAGTACATTCATGCATCTTGCTCTATTATGTTAGCTGTATTGGAAAAAAAATTTCACTATCTATTGAATACCTAATCATCCCAGTTATCAGAAATGAATCCTTATGAAGTAAGGGAATATATCTTCATGTACCTTTCCTCGACAAGTAAGGGAATGTAGCTTCATGTAAAGGAAAAAAAGAGTGAGCACTTTAAATGTAAACCAAAACAGAACAATCAACATAGTGTATATTCATTAATAGATATTAGCATTACACTTGACTCTGTGCTTCTATAGGTTAAGTATACTGCAGATTTATGGAGTGATAAAAAGTATATTCTTGCAGAAGCCGGTGTAGATCAAGCAGCCAGAAAGTTGTTTGTTTTTTTCCCCTGTGTATTTAAGTGAAGTTAACCACATCAAAAAGTATTTCCCTTTCTTAATTTTTTTTCCTTTTATTACCTCAAAAATTCAGGGAATCCAACTGGAGTAATTTTCAATTAATAATACTGGTGTTTTAAAATTCAGTTGCACAGCAAAGTTGCTTTTCTTGAAAAAGTTCAGCTGAAGCAAGCAAAAAGGATTGTTTCTAATATTTCTGAACTTTCCAACAATGGCTAGCTAGGCCATGGGTTTCCAGCACAATAAATTTATTACTTTTATTTGACTGATTGTCTGCAAAGCTTTCTAGGTCATTGCCAACTGAGTATGAAAGGGGTCACAATTTAAAAGTATCTCAGCGATGGAGGGTCCAGCAAGAGGGAGAGGACTAGAACTTCTGCACTGGGAATGAAGGAGAACCTTTGCCTCTTCAGCAAAAAAACCCACAACCTTGTGAAAAAAACATCATCCAGCCAGTTGCCAGAAGTGATTTACATGGAAATCCGGAATATAGACCTCAAATTCAAGTAGCTGTTTAACTTGATGAATTTGGGCCTTGGCTTCATGTTCAAAGCTGAGATAGTATCACAAGATACTCAAGTCAAATAGCAACTTGGCGGGAAACTTAAAAGAACAATTAGTCAGTTTGTGCCAGCTGTACTATTAGTTGTTCAAATCCTTCTATAAATTTCCTGAATGGATATCTCATGGAAAAAAAAATGAGAAAAACCTCACATAAATTAGATAACCTTTTGTAAATCCTACTATGAATCTCTGTATTTCATACCTTTAAATTCTGTTAGGTAGCCCTGAAAACTGAGCTTAAGCTCCTAAGAAACATAGGTATTTCTTTACTTTTTAACCTGAAACCTAAATATTAGGCTCATATTCATTCCAAGCTGCTGTCTTTTGACAACTATTATATCTTCTGGAAGACAAAAAGTAATCTTACAATTTATAGTAATTTATTTTTAAGTGCTTATGTTTTAAATGGCAAATTAACCCTCAGATGTGTTCTATAAATTTCCAGAAATGCATCATCTTCCTACTACTTCAAAGATAGCAATTATTTTGTATCACAGAAGACTAAGAACCTGGCATGACATGCTGTCGTGACCCCTCTTTTGCATTTCATTGATTCTCTTTTGTATGAAGAAACCTTCCTAAACAGCTGTGTTAAAAACATTTCTACTTTTTTTTTATTTTGAGTTATATGTCTCAGGAATTCAGGGCTCTGCTACTTTGCCTGGGTTACAGTCCTATAACTAGACCTGAACAAGTCTAATTCCATGTCTAATCCCAAATCTAAGTTACAAATTTTTTGACATTAAAGCTACTGTATCAGGGAATTTATGCTTCTGGGACAGTTGCCAAAATAAGCCGTGCTTCTGTTTGTAACTTGTTTGTGCCTGTGACAGTAGTTACCTCTCTACCACCTTACTGTGTTTGTTGTATTGATATGACGTTGATAGTAAATAAAATATGTCAGGTCTGAAGTTTCAAAAGAATAACAGGCTGGGATCTTAAAATGAGATTCTGGGTATGGAAATAAATTGCCAACTATTCACTGAGCCAGAAGTACACATGTTTATAAATAATGAATTAGCGTGAAGCAGCTGTAATGAAATAATAACGTAGCACTATATTGAGATGTCTGCATCACACTATCAAGATGTCTGTAACAACTTTTATGCAAAGCTCCTCTCACACCATGGGCAGAATATAAATATTGCATCAGCAGTTATAACTTAGACATCAATTACCCATTACAAACCTAAATGCATTATGATCAGTAGGTCAAATAAAACTCCCAGGCAAACTTTGAAAACAGAAAGAATGAAATAACATCAAAGGGAACAATGGCTGAGGATGAAAGAAATCTTTGTTACAGTGAGACAATCAAGGACTGTTCTCTCATGTCAGCGGTCAGCTTTTGGAAAGTTGGTCAGAACAAATAAATTTTAATATCGCAGGCTGCTGCGTATGACAGGAAGTCTAGCAGGTAATGATTAGTGTCAATATATAATTTATACACAAGAATGACAAGCACCCAGGTTACAGCAATGAAATGTGCAGAAATACAAATGTAAAGGATGGTTTGGGGAAGAGCCAAGACAAAGCATGAATAATATAAAAGTCACTACACTTGCAAAAACATTGGCAAAAATTTAATTTTAATTTGAGAATGGCAGATGAAGCTTGGAAGGATTTCAGTGCAATGTTATGCAGTCTGTGTAACCAGTGATATCAGTACTCCTAACTCGAAACATGCAAATAATGTTGTGCTTTCTCTAGTAAACAAGCAAGAAGTGTAATACTGTCCCTTTTGTGCCTGTTGCAGAGAGGTTAATGCTTATTAAGGATATTGTGATCTTTTGCAAATGTGACTCCTTGGAAAACTACTCTTTATGTGAAACTACAGCTTCTCACTTGAAGTAGAAGATAGTACGATCCATTGGCCCCAAGTCAATTTAACTCTGTTTTGAAGTACAGGCTGATGTATGCTGATTTCCTGTTGCTTATCCTACATTGCATCTCTAACACTGTTCTTATGTTAAAAAAAAATACAGCATCGTGGTAGCAGAATTTAGACTCTTCCTCGGTGATAAAATTCTCATGTAGCACCATCTGTAAGTGAGGCTTTTCCTGGTAAGATGCATGACAGTTTACAGCAGCTTTTGGAACACCCTGCCAGGGAACATACCTGGGCTTGCAGACATCAGTCCCTAGAAAAATGCAGCTGTGAGCGAATACATCTGTGTATGTCCTCAGCTGCATCAAAGCTGCCTTGTAGTATCAGTATTGCTTTCCAGGCTTAATGATACAAGGTGAAGATCCTAGTCTGCATGTAATGGTCTGGGCCATGCCTACTTAAAAGATAACTTAAAGTTTATAGGTGATGTTTGTGGGCAACATATGCACAGATGTCAACCAGAAAATAAGGAGGAATGGAAACATAGTATTTTTCTTCCAAACATGTCAAAAAGTGGAAAAAACTTTACTGCATATAATGAATGGATATGACACATACTGTGCATTTAATGGAATGAGCCCAGAATGTATTAAAGCTTATTATTATTATTTTTATTTTTAGTTGCATACTCTTAAATGTATTAAGAATCTTTTTATAGCATGCTCTTACACATTCACACCGTAACATCATTATTGCCTGTGATGGCAAGTGAAAGTATATTTCACTTAATCAAAAGTCCATAAATGGCATTGTAAGATGGCTCGAAGGCCCAAACTTAAATTGGAAGCATCTAGTTTTGACAATTTTCAGATCCACGTTGACAAAAGCTCCACTATGCCTCACAACTTCGCTATTAAATAGAAAAGCTTTCCTCATATTTCTCAAGACTGTTGATCGCCTTATACCTTTTAAAGAATTTATTCTTCTAAGAAATACTGCACCAAGCATGCCAAGGCTGGATACTTAAGAAGCAGAAAGTGTTTTGCTTGTTATGTTTATTACTATGTTTTTGTATATTTAGTTGTGGTGTCTCTGGCCAAGTGGTTTAAAAAGATACATACAAGAGGAAAGTCGTTACTAGAAGTTGTAACTTCGATCTGCAGATGAAGCTGCAAAAAATCGACACCATTTTGCACACGTGAGCACTTCTTCAGGTCTCAACTAGAGGGCAGCAGTAATTTGGAAAAATCCAAATTGCTTTGCTAGTTTTACAAGTACACAGACTTTAACAGTTATTTGTTAAAGTAAAAAATATCAATATAGGATTTTCTATACCGTAGACATTTTGGTGGCTGAAGATGTTAATCCCAAACTATAAGAAGATGGTATTTTGGGCTACCTTGATCAAAGGGAAAACCCTCAGGTGGCATATACCTACCACCACCATTTGTTCCGTTGTGCTGACACTAGACTGTGTTGCACCTCATGAGTGGCACAGAGATTATAGGATGATAAATCGCAGTTCTACGATCATTTCTAGCCTGGTGGCTATCTATCATTTTGGGTCCTCCAGATATTCCTTCAGGCATGTTCTTCCACAGAGCGTCAGCAGAGGCAAAAGGGAGCCTTTGTTCCTACTGAATCCATATTGAAGTATCTTTCCTCCACTTTGGATGGCTAAGTAAGTAAAAATTTACTTCCTCAGTACCAAAACTAGCTCAGGAGATATCTATATTCCATGTATATTCAAGCTCCCATAAATAAAGTTCCCTTGCCCTGCATTTTCTAGCACTAAGAAGAATCACCAAGCAGATGGGTAAAATTTCAGTACTGCAAATTAAGTGTATCACTGTACAGATATGGATTGTAAGTGCTTTTCTGTTGAAAGTCTTTTTATCCATCCCAGTAGTGCTTTAGCACCCTAGTAAAATAAAAAAAAAAGTGTGAATATGTATATAGAAATATAAGAATGTATCTCAAATAGTATACATTTATGCACATACTTAGAAAGGAGAAGAAATTGAAGCACAGCTAAATATTCATTGCTGCTGCTCCTCCTCCTTCTTTTTTAAAATTATGGAGGAGCCATGGCTTTCTACTCCAGTTCACACAATAAACAGTTTCAGATCTACTGACATAGTTTTCTCTGTTTTAAAAGCTAGCAGGAAAACTGTGACAGAAATCTTACTCAGGAAAAAACTTTGATTAGTGCCCTTTTCTGAATGTCTAACAAGGAAAACAAAAGATTTCTCAGAAGGAAAAGAGATACCAAATTCATTCAAACAATGAAACAAAGAATCTTAAATCAGTATATCATTACATAAGTACTTCCTGGCTATCTGTAAGGTTACAAATCTTTCCTTAAGAATAAACTCATTTCTACCTGCAAACTTCAAGCAGCTGCAAAAAGTCAACCTTTAATGAAAACCCAATTAACCTGATTATAAAAGGAAGTACAAATTTTCCTTTAAATCACCTGCAATGTTATAAAAGGTGGGTTTTTAGACTGAGGTGGGTAATTTTTTTTTCAAGTAGGTGTTCTATGGGAGTTTAAGTATGAATTGAATTGTATGTAGACAAATTTTTCCCCCTTTTAATATTTGGAGGTTTGTAGAACAGTATTGTTGCTTCCATATCAACATGTATGACTTAAATTCTTAAGGCTTTGTCAGATCTTTTAGAAACCTTGTTTACCAGGTGGTTGGTTAATCCCAATAGATAAAAAGAAGATACAAGGAAATAAATTCCACTTTCAATATTAAAAAACCGCAACAAACAGTAGAGAAAGTTCATTCTTTATACTGGAGTTTGTGAATACAGACTCTCTGAATGTTTTTGATTTGGAATCATGGCAAAGTAAGCACTTTCCATGCTATGCACAGCTCAAAAGTTTGTGCCTAATTAGGGCAGGTTGTTACCCCTGTGGCACAGAAAATAAATCCTGGTGACCCAGAGGGTAAAGGAAGGATATGATTAATTTTCTAAGTGGTAAGTGCTAATTATCATTTTTATTCTGAGTTGATGAAACTGTTTTACAAGGTTTCTCTTTCTCTAATACATGGAGGCCTATGGTCCATTTCATGGCTAAGACAGAACAGGGAACCCCATCACAGCCTTCTTGCCTGCTGGGATTTGAGCATGAGCCCAAATTATTTCCTTGGTAGGAGCATGTTGGGGCCTTTGGTCCATGACTGAAAATGTTCTCAAGTGAGTAACAGTGGTTCTCAGGAGCTGCTAAACTTAGGAGGAAGCTCTGTCAGGTGTGTACCATGTTATTGCTTGTGCTGGGGAACAACAACCTCAGTAACATCTATTATTAACGTTTGATAATTGTAAGTAAACGTAGCTATTATTTAGTGAGCTGGGTAAATAGTTTAGGAACTTTTAAGCGGTGTAACAGCTGGATGTTTTGACTCAGCATTTTCCTGCAGACAACAAGGCGACAGCATTTCCGTACAGATGGATGGCAGTATATTTTTCTTTTCATGTTTTCTGTTTTTCCTTTCTGAACCAGACTATGGAGCTGGGGTGGTGTTTTTTTCAATACCTGGGGGAAGTAAAGCTATCTGGGTTCCAACCGGGCAGAGGAAGAGATGACAGAACTCCACGAGAAAACACTTTAACCCTTTAGCTAGCTCTATATGCAGTTACTGTGAAGAGATAACATGCTAATCAAAAGGAAACATACGGCTAAATCTGTTTCTGTGGAAGTTTTGTGTAAACATAGTGGGAATATGACAACCCAACTAATATCCATGCATGCTGCTGTTCCTCCTAAAATTAATATAAAGATTTGGGTAAATTTGCTAATTAAAAGGTTGTCACTGTGAGTTCACACTTGAAGCTGGATAATTTTACATCTAGGGGTTTAATTGATACTTCTTTGTGAACTTTGCAGTACAGATTGTATTACATTACGTTTCTTTTTAAGTGTATATACCTCCATCACTGGATGAAATAGGAACCAGTAGAGAGTAATGTAGCCAAAAAAAAGCAGTATTTTGTGTGATTTCAAATTTGTCATGCCAGCTGTAAATGGTGAAGACTGCTAATTTCAGCAAAACATGAAATAAAGAGAATATTTTAATGATACAGTTCAGCAAGGGGAAATAAGCTTTGTAACATAGTGGACTTAAGATGAAAGACATCAGACAGGAATTCAGTAAGGTGGGTAGGAAGAGCCTACTTCTTGCCTAAATCTGGTATTTGTTATCAGTGAACAGTCAAATGAGTTACATTTCAGTGTGCTTGTGTGTTAAAGTTAGTCTCTTTGGCAGCAGTCTGTCCTTTCACAGGTAGGTCCCCAACTGGGATGGAATAATAGTTATACTAGAAGGTATGACTTGGGCTTAATATTGAAATGTGTTGTTTTCCCTAAAACAAGCTGCTGTAGTGAAAAGCAGTCAGATAAACATGCAGCTGCAGAAGGGCAGACAAACAGGATGATGAAAAGCAATGCCAGAGAGAGACAATTAGAGGAAGTGTCTTGTTTCCACATGCAATGTCCTCCTCAGCCTCCTGGCAGCTTCTTTAAATAATCCTGAAAAGATCAGGGACAACCCAACATAAACAGGGTGATCAAGTCTTCATGCAACTTTAACAGTTAAAGAAGTATTCTCAAGCCTATTTTTTAGCATAAAGAAACATGAACAGGTAGCACCATTTCCAGTGATTAAAATGTAGTATAAGGGATGCAATAACTAATACAGAAACCACTCTGTGCTACCTTTGTGTTTTTTCCTGTTTGCTACAAAATATATTGGTCTCTGGAGTTATTTCATGAGAGCAGCTGTTCACACTTTCAGTAAGGTTATTCACTTATATTTCTCTAATGCAGAACAGTACTGTTTTAATAAGACAACAGAAAGTCTAAGGCCAACTTTTGATGTCATTACCCTGAAGATGAAAAGTTTGGTTTTCTTGTTTCCACTTAAACTATGTGTCAATATACGTTCCCAAGAACTGAAGTACCATGCATGGCATGATGAAATACACTTTGGAGTAAAATCATAGAGGAAGCTGAAGATTCCTGATCTAGTTGAAGATGTCCTTGTTCATTGCAGGGGGGGATGGACTAGATGACCTTTAAAGGTCCTTTCCAACCCAAACTATTCTGTGATTCTAAGCAGGTATTGAAAAGGGAGTTAAGGAGCCTGGAGTTCAGTTGTTGCTATTTTGTTACTGTTTCCTTAAGTGAGTTATATCTCTCCTAATTTCACTTCTCTAAAATAAAAACTGGTTGTATTTTTTTGAGATTTTAGGAACACGCTAATCATTCGTAGATACTACAATGATTCAGCCATAGAAATAGAGGATGGACGAGTGGTATTTATTGGGAAAAATATAGGGTGAGATGATATTTTTGTGTTTTTGCAAAACTACCATGAGTACACATAAAAGAAGAGGTGATAGGAATACCAGTGAAAAACTGAGGTTATAAAATGTAACCAAAGGTTATGCTTAAATATACAAATAAAATAAATGTGATGAAAAAATTTAGACATTTATGAAACTCATAAAAATTAATCAGTAAAATGATGACAGAAATTTGGTATTTCATGCTGTTGGCATAGCTACTACATAAAGTAATTAAACCTGAAATGCCATGCTTTGCGTACTGCATTATAGTGCAATATCAAATTAATTCCAGAGAGAGGAGAGCCCTGTGGGATGATTGGTTAGTTGTGATTTACACAATTGCTTGGATACCTTCCAATGCCATAATTTCTGGAGAGATGGAATAGTTCCCAACCATACTGCAGGAACAGATTGGCTGATCAGTGTGAAGCAGCATTTATAATTCATGTTAACATGGTGTGACGGGATGAAGTAAGGTAAATGAGAGTATGATTTGTAATTAATACCTAGTTTATAAAGTCTAAAAACAGCTTTTAAGTGCATGTTCCTTGAGACAGGTTAGCAGGAGTCATAATTAAGGTCTTTAAGGCGTCTGAAGGGTCAGTTTTTTCCTGTTCCTCCTGGCAAGAGCTGTAGGAGGGCAGCAGTGCAGTGCTGGACAACCCATCACCTCAAACCACATTCTCCAGGTGCTGCCCAGTCCCACAGGTTGTCTCTGACTGATCTGTCTCAGGACAACACCCCCCCCGCCAACATACACACACGCACACACACACACACACACACACACACACACAACTGGTCAATGGCCTCATACCTCAAACATTGGGATGTGCCGACTAGAGATGTCTGAGATGATAACGAATGTATGATCTTTGGGGCAGACGTTGGCTGTTTGTTCTGTTTTCATGTAGTGCCTGCTGCAATGCAGCCCGCACCGATAGCATGTGGGGTACTCGGTACTTACCTGTAAGAGTAGCATAACTGTGACTAACTCTATGTGAAATTATCAGTGTGTTAGGGAGGACGAGAATATCAAATCATCTCCAGGTGTGGAGTACAAAAAGCAAGCAGATTTGAGGTAGGATGGATTATTTTCAGTTTCTCTCATCCTTGCCTTTGTGGACCATTTAGGATACGACACCTGGATCAGTGATAAAAGTCTTGTGACACAGAAGATACAGTCTGCACATACTTCACAACAGACTCGCTTAACTCCCCAAACTGATGTTTAATGCTGGATAGTGCATGATAGATCTGCAAAACTCTACATTTCTGCAATTTAAACCCAAGAGTATCAGAGCAAATTCACTGTCAAACAATTCTTCATCAGGCTTTTTGTAGCTGGAATGATAGTAAGAAATCTAATTCTGTGATCAAAAGCAAAGTGGTAACAAAGTCTGGTACTCCATCTGAAGGACTATTTGTTACTTTGTCTGAACAATGCTCACTTAGCACAATGGCCTGGATGTGTCCCATGGAGCCTTTTAGCCACTAATGCAAAATGCCAATGTGAATTATTGCTTTGAAAAGCAGGAGTGTGTGAATGAACCTTCCAGCACACTTGATACATTTCTGCTTTGCATAATGAACTTTAGTAGCTCAACTCCATGCTCATGAATGTTTCTTTTTAAAAAAAAAAAAAAAAGAAGTTTTTGAATTAACCATAGCAGTTAATAGACAACTTTCTGTACTTGCCACATCCAAGCCAGGCTGTGCAATCAACAGGAAAGATAAGAAGGTCAAACAGGAAGAGCTGTGCTGGAGTCAGTTTTGAGCAGAGCTGAGGAAGGCACGGATCTGTCTGCTCTTTACCAGCATGTTATAGCAAATCAGACTTGGAAAAGGTAGGAGAAGTCCTGTGGTCTGTATCTGCATGTCTGTCTTTTGCTCTATTTTAGATACTTGTGGTCTGGTATTTGACTGTATGTTTATTGTCAACATATTAGAATTACAACCAGTTGAACAGGGGTAATTCCAGTAGTGTTCAATACTTTGGTGTACTCGTAATGAAATGACTGGAAAATATGCATAAATGTGATCTGTCATGGTTATGAGAACCTGCTCGCAGTTCCTGTGCTGCTCTCTGTTCCCCATTCTAGGTAGTGTTGCATGAGCTGAACTACTTGCTATTCAGTAACAAAAGCATTCTTCCTACTTTATTCCTCTGCATTAGCTGTCACAGGCCAAACTCTGTCAAATCTAGCACTCAGAATGAAGTACTGAGATTCATAGATGCCTTTTATAGTTTTCTAACAGTGATCTGATTTTTTTTTTTAAAGCACCCCTAGAGTTTATGCTTATTTATAATCAGCTATGAAATTGTGGATTTTAGTCTAGAATTTTCAGTATCTAAACTTGGAAATTTTGGACTTATGGTGCTTTCAGAGCTGGATTGTGGGTGGAAAGTATATTTCAGGGCTACTGAGGTATGAAGAAAATTAATTGTAAGAGAGGGTTAAAACTTTTAAAGGAACCTACTGCATCTTTGGAGCTTGCTAGGGCTTTTTTGTTTGTAGACCAATCCTGAAGAATAATACTACTTACAACATAGTTTACTAAGAATTGCTAACTAACCTAAAGTTATTTCAGTGATAAAGGAGTCAACCTTCCATTTTTGGAGAGTACTTCGATTCTTAAATCTGTTTACCCTGATTACAGATTTGCTTTACCTTTCTGTGTAATATGTAGCAGCACTGGAGGAAAAAGCATTAGGTGTTGCCTATACAGTACATAGTACGGAATTTTTTAAGTTCATGCCTGTAACTGAATTTCATAGAGATCAAGGCTGTGGTTTACTCTCTCTGAGGACAAAGTTTATAATGTTCTAAGCTGCAAGATGTTTGTAGCCCAATACAGAAGATGTGAAACAAGTGTGAGTTGAAACTGGGGAGAAGGAATAATAAAATAACTACTCTAGCATCAGTTTGGGAAAATGATCTAGATAACCTCAGTCTTGCAACTGTACTGTCATAAGTTATTGTATGACATGTGGGATGTACAGGAGATGAAGCAGAGGAGAAGATCAAGGGTGTGGACACAGTCAAATGTCCTTTAAATGAAGGCAATGCAGACTTCACTAGCTCTCTTGCCTGGTTTGGAGCCCTGGAGGAACACAACATGCTGCATGAGATGAGTAAGAATTTGGGGGCTACCAGAGTTCTGTGGTCTCAGGCATAGCAGCAGTGCTGGAAAAGTCTGGATACTTTAAAGTTAGAAGAGTTGCCCCTGATCCACCAGGAGCTCAGGTGAGGAGATGCAGAGAGAAACAAACGGTAGCTGGTGCTGATTTTCTTTGGGTGAGATAGAAATTGATGCACAGAGGAGTAATGGCAGTGAACTTGTACCATCCAGGTTTCCAGTATGTATGAATAATCGTCTTGGGGTAAATTAATCCAACTTTACATTCCCCTCTGGGCTCTGGCTACTTCTCCAGCACTTCTGTAGCACTCCTATATGACAGCAAATGAGAATTGTCTTGATTTCCATCTCTGTAGATCTAGAATAATTATAGTTGTCACTGGTAGGTTGAAGCTAGTTGTTAGTAAGTTGTCCTGAGCCTCCTCGAGGCAAGATGATGAATGAAAGGGAAATACTGTATTGCATGCAGGTTTAGGCAACTAGTTCAAATATAACCCATTTTTATATGCTGGGTCCTATTCTCATACTTAGAAATACATCTTTAAAGAGAGAGACAGAACCTATTCGTGGATATTACTTTTCTTCTTCAACCCCCTTTAAATGGGAAGGAGTTGGTGGGAGAGAAAATGTTCCTGTCCTCCACAACTCCTCTTAAAACAACAGC
>JANZLQ010000056.1:35673164-35688847 GCA_026212715.1 Elanus axillaris
ATGGTCTAGTGGGCATGGACAATGGTTGGACTCAATGATCTTGAAGGTCTTTTCCAACCTAAATGATTCTATGATTCCCCTGAAAGACATCTAAAGCAAATACTCTTATGTATATTACAATTAAAAACAACTCCTGCAGGAGAGGGACAGCTCTTAAATATGTGCATGTATTCTGACATTTTTTTAAAAAATATACTACTGATTTTTTTTTCCCCTCAGATTGTTGATAATGTTAATTGCATCACTGTGAAGAATTGCAATTATGGAGAATTCGGCAGTGGCAGGCAGCACATCCGTGCTCTGTGCTAACACCGTCATCCCTGGTCTAGAGGGAAAGCAAGACGGGAACTTGGAGAGGAAAGAAATGGAGCAGGGAAGGTGCAGGTCTGACTGGAAATGTGCAGAGGTCAATGCTACTGTCAGCACTGTCAGGGATGGAGTCAGGGTGGACAAGTTGCAAGAAGAAATGGGTAAGACCTCAATCAATATATCCTGGTCACTCTGCCCTTGACTTTTTGCATTTAAATTACTGTGTTCTTTAAACATTGCTTGCTGTGCCCAAGCAAAGAACTGTCATGTGTTTTTCAGCTGAGCTTTTTTTTTTTTTAAACTACGACTCTTAAATGCAACAAAACAAATGGCTATATTTCCTCCATGGCAATACCGCATACTATCAAATGATCTATGCTGAAATTCACTTTGGGCAGATAAATGGATTATCTATTAGCTAAAATAAGCTGAGACAAAAATTATCATAACCCAAGAGCCAGAATACTGAAATAGAAGTTCTTTGTCTAGCACTTTTTTCTATATTCTCTAAGACTCAGAAGCAAAGATGAGCTAGACTGCATGTTTCTATTAATAAAATTCTCAGATTTCTGTTCTTCATCAAAAGACGTAATATTATCTTTATTTTTCTGGAAATGAAAACATACTTCATGCACTAAAAACATGCAAGTCAGAAACCCTTTTTGGGTGGAAGGGTGGAGTGGCATAGGTGGCTGTGTCTCAAAACCAGTGGCCAGACTCTTTATAGTAGGCCCAAGAGGTTTCTGAATGTGAAAATACATCAAGCAATCATGGAAAAACTATTTAATTTTAAATTACATGTCCTACAGTTTAGACAATGTCTTTCTGTTCACAGCTGCAACTCTGCTGACATCAAAGAATACTGGGTACAAGCATCCTAGGGCAGTATAAAGTTTCTCCTTAGCTTGCCAAGAAGTATGCAAGTCATTCCATTAATTAGGAATGGGGCATGGAGTTCATGTTAAGTCTTTAAATCTAATTATAGCACTTTAAACAGTTCCAATGTTTAAAATGTACTTGTAGTAACTCTTACACTTGTGCTCAAATTTAATAGCAAACTATTATTTTTAAACTCCCATGAGTAATAAAATGCTTGCTCACAGTTTTTGCTTTCTCCTAAAACTCATAGAAAGTAGGTTTAATTTTTAAATAAAATATTAGTCATATCCATATTCAGGTCTCAATAAATACCTTTCAAGGAAAGTCCATATCTAGTAATATTGAACTAATAGTGATAGCAAGTTCACATATGCTAATTAATTGTCCTCATCAACTGTTAAATGATGATCAGAGCAATTGATAACATGTCAAACTTTTGACAATTGCTCTGTTTGTACTTCTGACTAAAGCAAGAAAAAGCAGAACTACAACTAAGTATGGTCCCAGAAGCTGTGGGGAACTTAAATTTATCATGTTCCTTAAATACACTCAGCCTACACTGCAATGAGCTTACTATCAAACTTCAATTTAAAAACAAATATTGTTGAGTCCAGATTAAAAAAAATAATCAAACAAAGCAAGCCCCAACGCCCTGTCAAACACTCAATAAGTGTATGGGAACTGCAATTTCTAATTCTAGTATACACTAATAATTTGCCTTAAAGATGATGTTTTTACTGTTTACTGGCTTTTATTCTGAAGTAGGAAGTTTCTTTGTTTATGTATCCTCATTTATTTGTGTAATTTTGTTCATGTAACTTCAATAGATACACTCCAGGAAAGATACAGAAGACTTAGAAATTACCATGTCCTACCATATTACTAGTTTTTCTTAAAAGCAGAGCTGCAGAGGAAAATGTCTTAGGATGATACATGAAAATTGTCTCAGAAGTTTTTGTCTAAAAATTAAAGATTTATTTCTCCCACTTTTATTCTTAGAAATATCAAGTTTTGTCTTCACTGATTTTTGCCAAAGGAACCTTGAGAAAATAAAATTCATTGGAATGGGTGTTTCTTCAGCATGAAAATGTATAATTTCCAAAAGGACTGGAAGAAATATGGGCCAAAAAAAGAAAAAAAGCAGATTACTATTAACATAAAATATACTTATTTTGTGTTATGTTTCTAAAACTTCAAATCATTTGTTTTTACATTACTCCCAAGTATTAAGCTTGTAACAAATAAAAAGAAAGATTATTTCTCTCTATGTATGAATTGGTACAAGGTGTTCATATCATTGCCAATTTATACCAGTGAAACTTTAGTGGAGGCCAATTTTCAGTATAGGTGCAAGAGAACAGGACGTGAAGTCTGACCCTTGCCCCCTCCCAAATGGGACTTCAGTTTCCGGAGAGGCTATCTTTCCACCAATTCTCCATCATCTTGAATCTTCACATCAAAATGATGAAATCAAGACTTAACTTTCTCCCCAGTAAGAGAGAAATGATGTGCAGATACTTTTTTTTGTGGATTTTGGGAATTATGTCGCAGCAAGGGGAAAAGAAATAGTTAATTTCTTTTAGCAATTATCCAGTGCATCAAACACTTTGAAAGTATGGGGTGTGGTTTTTTTGTTTTGTTTTGGGTTTTTTCCAGTATGATTTATATGGACTTAGAAAATGCACTTAACCTTTCCTTTCATGTATTATAATAGAGTGTTCTCAAAGTGAAAAATGCGCGAATGTCAGTTCAAGGACCCTTTCCAGTCAAACAGAGAATTTTCCAACTGGTAAGGCATCTTCTTCCATCATATCTTATAATGCTTTTTCCTCATTGCTTACTTTTTAATTGAGACAACGACATCAACAATCTTTGCAGCCATCACTCCTGTAAACTTTATAACATACTTCATGGCATATGTGAAATATCCAACTTCTACATAAGACTTGTTGAGAATTTCTCATAAAAAGAGAGAACTGTTATATAAGCCAGAAATAATTTATGGACTATATTGTAATGGCTAACACACACAAAAAAAAGAGAAAGCAAATAAAAAGTTCATTGCTTATTTTATGTATGGGTTTCAATTCTTCAAATGTCTTATTTTTGAAGTTTGTGGCCTTTCCAAGTCTCAATTTTTTTTTTTTTAATGCTGTATTTTCAATGAAGTTGCAATTAAGTGCAGTTCTTCAGTAAATAGGTACAGCAGGCTTCTCTCCTAGAGGACTCATGGCCTGCTCTGTGAATTGAGGGTCTAGTCACATTCCCCTTCTCTTGCTTGTGGAGGAAGAGAAAGAACCAACAAAAAACACTGGGATGCGCTCTGCTTTCTGGCTTGACCTGACAAATCACATCAGTGGTAGACAGTCTTCCCCAGGCATATGGTTATTTGTAGTTAAATTACCGTGCTTATGTACCTGTGTGTCTTGCTCCATACAGAATTTGGGTGGTTCTTAACTGGGGGTATGGATCAGAGCTCACAGAAGCAGACGGGAAGATTACCATAGGTGCAGTGGGGTTGTGGACCATGCTTCATTTCCATAAGGCATTATTAATAGTTCTTTTGGCAGACACAGTCATATTCCAGTTGTTTTAATTCAATGTAATTATTATTTCAGTAATATTAACCTTGTATAAGACTTAAATATGTAACTGTAGAAACAGAATTTAACTTGGAATCAGTTTGTTTATGTAAAACAAAAATTTAGATATTTAAGTAATAGTCTTCTCTTGTGCCAGTATCTTTTATGGCTTCAAGTAAAATGAAAAGGTCAACAATACTGTTACCTAACAGTGATCAGAGTAACATTCCAAGACTCTAGTTTGTGTTCTTTGTACTAACAATTGACTATGACCACAGCTTAAACAGAGATGCCTTGTAATTCTGTAACACTGCTTTATACTTCTAAGCCACTCTTCCTGACCTTAAAGTAGTGAGTAATTTAGGGGCAAGTCATTGTAAAACTCCTGGAGAAATACATAGGAAGCCCTCTGAAAACAGATTAAGATGCAGCATATTAGACTACAATGTGGAAAATACCTATTTTACCTGATTGAAAGGTGAAACTCTGAGGAGGTGGAATATTTTAGGATGTATGACAATCCCATTTATTGCTTGAAGTGTGACCTATTTACACACTTTCAATTGGAATTCTTCCTGAGTGGGTATTATTGGCTTATATATGTACCCATCTGGGTATCTGAAAGCTTATGAATATGATTTACTGTTACTGAGTTAAATTAACAGACATGCAGAATGAAAGCAGCTTTATCAAAGATCCTCTTTATCTGAGAGAAGCTAGCTGAAATTGTACTCTTACCTGTAGTAAAAGCCTCTTGGAAACAGATCTGAGAATAGGTATCTAGCTTCTTTCAGATGTGCTGGGGAAATCATGCAAGGCAGCTTTTAGTTGGACCATTTATCTTTGTTGCTACTGCTCAACCACCTCAGCTGAAAAACAGCTTTTTCAACAATCAATTCATAGAAGCTTTCTGAAGTAGTGGGGGTGACATGTCAGACAACCATGAATTTAAAATTAGCATAAGAAGTTATTGAAACATGCTGAACTATCTATGATTTTTTTGTTGTTGTTGGGGTTTTCTTGCCTCAATTTTTTAAACATGCATGGTATATTCGGAAATCTGGGCATGTTCTCAATGTCTGTAGAGTTGTCTAATTCGACACATTACCAACTTGCTTGCTTTTTTTCCTCTTCTCTCTTCTCCATCCCCAAGTGCGTCAGTTGCGTCCCAAAATTTCTACAGACTTTCACATCGCCCTCCTTTGTAAAGCTGTAGCCTTTATTATGCAATTAAAAATCTCCTTGTATTTCAAGCTAGGCTCCTATCTTACTGGATAGTAAAAATGAAAAAGAAACATGCAGTAAGTCAATTTTCTGTGTCTCTGTCTCTGAAGCTGAAAAAAAATAGTTCTTAATGTGGATTCTGTGATTTTTGAGGGATTTTCTGGTTCTCCAAAGCTAATTCACAAAACTTGTAGCACTGTAAATGGATATCCTTCTCCAGATATCTCCTTGAAGTTAACAATGGTAAGACGAAAGAGTGGGTGTCCTGATTCCAGACTCCAAAGACAGCTCAGAGGGCAGCTCCGTCTTCTGGAAAATGACAGCAGGGAGGTGATGGCAGTTTTCAGTGTAAGTAAATTGCTTGGGAATTGTTTTATTTACTCAGAGAATACACCCTGTGCTACTGAAATAGTCTGAGATTTTTGGGTCCCATTTCCATCCACATGCTGTATGCTTGAATTAAAATAAATAAAAATAAAATAAATAAACAGAGCTAAATAAGACATTGAAGGGTTTTATTTTAAAAATGTTCTGCTTTGATTTACATAAAAGGAAATAATGGTTTTCTGTTTTTTTTTTTTTTTTTCCATTTGCCCTCATATTGATTCTTCATTTCAGTTTCCAGTCACTTGGAGTCATTTGGCATGCAAGTTACCTGGGAAGCTCACTGCTAAGCCAAAGAGGAAGTCTGAAGGAGAAAAGCATAAATACTGGACTTCCTAGGGCTGGATGGCCATAGCTTTAAATGGCATAAAAGAGGGTTGGCAATTTTTATTACTGTCTTTGCTTGTATATAGGAAAACCATCCTCTACATCAATGAGGTTTGCTACAAGTACAATTTAAAGTCTCCTCTTCCCTCTTGATGAAAAAGCAGGATGATACCATTTGACCTTTGGTGTCCCTTTTTTGTCTGAGCCATGAGTTCCAGCCTCCTCCACTAGCAAGCCAAACACTGAAATCTTAATTAGTTATGGCTTTGACTCTCTTGGATGCATGTGTTTCTACAAAATTTTCATTAAATGTGTTGTGAACTCTCCACCACCAGCCTGCTGATTTTGTGGCTGTGTGGCTGCTGCTCTGCTCTGGCTTTTGTTTAGGGGGAGATGGAGAAAGGGAAAAGGGATCAGGAGGAGAAGGAAAACAGCATACAAATAGACGATATTTGTGGCCTTATTAGAAACAGACTGGGAAAAGGACTTTGAAGGAAGCAAGATTTATAATGATAAGTTTCCTTAGAATGTTGTTTTGATATTCAGCAGTGCATAAAGCCCTTGAGGCTGAGATATTTTAGCATGTGTTGGCAACTTATTAATAGATTTCAGGCTTCCATTAATATTTAATCTGGTGTATAAAGGGGCATGCAGAATATCAAAGCAGTATTGAGGCATGCCTGTTGAAGAGGCTTAAGTTGGACTTTTGTTTTTGAAAAGGAATTAGTTTTTTAATCTATTCATGTTGTGTGAATTGAAAATATGAAAGTTAAACAGAATTAATTCAGAGATCTTTTAAAATCCTGACATAACAGTCAAAAACAGTGGATCAGCTCCATCTTGCTCAGATTACAGATAATGTCTGAGGGACAATTCTGCCCTCCCCAAGTTAGAATCAATTTCTTCAAGTCCTTAAATTGTTTTAAGATGCATTTCAATTTTGATGTGATGGGAGCAAGGGTACAGTACTGGGAAATGATACAGTAGCATTATACCTGTTAGCTTTGCATCTGATTTATTCTCTGAGATACTGGTTCAGATACTTGTCTCATAAATTGCCATGAGACAGCCCTGTTTTTAAGCTACTAACTGAAGTGCAACCAGACTGTATGCTACCACTCTTTGGCTAGAATCCATCCAAATGTGTATGTATTTCACTTATTTGAAGGTTTATGTACTTATCCCTTTTAGCATTTCTGTAATACCTTATAAAATCCATCATTATAATTTACAATGATCATTGCTCATCTTTGTTAAACACACAGTTTAATGCTACTCTAGCAACATGAACCAGTACAAATGAGGAGAAAAGGATCTTACTGCATCTTTAAAAAAAAAAATAATACTCCAGTGTATTTAATTGTCTTAACCATGGAAAGAGTGAACTAGGGGATGACTATTCAATGTCTTCTCTGGAACAAGACTGAAGCTACCACGTAGCAGGTTCAAAGATGCATCAAAGGAGGTTATGTTTTCATATGTGTACAGAGCTCTGAGGCTAACCTACAGCAGGGTATTGTGGAACCTAAAAATTTACAGTGGTTCAAGTGACCCAGAGAAATTTTAAGTAGAAAAAATCAAACCAACAAAAACAAAGAAACACTTTCCACTATTTGACATAAATGGCCACAGGTCTGGCAAAGGCAGTTCCCAAGCTGTACATTGCTCTGTGCTAGGAAGGTGCTCTTGAAGGTACCACTCGATGCTTGCCTGGCTTTCACACTCTAAATAAAGAATGCTGGCCCCTAGGCATAGATGTGCCTGAACCAGACAGGCCTTTAGTCTCACTCAGTGTGGTCAGTCCTGAGGTCTTAATTCCTCTGTAAATTAACCTTGCTGGAACTCTTGGTACAATTGGTAAGAGAAAACCAGATTAAAACTTGGCTCACTGTATGTTGTAGGTATGTGTTAAAGAACAGATATCTCGTATAGGTAAAAGCCTGGAGGATTTTTTGTATCCTTCTTAATACATAAAATTCTAGCACAAGTATTACCTAGTGAGAAATTGTGCTTGAGTCTAGTATAATTGTAATTAAAATACTGTTTTTAATTTTTTTAGGAGCTCTCTGCCAGACTGCTGTCCATTCATAGTGATCAAGATTTAATAGTGGTGACATTTAAAACTTTTGAAGAAATATGGAAGTTTCTAACCTACCACTCACTGGGTAAAGCCGTTTCACCATATAGGCGTTCAATATGCTTTTTTTTATTTATTTTTTTATTCCTCTGTACACAATTTCTGATTGACTGGGAACTTGAACAGGATTTTGAGACTCTTTGTATTAACTTCTAACAGCAATAAGCAATGACCGGGTACTAGTGATAGGGCTGGAGAGACCCTCCAACCTCCAGGAGAACCTATCTTTGTCCCAGAGCAGGTAACAGCTGTCATTCCTGGAAGGTGTCTTGTTTAAGTTAAATACTCCAGAATCAGGTCATATCTTCTTTCTAAGCGGTCTATTCCAATCCAGGTGGTTTTGTGCTGAAGTTTAACCTGTGCTACAATCTAAATGCTTTTACAGCTTTTTCTGCTCACTGTAGACATGTCAAGGTTACTCCTCTTTCATTGTACCATGCTAATACCTATTTAGAGACTTCTAACCCACACTTCCACTTAGTGTTGTTTTCACTAGGAAAATCAACCCTAATTCCTATAATTCTTCTTCACAGTGTATTTTCTAGACCTCAGATCATTTTTCCTACTGGACTCTTCCAGTTGTTCTACATCTTTCCTGAACAGTAGTGAGCAGAGTAGGACAGAGTTGGTAAGGCTTCAGAGGAAATATCAAGTAAAACAAAGATTGCTTTATATGCTTTGCATGCTTCAGTTTTGTTTCTAAATTTGAGCATGCCTTTTGTAACAATATGATGCTGTTGATTTGAGTTCCATTTTTAATATCCTGTAACTTCACAGGTCTTCTGAAGAATAGCATTTGAAACAGTTCTTTGACTCCATTTTGCTCACTTGATTTTTTTTTTCTTCTGTGTAGGGAGAGCTTGTGTGCATTACTATTGAATTTTCCTGTTTCCATCAGAACAATTTAAAATAATGAATTTCATTTTTAATTTCATGTTTGCTACATACTTGCTATTTTGTATTTTAAAATGCTCCTTAGAGAACTAGAAAAAATACTGTTTCAATGCAATTTTGCAGAGAAAGCATAACAAGATGAAGTTTCTTCTTAGGCAAGGTTGTGGCTAACAGGGAATTGATTCAGCATCTTCCAAATCACAGAGTAGCACCTTAATTGCTGATCTGCCCACCTTTCCTCTTCATAAAAACCTATACACAAAGGATTAGCTAATGTATTAATGTTAACCATTTAAGTATTAATGTATTATCTATACCATACTGATTATGATACACCAACCCAGATCTTCCTGTAACTATCAAATAGCTTTGAAAGCCCTAAATCCTAATGTAAGGAGTCCCAGTTTCCAAATCAAGCACTACCTTCTTCTGATTTGCATAATTCTGGTATGTGGTATCACCTCTGTCCCAAAGAAATTCCAGGAATCTGATACCCAGGCACAGTTTCTGCTTAATCAGCACAGCTGAATTAGGCAACAGAAATTTATGAAGATATTATTTTTTGAGATTATTTTCAGTAATCTGTCATTTAAGTGGTGCTGAAAATCTGTTGCTCAAAGCTTGTTAGTGATTACCTCTTTCAGATTCCAAACTTTTAAAATACAATTAAGCTATGGGGAACCCTCATTACGGGGAGGACATGCTCTGCTGTTTCAGCAGGATTAAGCACAGAAAAGTGGTGCATCTTCTAAGTGTAGTTTGAGAGACCTATGCATCAAAAGTAGCTGTAATGCATGTGACGTAATGGATGTAATTTTGCTAATACTGCCAATATTGTGTAGTAAAATTAGTTATATGTTGTGGGTTAAACAGTAATGGAGTTACCTGACTGCCTACCCTAGTCTCTGACTTTCTGAAAGGTTATTTTATTGTACAATACTGTAAAACTGAAAAAAAACCAAAGTGGTTTGGTTTTTTTTTTTGTTTGGTTCTTTTTTTTCCCCCCCTAGGTTTTATAAATCATTGCATGGAGAATTTATTCCTAGATCAATCTTTCTGGCTCTGTTCTCAAGAGGAAGAAGAAACAGGCATTGAAGTCTGTATAAATGAAAAATCATTATATTTGATGTACAGAAGCCTGCTAGTACAGGAAGGTAAGGAAGACTGTATGTGCTAAGGCTAAATTTAGAGAAGCACCTTTATTTAAAATCCTAAAAGCAAACATTAAGACCTATTCAAATACTTAATGAAGTTGAAATTTAAATCTATTCACTCCAAATGTACCAGAAAGAGAAGGGAAAGGAACAAACATAGACTGAGCTCCGTAGGATCATAGGGGGATTAGAGAAATCCATGTGCAACTGCTCCATAAATGGATACCAAAAGAATTAGGCAGGGGTGTACATTCTAACTTGCTTCATATTCTTGCAGATCCTGGAGATGTACAGGAGAGAGATTACAGGTAGTTGCCAGGCTTATGTGCTTCTCCTAACTAGCATTACCTACTGCTACTGTCAGAGACAGAATGATGGGCTAGAGGGATTGTTGATTAATGCAATAGGAACATCTCTTGTGTTCTTTAGGAAATATAGATACACATATGTCTAGGTAATTTGCTGCAAAATATTGCTGCAGAAGAGGGTTCGACATTTCATCGAACATATCAGCTCTGCATTTTACTGAAAGAGAAACTAGATAGAAATGTATGAATATCTGACAATTAGAAAATTCTTGTGATATCTCAGATTTTCTATCTTTAAGTGAATATTACTGATGCTCTTGAAGCCAGTTTTAAAGGTTGAATGACACTAAAATATTACATAAAGTGATGTCTCCTCAACTGCTTGCTTTTTAGGGGCATTTTTTGTTTTAGGTCCTGACAATCTGATAAGAAAGATAATGGCTATAGGCAATGAAGTAAACACTTATTTTGAGACTGGCACTTTTACCGAAGGTATAACAGGTGGATCTGTGGATGGTGACATGACCATGCTGTCTAATGCTTCTCTGGAGCCATTGATCCCTTTTCATCAGTAGGTACCGGATTCTAGCTACCTGTTTCATATGCATCTGTTTCATATGTACACATGTCTGCTTAGACATAGGTGTCTCTAAATGGTAGCTCATTATGGAACATCCGTCTTCCATTAACACTGAGAACAAATGCTCTGTTTCCTTCCATACCACACAACTGAAATTAATCCAGATGCCTGCAGAGCAGCATTTAAAGATGATTTACCTTCCTGTGAGTTAGATATTGTTTTTTTCCTGAGTCTGAAATAAAAAAATATTAACACTTCTAAAACAACATAAAGTAAGAATTTTCCTTTTTCAGGATGCTTGGGAATAATGGATGATAACAGGCTAGCAGTGTTTTCAGTCAACATTATTGACAGGAGGCATACACCTCCTTAATGCAGTTTGTGTCAAGCTCATGTCCAAGCTAATAATTTCTATAAAGCCAAGGTTGTACCAATGGACTCATCAATGGACTCACTTCAGGAATCACCAGAAAATCATTCATTCTTGGTGTTAAAAAGCTGGAATTTTTCTGTTAACCTTGGGCAGGGAGAAATAGTGTGACTTTCTCTGTTAGGTTTGTTTGAAGCAATGCTGCTTCTACTACTAATATTACTGAAAATACAGCTGTGTCTGAAGTGTATGGACAGCTCTGAAATGGAAAGATAATTGTGGGACGGATGCACCTGTTTCCAAATGGATTTAAAATATCACTGTTATTGTCACAACATTTAGTGAAGTGTTTCATAAACTAACTTCCAATTTCTTTTTCTACTTTCAGATGGTTTCTTAGGATGTATTCTAATGCTATTGATACTACATGCAAGACTGAATCTAAATCAATCAATAATGTTGGTAAGAAATTCCATTTGAACATCAGCATAAAAAAAAAATTAACTTATCCTATGCTTTCATGAGGACAGACTCGTGAAAGGTTCACTATTTCCCCCCCGTTGTATTAGGATGGGAAACCAGCTTTCAAAATAATATTGCAGTAAACTTAGTAAGAGCATAAATTTCTGCCTATGACAAAAGGGTTTTACAAAACATATGGCTAGACATGTCTAAGTTGAGGTAAAATCTGAAGTCTTCTATCTCCTTTTCCTCCTAAATATTGTATTAAGTAGGTACACAAAGTAGTAGAGAGTAATTAATTTGAGAATGCCTCTGTAGATATTTTTTTTATCACAAACTTTAAAAAATAAAAAAATGCACCAATGTAATTACTGTGGATCTTTCACATGTGTACTGCTTCATCTAATACTGCCAGAGACATAAAACTCATACAGACAGTCTGAGATTAGAGAGTAAATAATGCTTCTTTTTTACCATTCAAGTTCGTTTTAATACTGTATTGAGTGGTCTATAACTATATTATCCAATAAGGATTTTGTTAGTTGGTTGAAGTGTTTTTACTCTAGCCCAAGTTCAGAGCCTTTTATTAAGAAAGAAAAAGAGGGATTCCAAACACTTCATTTTGTTACTTCATGATGGAATTTGCTAGAATTTTGAAAACAACTTAGATTTTGCTTTCTAATGGCTGGGAAATGAGGAGGTTTTATGTTGTTATTTACAATTCTAATAGCTGAAACTAGGTTTAGATGCTTTAAATCTTGCCACATCAGATGTGCAACTTGTGAGTTCCAGGGATGTCTTTTGCTAAATATGCTTTTCTGCTGAGTTGCTATTCTATTAAGTGTATCTGTATTGTTAAAATACTTTACCTGCAAATATTATTTATCTACTTATTACACAGCAATGGGATCCTGTCTAGCTGTGACGAATTATGAAAGTGTCGTGTCAGAAGAGATTAGTTTCCAGGAAGGGGATAAAATTGAGATCCTTGGGTACTTCATTGAATGCATGGAATGGTTTCTTGGAAGACATGTGTTTACCGGCCAAATAGGTTTTGTAAAGACAAGTCATGTTAAACTGGACTTACCTAAAAATGAGTAAGTGATATGTATTTAACTCAAACAAAAAGTGATTTAGTCTCTTGACTAAATACTTAAAATACTGAATGTTAAACTCAGGATTTTTTTGTGGTAGGTTTTTTTTTTTTTGGTTTGGGTTTTTTTTTTTTGAGAATTGTCATAGTGTGTATCAGTCAAAACAAATGCAAAGAAATTGGAATTTGAAGTCTACTTAAATGTTGAAAAATATTATTAGCCTGTACCTGAGTTTCTTACTAGGAAAAGGGGTTGCTGTAGTCGTTGCATCTTGTGCAGTCTCTGTTCTTTGGATCATGAGATCCAAGAAGCTTTACTCTTGCAGAAGATTCTATTTTTGCTGGTCTCAAGAATTATGTTAAAGCATCCAAGTTCTGTTTTCGCTAGTACCCTCAATTACAGGCCTTAACTTGCCTCAAATGGGGCTCCTATTACAAGTAATTGCTCATAATGTAGACAGAAACCTGTAAAAAGTGTGCATTTCAGCATGCATTGGCACCATGTTAATAAGCTGCTCTTACTAGTTTGTCTAGACTGTCTACATGCTGAAACAAGGAGTTCTTAAATGTTGTTTGCAGGTCCATTTGATGTGTACCTTTTAAGCTTATATTAGAGGATCAATACCATAATGTCCTTAAAGATTTGTGCTTTTAATAAATTATCTCATAAAATGCTATACCATGACACAGGCATAAAACTTACTTTGATATGGCAGAAACTGTTAGCTGCAAGCATAGCTATCATCAGTTTGTATATATTTTTATAAATATGACTGTTACTAATTTTGAACACAGGAGGACCTATAATGTAAAGATTGTATTAGTTTCCCTAACAAGCTCAAATTTGGCTGATGCAGTGAGCTCCTGAAGCCAAATCTGCTTTCAGACACATTTAAAGTTGATCCTTTCTTTGTTAGACCACAAGACCTGGATTTTCTTGAAGCAGAAGAGCTATCTTTTTTTTCAAAAGAAAAAAAATTGGAAGAAGTGATACAGTTGTTGAAACAAACCTCCAACACAGATGTTTGCTCTGTGTACAGAATAGGTGAGTTTTACTCCTTTTTACTGCATGATACAAGTGCAGTTCCTATATCCCTGTTATAACTGATTATTTTTATTTCACTGAGATTCCAGCCTTTACCCCTACTTTAAAATATCTTGGTATTCAGTTTGATCATAGATATGGCATGTAAAAATCCTTTATATCATCTTTTCTATTTTTCTGCTGATGCAAGACTTTTCCCAGCAGAGCATTTACAAATCTTCGTCTTTAATTCACTCAAACAAAAAAAAAAGTGCAGAGCTTTAAAAATTCAGTTACTGAGCTGAATAGATCTTCAAGCTTTCAAACATCAGAGTGCTGCCTTATAAAAGGCAGTATGTTCACCCAAATACTGTTGGCTTTTTATTCTTCTTAGGAAAGGTGGCATAATAATTATTGACAGCTAATGCAAACATACACCTCTTCATGCTTGATTTAACTTTCAAAGGTATAGAAAAATAGCAAAACCTATTCATACCAAGGAAAAAATACTTCTAGCTACATCATCTCCAATACAGCTGATATTTCTCTAAGTGCTCATCCTTTGCATAAACTAATTGGGGTAATTGGGGTTTCACCTTTACAGACTTAGTGTAAGGTAGTGTAACATAATTGTCTTGCTGAACTGAACAGGAGCAGTGATTTCTTATCCCACCACAGGCTGTTCTGTATGTTTGTCAAATATCTAACAAAGATTTATCTCCATTAGTCCCATCCCAAGAGATAGGCCTGTAGGCTCCAATCTGGAAGGATCTGGTGTGTAGATTTGACTCAGGTGCGTTGATTTAATTCTGCAAATCAGCATATGTGTGAACAATAACTAAATGTCAGACCTGAGTTGCAAAATGCAACTCATTTCAATGTGCAAAATGACTCCACATCTTGCCTTCCTTGCTCAAATGAAAAGCCTGCAACAAAATCTCAGACCTCTATTGGGTACTAAATTAATGTGTTTAATGGACATACCGCTATTTTTGCCTGTTGCACATTTTTCACCACATCTCATCTCTTCCCTAATCTTTACAAGTGCCAATTTAGTTTTGCATCTGCCCCAGCTAATAGTACCATCTTTACCATTTTTTTTCTCTTACACTGCACAATTGATCTACAGAACTTGACTTACCCAGATCAAGTGTTTTCAATATTCACCTGATATTTTGTTGTATGATCTGAGTAAATGGGTTTTTGATTCCTTCCATCTACATCAATCTAATGAGAAGTATTTACTTATGAGCACCTCTCCAATTAGATATTCAGACCATTAAGTTACAACTATTGTAAACATATGTGGCATCTGTCCACCAAAGTCAGGAAAGCATTTAAAGAAAGGAGATCTAGAAGTAAACAGTCAGTGAGAGGTCATTCTTAAAGGCTAGTAAAATAGCTTTCCATCAGCTTAAAATAGATCTAGTTCTTCGAGCCTCTGCTTTTAGATATATCCTTCATACACTCAGTACCACTTAATATTGCATCTACTATATAAAACACAGTGAATACAATCCTGAAATGCAGCATGCCAACTGAAATACCTTGAGAAATATCTTCTACACAAAATAGTATTATTAAATATTCTACAGAGGTACTATGTTAAACATTTATAACTAGATCTATAGTAGCAGTGTCTACAGAACTGAGCTAGATACACCTTTTAAAAGAATAGATAAATACAGGGATTTTTCATCTGCATGCTATTGGAATGGTCACAAAAGTCTGACACTCTTATCTACACAAACTACCCTAAATAATTATTCCTTGCCCCCATCCTGCCGTGGGAGTAACACTAAAACATCTTTCAGTAATATTAAGGGCTTTTTGTTACCTCATTTCAGGGGCAGGTTGTGGGGAATGAGTGTATCTGTACTGCTGTGATGGGTTGACCCTGGCTGGACGCCAGGTGCCCACCAAAGCCACTCTATCACTCCCCCTCCTCAGTTGGAC
>JANZLQ010000056.1:35688947-35845896 GCA_026212715.1 Elanus axillaris
TACCAATGCAGAACACAGCACTATGAGGGCTGCTATGGGGAGAATTAATTCCATCTCAGCCAGACCCAATACAACTGCCTAGTAGTATTTTAATGCAGCAGTGATGCATCCCTCATGCAGAACATGTTGGCTTTATTTCTAACTGCAATATGCAGATGTCTCCCCACCTTCTTGAGCAGTGGTAGGTGCATGATGATAACCATGTAGAAAGCAGTGAATTGTATCAGCAGGAGGGTAAGTCCCTAGTATCTGTTGGCTTTGAGTCAGAAATTTATTCTCTTTTAAATTTCCAGGACACATCCGATTCTTCTGACAAAGAATTCCGAACTAAAAAATAGCCTTATTTTAGGAGATTTAAAAGAGAGCCAAGATACCAAAACTAACATGGCTTTTTTCTTTTTTTTTTTTTCTTACAGACCAATTAGAAGAACCAGAATTTCAGAAAGCTCATGAATGTGGTACATAATACTTCATATGTGTACAATTTTTTCCATAAAGTTAATGCAACTTCTGATATTTTTGGTATCTTTGCCAGCTTTTTCTCTTTCTAATGTGTTCTTCTAACTTTCTTCTCTCATTTTTTGCTTCCCTAGGTTTTGCTATAACTCCTTCTCACTAGGTTTTTATGTAAGGAATTGTGGGTTTTCACTGATATTGGATGTCATTCTTGGACATTGCTATCCAATTGCAAACTGTATGACTTATTTTTACTGCTGTGACACACACAAACACATGAACCACCCTCCAATCCCCTCATGTTGTTTAACAGGGCAAAATACTGTTTATGGGGCACCTGGCAAGTGCTGACTTTGAATTCCAGCAGATTTTCCGTCTGCTAGAAGACTTCATCCCATAAATATACATCCCAAAGGGGATATTTTGATGAGGATGCAGAATTATTTCCCTTTGGCATTTAGTTGCTAAGCTGTCACTATCATTACTTGTACTACATTTTTCTAAATATCGGGTTTTATATTTATGATTCTGCTGAACAGTTTCAGAAATGAGATTCTAAGGAAACTGAGCTTTAAATCTGCAACTTCAATAAGTTCCTGTTGATACACAGCTGTAAGCTTTACACTGACTATGACTGTAAACTACATCCTTCATCCTTGCCCTATTACCTTGGCTGAATAACAGTGGGAGGACTAAAGAAATGATGGTGTGTCTGTCTCATATTTTTAAGTTATTCAGCAATGTCAGTACTAGGAGAATTTAGATCAATGACCACATCAATCACCACAAACTGGGTAATTTTAAGAAAGTTAATCTGTGTCAGCAGAGAATCAGGGTTGGTACTTGATTGAAAGGAGAAATCTTATTACGCATTACCCAGGCATGGCTGGCCACACGGAGATAATATGGATAGGAGAACAGGACCCTGGCAGGCACCCTCACAGCACCCACATGAGACTTCAACTCCAATAGCTCAGTCTTATGCATCCTGCCTGGTGAACCTGCCTTAGTTTTCTATCAGGACATAGGCATACCCTTCCTCAACTCGCATGTTCAATTTCACAGTTCCCTTAGACTTTAAGTTCATCCATGCCCTGACCTTGGGTCCTTTATCCAGACCTTGGGTTTTTCCAGATTCTGGTCTTCCTTTGCTTACCAACTAGTCTGAATTGGCAGATCTCTCTCACTTATGCACACAGAGAGAACAGAGAATGTGCACTCAGTGTGTACTTTTTGAGAATACACTCAGACACAAACCGGTTTGAATTAAGGTTGGACTTCAGTTGGTTTAGTGCTGGATCAGGCACAGGGCCTGGCTAGACAAGCGTACTGATCAGCCACCTGCTTACATGTGGCAAGTTCTGTTTACCCCCACTCCTCTCCCAAGTTTATTCCTCTCTGATCCTTCTTGATCTCTCTCTTTCTTCACCTTTTGCTTGTCTCCTAGACATACTGTTAAGAAAATGCAGTATATTTACATAATGTTTTCCTAACAGTACCTTATACTGATAAATGTTTTTGTTGGTCTATCAAAGATCACATGCATGCACACATGAACTTTTGATCTGTAATTTATTTTTTCAGAAATTCCATGTTCACATTTTAGCACAGGATCCACTAGCAAGAATGGCAAGATAGAAAAATTCCTGAAAAACTTCAAGGATTTGGAGGCCACCCAGGCAGAAGAGCCAACTACTGAAAGAAACGATTCTGCTAGCTCTCCAAATACAGAAATCTTTTCTCCACCTGAAGGACCTTGCTTCTGCATACATCGAGATGATCAAGCATCTGACTTCTTTGAGTCATTGATACTCTACTTAAATAGGAAAGAATATGACAGAAACTTCAAAAACCTGTATGATTTCTCTTATCCATTTATCAATAGCATGTTTTATGGGTTTTCAGAAGAAGAAGAACTGGTTAGCTTTTTTAGATTAGCAAGGGAAGCAGCAAAGAAAGCAGGTATGTCCTGGGCGCTGGCAAGGCTGTGCTTCCTCTTGGGCAGGCTCAGTGTTAGAAAGCTGAAGTTTTCCCAAGCTCGGGTGTATTTTGAGGAAGCCTTGGGAGCAGTAGATGGAGGGTTTAGTGATTTGTACTTTGTAATTGCTCTTTATACAAATCTAGCAGTCATCTACTTGACACAGAAGAACAAAGAAAAATGTGCTCATGTTTTTGACAAGGCCACATCTCTTCTCATGGGAATTCCAAATTATATTAGCAGTGCTGACCTGGAGTCAGATATTCTAAAGTATGCTCTGAAGAGGACAATTTTGAGCCAGAACAAACATGCAGAGGCAAGGGCATGCTTTCTACTGGCAAAACATTACAGTGCACGCAAACAGCATGAAGAAGCACTACCATTCTTGGAAAGGTTTCAACTATTGCTTAATGACTTGGGTTTACAAAACAACTTATCAAACAACTGTTATTTCAAGCTAGCAGAGTCCTACAATGAGAAGTGCTTGCCACACATTGTGTTAAGTTGCATAAAGGTTGCCTCCTCCCAGAGCTCCAGTACTTTAACGGATTCCTTGAAAAGGATTGATTTAGTAATCAGAAATGCTCCCAAGCTCTACGGCACGAGAAAACTCAGGCAAATGCTCCCATCCCAAACTGCACCTTACCTCATACAAGCACTTTCCTCTGAGTTTGCTAATGAGCAGCAAGGACTATGCAGCACTATCTATCTTAGCTTAGCAAAACTGTACAGCCACCACAAACATTATGGAAAAGCCATTGTTTATATGATGAAAGCACTGGACTCTGATGTTTCTGCTAAGCCAGAGGAAACTATTAACTATTTGGTTTCACTTGCTTGGTTATACATTCTTTACAGGCAATATGATGTGGCTTTAGCCATTTTAAATGCTGTTGTAGACTCTTCATGGAGGAATCCTCAACAACTAGGCATCGCTTATAATATGCTTGCTATTGCTTTGAAAAGAACAAACAATACAAAAGAAGCTGCTCAGAGCTACTACAAAGCACTGTGTCTTTCAGAAGAGGCTGATAGGACCCATAACCAAGCTGTAGCCCTGGCTAATTTTGGGGCACTCTGTCTGCATGTAGCAGCCAGCAAGCTGGCAGAACATTATTATATCAGGGCAGTTAAGCTATTCTCCAAACTTCCAAGTATGGACTGTGGCCAAGACTTTATCCAAGTCCTCCTTCAGTTGGGGTGTTACTATGTTGATGGAACTCAAAGAGAAAAAGGAAGGTTGTTTTATGAATGGGCTTTTTTAGTTGCAATGGAGACAAATAATCTGGAAAGTAAGTTGTGGGTTTTTTTCTCAAAGTTATGAAATGTACCTCATTTGGGAATGTTTGTTATATAGGTATGTTAAAGTTGTTCCTTGAACAGCATTTTATGTCCAGTTATGTGACAGCTATCAAAGTGATTGAAATCTTTGCTTTGGTGGAGAAATAAATATGTGTTGGCTTGCTCTTCTGGTGGTACTTAGGTTTATCAGAAAGTATAGAGAAAATTAAATGTTAAGAAGAAACTGAATAACTTAATTCATAAAAAGCCTAGAGATTTCTATGTTCAATAATATTTACAATAGTTATGATATCATTGGTCATACAAACAGCACCAGACTCAAGTTTAAAGGTATGAAAACAATTGGTAAACTGAATTACTTTTGCATAAAATAGTTGTATTTAGAAGACCCATGCTTTATTTATTTATTCTTTCTACAATGATTAAGGCAGCTTATACAGGTAAGGTGACTGTTCTATTATTTTATTTTGGAGATCAAGTCTGAAGTAACTTCTAGCCTTTGTTAACTTGGAGGGTGAAGAAACCGGCAGGGGAATTTTGTTATGACTTCTTATACTGTTATTCACTGTGCTGTGTTTTGTGAAACAGTAAGAATGAATTATTTTAAAACTAATCTAACTTTCATTTTAAAATAGAGATTCATGTTAGTATTTCCAATTATTCTCCTAGGCCAACTACAAGCAATAAAACTGCTGTGTCAGTTCTACAGTACAGTTGTTCCCAATGAGGCTCAGTGTGTCATCTACAATGAATATCAACTATCTTTAGCTAGAAAGATGTCCAACAAAGTTCTAGAGGGACAAATTTTGGAAACCATTAGTCAGCTCTATTTGTCTTTAGGAACAGAAAGGTAAGGGATGCTGAATGAGTCTGCTTTTATTCTGACTGTAACTCTTCTGTCATGCAAAGAACTCAATTTTTGCAACAGCTGAATATGACAGTTTTTTTTCTCTCTGCTTTGCCAATACACTTTATCAGAATTGAAGGGTCCAGTGCTAGTGGAGACTTCTCTTGTTTTTTTTAAGTAACTATCATTTCAAGGGAGACAAGATGTACATCAGGGATTAGCACCACTTCAAGAGCCAAATTATTTTTAAAATCTATGTAAATATGTTTAAAAAGTATTATGTTATGCAACTGTTGATGACTGTTATATAGCTCTAGGATTACTGCTAGCAGGTGACTTGTTTGTGATGATAGTTTTTTTTACAGGACAATTTTTCCATTAGAAACCAAGTGACATATTCCAAACAGGTCAGAGATCAAATTGTCTCTGTGTAAGTGTTTCTCTTTAAGGAAATGCTTTTTTCAAAACTTACATAAGTACAATGCCTATGTGCAAAACTGCACAGTGTCAGTCTCCAGCAATTTGTATACTGCTCTTATTTTCAGAATACCAATTATTTTGCTTTGCTTTATTGAAAAAATGGACTGTACAAGTCAATTTATAGTAACTAACAGGTGCTGGGGAAACTTAGAGGTTTCTCTAGGCAATTTTTAAAGTGTTTAAGGCAGCTTTGATTTTTTTCTTGCTGTATCTCACTTCAGGGAATCGCTTTAGATTCAGGTATTTTTCAAGCATGCCTCAGCAAGGATGGAAAAAATATTCTCAGTTATAGAAAGAGAGCAGATGCTTATTTTAGCATTAAGTGGCTGCAGCCCAAGCATCTAAGTTTCCTAGTATGTCAACTAATTTATTTTGCTTTGTTCACTGCTGTTTAATGATACAGTTGGTGAAAATCCTTTTGAGAAGCTGAAGACAAAGCAGTTGGTTAAGATTTGAAACTACCTGTAATTTGCAGAAGGATTTCACTAGCTGGAGAAGCTGCTGCTTTGTGTGCATGTAGTACATGGAATTTGTGTATCCTAGGAGCCTGGATCCCAGATGTTGGCTGTGTAACCTTAGCAGACTACTGGGTAACAGCATGTACTCAATATGGTATTAGACCATAGTATCACAGTATTCTTTGAGTTAACAGCCCTGAGTAACAAGGATATGTGTCTATGATGAAGTAATGAAAACACTGATATTCTTGGTGTCACCACCTCCATTGTAAATTACTGTGGCCATGCCAGCAGACACAGCCTGACCTGTTCCAGCTGCTGTGCTGGGTTTTGGATTGGTATATGCTTCTGTCTGCTGTAAAAGCAAAAACTCTGAAGGAGGGATGAAAGTAGCATTCAGTAATTGGGCTGAGTTGGACTACTTCAACTGCCTTGCCTTTCCTCATGTTAGCAGCTTGTTAGCTGAGAAGACTGAAATGTCAGGCTTGTTCAGTGGAGCTTTACTTTCTCTCATGAGTATAAAAGGATTGACAGGACTCTTAAATTTCTGTAAGAATCAGAAAGTAGTAAAACTAATTTTTTCCCTCAGATAAGATACCTTGTTGAGACAACTGAAATCTTGATAGTGTGAAATATGAGGGAGCATATTACTTTTAGATATGTTTTGAATCTCTTTGGAGGTCTAAGCAGGCTATACAGATTTACCGTAACTGTGCAGTTCATGTTATATTTTGGTATGTTTGTGTCTTGTGCTTGGAGGAAAATGCATCAGGTCAAGGTGATAGGAATCCAACACAAGACAGAAGGATTTAATAAGTCTGGGGTTTCTATGTCCAGTATAAAGCACCATAAGATCAATCAATCTGCCAGGTCTTTCCAATGAAGAGTATGAGTACTTCTGAGAGCACTGTGACCTTACACTTAAAGAAAATTGCACTGCTCAATGATCTGTTAATTTAGGCACTTCTAGAACTGGTCTTGTCACGTCCTATTCTCTTCCCCTGCCAAGTTTTTCTACAATTGCTGATTAGTCAGAAATGTGCTAGGTGATTTTAGAAAAAAATATTTGCAGATGCAATTTCTTTCTGAGGTTTCTAGGAAAAAGCCATAAATGATAGAAGAGAGATTTTTTTTTTCCACCTGTCCCTAGCCTCAGGTAGGGGAAGGACACATCTAAATTATACTGAAATAATATAATGTGATAACAATCTAACAGGAAACATAGATTAAACAACAAAAAGGAAGAAGAAAAAGACTGAGTTTGCTTGTTACTAGTATAACATAGCTGAGAAAATATAACTGTGCATTGAATAGTGGAAACAGATTGTCTTTTATATTAACATAAAGCTTTTCTCACTATGAAGGAAACCATTTGCAATTCTGAAGAACCCCTCAGTGATGAGCAGTTTTCCCCATTTCAGGGCTTACAGGTTAGCTCTGGAGTATACCAAAAGAAGCCTTGGAATATTTATAGATCTCCAGAAAAAAGAGAAAGAGGCATATGCTTGGCTACGAGCAGGAAAGATATATTATGTTCTGAGGCAGAATGAGCTTGTGGATCTTTATATTCAGGTATGTTGCCAACACAGGAATGCGCATGTTGTCAAACATGGTGCCAGTGGCATGGTGAGAGTAAGTAATTCAATATAACAATCCCAGAGATTTTGCTAACTGGTGTTCTGAATATATAGTAATGCCATTTATGTAATGCTTAATAGCTGAAAGTCTTAGCATTTTCCATTGGTCCTCTGTTTTAATCTGTTTGTTGCTTGACTCTGGAAAGATTTTGGGCAGTGACCTTTTTCGGTGCTTGCTCTGTTGGAATACACAGAATTTACTTCATCATTGTCTACCAGCTATACAGCACCACAGCAATCAAACAATGTGTGCATGCTACATACTAGTAGATAACAGATAATCAGCATGCTGGCTTGTGGGCCTGATCCCCAGGAAAACAGAGTAGCTTCTTCAGGAAGCATTTCCAAAGCATCTAAAGCTTTCCTTCTGTGGCTGTGCATAGCAGGGCATGGAGCCAGCTGGAGCTGCTGCTACCTTTGCAACAGAAAGACCAGAGGCATGTGGCTTGCCTGCCTCAGNNNCCCCCCCCAACTGGGACCTGCTGCAGCTTCTTCTGCTGTGCTAACACAGACTGAAAGATGACCCAAAGTGGCAATCTAGCCCTTGTGGCTGCTGAAACTGGATGATCCAGAGCCTTTTCTCAGAGCTGCACTGCAGCCCAGATCTGACTTTCAGTTTTCTATATGGCTTCTAGCCATTCACTTAAGTATTTGGGGAATTAGCTTCTTGCTTTTGTAAAGGATTTAAAAATCCTTCTCTTCTGTTGTGATGGAGAGTGCTGCCTTTTAGTGCAGGATGTATACAGAACCTGATATAGTAAGCTTTGAGTCTTGGTACCAAAAAATGATCTCTAAATAAAATAATCAGATGCCTGTTAAGATGTTTTGAAAAAAAACTACAAAGCAGGAAAACCCAGGGAACAAGTTCACGTTTAAAATGTACTAAGACACAGTATGTGGGGCCACTTTAATTAATTTTTCTCGCAATTAAGTTACATTACTGAATATTTACCAGGAAAACTGAATAAATGTATTTACAAGAAGGGACTGTGCTATAGGCCTGTCATTTCTTTTTCTTTTACTGAATGATTTTAGCTGATAGCCCCCAAATCAGTCTCCTGGCAGTACAAAGGTCAAATCAGCATGTGGGATGATTTTATCCATCTGCTTTTTTTCCTCCAATAGGAGGAGTGGGCCAGGGACGTGCATGTGTATTCCCTACTGTGCATGTATGGTGCCTGGTATTTAAAGCTGGGAGTCAGTGCCTGTCCATGAGGAAAGTCTCAAAACTGGAATCTGCCCACTAAAATGTTGACCACTAGTAAATTGTGCAAGTCATCACATCTTAACTTGCATGTAAAACATAACTTCCACAATGTGATGGAATAAAGTTCTTGGGTGCTTGAAGCCAAAATAGGTGTAAAAGGATCACTGCCTTTGTGCTTAAGTAGAGAGCTAGACTTGTATTACTTGAATGCAATTTGAATGCAATATTCTTAATCCTGCTTCATGTAAGAGTCCCCTTTCTCATTACTATGTATCCTATCAATATCTGAGTATCCTAGTATTCTTGCTTTGGGGAGGATGCATGCTGCCTTTCCTGAAATCCTTTCTGCTAACATGGCATATATTTATTATTTCAGAAGAACAGGATAGTGGAGCTGCATTTATTTACAGAATTCACTTCACAGATTTAAAAATCTTCACTGTTATCAATATCTAACTTGAAATTAGAATTTATTTCTATGATAAGTTTGATCCAATTCAAATTTAATATGTGGCAGCTATCAAATACACTATTGTTTTTAGAGTGCCATGTGCTGGCAAAGGTAGCAGGATACTATTGCCAGAAAAGGAAGACCATAACACTATATGTGCCCAGGTTCTTACATTCCTTCTTCAGCAGCTGCCACTGGCCTGCTCAAAATCAGGGTACAAAAAAGACAGAGCATGGTCTCTGTCAAATATAGAATTTGCTATCTTATAATGAGAAGAGAGACCTTAACAAGATTTTTTTTCAATTGCTAGTATTTATTTATTTTTTTACCCAGAAGTAACTGGTTTATTTTCTTTCTTTCACCATTCCTTGTTTTCTTTTCAGGTTGCTCAAGATGCTGCTCTTTACACAGGAGATCCAAATTTACAAATGGAATTGTTCGAAGCTGCTGGAGACATATTTTTCAATGGTACTTGGGAAAAGGAGAAAGCAGTGACTTTCTACAGGGTTTGTGCAGTTTTTCTACTGCATTAATAGTTATGTGCCTGCCCATCTGTCCTGGGTTCAGCTGGGACAGAGTTAATTTTCACAGGGACCTGGGAGGGGGCATAGCCAGGACAGCTGACCTGAACTAGACAAGGAGCTATTCCATACCATGTGACACCATTCCCAGTATATAAATGGGGAGCAGGCTGGGGGGGTCTCTCGGCTTTCGGTGGGGAAGTGGCGGAGTGCCGGGTTCCGGGTGGTGAGCGGTTGTGCTGTGCATCACTCGTTTTGTGTATTCTCTTATTTATATCGTTATTGTTCTAACTTCTCTTTTTGTGTTGCCCCAGTAAATTGTCCTTATCTCAGCCCTCGAGGGTCCGTGTTTCTTTCCTTCTCTCTTTCTGGTTCTCCTCCCCATCCCACCGGAGGGGGGCGGAGGGAGTGAGCGAGCAGCTGCATGGTCCTTTGTTACCAGCTGGGCTGAAACCACGACACCATCATAGCAGGTGTTCTACAAATGCTGAACCAAAAGCTGATCCTCTCAGCAGTTTATAACCTATTGCAGCTGAGTACTTTGTCACAGTGTTCATAGATATCACCTATTTTAACTTCTTTTCTGAGCGTAAGATATAATCCAAGAGCAAAACAAAACCAGAAGTTGCTTGACATGACATAAATGGAAGCCTGTCAGTGCACATCGTGGGGTTCAGGGGTACCTAAGCTGTTATGTGTTTCAGGACAGGGCTCTTCCACTTGCTGTGCAGACTGGCAACAAAAACACTGAACTCAGATTATGCAATAAACTGGTGGAATTGCTGGTCAATCTGAAGATTTATGAGGAAAGTCTGGAATATGCAAGAGCATCTCTTATGCTTAGTGTAAATTTAGGTAAGACCAATTTCAATTATGGCTGAATATTACTGATGTCTCTAAAATACAGCAGAACTTTAAAGTTTTCCTTTGAATTCTGTCAGATTTCTTGCCAGGATTTCTTAACAATACCATCATTGCTATTTTTGCCTCTGTTCAAGAATGAACAACTTTATTGCTGCCTCTTCTAATTTTAAATTCTTATGGAAAACCTTTGGTAGAGCACAGAATTAAACCTGGGATTTCAAGTCCAAACTGAGTGTGCTTCTCACAGCTAAGATGTAATACTGATGAATAATATCGTCCCAAGAGGCTTTTCACTGTCATATACTTTCAGATTTGCTCATAGCCTCGCTGGTGAACCAACCTAGGATAAAGTAACTGAAAACAATAGGGCTAGTTTCAAAAATGATTATTCAAGTTCGAGAGTTGTTCAGGTGATTAAGAAACCTCTCAACCCTCCATACAAGAACAGCCAGGTCATTTTGATCAGCCTGAAAATCATCTTTTTGCCATAATTTTCGATGTAAAGTATGTAATGGAAGGGGCAACGGCGTCTCTAATCCCATTAGCTTCCTTTCTTTCATTACTTTCATAATAACCTATTTGTATACTTTGTAAGTATGCACAGAGTGTATATATCTATACATGAGAGATTAATTTAGTTATTAAGAAAGTCCCAGATACTGTTAAATCCTACAATGAGAAATTCAGGAATTCTGTGGGATTTTTTCTTAAAGGGTAGGGTTTAGCTTATGTATCTCTTAAGCAAAATTAGTTTTATGCAATAAAACCTCAGCAAATACCATCTAGAAATAAAACAAAAATTAGCATAAGTATATTCTGATTTGAGACAATTTGACTACTTTTTCTCTTTGGTTTTATCCTGACTCATACATTATGTCATTTAGGAAATCAGCTAAATGAACGAATAGCTTACCATCGGCTGGCTGCCATCCATCATCATTTGGGTCACTGTGAACTAGCTGAACACTTTTATTTAAAGGCCTTGTCCCTCTGTTCCTCTCCTCTGGAGTTTGAGGAAGAAACACTGTATTACGTCAAGGTGTACTTGATCTTAGGAGACATTATATTCTATGACCTTAAGGTAAGAAATACTAAAAACTGCTGCAGGAAATTGTTGCATTGAATAATGTTTCATAACATCAGGTTTTACTGCATTCTGGTTTTATGCATTTAGAATGGAAATAATAAAGTGAAAAATCTACTGAAGTTCAGAATTTGTATTATTTTTGTTTCATACCTAATAAACTGAGCTTGGATGTCCTCTTACATGGCTTGTGCTACAGAGGATACTACCTTTGTGTCTCTTATTTCAGGATCCCTTTGATGCAGCAGGCTATTATCATTTGGCACTTGCTGCTGCCATGGACCTGGGCAATAAAAAAGCTCAACTGAAGATTTACACAAGACTTGCAGTAATCTACCATAACTTCCTTGTGGATCGGGAAATGTCTCTTTTCTTCTATCAAAAGGCAAGAACCTTTGCAACAGAGCTGAATGTTAGGAGAATAAATCTAGCTCCCAATCAGTGTTACAAGAGTTCATAAGCATCTTTGGAAAATGCAGTCTAAGAACTACAGAAGTACCTGGAGAAATACTGCACTGGCTCTGTAGGAGGATGCAGAATGCATTCAACGTCTCATTATGCACGTGCTGTAAGACAGAGCTCAGCATCCCAGACTAAATTACCAGTTTATATGACAGCGAACTACATTTCATTGTCTCCAAGATATACAGTCTTGTACTTTTGGTTTAAGGATCAGCCTGTGCACTAAAACCAAAACCCAACAGTCTTTTTTTAACTACATTTTTCTTTGCTAGCTATTTCTGCCTGGCTGGCTACCAAAAAATGATGAATCTACAGATGCAGTGAAAAATATTAAAGTGTTGCAGATTAAAAACACTCCATACAAATTGTGGCTTTCTTTGTGTGACCTACCTCTACTATTTTTATGACACCAAGTAAATACATTCACACAAGCGTGTTAGGTGGGGTATTTGAGAATTAGCTTGATCCACTTCCCCAGACATCACGCCTCATTTCCTATCAAATTCATCTACTGCAGTACTTATAGGCACTAGTTAAGACTTATCTTCTAATTCCTGAACACACTTGCATACGTGTTGTAATAACTAACTGGTTTCCAGAACTGAAGTCTCTTGTAATATGTAACTCGTAGTTTTGTGGATTTCAGTGGTCATGTGAAGGCCTTCTTTCCCTCTTTTCAAAGACAAATTGTGTTTGTTTTGTTGTGGTTTTTTTAACTGACCTTTTTCAGAACTGTCAGTACTGTCTGCAATGACTTATTACAGGATTTCCTACAGTCTTACATATAACTACCTTATGTTCAGAAAACTGTACTACTTCACTTTAGTTGCAAAAATCCTAGATTGTTAATTTTGATAGTTCTAAATCTTTGTACCTCAGAACGTTTTCATACCAAAGCTATGGTAGAAATGACTTATTAGATCATGCTGTATATTTTGAGAAGAAATGTCCATGTCTTAAAAGTCTGATAACCTTGCAATTAAATATTCAGATACATATTGAAATGATGCTTTTTCATTCTCTGTAAGAACTTAATACAGGATCTGCGAGTTCATTTTTAAGAGACATTACAAAGAATGGAAATATGGAGGTGCCTTTGGAAGGTGCACACAGTCTCATAAACCAGCTAGGCATTTGTTGGCTACATATTATATTTTATTTGCTTATACCATCAAACCTGGGGAAAGGTGCAAAACCCAAACTTCTGGTCTGTGTAGCTATGTAAACTCATTGCTTTGGTTCTTTGCCTAAGAATCTTTCTTTTCCCAAAATCTGTCATTCACAGCACACACTGAACACTTTCCATATATACATTCAGGTATCTGATTCTGTAGTCTTTTTGACCTTGTGAATTTTTTCATTAGTTTTTTGACTTCTTCCCTACAGGGAGAGAGGATACTTATATATAATTGAGATAGACTAACACTTAGGATACTCTCCAGGGAGGTGGGAAGTGCATCTTCTTCCTTGGTGAGTGCTGTAAGCACTAGTCTATGTAACAGATAGTTGCCACTATCGTGATGACTGTGACCTGTCAATTACCTTGAAGAGAAGATTTGACTTCTTAGGTAGACAAGTTAACTCTCTGCAGTCCTGCACTTGGCTCAAATGTCTAGAAAGTGAAGTGGGCCTTCAGTGCTATGCCTTTGCACTTAAATGTTTTGCATTTGCTATTTCTTGAAGGCTTCTTCCACAGTAAGCGTTTTTTGGTGTGTTTTCTCTTTTGACACTGTAAGGAGAACTTACATGCTCCTGTGTTTTCAGCTTCGTGCTGAGGATTAGATGGCTAAAAATAACGAATGTGATAGGGCCTTGCTTGGAAATATACAGCAGTTAAATATATTTCAGCACTTTACTTTTAAAAACTATAAAAGCTTCATGTTGGTTAGTGAATCAGACCTCTAATGTCTTGATTGTAGAAATGTGTGTACTGCTCAACAGTTTTTGGTTTTGGGGGTTTTTCTGACATTCACCATCAGACTGGAACTAAGCATTAAAGTTGAAAGGTTTATTGTTCGGGTGTCTTAGCAACTTACCTTGAAGAGTCAGATTCTGACTGGTCATATTGTCCCACCAAGCATGGGAAATTAATTATCCCATATCCTCTTCCTTGTCTTGACCTGAAAATTCAACAGAAGTCCTGTATGATCTCTGCAGAGCTAGGAAAATTGTGGATGTTGCTCTTTGTTCATTAACTTGCTTTTCAGTGCTTGTCAGTCTGTTTTCCATTTCATTTGGCTTTCAAAGTAGATAAATTTATAACCTCTCTCTGGCTCTGATTACAGCAATCACAGGCAGTCTCTTTGTATTCTGAGAAGGGAAGCTGCACTTCCTAATCTGGAATTCAATTCTGCTGATAAGACCTATCTTCTTTTTTGCATTGCTACTTCATCTTGTTTCCTTGATTCCATGGAATTTTTGCTTTCATAGCAATCCAGTCCTTTTTTACTAATTCACCCTTTAATGTTAAATTATGCTTGGGCAGTGTATAGCACACTGAATTTCTTGGCCATTCCTTTGAAGCCAGTTGAACAACATACAAAAATTTGGCTTTTGAAAAGGCAGTACCTGAATTCTCTCCTTTCTCTGATGAGATGGGAATTCTGTGTTTTTCCTACTCTATGTGGTTAAAGTGAGTTATAGGCATATGATTTCAAAGGACTGTGTTCCTATTAGATATATATCTGGCATTTTAGGTCTTCAAAAACTGCTTCAAAACCTGTTAGACCTTTAAATATATCTTTTTCTCCAGGAAGCACAACAGCATTTTATGCTTCTGCAATAACAAATGCAATGCACTTGAACAGCAATCTGGAATTTACAAATTCTGGGAGGAACTGAATCTGGGCTAAAGGACTTTACTCTTAATTCTGTTCCTTTCGATCGAGAGTGGTAGGATTCATCTTCCCTTTAGGAGACATCTGTTCGATGGCCCTACTCTCTTTTGCATTAGAGAATGGTTAACTGTTTACAACATAGAATTGTATAGGTGGGTGAGATGAATCTTACCCAGTGTGCTTCCTGGTGCAGTGCAAGTCTTTATAAATGGAAGTCTGATTATTTGAGATGTTATAAACCTCTGTTTTCCCATAGCTGTTATGTAAATGATCAGTTTGGGCTAGATAACTGGTAGGATATTCTTCTAGTTTAATGAAGCAAAAAGCAGAATAGCAGAGAGTCTAAATGCCTCCTAGATAGGGTATGAAAAGCATAGCTCTGCAGAGTCTGTTAGAAAAGACAGTGAGGGATGGGATGTTTGAATGATAAATGGAAAAAAAAAAGGCATAGGAAGCAGTGAGCGATTCAGAGGGCTTCTACCCAGAACTAGTTATATAGCTAGTCAGTAGCAAAAGTCTGATACTCTTAATGATCCAAAAAAAGCCCTGCTGAGTTGTTAAAAGCTCTGCAGGCACTGACACACTGTAGGTATTTCTGCTTGATTTCAAATAACAAGGTCCTGCTTCCAGGAAGGCATGAGCTGGTGCCTGTGAGCAGCTACGTATCTGGGTCTGTATCTGACAATGTTCTAGATACATGTGGTGGTTTCTCATCCAGGAATGACATGTGTTGCCAAGTGTCAACCTTTCATTTTTAAAATGGGATTACAGAAATGAGAAAAATAGCGATGCTATCATGTTACAGAATATTTAATTACTGAAAAGGAGCTACCTCAACCCCCATGCTTTTGTCAGCCTGTATAAGCCCACATTTCTTAAGAGGAAAATACAGAGTCCCCATTTTTTGCAATTTTGGCCTCTCCAGAGAAGTTAAACCTGCTTCATGTTGTTTTTTTCAGGGCCTAATCCATTCAATGTTAACACTTCATTTTTTTGCAGGACCAAGCTAGTTTGCCAGCCGAGAGAGCCTCTAGCCACGTGGTGGCAGTCTCTAGCTTTGCATCAGTGGCCTCCAGTCCAGAAGGTTAAGAGGAATTCAGAAATCTGAAAAACTAGCACGTTGTTCCTCCATTACCCTTCCTTTCCAACCAAAATCTAATACCTCTTAAAAAAAAAAAAAAACAAAACCAAAACCCACTCAAAAAAACCCAAACTCTTAAAAAGTGATGCTGTCAAAAATGATGACCTAGAGCTTTGTTAGGTCTTCAAGCCCCTTTACCAGGATAAGTGAAACATAAATCTTCCCCAGACAAGCATCTGTGTGCTCTGTCACAAAGGAAGTATGCTCCAAGAAAGCAATGGAGCACTTGCAGAGAGTAAAAAGAGTTGAAGATAATAATTCTAAGGTACTTTGAAATGCTTGAAGTTCTGATAACTGACGTCCACAGACAACCTAGAGAAAAATGGCTGCTCTATTTGGTTAATAGGAAAATGAGTACAAATACAGAGTAGTGTGGTAGAGAAGAAACCTAGTAAATGAGGTTAGGGGCAGGCACATGCTGAAAACTGGTGGTGTTAGTTTAAAATGGTCAACTTTTAACAGCTGCTTGTTTTGTCAAGAGAAATGATATATGAATTACTTTGTATGAGCCTGGAGCTATGGTATTCTAGGCAGTGACATTCAAAATACTTAACCTATGTAACAAAGCACTTTTTCTGAAAATGTACCAAATATATTAGCAGAGTTAGTAGCTGTTTTTCTACTTAATATAAACTGCCTGCCTGGTGTTACTGTCTGCTGAAGTGCTAAGGAGATGTTCCTCTAACTATTTTGCTTATAATGCTTTTCTACCTTCATTTTGCTATTTCAGATAATGAAGAGAAGAAAAATAATTTTTGATTTCCCAGAATATTTATCTATAACTGGCACTTTAATCACTGAGTGGCAAGTTATGTTGCCTTTGCAGTGCACTGACATACTAAATGTATAGTATCTTTGCATGAAAAGGCAAACTAAACAAAATTACTCCGACTTATAATATCATAAAACGTATATGCCATTTAGATGCTGAATTACTTTAGAGAGTTATGTGCTGGGAAACTCTTGAAAAATTTCAGCAAGTGTTTTTCCTGATGTAGCAGATGTACAAAATCTGCTCAAAGTACCCTTTCTTTGCCAAGTCAACAGAAGGGAATTTCACCATTGCACAGAAAATATTGAAATTTTTGGAAGTTAGAATGAGTATGATATATGGAGCATTTTTGCTTTTTTAAAAATAACACACATTCTTTCTGAGTGTTTCCTGAAGTATATCTAACACCACTGGCTGGTGTTAGATACTTGTGTTCATCAGTCATGTTATAAAATGGGGGAGAGAAATTTCTCAGGAGCCAATTGATTCCCAAACTGGGGAAAGATTTTATCAAGAATTACAGACCATTATCCACCTGCTTGTATTTTGCTTAAAGTGCAGATACATTTCTGTATCCCTTTATGCCTTTTCTAATATATGCCATAGTTATGTGGTTTATGTGTTTCTTTCCCTCAAGAAGGGGATTTAACACAGTACCAGTGTTAACTGGGCACTTTTTGTAATACCAGAAAGCAGCAGCCTATGGGTATTAGGACATAAAAGCAAGCACCTAAGAAGTGACTGAAAGTTGAACTACTGAACATCATTGTAAAATGTGGTCAGGATGTTTTGTCTCATGTTTTCAAAATTGATGTTAGTACTAACTATGCAGAAGCATCCAAATTATAAAGAAACAGGATAGTGGAATAAATGCATCCACTCTATCTATGAAACTATTCCCTAGAAGCTATTACTTTTTTATTTTTAATTTTTGGCATAACTTTAAACTTATTTCTTTGGTAGATGGAAGTGACATACACTGCAATTTTCTTTAAATCGTGAAGCTTTGTCTCATATTGGTCAAGACGTACATGGTATAAAGACTTAGGTAAAATTCATGCGTTCTTGTACTGATGAACTGAACTCAAGAGAAAACACTTGTAAATTGCTAAGTAATCTGAAAAGTGTTTTTCTTTTATGCTCTGCTGTAGGTCTGTCAATTATACACTATATTAAAGTTCTTTTTTCTGTTCTTCCTGCATACCAGAGATAACAATAGTCTTACATGCAAACATACAGCTGAGTAAATACGTTGTTCATCATGAAGTAATAATTATGACTATAATATTCTTTCTTTATTATCCAAGATAGCAGTCATTCTTCAAGTTTCCCATTTTATTTTACTTATTAATAACTATAGGTTTCTTTAAAATCTTGAAAGACTTGTAACCACAAGAAATTTCAAGAAAATGGAAGTTTGTGTCAGCAAGTATCTTTGCCTAAAAATCTGTCCTTTACTAACAAATGTCTTTGTTTCTGACATATTTTATCTTCTTTCACATATAAGTAGAATTTTTGCATAAATCACTTTGTTAGATTATTTATTTCCTTTCCTATCTATATCCTACTAGTTATCAATGTTTATAAATTTGCATCTGTGGTTCTCTGGGTTATTGAAGAGATGATGACACTTTCTTATTAAATCAGAGAAAAGTTGTCCTTATTGCACCTTTGCCAATTATATTTGCTCTATTGCTCTCCCTTTTTAGACACCATTTTTACTTCAGTTTAGGTCTGCCAGGCTTTTCATCACCCTTGCTGGATCCTGGGTGTCTGCCACATACCAGTTAATGCTGGAAGAAAATCAATCCTATTTCTAAGAATGAGTCTAGGGAAAAGTGCACTAATTGGTCAATGTTTATTTTAAACCAAATGAAGTCTGGTTACCTGTTCTCTGTAAAGCTTTAGTGGCCAGGAACACCGATTTACCAGCAAAGTGGGGTTGCTTTAGGAATGGACTTTAGCCTATCAAAAAGTATTCCTGTCATAAGCTTTTAAAAAAGTGCAACTTGCATAAGAAAGATGTTTTGACACATGCTACCAAAATTGTATGCCTCCTGGGTAAGCAGGCTGTGCCACGCGTATGTTTTATGCTGTTACGAGGGTGAAGCAAATACATCTATGAGACTTCCAACAGAAAAGAAGATAATAGCTTTGAGAAGTACAAAGTTTATCCTCTGCTAAAAATGAGGAAGAATGGGAACAAAGCTATGTTTGAAGATGTTGCTGTGTCACGTCCGGTCTCCCAAACTCACAGCAATCGTATATTAGAAGCTTCAGAATTCTCTATTGCTTTTTGTTAAACAACCTGAAACATGTCCTTTTAATTGGCAAGAAGCAAAACTTAAAACAGTACCCTGAATATGTTTCTCTACGGTGTTGGTTATTGTAATGTGAAAATATGTGCAATTTTGCAAGCTGCTTGTTTAGTGCTTCTGAACTTCACTTTAAAATCTATACCTGATTAACCAAATGTATTTGTTGATCTTTTCTGAACTGTCTTCTATTTTTAAAAGACTCTTGATAAACTAGTCCTGTATTAAATATGCTGGATATGGTTTATAACAAGTTAAATCTAATATAAACTTAGATTGAGCATTTAGAAATTTAGATTGCTACCTTTGGACCTCTGTGTTCACAATTTAAGGTTTTATTTTACTCAGTTGCTGAGACCTGGAATTCTGATTTAGGTAATACGCCACTTTCTCAGTTCATATAAATCAGCTAAGCTCTGTTAAAATAAAGCCCCAGACCTGGGTCCAATTAAGAATTTCAGATTTGACTAAAGGTCTGTATTTAACATGTCATTCTCTTGCCACAGAAGATTAAAGCTAAGTGCTCATGCCCTGCATAAAGACCCAAGTGGAATGGACTCCTGGAAGCAGAGAGTGTATGTGGGCTGAGAGACTGAACCTTCCTCCCATCTGATAGCTGCTGAGCAGTTCTGTTGTGTGGCTTTGTTTTCCCGTGTGAGAGTTTGGAGGAGTGGGTTACGTGGGCACGGACAAACGGGAGAGACTTCCTCGGCACTGTGTTTGCGCTAAACTGTGAGGAGCACTTCTCCACAGGATGTAGAAGTTTTGGCACATTCCTACACATCCTTCTTCTTGGTTGTCCTCTCAGTGACCTTCCCCTCGCCTTTACTGTTCTACAAAATATTAGAGGCTCTACTGGAAAAAGGGCTGCAGAATAGGATGCATTTTACAGGATTTGGTTTATAAGACCCGTTAGAGAGGTCTGATTCTGGAAGAAGATCACAAGTGCATGCTCTAAAACCAGTCTCTTGCTTTCTTTATAGTTCAAGATCCTATAGAACTTTTTTATCTACTGAAAAAATCTATAATCCTTCATTGGCTGATTCATATCCCTGTAATTAGAGTCTTCTCCCATTCCACAATTCATAAGCCAAGATACTGTCTGCTTTGTTTACATTTTCATGAAGCTAATATTTGGCTGATTTTACTGGAGTGTGATTTTGACAATTTCTGCTTGGATTCTTCCTTACTCATTTTGTCTTCTTATGCAGAAAACTTGCACAGTTAGTCTATCAGTAAGACTATATGAGAGACTATCAATGAGAGGGTAATTTTACCCCGCATTTAATTTTGAATATTAGGAAGACAGGAAATTGGAAAATTGAGCTTTCAGTTCCTCTGAATTAAAGGAAAATATAAGGGAAATGGTGGATAATCTTTATTTCTCAAAAGGGCTATCAAGGCATATTTTCACATATTCTTTTGTAATTTCAGAAATTTTAACTTAAAGCCGAAAAAGCTTAACATAAATGTTCAGATTAAGCAAGCACATATCTTTTCAATGTCACTCAGCTAGTTTAAAATAGTCTTGTGAGTGTCTAACAGAATATGCATCTGGTGTTTTATTAAAGTAACAATGCGTGTGGGATATTCAGCAATGTTTTTCCATTGTGGTCAAAGTAGTTTGGAGAATTCAAACATAATGAAAACAGTCTCATGACACTTGGAGATTTTTTTTTTTTCCCCATTTTTATCTAATACCATGTTACTACATTACTTTTAACGACTTTATTTCTACTCCACAAAAAATCAAGCATAAACTCTAGAATAAATTATGCAAACAGTTCCTTTCAGACTACAGAAAAAAATTAAATCTGTGCATTGGACAAGCACAGGAGAGCAATGAATCTTTATTGCATCTCCAAAAGTAGTATAATTTTTTCTCATGGTATGGATTAGTTATGCCATAGCAACTAAAGAATAAAGCTATTAAACCTACTTCTGTACTATCAGTAACACAGTTTAATTGAAGAGGCTCAAATTGGTAACTGCAGAACGTGTATGCCAATAAGATTCAAGCATTCATTAGCTACATTTCTATATGAAGTTCTTGGTAAAAATTAAGTGTATCAACAAAAGTAAAAAATGTGCAAGTAGAAAAAATTACAAGATGGAATATTGCAGAACTGAGATCTTAGGTACTTTTATTCCTTTACTCCAGCTCAGAAATTCTTCGTGTTTGTATTTTTGCAAACATATGATTCATGTTGATTTTAGCCCTATTTTATTTTGGTTAAAGTGACTGCAAAATTTATTTTCATACAGTTGAAAGAGGATTGGGACACTATAGAAGATATGTGAAAACAAAGATAATTTTACACCTTATGGAATAATGTACTGAAGTTACAACCCTTGAGTTCCCCAGGCCTACAGGTTCAGTCAGCTGAGTATGAACATCTCAGATATGCACATAATCTTGGCCAATGTCTGAACATCTCAGATATGCACATAATCTTGGCCAATGTCTGTATTTTTACTATCTTGCTTAGCTGCTGTATCCCTTATTATGTGGTGTGGTGGAATATCAATGTTTAAAATCATCCATATCCTGAGGCAATACTTCCGAATAAATAGTGGGAAACAAAATGGATTAAGTTCATCCAACTTTAGAAAACATCTGAAAATAACTCAAAGCTATTTTTCTTCCTTTCAAATGCTCAGTCCTTTAAGGGGAAGTGGTTCTTCTTTGCTGGGTGGAATCAAGTATCACTTTTCATTTGGTCCATACTCTACTGTACATTAAAATCATATTCATTCTTTAACTTCATCTTTCATGAATAAAAACAAACTAATGAAAGTCTCTGGAAGAACTCACCATGCAAATAAACTGTTTCATTATTATAGAGGCTTAAATCATCACTTAGAAATAGGTTTATGTACTTATAATTGAATTTATTTTAATAAAAGATCTTGTTACAGATTTATTTCACACACCCTTTTCCAAAGAACATACAAATTTGGTTCAATCCCAAGAGCCTACTATCGGATGGACTTTTTTATTATAAAAAATTACCCTTATTATAAAGAGCCCACTAGAAAAGTGCAAAGTTTCTGCAGTTTGGATTTGACAACGACATTGCAATTCCTAGATTACCATTGTCCTTATACTTTGCAAAATCTGTAGCCACCTTTCTTCTGGAACCCTGAGGATCTCAGAAGTGGGATTTAATAAAAACAAGGTACAATATATACCACTGGCATGAGACTGGCAGTATGAAATACCAGGATGAGGGTAAACTATCTTAGAGCTCACATGTCAGAGTTTGCCAGGATAAGTACTTTAATGAGACAGTGGATGAAAGTGAAATAATAAATGCTAAACTATGTAAAATAGTGTCACATCATACATCCTCTTGTACAAGAATACATGATGTAAATGTGATTTACTAAAAAATTTACAATAAGTTTTTTGGACTTCATACTATCAAAAGGGAAAGGATTTCAAACAGCAGCTTCTGGAGAGAGAATTCTGGGCCTGTTTACATGTATTGAAGAAATCTGGATGCCTATAATTTGCTGACAATGGCAAACTGAAAGGGGCTAAATGCACTTGTAAGGGTAGGATCAGAATTCAAATCTCTTTGAGAAAGGAAACTTGTGTTAAAGACCCGTGTTATGGAAAATAAATGTAGAATGGGGAATAGCTGACTGGGTGACGGAAGAGGATGAAGGATTGTAATGGGTGACAAGTCAGACATGAATAAACATTTTGGCTGTAGTGCAAAAATGGCAAGCCTCAAATGAGTAGAAGTGTCATGGGCAACATACAGAGAAATTTATTCTCTGTCCAATGAGACCTTGGATGAAGAACTGTATCCAGTTTAGGTACAACACAATGCAAGAAAGATGTTGACAAATTAGAGTACAAAAAGGGACAATAAGACTGATAAGAAGTTTAGGAAATACAAAGTTTGAGGAAGCATTGAAGGAAGAAAGTTTGTTTAGTCTAGAACAGACTGAGGGCAGATATAACAGTCTTCACAGTGTAAAAGCCTTTTATGAAGAAGATAGCTCTTCTCATCTGTGGGGGAAAGGAAAATAAGATTTATACTGTGTATTTTCATAATAGTAGAGTACTGAAGTACCAGGATCTGTTACATAAGGAGAGTCTCCTTCATTGCAGCTTTTTAAAAACAAGTTAGATAAATAATTTTTTTTTTTTATATTTGGTATCCTAGTTGTAGGTATTTCTGCCTCAGGGCACCAGGGCTGCACCAGATCCCTAGAGATCCTTCTGATCCCTTGCATTTGTACGCTTTCAGGACTTAGTTTGACAAAATAGAACAGCTTAAGCTAAGGAGGGATCAAAAGAACTCCATCTGTAAATGTCCCAGAGCCTACTGGATATAAGCCAAAGGAGATGGTGATTCAGACTCTTTCATGTCTAGCTGTCCAACCATTAACTAAAAAGGCATTATTTCATTTGGTTGTGTTCTGTAGGGATAAACCATGCTTACATCATAAAGTGAGATAGGGGAAACCTGTTTTCTTTCAATTTTGTAAGGTTATAGCCATTTCTTTGGCACTGTCAGTGCTGATGTGTATGTGACCAGTGCCAAAGCTGTAAGCGTACATGGGATTTAATCAGGCTGAAGAGTTCAGAAGAGATTTTGAATGGTGGTTATACCAAAACACTGGATAGATGCTTAGTAAGGAATCCCATATCCTACAGTGACTGAATGGGCTTTGGTCTACCCAAGCTAAACAATAAAAAAATCTTTTTGGAAGATTTAGCTTTTTCATTGTATTATTCTTGTGCTCAGACAAGCTTAGTGCTTGTGAATGAAAGCAGATATGACAGCAAAAGAGACAGACATAATTTCTTTATCTGCACAGGCACAGCACGAAATACAGTGGCAATGCTGATGCTAAAAGGCTTTCTCAGTTTATGGGAGGATAGTTTAGTCTTCAGGCTGATGCAGAAACAATTACTTACCAAGACTGACAATTCTGATATGGGTGCCTGTCCACTAGGAAATGAGATTGAGAGAGGAGTGTAGGCTAATGAACAGCTGTCACTAATGTCTTAGATTTTACATCCATAATTTAGAACAGAAATGTAACATTCATTGCATGCTACTGGTCTGTTCAGCAATCCGTTTCCACTACTAAAACATTTTTTATATGCAGAATTGTTTTATACGCTCCGTTTTATTTCAGCTGAATGTAAGACTCCCTAATTATAACTGGAAAATGCAGCTACTTCCAAAATTTTACAATATTTATCAGGGAGAATTAGATTCAATAGTGGATCAAGCATGACACAATCTTTTCCAGTAATTTTTCTAGACACCTGACACCAAAGCTCTAGTCCTCCAAAAACATGCTTATCAGCTGCTTAAAGCAGTCTGAAGTCCATAGACACTTACAATTTTGGCTACTGGATTCTCTTGACTAGATGTCCTTCCTGTGGTATAACCATAGTTCCCACATCATGAGTAGCTCAAACCTCATATCTAAATCCCATCAGGGTCTGCTAACAAGACATTCCTCTGCTTATTTTGGTTGATACCTCAATCCAGAAAGCAGTTTCAAACTTGCTTAATAAATCAGTCTTTTAAAAATAATAACTGAAAGATGTTGCTCTCCCTAACCATCAGGCACTGTCAATTTGGGGGAAGAGGTAATAGAAAATGGAGGAAGTTCTATCAGTATGTTTCTAATAGGCCAATAAGACTGAGAAATCACACAAGTGTCTCTGGCTTTGTAGTCTACCATAAGCTGATGGGCACCGCCACTGAATATCTTAGTACTTATCCTAAGGTCCCAGATAATCCTAGGTGGGCTTTGCAGTTCCAAAAGCAGGTTCTTAATGGAAAAAAAAAAGTTTTCTTTCAGAAGAGGAAGTCACACCAGTAAAACAGCGGGGCAATTTCCATATGTCTACCTTTGCTGGGTCTCAGCTGTATGAAAAGTACAATGATCCCAGTGTTGTAAACTTCCATTACACATCCAATTGGCTTTGTTGATTGGCCTACATTGGCCTTTCAGCTTTGGGCACTGTGGTTTGAAGTTGATGAAAACTCAGGCAAACACCCAAAAGACTAAAAGACAACTGCTTTTTCAGTGACTACAGTATTACTCCAGCAACACTGTAAAGTCTACAAAGATATAATCAACCATTCCATAGTATCAAATCAATACTATGTGCAATAAATTATCTGTATTGCTACATACCTCCAAAAATCTAGACTAATACGAGCTGTCTTGTGTTTAAGTGGCAGAGTTCATGCTACTGTACTAATTTTGCTGCCTGAGAAATTTGTTGTCACTGAGTTTGGTGTCCTATTTCAGGTATAAACCAAGAAATATACCCTAGAAAGTACACCATTTTTAGCCACTGAGTTTATCACTTTCATTGCCAAGGAAAATATTTTCAAAATCGAAAAATACGCAGGCTTTATTTTCATACTTGTTGAAAAAAAATTTCCACTGCTACACAAACACACCCGCAAGCACAAATCCTCAGTGAGGTAATAGCAAAGCTCAGAAGCAAGTCTGCAAGAACTGAGGCTTGCTTATGGGAACAAAAAAATATTAAATTTACAGGCTGGGTGGCTGACTGCTCTCTTCCACAGGTGCTAGACATAATTTAGCAATAGAATTTGCTTAATTACTGCATTCAGTTTTTATTTCTCTTTGCTGTTATTTATAGAATATGCCTGTCAGAAGCCTTTGATCCTAATTACTATCTTCTAATTACTCTTACTGAGCTCCTTTAATTTTAATGGATATCTATTTGTGCCTGAGACTAGTGGACTGAAAAGACAACACTGAAGCTATGGTTTGCAACCATCATGTTTGCCCTTGTGTGGCATAAGGGAGAATGTCATTGTGGTTCTGTTATTAAGAATAGCTAGTCTATTATTATAAGCAGTATGTTTGATCTGAAATAAATTGGATTTTTTTTTAAATTAAAAATTACTTTCCTTTTGGTGAAAAAGTTAAATGTATAAAATATTGGGAAAATATAATTATTTTTTTCATTTTAGAAATGTGCAGAATTTTTTGCCTTTCTATAGAACTGGTGATTTAGCAAGGACAGAGGAACGAAGATTGATAATTCTTTTCTTCCCCCTTCTATTGTCACTGAAAATTTACTCTTTTTTTAAGTTGTAATCTGAAAATCCAGTTCCAAATGCACCCGCAGACAAAATGGCTATTACTGTGCATATAAAAGGACATGGCTTCAAGAATATTTTGTCTGTGGGTTTCATAAAAACAGATTTCTAAGGACAATTTGATCTCTCACCAATGGAAAATTTCTGTGGACTTTTGAGCCATTTTCAGTTACAAAATTATACCAGTGCTGATTGTATTTGTCCATGGAAAATCTTGACCTATGTCATGAGGCCTAAAGGAAAGCAAAACAGAATCCATTTTCTGTAGGAGAGAACTATGAAGCTGGTTGTGAGAATAACAGTTTATGTAAATGAGTTTATAACTTCTCACATAAACAGCTTCTGGGATTACCCAGATTGTAACAAAGCAGACACCACACAGAACAGAGATCCTTGAAGCCTGCAGAGAAAATAAAAAATTGCCCCTAGGAGCTCTGAAAAGAAATTCCTGACACAGATGTCTATGTACTCACGTGCGTGACCACAAAATTCTCTCTGTAGAATGAAGACCATAACCCCCTCCCCTAACTACTTATAGTCTAATAGCAAAGGTGACACAACTACTAAGAATTAGAAACAACAGCTAATGATAGATGTAGGCCACAGAAAAAGTCACACCATACTGAAACTTCTAAGAAAGTCACAGAGCCACCAGTGAAAGCAGAATAGAGTAAGGAACAGATCATTAAAAAAACCCCAAACCAACAAAACCACAACCCCCAAACAAAAACCTAAAAAACCCTCAAATAACCATCATAGGTACCATAGCATGGACTGGAGAAACTGTTTCACAGAACTTTATGGCTACAAAAATTCAGAGATTTATTCTGTCCTCCCATGCAACAGTCTGGGCATCTTTGACATAAGTTATGCATAAGGCAGCTTTTTCGCGAGCTCTTTGAGAAGGCAGACACATGCAGTCTCTTTGCCCGAGACCTTACACAATGATGTCCTAAAAATGCTTACTGTGAACAAATCCATTATTTCCTGTGGTTCCTTGGGAAATGAAATGTCTTACAGTGTAAGAGTCTGGGAAACAAAAGGATGAATTGACGTGTATACATATCTGATTGGTTTTCTATCTACAGGAAAACAAGGTAAGTTTTGACTTAGATGTGTGTTGAATAAAAGGTAACACACTCCCAAGCCTAGCTGAGTGCTGCTTTATCAGTCTCTGAGAAAAAGACTTCTTTTTAAAATGAAGAACACATTGGTGGTAAGTTCAGGATAGTGTAATTTAATTTTTTTTTTAAGATAATCTCTGCCTTCCTATGAAATCTATAATGATAGCACTGGACTAAGGGATAATGAGCCTAATATGAAAAAACAGAGAGCATACTGAAAACCAGCTGCTTGAGCTTATTTAAAACTATGTATACAATCAAAAAATGGTAACAATTTATCTATAGCATGTCAGATAATTTCTAGGTCAAAACCAAAATGAAAGACCAGAATTCCTACTACAGCAAAATTCTTCACTATGCTCCACTGTAACATGGTAATTTTTGGAATTATTATTGCATAGAATAAATATTCTCCTATCTATCACGGTTTAAAACTCATCAGTGAAGAGGCCTGATCCAATGCCAAAGGGAAGCAATGGAAAAACTATGACAGACTTGAGTGAGCGTTGAAACAGTCCTTAGAGGAGGAAGTCTGTTATGAATAAAGTTGTTTCCTTACAGCATGGCTTTACTTGAATGGATGCATATTTCCACAATTAAAACTGTTTTCACAAGTGAGGTACATTAACTGCTTCAGGCCTTAATGAGGAAGACAAACTGGAGGTCCTACCTTACCTTCTTTGCTCTGTGGCAAAAGTATGGTTGCCACATCTCAAGCAATCTACTCACAACTACTTGCTGAAGGGATTTTAGTAACATTCTTGAAAGAAACACTAAGAAGAGACATAACAAATATTTAGAATTAAAATGTATAATTTGAATATCAAACTAGCATATTGAGGAGAAAGTTGGAAAAAATAATGCAAATCTTGCTAGTGTTTTCTACAGCAGATAGATCAGAACATTTCAAGGTCCCTAATTTCATACACATACACTGAAATAATTTTAGGTTCATTCTTTCTGAAATTATACTTTCTTCTGTCCCACAATCCAATTGGTATCATCAGTTTGGTACTGGTGCAGTGGAATGGAATTGATGACACAGGAGGATCTTTGCCCAACCCAAATGAGTCTATGTAATCAATTTTTTAGCTAACACAGATTTTCCTGCCTCTCTGGTAATCCTTGCTATGCAGGATATGTTCCTTTCTTAAGGGAAGAGATATTCCTTACATTCAGAAAAACACAACCCTTTGAATGCAAATAAAATGACTAATGCTTCTTTAAGCTCATAGTGGTTCCATGCAGTAACTTAAATGAGGGGCTATTAGTTCATCTGTGACTGAAAACCAAAACCAGATGGATTAGCTTGTTAGAGTTCTCACAAAATATATTTATGAGTTATGGTCATGGTGAGGAATACATTTCTTTTTCAGTTGCCTTCTTTTAAACATCTCTTTCAGCTGTTTCATTATACTAGGCATTTAGAAAATTGTGGCATCTAATCTCTTCTAAAAAGTCTTACTGAGTAAGAGGGAAGAAGCAGATGTTATTTTCAAATGTAAAAATGTAGCTAAAAGATGAAACACAAGTTTGCTAAGGACAACTCATAAACCCTGCATGTTCTATTACTCTCTCTTCTGTCAAAGAGAAGCCAAGTTTGAAAAACAGTTACAACAACAGGAAAAAGAGATATTGGAATCCTTTTAAAAGCATATTCTTCTTTTTGAGTCTTTGCATGAATTTAGGACTAATGAATGAATGTGATGGTGCCTGCTGTACCTTGTTCTCTGTGTGTACATGAACATGCCTAGGGAAACAAAAGGATCTGGCATAAAGACACTAACACTGTGAATTGTAAGGGGCTTTATCAGGAAACAGGCAGCCAGATATCCAGCATGGTCAGGACAGTACAACTGCATGCACGCCAAGAAGCACAACTTTATATGCATAAGGAAGTTTTAATAGGAAAATGACATGTATTGCATTTCAACTCATAAATGCTCTTTTTTTGGTTGTAAAGAGCTTCTGCTCTGAGAGTTCTGGCAGCAAAAGTGTGTTTTTGAGTCCCACTCCTATTCACAACTGGAGTCACTGGGACAACCTTCACTGCTGTCAGCAAGAGAGTGGATTTGTTAGATTATTCAGCATGTTTTAAGAATGCTCTAGCCCCTCTCAAATGTCTTTGAATCTGATAAGCAGTGTGGATGCTCAGTCCCTGACAGAAATTTCTGAAAAGGTTCATCAGCACTTATCACGCCAACATCTTTCCACTATACAATATACCTCAACTGTAACTATTAGGGTAACGGCATTGCCTCAACCCTCAGCTGTCAGCGTAATTGCCATGCCTGTTTGGCCTTTGCTTGGTCTACTGGGATTACCAAGTAGTGTCCCACTACAGAACTTTGGTGATAGCAAGCTGAATCAAACTTCATTTATTGTATTACAAAATCTGAGTCTTGGATACATATCTAGTGTCAACTTCATTGGTTTTATTTGGGATATAGATACCTAGCTACAGGACTGAGATACCAAACAGCTATTAGATGAGAGTAAGTTTTGATTCTGACTAGCTTCACTTCTATTTAAAAGGAAATAATACAGTCTGGATAGTGTCAGTTTGAAGGGCTATTCAGTCTCCCACGCTGTTACTTTTATTACACATAGTTGAGCTGATTCCCATCAAAACCCACGGAAAGACTGCTGGTATCTTCTCTGAAAGATGAACTAAATCCTTTTCAAGCTCTCAAATGAAACAAGACACAATGCATGTGATTCCCCTCACCTAACTTCAATGACTGAATTCAACTGTCTAAGTTTCAGTGAAGACTGATTTTTAACACCTTAATGCATTCAAGACATCTGCATAGGGCTGCCAGGAACAACAGGGCATATGAGAGTGCTATGCCCTTCTGCAGTATCAGCGCCCTTTTGCAGACCAGATGGAATACCCCTGAGCAGCTCAAATGGCAGTAGATCCATATGTACACAACTGAATTGAGTCCTAAGTAGTTGCAATGTACATGTCTACATGTAACTCAGGTGTCCAGGCTAATCTTAACATCAATAGAGTTAATATATCAGTAAAATACATAGAATTATTTGTCTAATCTGAAAGTAGACAGCCACATTTGATCAAATGAATTTCACCTTAAACTTCACTGATATTCATCAAATGAACTAAATGTTCTGCTCTTCTATAAGTCTGTAACAGTAAAAATAGCTACAGCCTTTGTTTTGTGGTTGACCACCAACACTGCGTTGAGGTTTTTGTTTCTCTGTCAGTGTCTCCAGACTGATACATAAGGATTTTCTCTCCTCAGAGAACTGTTATGGTTGTCCAGCTTATATAATTTTCTGTATCTCCCCCAAACTGAGTAAAGCTGGTTTAGTTTAACCATAGAATTAGATATCTAAGAGGAAGCTGTCAGACTGAAAAGACAGACTTTTTAATAGGACATCTAAGTTCACTATACATTTTGCCTTTTTACTAGATAACTCTGATCTTGCTAGTTGTGTTGTGAAAGCTGTATTTGTATTGTCGAACTTCTACATACTCTGGAAATTTTAGCCTGCCTGTATAATAAAGAACCTAGTTATCAGCTGTTGATTTAAAGGTTTCTTAAATTGTAAGGCACTTTTTTCAAACTAGCTGCTATACAAACAGGTTATGATCTCTCCAGATCTTGTAAAGCAATGTGGGCTCAGAGTAGCTAAAATCTGAATGGAAGCTGTGATCTCAAAGAACTGCCAGGTGCTGTAGTGAAACGGCTGTAGTGATTCAGAAGATGGCAGTCTTCCCTCCAAGTCAGCATCAAACCAGTGCCCGATGTGCTTCAAAGAGCCACTGTACTGCTGAGAAAGATAAACCTGACTCTTGGTGACTTGTGGTCAGTTAAAGATCTCACGGAACATTTCACAAGGGGAAAGATTAACCTCTGTGTCCGGGCCAGATTGTATAATATTAGTGAAAACAAGTCTAGAACATTTTGGGTTTAGTTTTGCATTCCTCACTCTGAGTTTGGTGCCAGGATCTCTCCTGGTGCCCTCTGAATTCAAATGAGTTCTGTGAACTAAAAGCTGCATTGGATTTGGCCCTAGAATCAGTCCCCTTCTAGATCTGCTGTCAGCTGTGCATTGGAAAATTCACCAGAAGCAGATGGGCTTTTGTTCTGGTTTGGTTTTGATGCTGTCAGGTGAGTGGGAGTTATTTGAACTCCAAATACAGAAGTGGAAATCAAAAAGCAACCTAAATCCCAAGTGATTCTGTCCACAAGCAGATGTTTTTAGGCCACTGCGATTAAAAAGGCTGTATAAGAAAGCATCAATTACAATAGAAAAACAGATTGTTGGCACTTCATGCCTTTCAAGAAAGAGTGTTACAAAAATTTATAAAAAAACCATTTTAGTGTTGCTAAATCATATTTACTTACTAAACATTGATACCAGATGAGTTGCCATTTGTTGATAAAAACATTTCAACATGATAAATGCTTTCGTCTAAAAGTTTTTGCGAAACATATTGTAAGATGTGGAATACTTAAGAGGAGAAAAAAGGGAGGACAGGTTGGTTTATATATGCACAATGAAAACTTTTGAAAATATCTTGAGTATGATATGTAGGGACAAATATCGTCACAATTCAATGGGTTGGTTATACCCTGGGGATTGGATACAACACACAGACCTGACTGGTTAGTTTGGCAAACTAAAATTTTGGGATACTTGCACTAAGGATCTGAGAAACCAGTGTGAATTTGCATTGAAAGACACAATTGTCCCTAAGCTATCTGACATACACCTTTAGGAGCAGTTTTTTTCATTATTCCATGGAATATTTTGCCATTCAAGAAACTTTTCAGCCTGACATGAAACACTACAAAATGAGATCCTTATACAGAATCCATAGGAAAGTTAGCTATAGATTGAAAAGGGACTGATTTAACTTGAACAAATCATATAATTTATTTGAGTGAAGTTCATTGCATCCCAGCCAGACATCTGGGCTAAGAGTCACCTCTTTAAATGTGGGGAGTGAAGGAGGCAGAGGGGAATGGAAAGACAGGAGGAGGGAGATTCTTCAAAAAGCCAGATGAGAAGACAAAGGTGAGCTTAAACAAAGTAGTTCTGATGAGACAACCTCTCAAGAACTGTGGAAGTCGCTACTGACAGATTAGATGAGGAGCCAAGAGGAGTTGGTGTAGATAAGGTGAAAAGAACTAACATTTCCAGAGACTAGGATGGGAATGAGAAGCCTGAATTTCAAGTGAGGAGATTGAGTGTATAAAGAGGGACCAGTGATAGGGAGGAGTCAAGCAGTGGGCCTGCCTGGAAATATTTGGAGGAGGGAAATTAGGGAGTCACACTGCAAAAATGGCAAGAGTTCTGCAACAACAGCAAATACCTCTGAAATCCCATGTGAGGACAGTCTAAAAGATACTTGTCTTCTCCTTCTCAACCCTTGCTGTTCCACATAAGTGAAATTGAGCCATTATTGGTGTAAGTTACTCTGTGATATGTGGTCTACACAGTGGCTCCCAAACATTGATCTTGCTGAGGACTCGACTCTTTGCTATGATTTTTGCAGCATGGAATCTAATTCTTCACTCCATTTAAAAAGAAAACCAAAATGAAAAATATTGCCTTGCTACCTCTTACACACACACAAAAATTATCAATATAGAGAAATTTTATAACATAGGTTGATTTTAGAACTTACCTACCTGACAGGGTGTCACAGAAAGAGCTGGTAGGGAGATACGCATTTTTAAAAAAAATCCTGTCCTGAAGGAAAGATAGTTGTCTGGCACTGTTAGACTGCTGAGCACAAACATTGTGTAGCTGCAAAAGCAAAGTAGCAAAGTATTTACTTTGTGGGATAGGCTTATCCCACTGAGCTGAACATCCTAAACACTAGACTGTAGAAAACATCTCCCATCTGGACTCTTGCCTTTTTATGGTCAGAGAAAATGGTGGGAGCTCTCAAAGACAATTGCCAATAGCTTGTCAACCTCCTCCTCAATCCAAAGGAGAAAATAAAAAGGAGATCCAGGCTGAAATTCCTTCTGGGTGAGAACGGTCCAGAATTCTGTTCCTTGCTTCCAGGATGAGTTCTCCAATTAATATAATGCTATATAAAACATGACCAAATCCCCTTCTCCTCCAGCAGATCTTCTGAAGAGAAGAATTAAGTAAATGTGCAGTCAAAGATGACACCCAGGTGCCTAAGTGCAGAAGCAATTTCAGTCCTAAATTCATTTCACTGCAGTGACTGCCAGCCAGCCAACTTGGCCCATTTCTAAAATTTACAGCTACCTGGTTGTGAGGAATTCAGTCTTCTCTCAGTTGCCCATTTCTTTGTGGCACTGTGTAATGCCAAGCACATCCTTCACTGCCTTTGAAAACTGAAACTCCCTCAGGATTAGTCCTACTAACAGGATTTGTAGGTTACTGCAATGCCTTCTGCCTTCTATAAGAATAGTAGGAAGGGCTGGGGAGAGAGGGACTGGAACATAAATCTTTGAGACTCTTTTTTGCTGACTGAATGGTCAGTCAACAGAGAGAAGTGCATGCCTTTTCGGACGTGACTGGTTCACTGCGGTTGTTCCTGAATACCAAGAAACTGGCAGATCCATAAAAGAACCTGTCCTTCCAACTCATCCTGCCAAAAGTGTCCAAAATTAAAAGGTTTGTGTGTGGACAAGCTTCATGAGTCTGTACAGTGCTACATGTAACTTCTGAATCCTTGTTTTCTCTTGCAACAATAAACATCACGCTATTTAAGTTTCTCTTCAGATTTGATCTCAACTGCAAATACTGATATATTAATCTTGTTCTCTTCCATATGTAGTCACTGTTCTTTCCTAACAACTCTGAAATGCAGCTGCTCCATGACAAGTAAAGGATGAGAAAATAGGCATGCATGACTCCTTGACTAGTAAAATTTTCCAAAGACTGGGCCAGGAGCACACAGAAGTCCTGGGGATAGCAGTAAATATACATTCCCTTGGGTTCTTTGGAGTGGAGAGAAGGCAAGCATCTCCTCTTTTTCCTCCCTCACATAAAAAAAATACCCTTAAGGTCTGCACGTTTCCAAATACATTTTATGCTCTGATTTCACTGTAGTAATATGATTCAGTAATTTCATTATGCAAATTCCTCAAACTTAGAGCAGCGATTATTTGCTCTTCTTTTATCCAGACATCACCAAAAAACCCTCATAATAGTTTTAACCTATTTGGTTAAAACACATTGATAAAAAGAATTTGGTGAGAATACTGATTAAAATAATTTTTTATCATGAAAAAATGTAGGAGATTTCATATACAAGGCAGCTCTTCACCCTGAATGGAAGAGGAGCATGAAGCAGATGTGCAAGAGGTACAACATCCATCTGCCTTTCAGTATGGGTTCAGTAATGATACACAGAATTTCAACAGGCATCTATCTAGATGGGGTGGCAAGCAGAAAGCCTTGTCATGACCACTAGTGAGTTTTCACAGATAGTCATCTGTGGGGACAAACCAGAGAAATGTGATTAATGAGCTGGAATAACATGATCTTGACGAGTACTGTAGTTTGTGCTACAATGTTTCTCCACACTGCACACATCTGTCACAAACAGGCTCATGAAATCATTTGCTGTTTGCTTTATCTGCAGAAACATTCTTTGTGTGCTGACATCATACAAAACGTGCCAGGGTAAGCAAATAAAACACTATGGCAAACAGCTTGGTCTTACAGTAACACCTGTCTTCTTGACTTGCTTTGGCCAATTATTTCACAGGACTAAGCTGATAAAAATGCCGATTACTTGGGTGAGAAGGTCTAACAACCATCTTTGCAGTCTAGCCCTTTTGCTCAAAGTTAGTCCGAGTCACAGAGTTAGGTGGAGAGTTCCAGTTTAAAATGTAGTAGTGGTGGCAGGATGTAAGAAAACTGCTGCTTCCAAATCAGCAGCACTGTACTAGCATGAGAAGTGTCAGTTCAGACTTGTTCTATTCTTATCCAAGTATCTGTTTTAAGTCACCATAAATGAGAGGACACTGGCCCGGAAAGATCACACTTACATTCTTATCTTCTCCACACTTGATTCACTGTTCTCCACTTTATGGTTTCACTCATCCTATCAACCTCTCTACCCTGGCTTTTGAGTTCTACTAACTCCTCTCTTCTGCCATCATTCAGCCTTCACAGGGAAAATTCAGGCAGCGTTATAATTTTCCTCATTGTGCTTCTGTTGTCTTTAATTCCTCAGTAGTAGTTCTACTTACTTTCAAGTTCTAGGCCTCTAACTTAAACCAAAGTTTCCAACTCTTACAATTTTATAGCACATCTTGAAAATGTAGTGTTTTTCTTAAAACATGAACTACTGCAGTAATTTCAGAGTCTCCATTCCATAATAAAACAATTTTCTAGCTCTCATTTCATGGAGGGAAGCTCAAAAACACAAATCCCAGGCTTATAAAAAGAAGACAATAAAAAGAAACAAAATATAAATTATTAATTTTTAAACTCATAATTAGAAAAAGGCTCAGGAGTTTGAAAACTTGATGTTGGCAAGACTCCTAAACCCACCTTTCTTCAGCTGTCTTCCTTTGGACTGATTGTTTAATTAGATAAATTTGATGAGAAAAACATCGTGTACCCTAGGCAGGCTCCATTTTTACGGTAAATCCCCTAAATTTTTCCAAGTGAAAGTGAACAATTTGTCCTTTCATGGATTAAGTAGAATAAAGCTTTCCTTATTAATCTAAACATTTTACTCTGGTTTATAGAATTAATTCTATATTTGTTTCTGTAATTAATTCTACAGTTCTGCTACAGACTTCAAATCCTCATCCCTCTTGGCACCCACTGTGCAGACCCTCTCACAGAAAGATTGGCTGATATCCAGTGACATCCACACCACCCTTCTACAACGCCAAGCCACCATAAAAAGATTCATAAAATCTGCAGGCCCCTGAACCTTGTTACTCTGCCAGCAAGGAAAAGTCAACAGAAAATGGGATGGTATCAAAAAGAAAAATTAGGGAAGAGATGGAAGACAGAAGGAGGTTGATTTTGTGACATTTCAGAGAATATCCAGTTATATACTGCATACCTAGTGATACCAATAATGACAGTACAAAGGGAGCAAGTTGGATTAATACATGGAATTTGCACATTTAAAAGAGCAACTCATTTACAAGAAATCTTTTCTTAATTGCTGAATAGAATAGATTTTAATATAATACACTTGGTATACCTCTATTCACCGTACATCCTCCACTTGGCAAGATTCTCTAAACTTGCCAATCTTTCCAGGAGATAATACATGCCAGCTGGAGGAAATGTTTCTCTTCCCGCACCTTCCCTTTTGTTATATATTTCTCTTTGATCTCCCCACCCTCAGCACTTTATCTTCGGATCATCCCTAGACCTCAAACTCTAGCTGTACAACCATTTTCACTTTCAATCTCACTGTCTTTCTATTTGGCTATTGCCTTGTGGTTTTATCACACTCCTGAAACTACTAGTCTGCAATAGTCAACTAAACCCTCCTTCATCTCTAATTCTAATCCATCTCTTTATTTCTTTTCTCTTGAAATTCTGAATGAGCTTCCTAAATTCATTTTAGGACTTCTGCTGTCTGATTATATACTCTTTAATCAGGCAGATTGTCTGCATTATGGTCATAAAATCAGAAAAAAAGTAGGAAAGGAGTTCAAGATCCTACCTATCCAAGGCAGGATCAGTTCTTTCTAGAGTAATTTCAGAACAATAACTGCATAAGCTTTCTTATAAAGAAGGCCTTAAAAAACAGAGATTCCACATCTCCTCCACAAAACTCAGTTCCAGTGCTTTGCTATCTATATTTAAAGATATCAGTCCCTTTATATTTAAAAAGATCTTTGTAGTAACAGTCCTAAGTTCCCTAGCAGCTTTTTGAGTCTTTTTCTTCTTGAGCTACCCCAGTGAACATGGAGAACAGCTTGTTATGCTCTTCTTTCAGCAACCTTTTACATATTTGAATACTCTTATCATGACTCTTTTCTGTCTTGTTTTGTCATAGACTAAACAATTTCAGATCTTTCAAGCTTAGCTTTAAGGCATATTTCTAAACCTCTAATGATTTTCACTCTTGTAGATTATCTCCAACTGATTCACATCTTTTTTGAAGCCACAAATGAAAACCTAGGTACAAAATTCCAACTGAGACCTTACCAGCAGTGAGTAAAGAGAAAATATGAGGGGTGTTTGTTTTTTTTTTCTTTTTTTGTAAGATATACAAAGGTTGTATGTATTTCACCAAGGGGCAGATGCTTGGGTGGCTTGGTGGTTTTTTTTCCCCTCAATATGTATGTAGGCTGATGGTCTCTCATAAGCCTGAAAACTGGTATGCAGAACTGTATTGAACCAGTCAGTCCCTGTTTCATTACTGGATTGCTCATTACTTGTGCCAAAGCGTAGTACTTTACACTTGTCCTTACTGAACTGCATCTTACTTACTGGAAACATTCTTTCATTTTAAAAAAATAGTTTTAAATTTCCATTTTTCTATTCTTTTGTCTTGCAGTCAGCTGCAGTTATAATAAGAGCAGTACTGAACTCAAGATATGTTCCTACGGAAATGCCTGACATAATTTCAGGTAGACTATGAAGGATTGATGACTTTTTGGACAGCAGAATTCCAATAAGTTATACATCATGAAGTTTCACCCAGACTTTAATTTCACTGTTTGCTTACAAAAATATTATCAAAGACAATATAAAAAAATATTAGTAATGTCAATTTGTAGTTTTATGACAGCCACAGCTTTTACTCAGTCTACAATCCCTATTATTCTATTATAGATGAAACTAGGTTTGTGAGACACAGTACATTCTTAATCAGAATGTCTGTTAAGTATTTCTTTATGGTCTTCTGGAGGCTTATAAGCTGACTTTATTTTCACTCTACTGTGAACTGCACTTCTAGGTCACTTCTGACAATTCATTAAGAGTATCCTAAGGTGCAACATACTGGGCCCAGATGAGTAGAAAACATTTAAAAGTGACTTTTTCCTTTTAATTCATTCCATTCAAATTCATTCCTTTTTCTTTAACGCACTGTATCATTTTTGCATGTGGCAGGATCTTGCAGGATACGTATATTCACAGGGACACATCAGCTGGGATGAAGTTATCTGAGATTCTAGGCAGTTGTTCAACAGCAAAGCAGAGCATGGAGCAAAGAGAAGCAAAATCCCATTTATGTTTATAAGTTTTCCTCCAGTTTACTATAGCCATTTATTAGAAGAATAAGGAGCTTCTATGACTCGCAATCATTTCCATGCTACTGTTGGTTCCACAAACTTGAATCACACACACAAATGTATGAGCTAGAGCAGATGCAGTATGGGTCTGGCAACATGTCTTTTCTAAGAAGCCGCAAAAGCATGGTTTGACTTGAAGGAAATTTCTCTTTCTTTCAGATAGACCCATACATACTGAACTGATAGCAGTTGGTGTTGGTCTCTCTTTGGAGAGCTCAAAGGAGATAAGGAATAGTACAGCAGTATTTTTAGAGAACTACAAACTTAGGTATCCTGCTGAGCAGTGACCTGGCCTTAGGTCTGCCTGGTCCACCTAACCCCTCTCAGCACCTAGCTGAGCTTGCATGTTGCAGCTTCAGACCTGGCAGCTCTTGTCAAGTGGCTCTTTACACAACATTTGTGTCCTATTAATGGAATGGTCCGGAAGCCCCTACAGGAGGGTGGGCTGCAAAGCATGAAATCTACATAGAACAATGGGTTTGATATTTCGTGTCTTTTTGCTTCTGCATAAAACTAAGGCTTCTAACACCCTATAAAAGAAAACTCAATCTTCCAGAGTAGATGGAGTCTGCAACACCAAAACATCAAAGCCAGGTGCCTGCTCTTGACCAGAAAGATCAGAGAATTCAATCTGAGCCTTCTACAGCTCAGAAAAAAACCAGAAATTGTGGTTCTTGGATCTTGAGGAGGGAAAAAACAATGGGGTCTTTTCCTTCGCTCTTTTATTCTCCATTACTCCCTCTTCAAACACATATTTTGACCAGATCTACTCCTGTCTCCTTATAGACACCCTCACACATCAAACAGCTCTTCCAAACACAAGTTGTCATGCTTTGTTCCTCTGGATACCTTTCTTTTTTATTAAATTGTATTTTCTAATTAAAAAATAGACCATTTTTTGTGTCCCCAAACACCTGCTCAAATATACACTTTTCACTGCAGATCTATATTTAATGATAAAATTTGAGATACAAGTCTGTCTTCTACAGCTATAAAAAGGCCTGTTACGACTGTGACAGAATTTGAAGCATATGGTTTGTAGGCCCATTCTGTTATTAATGGTCTGAATTTCCTCCCCTTAAACATACCAACACAAACTGTTCTTTTGGCTAGACACAGAGTGATGAACAGCGCAGGCTGTGGCATTTCCTTCAAATCATCCTGTCTCTGTGCCAAAAGCTCACCTTTTTACTCTTGCACCAAATGCAATGAGTTCAGTCTTACATTAGAGGAGAACAAGCTCTTGATTTTTAAGGTTGCTTTCAGTATACTTTAGGAGTATTTCTGGAATACATTTTTGGACTCATTAAGGCTTCCAAAAATTATTTATTGGCATCAGTTTGAGCAGAATACGAGGAAGGAAAGTGATCCCTGCTTTTCAACTACTGTTAGAGGATGGGGGAAAGAGAAAGAAATGTCCTTAAAAGTATACTTCTAAGGCACAGCTTGCCTGGCTTATGAAGGCAGCTGAGCAAGTTCTCACTTTGTTTGAACTGATATGTTTATGAAAATCTTATTTCTCCCCCCACCTCCTCTTTTCTTCTGTAGTGTCCAGTCTTGAAAACAAACTGACAGATGTTCTCTTGGATCAGTTTGTGAGACTTGCAATGTCAGAAATACAAACAGACTTTAGCTGTTTAGTTCAGGAAATGAGATGCAGACAATCTGATAAATAAACAGTGTTTACTACTCCAGTTTAAAGTGTGCTTTGGATTTCTTTTCAAAATACTCCTACCAGGAACTGAGGATGAATATTAAACATGTGCTCCTAATTTCCAGACCTCAATGGCTAGGTCAGAGTAGTCTTTAACTTACACAGTTTGTATAGTGAGGTTATAACAAAGTGAATGTTTCTGAACTTTAACCATATTAAAGAAACAATAACAAGAAATGTGAATTACATAGAAATTGACTCCAACGAAACTTGTAAGACTTATGAATACACAGAGATGAATTGGATAATAGGATTTATGACTGTGTGAATTAGAATACTTTGTGATTTAAACTGAGAGGAAGACACACAGAGATTTAAATTGGCTGATACATAATCACCCAGTTTAAATTGGGACAACAGAGTGGAAAATATTCTTATACTCAAGCAATTAAGTATACATTTCAATGGTTATGGGGTCATAAATTTAGATCTAGGTATCATCCAAATGGCACTTTCTTTACCAGCAGCATATAGATTCCCCAGTGCAGCACTAAGGCATCATTTCACCATTAAATCTGTGTAATGTCATGTGCCACCCTACTTCTTTGTCATGGCTATGTGGACTACACAGCACAGAACAGACCAGCATCCATGGCTCCGACAACACATAGGCAGCCAGGCAGAAGTAGAAACAGCCAGGGACCATAAACCTACCCTACATGTACACCAGGGGATGCAAACAAGCAGGCACAACAGGACAATTAACGTCATAAAAAGCCACAAGGACTTTTTTTCCTATTGTGAGGAAGGGAGAAAGAGGGTTTAGAATGCAGTAGGTGATTTTTGGAGCTAACTCCTGATATTCTGTTAAGGGCATGGTGACTACTTGCTTCACTGTCCTTTGGGACTTGCATAAAACCACAATTTGGCCCTCAAGAGAGAAGACAGATACCCACTGAGTCACCAGTAATATTTCCTGCATTGCTTTGGATTTGTCTTGAGGCACCTCCCTTCCAGCTATGCAGTAAGCATCATTTCCACCGGATGGAGGTGATTCAGAACCCATGAAACAGTCACTTTTCCAAGTGATGGAAAACTATTACTGAATGAGTTATCATTTAAATAGCTTTTAGTGCCACATTTGAAATCTGAATGAATTCAAATTCTAGTGAAAGGTGTTCAACAAGTAGCACTGAGCCATGAAACCTCTTATTCACTATTCCCAAGAGGAACACCTAATACTTTGTGTGACTTTCATTTTTTCCTTAGCCTTACTCTCTTTTTTTTTTTAATAATGAATTTTGAAAGAAAAAAAATGGTTGCAGAGACTGAGATATCTCTTATAGTTCTTGTTTTATCTGCTACAATAAACAGGAGCCTGATCAGTACCCCTCAGAATATAATTAATACCTAGTCTGAGCAGTGAGAATACTATACTTATGCTTATCTGACAGAAATTACATCATCTGTTTTATTTTGGCTACAAGACAACAGTCAGCAGAAAATACATTTCAAATGTATTAATATAATGAGATGCAGACTGATAAGCCAATTATGAAAGATTCTGTGAAACTCCTTATACTCATCCTAGATTACAAACTCTCCGGTCAAGGTTGCTGTACCTATCTGTCCATATTCACCCTGTTTTCCTGTATACTGTTTGAAATCTCCAAGTGTGACTACAGAAAGAGATAATTAACAGGAATACCAACACAACTATGGAAGATTCTGCAGCCTAACAGCAGTAACTCACAGATTGCTATTTGTAATTTGAAACATTTTCCCCATCCTCTTCCTTGTAACTGTCATCATAAATAATCAAAATATTCATATTACCTACACACTGAGCTCTTGTTTCTTTCTGATCCATGTTTCAGACCTAACACTTTATTTTTATTAGTCTCCTGCTTCCTTAAAGGGCAAGTTTGTATCAAAACACTGACATTTTTCATATTTTACATTTTGCTCTATAAATGAATTTATTTAGTAAATCTTACCTTTTCAAAAAGTAGCAAGATGTGGTTTACAGCAAAATTTTACAGTTTTCTCATCACAAGACATGTAGTGTCTTCAGCTATCACGTATACCTTTTTTGCCCTAAGTGAGACTGCAGCTGTTTGGCGAATTCAGTCTTGGATCAACTCTGCTCCTAAAACAGAGGGAACAACAAAACACTGACTGTAGTGGGGGATTCTGGATGCTGCCTACTGCGTTCAGAAGGTCCTTAATTAGAAGAGAGCATCATAATTTCTCCCTTCTTATGACCCTATAGCCAGATGCAGCTGGTCAGTAAATTGTGCCTACTTTAAACCTGGTTCATGGGATCCCATCAGGAGAAAGCCCAAGGTAGTACCTTGCAGGATTACAGGAGTTTTATCCCTTGCGTGAAAAAGAGGGAAGGGGGAACTGCAAGCAGAAGTCAAGGCTGGAAGTGTCACATGCAGCAGGTAAAACCTGCCAAGTTTGGTACAGTCTCTGGGTTTGCTATGTCAGAGGTCTTTCTCCTGAAGTCAGCTTAACTCTTCTGGAAGCCAGCTCAACCCATACCTAGATTAATTAATTTGAAAGTTATGACTAGTCGCTTCCTCGGAGCAAATGTCTTTTGTTGATAAAGGTGGCATGCACAGTAAAGGTTTACTCTGCATGTTATGAAGACTGTGTGGCTGACTAGTTAACAGAGCTCCCACAGATGCTCCGTTCCACCTGACAGTGTTACTGAATACTTCATGATTAATAATAGGGTAAAAAAAACCCCGCAAACCCTCAAGAATTAAGGCTTTAGCAATACTTTCAATGACTATTATACAGAAGCTACCAACTCCTTTGTTGGAGCAAAGGACGGCAGGGAGCCCACTGGATCCCCTGTGGCTATTGGCAAGTGTCTCGTACAACTTGCCCTGATGCCACGTATGAACGCGTGGCTACAAGGGGCTATGTTCAGCTCCCTGTGTCTCTGCTTCATCACCTGCCGAAAGGGATTAATGTCCAGGGACCACTGTGTTTAGTATCACGGGAGGGGCTCAACCTCGACTACGCTTTGGTGGCAGTGCTGACAACATTAAAGACAGTCACGAGGGAAGACAAAATGGCTGCTGGCTTTCTGCCCCCTGCACTCACAGCTGCTCTCTTCACATCTATTCTCTTACATGGACGTATTTGCGTTTTTTTTAGCCCACGTCGCGCACCTACAGCTGCTGGCGTCGAATGGATCGCCGCAGCCGGGCTCCCCGCGGCCTTGCCCCGCCTCGGGGCCCTGACTGACCAGCAGACGGGCCGCATCTGCCCCTGCTGAGGGGAGCGGGCCCTCCTCGCTCTGGCCGCCCCCTCCGCCCACAGGGCTCCCCTCCGCCAGGCCCTCCCCGGCCCCGCGGCCCGCCCGCGGGGAGCCGGCCCTCCCCGGCCGGGGTGGGGCCTGGCTGTCGCTGCCGCCGCGGAGCTCCCGCGGCTGCTGCTGGAGGCGGCGGCGGCGGCGGCCTCGGGCGCGTCCCACATATAACCCTGCCGCTCTGCTCGGCGCGGTCCTCACTGCTTCCCGCGGCCGCCTGGGGACGGCGCTCACCTTGCGCGGCAGCTTGGCCATGGCTCGGCGCCTCAGCCCTGCGAGCTAGTCCCGGGGAGCAGCTGAGCTGCCGCGCCTCGGACGGACTGAGCCGGCCCTAACTCTGCGGCTTCATACTCCAGCCTCCTTCCTTCCATCTGCCGCCTTTTCCCGCTCCGCCTGCAAAAGCCCTGCTCGGGGGCGAAGGGACTTTCCCGCCCGTGTGTGCCTCAAGCCCGACTTGCCCGTCCCTCGCCGCACCGCGATTGCACCTTCCCCCCGCATCTCCTCCCCGCGGGCCGGGCGGGCTCGCAGCCCTTCTCCGCCGCTCTCCCCGCCAGCAGCCCGCCGAGGATGCGGGTGTCGCTGCTGAGCCCGTTGCTCCTGCTGTCCCTCAGCTGCAGCCCGGGCGCCGCGGAGCTCTCGGCTTCCCGAGCCAAGTGCCCGACCCGCTGCGATGTCTCCAAGTGCCCCAGCCCCAGCTGCCCCAGCGGCTACGTCCCCGACCGCTGCAACTGCTGCCTCATCTGCGCCGCGGGCGAGGGGGACTCCTGCGGCCGCAAGGAGGACCCGCCCTGCGGCGACAGCCTCGACTGCCGCTACCCCATGGGCAAGCGCTTCGCCAAGGGGGTCTGCCAGTGCAAGCTCAGCGCCCAGGTGTGCGGCAGCGACGGCCGGACCTACGATAACATCTGCCAGCTGAAGGCCGTGAGCCGCAAGGCGCTGCAGCACGGCCTGCCCGCCGTCGCCCAGGTCCAGAAGGGAGCCTGTGAATCGGGTAGGAGCATGATGGGGCCTGCCCGTGGGGCGGAGGGAGGCGGGTGGACAGCGCAGGGGCGTGCCGGTGTCCGGGCCAAGAAAAATCACGATTTTTCGGTGACCGGGGAGGGCTGAGTGGCTCCGGGGACTCGTAAGAGGCTACAGGGTCAAGGCACTTCGCCTGCCTGGCTGCTGGCGGTCGCTGCGGCGTGGGGACGGGGGTGGGCTCAGGTCCTTGCTGGGTGGCAAAAATCATCCTTCTTGATGCTCGGTGTGGGCTACAGGCCTCGGGCTGAGGCCTGGGCAGGTTTCCACTCGGTAGCAGGGCCGTGGACGCCTCAGCGTCACGGCTGATGCAGCATGCCCGTGGGCAGGAGGTGAACGCGGTGGGCAGCATGGCAGGGAGCTCGGTGGAGGGCCTTGGGCTGTCGGGGCAGGGCAGCGGTTACATCCTCAGCCGTCGTCCCTTCTGGAGGCAGTGGTACAACTTGCTCTTGTCCTGCCAATGCCGCCTTCGTTTTGTAACGTCGGCACTCGCTGCTGGGGCGTTTCGGTGGCGCTGCCTGCGCGGGTTGCACTGCCGATCCGTTGCACCATGGCCCGAACAAGCAGAGCAGGGACCTGGGGAATGCTTGTGCTGTGGGGCCTTCCCTGGTGGTGTGTGGGAGGTTAACTGGATTCACCGCACAGGCATCTCTAGGCAGAAAATGTGTCTTAAAGCCAAGTAGCTCAAACAGGAGAGAAAAAGCACCAAGTTGGTATATAAAACACCTAAAACATAATCGTTTGCCTGTTTTGTTTTCTTTTCACAAGAAGTTTTGTAGTCTTGTAGAGTATGAAGTGGGAAAAAATGCCTGCGAGTCTCCTTTAGAGTTTAAAATACTGACGCTCGGGATATCAAAAATGGTCTTCTGTTTGCAGAGATCACTTAAGTTCGTAATTTTTTTTAGTAATAAAGTGGGTCACTTTATGGAAGCATTAATGCTGCTAATACCTTTTCACATACTTACTGATACGTTATTTTAAGCGTTTGCTTCTGTTACGTTTCTGATAGTGTTCCTGGAAAGAAAAGTCATATGCATGATGGCATTTAAATCATGCATGAGTGTTTCCATTATGCCAGGTGAACCACTAACCATCCTGTTTATTCATAGGTAACAAACTTGCCAAAATTTTTGGGAGGGGTCAGAGGGAAAAGAGCTACTGTTGTAGCCTTTCTGTAAATAGGGGACCTTTCATATAGACCGCTCTTGAGAGGAGGTGAACTGTGGTGCAGAGAGGAGGACATCAAACTGTATTCCTGAAGTTCCTTTAGGAGTATCATGTTGGAGCCAAGAATTGCTCCAGATGCCAGCCTGGAGCTGCAATGATCAGTCTCTCCAGGATTTTGTAGTTATAAATTGCTGTTGGCCTGTTCCTTTTCACATCAGCATCCATTAGCTTTAGTACTCCTAATACTTGGTTGGAGCTGATCCAGGTGAAATAATCAGAATGTTTAACCAAAATGAGTGAGCTAGCCTGCATCTAAGGGCTTACTGAGTGCTTGGGGTTTGGTATATATGACATTTTCTTTAAGGAATCCTCCTGAATCTACTGTTAATAGGCTTAGGAATTTGCAGCCATGAGGTAGAGGTAACATTTTTTTTTCAAGGAACTATTTTACTGTTCGCTTTATTTTTTTGTCCCAGAAAACCTCAGCTTAGATGAAGCATCTGGTTCTCTGTTAAGTTTTAATTTTTTTACTCAATTCTACAGCTGCACAAACTGAAGCTCAAAGAAACCAAGCGTCTTGCCCAAGGTCAGACTGAGTTGGTGGTTGAGCCAGGAATAGAACTCAATTATGATGGTTTGGTGGTTTGTTTTTTTTTTTTTTTAAACAATAACATGCAATGGCTGTAATGAGAGGTTTAGAAGAAAGTTGACAGTTTAAAATTACTGTCGAGTTTCTCCCTTTTCCCTGTTCTTGAAAGAAATCTGGCCTCAGATGAGTCAGAGTTTGGAGGGCTAAGCTAGTTACGAAGTAAATCCAGTTTTATTTAACCATACATGTATTAAAACAATCTCAGATAACGGTAGCCTTACATAGCATGACTTAGGCCATTTTCAGAACATGCAATGACCTCTACTCCTGCCCATTTCCAGTTGCTTATGTTGATGTTAAATTATGTTCTGGCTGTGATAAAACAAGATAGGCTGAGAAAACTTAGCTGTGGTTTCCTAGTGACAGAAGTCTCATGAGCGAGGATGCATGAAAAAGGAGCATTAAAGGGTGCAGAAAGGAAAGGAGGAAAGAGGTGCACAGGATGACTGCATGATAATTCCAAAATTGACAGAATTGAAAATAGTTTTTCCTTGTTGAAGTCCTGGATTAGCTTGAAGAACAACATACCAAATTGCAAATTCTAGATACAGTGTACTAAAGGGGGTGTGTATTGCATGGAGATACAGGAACTCTATCATTGATGTTCTTCAGTATGCCTATGCCCTGAAAACTATTACTCATACAGTTAGCCTGATGCATCTGAGCAAAACTCCTAGGCAAATTTAAACTATATGATACAAATATATTTTTTTTCCTCTTCAACACTAGATACCCCAATATAGGGAATTTTCTGAAGCAGCTAGCTTTTCTCTGCCTTCTGTCACTTTCTGTGAGAAAGACAAGCTCTTACAGGGTAGTGTGTAAGTAATGGCATAAACATTTATGGAAGACAACCTCTGTAATCAAAGATCCACTCTTACAGAGCCCTGTTTCTCACTGCAGCAAATTTTAAGTTTTAACAATGCCACATATTGATCTATTAAGGTGTCAAACTCTTCACTCAAAGGATTCACACAGTCCCCTGCAATCTATGGGTAATTTATGTCAGACTCATTCTTGCACAAAGGGCTGTTTATGATCTCTCAGTACAACTTTCTTAGTACAGTTAATAATTCCCTGCCATATTATTTTGCTAATGGCTTCTGTGAAGATAGTTCATATGTCGAAAGATTTGTATTTTCTTACCTGGAATGTGGAAGCAAAAATATTTTTTTTTTTTAAATAAGGATGCTATTTTGTCAGTGCAACAAGGAAAACTAAAAGACTGATCAGAAAACCTTTGAGGAAAGAAGTTCCAGAAAACAAGTACATTGGGTTTGACACTGATCCTTTGCAGGGTTCTGCCTGAGAATGCCTGTCCTCTGCTTTGTTTAACTGAATTCAGTCTCAGAAGGTGGTCATGATGTAAGCCTTACCCATGGCAGTCAAATCGTTGCAAGGTATGAGCCTAAAAGTCCAGTTCCCTAAAAGAAATGTTTGAAATACAGTTAATGCATGAGCAGAGTCATTGCACACAGTTCTATATGGGGTGTTTGGAGGGTGCCTTTACATAACCTTGAAGATACAGAGGAACAACTGACCATATCATTACTTGCATTTCTGAGAAGTTGGCCTAGTAAGAGATACTGAAGTCTCCTACTGGTATTACTGTCATCAAAGCTTTACAGCTGCCTCCAGCTGTATTTAGGGAAAAGCGCTGCAAGGTATTGGCTGGAAATGCAAACTAGGTTCTAGTCACATTCCTTTACTGATTGTTTTCCTTATGTCTGAGTTTGTTTTGGGTTCCTGCAGGTGAGGATGAATATTGTATAGTGTTTGGTATGTCATTCAGAGTATAGCACTTCACTGCTTTGCAGAGGATAGCTAACAGGAGAGAGATGCTCTCACTGTGTCTCCTTGTGAGAGTTACTTGGGAAGGAGGAACAACAAGCATCTGGAGTCAGTGAGGTGTCTGTGCTGGAAGGCTTGTGCCAGTCTGTCTCTGTCTGGCTGCTGTCATTGCTGCACTGCACTGCACAAGAAAGCCACTTTGGTGTTAGTTCACCAAATTGTTTTCATCTGTGCATGGTAGACATCCACTGTATAAACAAGTTGCCTGAACCATAATGTGGCATTAAACTCACCAAGGCTTTATGGTCAGTGCACAGCTATGCAACTTGATCTTAATGCTGAATTCATCAGAAAAGCTGCCCATGAACCTATGTTTCCAGCAGATGTTTCTGTTTTTTAAGCAGAGACATTATAATCTTTTATTTGTCTTTCACTTCTTTCCATGAAAGCACAGTAGGGACAGTGTTTATCCCTGGTGATCAGATCTGCCAGGTTGCAGTCCTCCCTTAGACATAATAATTTTGCTGAACACACAGATCTTTTCTGAAGCTGGTTTTAAAAGGGTGAGGGGGGAACAGCCTTAAAAGAATGAGTTTCCCAGGCTCACAAATTCTTAATGAATATAAAATTGTGGATTTTAATACAATGTATTGTCTTTAAGAAAGCATTGAATGTGATTTGATTTGATTTAATTCTACAGGGAGTAAGTTGGCAGATATTCAGAAACTTTCGGTCTTTTGCAAATGTAAATTGGTCTAGCTTTATTGTCTTCAGTGGGATTATGACAATTTATTTCCGCTGAATTTTTTTCCAAGTTCCCTTCATACTAGGTTAACTCTACAAATTTGTTGGAGTTGGTCCTGATTTACAGCAGTGTTAATGAGATTGGAGTGGATCTATTGTCTCTGCAAGAAAGTAAATAAAACACTATTAAATGAACTCATAGCCTGTAGATAACACTAATGTCCATGAAAAGTCTTAAGCTGATAATAAGGATACACCTACCTGACAGGCACTTAGTTTTAGCCATGTAAATCCAATGTAGTTGGAGCCCATAGAATGGGAAATAAAAGATGGCATTTTACAAAATAGGCTGAACATCTTTGACTCCAATTTATGCACTTATATCTACATCTGGATTTTGAGTGTTCTGTGAGAGGAGCTGGAGAGCTTCTGAAGAACTAGTCACTTCATTGAAATGACAGGATGGGAGTTCAGATCTGCTGAAAATCTGGTTGATTATGGCTATGGAGCAGACTGGGACAACCTAGTTCTGATTAAGAAATGTGTAGACAGCTAAAGACTCATACAGTATAAATTTGTTTCTGCTTCAAGTACAACCTGGCTGCAGCACCTTTGATATCTTGGTTATACTACAGATAGTTAATTGGATTAAATGATGGCTTTTTGCCAAGATAAATTACCTTTGGTTAGTGTGAGATGATTTTGAACATGCAGTAATAACATGGAATATAATGGATGTTATTGAGAGACCTTTGAAAAATATGTGGCAAATCTCAGTAGGTCAACAGATCAAAATACACAAAGCTGCTGTAAACTCAGAGCCTTTACATTCACAGTCCAGCAGAGGTCTGAGAGCTGCATGAAACTGCAAGACAGCAAGAGTATTTGGGGGGAGGGGGCAGGACAAAGAAAGAAAAAGACGCATATTTAATTTTATGTTTTAGTAAGAACAGTAGCAGCAGCTAGTGTTTACCAACTAATGCAAATTAAAAGATAGATTGGAAGTCTGGCCTAAAGCCCTGATTCTACTGCCACAGTTATAATGCTTGTTTTCAGGGTGACCTTACACAACTTATACAACTTTGGATGTTGCTTCCTTCTTCAGTTTCTCAAGCTGCAGTTCCTCCCTTTTAAAGTACACTGAGAACTTCTGATGAAAACCAACAGTTTAGTAACTATGCACTAAAATGTTATTAATAATAACCAACATTTCAGTTCCCTTAGATACAGCTGTATGTGTGAGGGTAAATGCTAGTTTGCACTTACATCTTCCAAGTCCACAGTTTGAGTTCCTGGCACATCATATAATGTGTTTAAAGGTTCTCATCACTCCCAGCTCGCAGAAGCTGATTCCAGAGAGATCAGTTTCTATGAAGGCATCTCAACTTTGTAAGTTTTCACCCGTATTTAGTCCCTGCCAGACAATAGTAAGAGCAGCTCATCTCTAGTCAGGCCAGTAGATCTTCAGCCACACCTTTCTTACAAAGTTTGCATGTCTGTTATTCTTGATCCTCCTTTGTTTCAGATTTCCCTTTAATATATAGTGCGGATTTGGATTTACCTTCAGGTTTGAGTACTCTTGTCTTTTGACCCCAGCAGAGAGGTTCTGGACTTCTGCTCAGACTGAGAAATGCTTCCACTATGGTATGAAAAGACAAGCTTTGCTTTGGTTTTACAGTCTCCTCTCTCTACTGCTGCACTTAATTTTCTTTGGCTCTTTCCATGTTTGCATTCATCCATTATCTTTCAGGCTTTTTCTCTCTGTCTACCCCAAATCTTACCTGGAAAGTCTACTGCCACCTATAATGTTTCCCTGGTGGCTGCTCAGGAATGGTGCAAAACTGAGTTCTTTGGCAGGTGTCTTCCCCTGGTTTTAGCCATATGCAATACTGTGACAATTTGGCATGGACAGAACAGCACTCAGCAGATGCTAAGGGATTTAGTTGCCTGGACTCAGAGCTATGCTGATTTTCACCAACTGAAAGCCTGTATTCACTGTGCTTCCCCCGCCCTCTCCAGTTCTATGCTAGTTCATCAGCTGAGGTCTAGCCACCTGTCTTTCATAGATGCATAGTCATTTCTATTAAGATAAATGTGAGGATAATGTTACATCCCATCAGCGAACGCTGCCATGTATGCAAGCATTCAAAGTCAAGTTAGTAGACTTCAAAGGATATACTGCATAATCAGGCAATCTGCTTGTGAACTGAAGGTAAGGCAAATTTTCAGGGGCCCAGTAAGCAAAATAAATAACAGTATATTGTGCTTATATTTGACTGTCCTCTGTGATTCCTGTTTGTGGTGTCTTTTTTAAACTAAGCACTGAAACAAGCATATTCAATTGGTGAGAAGGATTTTTCAGAGTGTGTGAGAACGTACATAAAAATAATAGACCGAATCTAGTCCTGCCAAGTTGTTCCTTCTGTTTATACCATATTGTATAAATTTGGCTTGCTAAATGTAAGCATGGTTTCTTTCCCCTCAGAATTAAATCCCATGTCCATTAACAGGAAAAAGAACTCACGGACTTCAATGGAGAAATGCCTAATTGTCTTGATCTGGTTTCTTCAATACTTTCTTCTTTGGTACCAGTGTTGGGTCCATTCCTTAAGTTCCTGTCTTTGCTTCAGGTCTTTTGGATACTGTGGTATTGTAAGGCCTCTCACTTTCTGACTTCATAGGTCCTTTAACATTTTATTGTGAAAACTTTCTGAGAGGCTATAGGAACTATAACAACTAGTTCTCTGTTACTGAGTACCTTATGAAGTCAGTCAAAGAATAGAATAGATCAGTGAGATGTTTTTTTGTAAATAGGTTAGACTCCATTGTGCTATAATCATCCCAACTAATTTACAAGTTACAAGGTTTAATGGTCAGTAAAACACCTGTAGATAAGGATCAGTGAAAACAATCTTTGAATTAAGAACTACACAGAATACCAAAATACATGAGAATTGTCCTAAACTTCTTTCTTTTCATGTGTCTTTCCTTCTTGTGTGATGCCTCCTACATAGTTTCCTTTTAAAGACTTGCATAAAGAGCAGATGATGAAAGAAAAGTATATACTTTCAAAGGACAGAATCTGTATCTGGACTTACTACAGTGTTATGTGATCTAAAAATAGGCAAATCTAGAACCCTTAAGACCAGGTGTTGACTTGGTACTCAAGAGCCACTGTGGTGTAAGTTCATCCTTCAGCATGAGTTGAACTTAGAGCAAATCATGATGGGGCAGGAATCACTTCTGAAGAGTTGATATTGTTTAGAAATCAGAACTTAGAGCCTCTCCTTCCTGACTAAATGGCAGAAGAAGAATTACATCTTCTGGGATAAACAGTGTACTGTTGCACCAGATCTGGAAAAAAAGCCAGAAATGTTATTGCTGTATCTGATTACAACTCATTTACTCCTTTCCCTAGATCCCATAGTCAATTTTAAAGCATCAGGCTGTGAACATGAAAGATTGCTATTTGAGTGTGGTGATATGTCCCCTAGCATGTGTTTAACATATGTGGTGATATGTCCCATGTATTAGGGATCGCAGAAAGTATGATATTCTAGCACAAGCAGTATTATTACTTTCTGATGTTAGAATCCAGGATGTTGTGACATTAGCAGCCAGGATGCCGTGGGCTTTTTTTTCCCTCCAAGATCTTCATTCCACAGAATTATATTCAGTATTCATAAATGCTACTTATAGTGCTGTTTAACATAGTATTGCACTGGCTTTTGTCTGAATACGTAGTATTTAATAATCTATTGCTATGCCCAGCTGCTTGTGACAGCTTAAGTGTGAATTTGCAAAACTTTTTAGGTACAAAGGTTATCATTTACAGCAGGTTTCTCATGTGTCTACTTCAAAAAATCCTAACCTAGGTTCTAAATGCGGTTCCCAAATACTTCAGCTATATTACTCAGCACTTGTTAGACCACATCTAGAATAGTGCATCTAGTTTTGGAGCCCTCAGTACAAGAAAGGCATTGACAAACTGGAGTGAGTTCAGGAGAATGTCACAAGGATAGTTGCGGGGGCTGGACATATCTCCCGTGAGAAGAAGCTGAGGGAACTGGGCTTGTTCAGCCTGGAGAAGAGAAAGTGTCAGGAGGACCTAACAGCAGCCTTCCCTGCACTCATGAGGAAATTATCAGGAAGATGGAGCCAGGCTCTTTACAGCGGTGCATAGTGGGAGGATGAGAAACATTGGACATGAGTTGAAAGATGAGTCTCAACAACAGACATTCAGACTAGATACAAGAAAAACTTTTATGTCATGGAGGACAGTGAAGCAGTGGGACAAGTTGCCCAGAGAGTTTATAGAGTCTCTATCATTGGAGGCTTGCGAGTCCCAAGTGGACAGAGCCTTTGAGCAACCTGGTCTTCCTTTGTACAAGGTGGCCCAGCTTTGAGCAGGAGGTTGAACTAGAGACCTCCTGAGTTCCCTTCCAACCTATTTATCCTACGACCCTATGTGTTTTGGATAATAATTAGTAGTTGTCCTGAGAAAAATACTCCAAACAAGGTTTGTAGACTTCCAAGAAAGTCAAAGAACTTAGAGCCAAGTGATGCTGATGTTTATTTTTCTCAGGAACAAAAAAAAATGCTGGATAAGTTTTGAACAATATTAATGACTTTGATTCTTTTTCAAATACCTGTTTGGAAACTACCCCATTAGGAGAAACAGACCAATTCAAAGCACATTTATCTCACCTACTTGGTAAAAAAAGGGTATTGTCTTATTAACATATCCAATTCTTTCTGCTAGTATAGGTCACCTACAGTCCAGCAGCCCAAGATACAAATTCAACTTTATAGCAGATGTGGTGGAAAAAATTGCACCTGCAGTTGTGCACATTGAACTTTTCCTCAGGTAACACTTTCAATTCTTTGTGTTTGATTTGCTTTGTTTAACAATGGTCTACAAAGATTTTCCAGTGTAGTAAATTTAATTTTGAATTCTTGAAGTTTGCAAAACACTCTGAAACATTATTGCAGACTCATTTGTCCAGAGAACCACCCTTTTGTGTGTTTTGTTCCTGTTTAGTAGATCTATTTTATTGGGCTTACAGTCTTTACAGTACTTTACAATGCATACTGTCTGCCATAAAATAAGTCTATCTCATCTTTGAAGGTCTCTTCAGCCTTCACTAAAATGTGTTGCTTATTGGATTATGTTTATTACCTCAGTTTTAAAAAAAAACAAGTCCAGAAGATAAGCTGAAAAAACATAGCTCGTTGCTTATTCTGCTCTCAATGAGAGGTGATTTTATTTTGGTAGGGAGAACATTAAGAGGTAGCATGTTGACCAGATGTAACCTATCTAAACACAGAAATGATTTCTGATAGGAAAAAAAGTACTAAATTTGCTGACCAAAAGATACCAATATTCAGTGTACTGAAGCTGCACCCGAGGCGGCAAGTTTAATATGGAGCACTCAAAACAACCTGGGAGGAAGGTTTAACACTGAGTGCTCAAACCAACCTGCTGTCAGAACAAATTAGTGTAAATATTATACCTACTCCATTACCTGAATACTTTTCTGCTTGGAGTACTCTTAATTTTGCATAGGTTTGAGAATTTCTTGGAGAATTTTTATAGGCTTTTTTAATATGCAAAATCAAGATAATCAAGTTTTCTAAGACATAGATTTATGCACAAGCGGATTGGTCTTTTAAGAGAATGTTACAATTGAAGATGTTTAAGATCTTTGCATATGTAGTTAAGATTGTTTCTCCTTTCCCTGTAAGTAAATGTTTGTCCAGCAGACTGCTGGGTGCTAATTGTGATAATGCCTTCTGCCTGGGATTGGCTCCAATTCTTTACTGCTGAATAGCCCAGATCTTTCAAATAATTTCCTGATAAGGACCACATCTTGGAAGAAAGAAGAATTTGTGGACCTTTTCTCATCTTCTAATGCCCAGGCACTTTCTGTTCCTCTAACAAATTTAAGGTCATTACAGCAGTTGTTCATAGAGAAAAGTCACAATACTTTATAAATAAAAGTCTTTTCACTATCTATAGTGCAGCAAACATTGTTTCCCACCAAGTTTTAACCATTTTTAGTATTTTTCATTTCTTATCTTTCACATTTCCACATTTTCTCCTGCCAGTCTCCACTTGGGCTTCATGATTCCCTGAGACATGACCTCTTCCTTTACTCCTCTGTCTTCCCTTTTTTCCCATTAGGGGATCAGTCTGTTTGTCAGCCCTACTATTTCCTGTCACCATTTTCTTCCCATATAGAAGCAGCAACTGGTGGGATCAGATGAGCTGTTCCTACTTCCCTTTTAGTCGCCTCTTTGCAAGGAAGCCTACAAAGATAGAATTGGAAACCAAAGGAAAAGGACCCTGCAGGTTGTCTGAAAACCTCAGTTCCTATCACCCTGGCTGACTAAAAGTAGTCACAGTTTTCAGCAAAGATCCTTTCTTTGACTATTTTTTTTTTATTTAATTTAATTTTTGTAAGGATTGTGACACTGGTCATCAAGTGCTTTGTTATTTCTCAGGGTGAGAGGTGGTAAATGATTGCTAATATAATCTCTTAAGTTATGCTTCTCTTACGAGTTATAATTACTTGCTTTTGTACAGGCACCCTCTCTTTGGTCGAAATGTCCCGCTTTCCAGTGGATCGGGGTTTATTATGTCTGATTCTGGTTTAATTGTGACCAACGCCCATGTAGTATCAAGCACCAATGCTATATCAGGCAGACAACAGCTGAAAGTGCAGCTACAGAATGGAGATACCTATGAAGCAACCATCAAAGACATTGACAAGAAATCTGACATTGCAACAATAAAGATTCACCCTAAGGTGAGTGCCATAAACAGATGAATGAATTAATTTGGGAACCCTATTTCAGTTTCATTTAGTACAGAGTGCTTGGCTGGAATATGTCTTTAGGGATTCCTTAGAAATATATCTGGGGAAAATAATGTACTGAAATACAGGCCTGAAAGTTTTTCATATCTTAGAATTAAATTACTTTGTCATCTGTGCTAGGAACTGCTAAAAATGCAGAAAAAGAAATGCAGCTTAGTTAATATGTGGCCAGATTTTGCTATCTTTACCTGAAGACCCAGGCTATTTTGGCTGATCCTTCTAGCTTTGTGCCAGTACGTGGACTGCAAGGCAGCACATAGTGTAGGGAGAGCAGCAGGCTGGTCAACAGCTGGTTTGTATGCTGTTTCTAGCAGGAGGAGGGAAAAATCTGCTGGAAAATGGGAAAATCGGTTTCAGAATCTTGCTGACTTTTTTTTCTGGATGCAATTTGCAAGCTACTGCTGCTAGCAGGTTGTTTCTGAAGAGAGATTAAAGGAGTAACACCCTGCAGTATACTAATTTTACCCGGTGTAAGTTTTAGGTATATGATAGCAAGTGGCTCTTTCATTAATGTAATGGCAGTTTTATGTTCCTAACTTCTTCCTAGTTTTTTATATTTCCAGTGAGGTCATTTTTAGGTATAAACTAATGCTTATTTCTTTCTTTCTGTGTTTAAGAAAAAACTACCGGTATTGTTACTGGGACATTCTGCTGATCTGAGGCCAGGAGAATTTGTGGTAGCTATCGGAAGTCCGTTTGCCTTACAGAACACTGTGACAACAGGTATTGTCAGCACTGCTCAGCGAGATGGCAAAGAACTTGGCCTGCGGGACTCAGATATGGATTACATTCAGACAGATGCTATTATCAATGTAAGTACTAGGTTTCTGAGGAGCAGAGCTTCACAGTCCTGGGACCTTGAAATCCCTACCTATTCAGCAGGGAAGTGTGTGCTCTGAAAGATGAAACCACTAAATAAAAGCAGCTTTGTTTAAAATCGCTGATAGGCTTTTCTTTTTGTAAAAGACCTTGCAGTATCTGTAAGTTGCGTTCAGGCATTAGTGGTATGAAAGGTACGATAAATAAAACTACCCTCTCTGAGGTTGTCTATGAAGATGTTACATGTGACAAACCCTTCCCATTCTGTAAATTTCATCCAGTAACATGTGGTTGTATAGACCAGCAGTAAATCAACACATTTCTCTCTCTGCTTGTTCAGCTGATCTGGCCAAGCAAGCTGTAGAATAGAGCCAAAGCTTCTTTCATCTCCATTCATTAGAACCAGATGGAGTAACCAAGCTGACAGTATCTGCTTCAATTTAATGACAGGACACCCAGGGAAGAATTTAGGGAGAAGGCTGGGGTTTTTTTGTTGTTGTTCTTGTTTTCCCTTTGCACATCACATACTCCAAGTAAGAACCTAGATGTAAAATAACATAAAGTTTGAGGTACAGTTTGGAGTTAAGGATTCTAGCACTGCATGTTATATAGAAATACATGAAAATAATGTCCCTTCGGAGCAGCTTGGAGGGATCCAAAGAGATTTAAGTCCTTGGGTGTGTATATAATTTGTACTAATTCTAAAAAGAGCACTGCATGCGTATCTGAGGTAGAAAATGGCCTGAAATTTTATGGCTTAAATCTGTTATACATTGAAAAGAAAATATTTTCAGGATTTATGTGCTGGACCTCAATGTCAAATTTGACATGACAAGTCATAACGCTTAGTGTTTTACACATGCAAAGTGCTTCACAAATGTTTGTCATCACAGACTTGTTGAAAGTAATTGTATGGGAAAAAAGAGGGTAATTACTTTTTGTACTAAGATATGACATAAAAGTGAGCTTTTTCAAAAAGCTTCTACATGATCCAGGAGCTGAACCTCTTAAGACATTTAATTGGAATTACTCTCTTCAGCTGTATAAGGAGAATAAGAAAACTTAGGCAAAACGGGTTACTTGGGAGCACACGCTGAATTGATGGCAGAGACAGAATTAGAACATGGGATTCTTGACTTCACGCCTATACACATTCCTCAAGATCAAACTGCTTCCTTGTATATACTTAGGCATTCACTGCCCTCAAAAGCTAACGAGCAAGTTTAGACAAGGATTAGCAGAGTGTGTCAGATAATGCTAGACCAAATGGAATAGTGATAGCAGAGGAGGTAAGGAAAATGACAATATATTTGAATAGCTTTGCCATCTGAAACCACAAAATATGAAGATAGTCCCTGGCATAGGGATGCTTTGTGCTTAGCTAATGCACTAGTTTTCTCTTGAGAATGGGAGGAGTTTGAGAGCTGGTCTATTCAGAGCATTCCTGTGGCTCAGCCAAGACTTTCCTGCAGCAATGTGCATGCAGCTGCCTTCTGAGAAATAGTAGGACAGCAGGAACATGGGGCAGGAGAAAACAGGGCCATATGTTCCTAAATGGAGCTATACTGCACATGCCAAAGTGCATTCTTCATCACATTGTTCAAGTAGAGGACAAGTGAATGATAGATGTTATGCTGAGGAAAGCTGAAAAATCATTATCTTGGTTCCTTTGTGTCAGTCAGACATAAAAATCAAGTGTGTAGCCTCTGATCACTGAACAGGTACAATGTAAGAAACTGATCTCTGTTTAAACTCGAACTTCAAAGCTGTTTGAAAAACTTTAGTGTCTGCTTTATTCTTCTGAGAATCTGTAAGGTTTACCCAGTGCTATCTAAGTGTAAACAGTTTTATGGCTCATGTTGCTGTCATGCATCACTTAGCTTTTTTTTCTTTTGAGTGGTAAGTTGCTGCTCTTGGCTGTTCAGTAGACCTACTTGAAAACTCCTGGCCTCACTCAAAAACAAACTTGTTGAGCCAACATGAAGATGGACAAGAAACTTCTCCAACTCTCATTTCCTGGATCCCTGTTGGATGTTTCCTTTGAAGGCCATTAGGTATTAGGCAATTTTGGACTGCTCAGAGCTGCTATATGCCCTCCTCAGAGAGGGTTGCATATCTGTGGTTAATAAATCAATCCTTACGTAGTACCTACCTCATAGCAATACACTGTGATTAAACATGTAAAGCAATGTGTTCTTCTCCACTGGAGAATAAGACTAACAATGTTACAAAACAAAGTGATGAGTAAAACTACTTAAGAACTGTACATACACCTCACTGAAATATAACTTTAAATGGCAATTAATTATTTCAAAACCTTGTTCTGACAGTCTTTAGAAGAATCAAAATACTTGCTTTAAGTATTTAATGATTCTTCTTAAACTTAGGGTCTAACTATTTGGAGTGGTAAGTTGCTGCTCCTAACTTAAGGCCTGTTTCTGAAAAAAGTCTAGTCATAAGAGGTGTGAATGGGTAGGGTAAGACCTACCTATGATATTCTGTGGTCAGTATTGTGTCCTTCAGTGCTGCCTAAGAAATGACCTGCTCTCTTTCATTTACTTACTAACAAAATACTGTTTGAAATGAAATTTGCATTTCCTACAGTGAAGCACCAATTTATTGTTCCCTTATGTCATTTTTACAGTATGGCAACTCTGGAGGACCTCTAGTTAATCTGGTAAGTCCAGGTGACTTGTTTTTTGTTTTGTTTTGTTTCAAGAGCTAGTTTGAATTAAGTGGGAAAATATATTTTTTTTAACAGATTCATAGGTCATACCAGGTTCCAGTCATTCAGGCTAATGGTAGGCAGATACCCTGAAGCTAAATACAAACTATGCAAATTAGGTCTCAGTTCATACACCATTGAAAAACATTTCCCCTTAGAGCAGAGGAAAATTTACACAGTGGTGAGGAAAATGGGATCTGGTAGGAGCAGTTATGCTCATTCACACTGTGAAACCTGGGATGCACGGCAAAGATGGGACCTGGTTAATCCACAAATCTGATTTTAAGTAGGATTGCTTTGAACCAACACTAATTTTGCAGGTCGGTGAATTGTGGCTGTAGTAGCAGTTATGACTCCACTGCCCACTCAGCAGAGGGATTCTCTTGCTGAGTGGTGGGATGGACCTTGGATGAACAAACTGTACTGTAATCTCTCTGGCCATCACAGTTAAATGCAAAAGGGTTTGTGAATCAGAGCCCAGATCCTCCCTTACAAGTAATGTTTATTTCTTGAGTGATTACAACACTCTAAAATTTCTTATACCAGCTTTTAACATGGAAATGCTAGGCAGTGAGCTGAACCCTGTCACTTAAGAGCAAATTAATTGGGTTCTGTATCTCTACAGGATGGTGAAGTGATTGGGATTAATACCTTGAAGGTCACAGCTGGAATTTCTTTTGCTATTCCTTCAGACCGCATCACTCAATTTCTCACAGAGTCGCATGACAAACAAAGTAAAGGTAAGGTCTGCAAGAAACAGTGGCATCTTCTAATTATTATCCTGATCTGTTGAAGTGCCAAAAGACATGGCTCTGGGATCCTATTACTTTCAGCAGCATTATTTTACAGTTTAGAATGCCATAGACTTGGAAATAGAAAGCAACTTCACAGAAGTGGGAAAGACATTTTATTACTCGAACCCCGAAGAGTAGACAGTATCTGTACAAATCTGGGAAAAAGGGCCTCGGAGGACATGGATGAGTCATTAGTCTCAAATGATCTCAAGAACAGATGATGACTTGTTCAAGGAGTCTTATCCTCTTCTTTCACATATTATCCAAGCAAAAAGGAGATTAAGGTGTACTGTGGAGAACAGGGTAAAATCTGTTTGAAACACTTGTCCACGGATAGAGTGTAGTGTGCAAACTATCAGCAGATGGTCTTTATTTTGCTATGGTCATCTGTGTCCATGCTGTATAATTGGATATTGTGATAGACCCTCAGGCCCTGGTGGGAGAAGAGCTGTGTGCTAATTCCTGAAGAAATACATGGGAAGGGGGGGGGGGTGCGGAGGCAGAAAAAAAGACAAGTCTCTTCACCAAAGAGCATACAAATCTGAATATACCAGTAACTGACAACTGCAGTACTCTGGACTTCTTTTTATGTGCCTGCCTCCTATATGTCACACTGTACTAGGTGTCACACTACATGCTGCACAGCCAAAGCTGATCTAGTAATGCTTCACCAGGCCAAACCTTTCTTTCTCTTCTGCTTGCCAGTTTATCTGTCCACACCCTACTCATCTTATATCATGACTGTTGGCTGCCACTTGTCTTGAATCTTTTTGATATTGATCTTGTCTTCTCCTGAGTTCATCCAGTTCCTGATGCCAGGGTTGTTTCCCTACATCATTTTCCTCTCAGTGTTCTCTCGGATACTGTTAATTCAGAAACCTGGCTTAGTTGTTGTGCATCTGCTTGTATATTTGAGACCATCATAATTCTGATTGGTTCCCTCATCTGTATTTTGCTGAATTCCCCAAATTAGATTGTTTTTACTTGCTGATTCAGGGGAAGTTGATGAAAAGAATTGTTGTGTGCTGAAAAGTACATTTCATGCTGACATGATTTTGTTCCAGCCAACACATCAAAAAACCTCTTTATTTGCCCAGGTTACTAACTGTTGGTTTCTGAGAGAAGCAGGTCTGTATCGTTAGTGATGTTACCATTCAGAACTCAAACTGCTGATCTCAAAACAGGGAGGAGCGATGGCTCACCCTGCAGGCATGGCTCTAGAGGCATGAATGCAAGGCTTGTGCAGCAAGCCCACCATCTGCCAGTGGGTTCCTAGTCCATGGAGGGGCTGGAAAGTCGCTGAAGGCCTGAGATGCCGCTGCTGACATCAGCCACCTTGCTCCTTCAGGCACCTTTGCCTCCGGAGAATGATGAACCCCCTGAGCCCAGCTAGGGGGTCTAGAGATAACTTTGCCTATGGAACTCTAAGAAAAAACATAGTGAAAGATTCAAGTTTATCTTGTGATTGTAATATACTGTTTGATTTTTTTTATCCTTCTCATACATTATCCTCTAGTCAAAGGAAAAGGATTCACACTTGTGGCATCAGTGTGACCGTCACTGTTTGGCATACCCTGGGCACAGGCAATTTTTAATTTTCTTTATTTTTTTTAATTTTTTTTGCTTATGCTTGTCTGAAGTACCTTAGCTTGCTGCAGGCAGAAGAACAGTCATTTACAGCCCTTGATGAATAGAGAAAGAGAATTTTAGGAGATATTTTCACCATGTTTGAGACTCAGTTTGCATGTTTTAGGCCTTTAGTAATAGTTTGCAGGTTTGTTGTATAGGCATTATTTCTTGATATAAGGGATTTGTGTAAGCAGAATTTTTTGGATGTTTCTATGATGTTTTCTTTTTCTCCAATTACATTTCAGTAGTTTCAGTGGGATCCACCCTTATGGTACAATTAGGTCATAGAAATAAGTTTAAGGGTATTACCATTTTGCTCTAAATATCATACTGCCTGAAGATGATAAAATTCCCTTAGGAAACCGCTCTTTCCAGATTTACTCTGGCATATAGGAGATACTCACAATATTGTTTAATAAGCTTGACCTTAGTCTTTTGAATCTCATTTGATCAGATAATTACCAGTTTTATGTAGAAGGCATATAATTTTGAACTCCTATCCATTGTACATAACTGCAAGTACACGATCTACTGAAGTACAGGAGCGGGGGGGGGGGAAGGAGAGGATGGCATTTAAATGAAGTATTTGCACTTATTATTATCTAAACTTCCTATATTACCTAATGCATGGGTAATACCTAATGTATTTTTGACCAAAGATTTCCCACCCTCTGCATAGAGATATTTATTTGTTGAATGGTCTGAAAGCTTTTGCTAATTTGGATTTATCAGTAATAATGTTAACCTCCTTTTATAGTTACGAATTCCTACACTGGTTCATGAAGTTAAGTGTTTCCATCTATATCTCAGTTTTAACCATCTGTGTGTTCTGTCTTTACCTCTGGAAGTCATCTCTATACTTAAGTACTGACTGATTTTTTTTTTATTTTTTTTACTTCACTGTCTTTTGTTAGTATCCCATAGGAACTTCACAGTTTCAGTCTTGGCTCTGCCATCTATTCCTAGTTTAGACTTGAGCAGAACAATAAAACTAGAAAGTGCTTAAACATGGATCCTCTAGAATGGAAGACAGTAAGTTAGCAATTTGACAAAATATTAAAGAGAAAATCCAGCCTAAGAGGTCAGCCTGGCCTCTCATATAATGTTAGCAGAAAAGTAGATAAATCTTGTTTCAGATGGGCAAGGAGAAATGGGGGAGCTCTGCACTGGCCACACCCAAGTTATTTATATGAATCCCCAGAACACTTTATTAGTTGTGTTGACCCTATGTGCTTGCCTATGTATTTTTATGATTATTACTGATAATTATTACTAATAGTCATGAGGGCTGCTTAGGAGGCTTGCTGAGTATAGATTCAGACTATTGATTAAATTAAGCTATACAGTTTTTATGGAAGGTACACTGCACATAGTTCAGCATTATAGACTTGAGCTTTTTTCATGGTTTCTGTTTAGCAGTGGAGTATCTTTCTTACATGCTTTCAGGACTGCTCATGCAATCTGCAAGATGATCTAAGTGCAAAAGGAGTGAGCAGAAAAGTAGGAGTTTTGCCTGCTGCTTGAATAAAAAGTGCAGGATTTGTTTCTTCCCTCGGAGATCTTGGCGATATCCCGGCCCCACTGAAATCAACTGCAGTGGGGATACTCATGTGCCAGAGATACTCATGCCCGTAAGAGTTCAAGTACCTGACCACTTAATTTGGATTTATCAGTTCTTTTTGCAACAGTTTGTAAGTTCTAAACACTTCTGCCTTAAGCCTGTGTTTATCTGTCTGGTTTGTATCTCTACTATTAAAAGCATCAGTAAAAAAAGAAAAGTTTAACAGTAAAGCAAATGCTTTCCTTGCTGTGGAACAGAAATCTCTGTTAATAGTGAACTGCTTCTAGATACTTGGGGTCAGCTGCTTGTGACTTTCTATTAACACAAAACAGATATAAGTTTAAACTAGTGGTTGAGGCTGGTTTGCTTGATTTCATACCACTGGAATCAGTGTTTAATCTGGCCTGGTGTTTACAAAAATGAAATGCGATTTGATTATCTCTCTGTGCTGTGCTATGCTCCAACTTTAAGCTGCAGTGGTTCCACATTTGTCCAACCTGATTGTTCCAACATATTAAACTTCTTTGAACAACTGCTGGGACTTCACCCTGGTGACATGCTTCTTAGATTTACGACCTCACTTTATTCCAGTTCTCCTAATTATTTTTTCTTCTGCCTTATGATTGCACATATTGCCAGAATGACAGGTTTTGAGACTTTTTTTATTCACAGAGCAGATGCAATATGACAGTGGTAGTTCCAGGTGCCACATGCTGTTCTGCCAATGTGACTTAACCCTGACGTCAAAATGCCTATCCTTTGGGGATGATAAAAAACTACAACTGGTTGTCTGTGCCTGTTCAGTCTCTGCTGATACTTCTAATAAACTGGACAATTATATTCCCTCTAATCATTGTTGATGAAAACTTTGGAGTTTGTGCAAGGTGTTTGATTTGGGTTAAATTGAATGGAACAGACTTTTTGCAAAACAAAAGGCCTGAAGTTTTTTTACCTGTATTCTGACATATGAAATGATCAGAGGGTGGGAAGGGGAGGAGTCTAGACTCTGCTGCTAAAATAATCCATAGCTCATAGCTGTTAGTTTTACTTTATACAATAGCCTTCTACTGTTACAGTATGAACTGCTATTTGGAGTGTGGCAAACTTACTGTGGAGAGAAGGCTGAAGGCCATTTTGCATTTTAATGCATGAACAGGAGTGAAATAATACCACAATCTGCCTAAAGATGAAGGTAGAATGAGACTTTTAGTTGTGAGTAAGTCTGTAGTTACCAGATTTTTATTTTTTTTTTAAACCAAGCCTTATTTTTACAGGTATCATTAGCCACAGGGGAAATAATTCCCTTTTATATCAGTGGCATTTCTGCTGTGTTTTTTCATTCTTGCCCAATCTCCTCCTTCCTGTTTTGTTTCTTCCAGATCAGTTTCTTTTGTCCCATCTTTCATTTTCATTTTTCTTTCATGTAAACATTCCTAACTCAGCCTCCAGAATATCCTTTGTGCTTCTGTGTATTTCTGCATCACACAGTCAATGACCAGCAGCAAACTGTTTAATGCAAACAGTAAACTGTCACCACAGGTTCTGTCATCTATGTTTCTCATGAAGATGACTTCATCATTTAACTATCCACATTGCAGGGATGGGGGGATTATTTTCAGGTGGGAGAATTATGTTTGGCTATTTTTAAAAAGTGAAAACTTGTATTTATGCCACGTAGACTAGTGCACTGTGAGTGCACTAGTTCGCAGCCATGCCCAAAGCTTTTGAGACTTCAATTTTGAGTAATTGGATTTCTTCATGACACTTTTACTACAGCTGATTTTGATCTCACTAGTTTCACTTTAAAATAGTGGAGAGCCACAACATTTCAGGGGAAAGCAGGGGTGACAGTTACAGAAGTAAGATTGTTCAGTGTAGTAAATCCTATGTTTAGTAGTCAACATTTTCACTGACACTGATGGGAATACTTGACATGCGTAAGGTTCAGGACTAATTCCTTTCCTTGGGACTGTTTTTCTTGGGAACAGTAGGAGTTAGAGGAGACTGTGTACATCTCCTTTTCAACTTTTTTCTCACATGAGAATATGAAGAAGCTCAAAGAAACTGTGAAGTAGTTATGCTGGAACAAGTAAGGGGAAGTACTGTTTCATACCGGATATAACTTAACTACTGAAGCAGTCACTTCAGGAAGTCATCAAACTGCATTTTTTTCATAAGACAGCTGTGCAATATCATGACTACTAAAAGCCAGCTGCAGAAATGTGGTGCTGTTCCTAAAGGACTGAATTTTCACCATTTAGAATTCTGTAGGGTCCTGGCTAATGATAGAATGTTTTGGGTTGGAAGGGACCTTTAAAGGTCATCTAGTCCAACCCACCCCTGCAACAAGCAGGGACATCTTCAACTAGACCAGGTTGCTCAGAGCCCTGTCCAATATGACCTTGAATGTTTCCAGGGATGGGGCATCTTCCACTCTCTGGGCAGCCTGTTCCAGTGTTTCACCATCCTCATCATAAAAAATTGCTTCCTTATGTCCAATCTAAATCTATCCTCTTTTAGTTTAAAACCATTACCTCTTATCCTATTGCACCAGGCCTTACTAAAAAGTAGGTATTCATCTTTCCTATAGGCCCCCTTTAAGTGCTGGAAGGCTGCTATAAGGTCTCCCTGGAGCCTTCTCTTCTCCAGGCTGAACAACCCCAACTCTCTCAGCCTGTCCTAACAGGGGAGAATGCGCTCCTTCACTCTGATAATTTTTGTGATCATTTTGGTTAAGTTCTCTGAGTTTTTTTAAAATTTGCTTTTCATTCTTTGGGGTAGAAATAACAAGCTATTTACATTAGAATCAGTGTGAGTCTTTTGGTTGTCATTTCTCTGAAAGGTGGAAATTTTAATTTCTTTAAATCCCATTTCTATCTTTTAACAAGTAGACCATATGATTAAATTCTCCTGACCAGTTTCAGATGAAATGGTAGTTGGTTACAAAATTTTCCATTTGCTGAAGTCATGTGATGCTAGATCACAGAAATTTTCCTGAATTTCCTGAAGGAAAAATCTCATGGAGTGTAAAGAGAGCTTCTCTCTCATCCTCACTTCCAGGGAGAGGGATTGTCATTCTGTACACCAAGACTAATGAAAATAAAAAAAGACCTCAGTGTAGATGTGTATGATTTCTGTTTAGTTTTGTTAAAAGCTGATACATCCTGTTTTAATTGACAGGTTTTTTGAGTCATCAAGTAGCTGGTTTTGTCAGTGTTCGTCTAAATTTCTTAAATATCCTCTGTGTTGTTTTCAGATGGGAAGAAACGTTTCATTGGCATCAGAATGCTGACAATAACACCTGCGTAAGTATCTTAGAAAGGTAATCTTAATCTGTATGATCATGCGTACAAGATGTGGTCAATAGTGATTCAGAACTTCATCATTCAGCTTTCATTAAAAATCTCCAGAGAAGCCAGAAATGCGCATTACCTTCTATGAATTCTGCAAACATTTTATTGATATTGGTGAAATATGTGTTCTGAGACCTGGAAAATCACTGTCAGTCATTCTCTAAATACTGATAATGGTGGATGCGCTGAGGGAAATTAGGAAGAGCCTGAACATGGATTTTGGTTCTTGACAAGGATGTCTGGAGTTATACCAGGTTTTATGTGACATTTAAATAAGCTGCTGCCTTCAGGTGACTGTGAGTGCCAATGACAGATTATCTGCCTGAGAGTGTGGCAGCAATTCTGTCAGTGCCAGTGGAGGCCATATGATGCGAGATTTGGTGTCTAGCCATTAACTGAAGAGAAAGTAGTTGCTAAAGTGCAAAACTAAAGCTTCATGCCTCCATGTTAACAAAGCCAGAATATGGAGACTGTCTTCCAGATCTTTACTGTCTTTTCTCTCTCATGTTGCTTTGTGTCTTGCTATTACCCAGATATATTCTGAAATAACAAATGAGGGCTCTTACTCTTTTTCTTTCCAGCAGTAGGCACAACTCCAATGTGGCAGTAGAATACAAAATTAAACAAGACAATTTCCAGCTGGGGTTGTAGGAGAGCCATCTTTGTTTCTTGAGTTACACTCTTGCAGTCGTCCCCAAAGGGTCAGATCGTCAGCTGGAAGGACTCAGTGTAATGGCATTAACACCACTGGGCCACCACCGGTGGAGAGAAACTCAGAATGTTTCTCTGCATAATTGTGAATTGAACACGATGTGAGATTTTACTGCTTTTGTGGTGTCTAATTAAGCAGTGCAAGATGTCTCCAGGCCTGTTTTCAGGAAAAGACTACTTGCCTTGGTGTGTTTGCTTCAGTGATTTAATCATTAGCTTCCTCGGTACAAAATCAAATGAAGTGAATCTGTGTGCAGCCATTTTTGCTTGCTTTGCATGTGAAGGACCCCAGGTTTTCATGGTGGACAGCAGAGTAATCCATCATTAGTTTTAAACCCTTTCTTTCTAGAAAGGGGTTTTAACCTATACTGTACGCAGACATGAAATGTTGTCATCTCAGAAATAAATGAGGGAATGGTTTTAGAATCTCTATTTTGCAGCTGGTTCCTGTCTTCTTTCTTTAGAAAGGGATGCACAAACAATTCCTCAAGAAAACAAGGAAACTGAAGTTTCCTTGGAAAACTCTCACACTTCTGATCTAGCTGATAACTGAGGTTATCAAAAGATACATTGTTCTAGATAAAGACAAATTAAGAATCACTTGCAAAATGAAAGAAGCAAAATAGTAAATTTCTGCCCCATCACCAGCATTTATTCACTGGGGCAGGAGTGTCTTTTGTCCCTGTACAGCACCTAGGACAGAGAGTGCTACTATCCCTGTGCTCTCTGGGCTGCCGTCCTTGGGCTCATCTGTATGCCCTCTCTGCTACTGCCACAAACAGCAAAAGTCAGGTTGTTGCAGGAGATGTAAGAGACCATTAAATATAGCATGCTTTGCACAGGTAAGTAGTTTTGATTCTTGTAAAATTTATGTTACTTGTTTTAATCCAAATTCAAATCCCTTCTGTTCTCATCACAAGAACAAGGGGCAATTAACTGCTAAGTAATTTATTTTTGGTCAAAAAAATTTGAGAATAAATAAGAATTTTTGAATGCTACTTTTTGAATGCTTTTGTAGTGGAATCAAATGCTATGTAACTTTGTTCTTCTTTTAGCTTGGTGGAAGAACTGAAACACAATAATGCTGATTTTCCTGATGTCAGAAGTGGAATTTATGTACATGAAGTTGTTCCAAACTCACCTTCTCATAGGTATGTAGAGTACATTATTTTCTTCACTGTAAATAAATCTCTAGATAGATACTAGTAGGTAATAGTTCTGTTTATATTCAGGTACTTTCTCATACTAGTCTTGATTTGTATTTAAACAATTAAAAATTGTGCTAAGATTCTGCTTACATCTACAAAACTGGAATATTTCAATATCAGAATTTCTTAAATCATAGAATTATTTAGGTTGGAAAAGACCTTTAAGATCATAGAGTCCATCCATCCACCACTAAGCCATGTCCCTAAGTGCCTTAAATACCTCCAGGGATGGTGACTCAACCACTTCCTTAGGCAGCCTATTCCAGTGCTAAATAACCCTTTTGGTGAAGAAATAATTCCTAATACCCAATCTAAACCTCCCCTGGCACAACTTGAGGCTGTTTCCTCTTGTCCTGTCACTTGTTACTTGGGAAAAGTGACCCAACACCCACCTCTCTACAACTTCCTTTCATGACATTATGAAACACTAACAGTGTGCAAATTTAAATTACAATTTAAATAATTTTATAAATAATTGTAAAAAATAAATATAAATAATTGTATAAATAATGCAATGAACCAAATTTTGGTTTTGAAAAGTATATTCAATATTAATAAATAGAAACTTGGATTGAGTTTAAACAAGAAACAGGATAGTATTCACATAAAACACTCAGAGCTATTATCTGAGACAATGCTTTATGTTAGAGGAAGAGACTTTTACGGAACAGTTGCAAAACAAATCAGACACTTCTAAAAATTATTTTAGGAATTATTAAGAAAATGCAAAGGCAATAAAAGCAACTATTCTGGATTACACTTGAATAGCAAGAGAGAAATAATTTGCCTGTAGTTCAGTTGGTACACTTTGCTTGTCTTGAAATTTGGAGAGTAGTTTAATTTCCAATGTTTGAAATACATACTGGAGAGATGAAAGCACATTCTTGCAAATGGATTGAGTGGAGTCAGTCAGTCATGGCTAAAAGTCTTTTATTTCCCCTTTGCTATAGTTTTGTGCAAAACAAAGTTAGACTACTTGTTTTTGCTGTTTTAGAAGAAGATCCTCAATAAAATAAAGTGAGCCTGATTTTGCATTTAGCAAGTACTACCAATTACTCTTTTGCAGTCAGAAGGGTGGAATTTCCATTCAATGAAAACTAAAACAAATAAAGATTTATCACATCAGCCAAAGAGGTGCTGAATAGTCTTTGTACTTTTTCACTGCATAGAATGCATACTTCACACCTTTTTTTCTTGTCGTTGCAGAGGAGGGATCCAAGATGGAGATATTATTGTTAAAGTCAACGGGCGTCCTTTGATGACTTCCAGTGACCTGCAAGAAGCTGTGATGAATGAATCACCTCTACTACTTGAAGTTCGAAGAGGAAATGATGACTTGCTATTTAACATTGAGCCTGAAGTTGTCATGTAAATAGAATTGAGAAAGCTCTCACCATAATTAAACTCACTTATTCTGGAACACTAGATACCTCCTTTACAGCTACAGTAATTATACTTCCTGTTGACTAATGACAAGGTGGACTAACTTAATTGCCTGAGCCATTTCTGTATATAGTAGCTAGAATGAATTCAATTATGCCATTTATAGAAGATTTAACTTTCAAAGAAATTTAAGAACTGTGCTCTCGGTAGGAGGAAAACAAATTTGGGGTAGCTGGTAGAGATGGTGTCCACTTCCAGTTCCTGCAGGTTCAGAGCAGATTCAGTTCTGTGTTTTGAAAGACCAAAATACTACTGGAAGTGAGGGAGCATGCCAAAATGGGGAATTATTCTTAAAGAACAGCCATGGCTGCAGCAGAAACAAGCTATTGCAATGCACAATTGAGCTTGTGAACCTAGTATTGGCAATGTGAACCTAGTATTGGCAAAGCTTGTATTTGTTCTTAGTGCTTCTATGCTACATGTCAATGCAGGGAGATTAAATCTGTAAATATCGAAAGGAACAAAAATGGTATCAGGCTATAGAGTGTTACACCTAGGTCATGCGATTTTGAAATATAGTAAATGATTCTTATAGAATTAATGCCTTATTATATATAAATCAAAACGATGTGCTGAACAAAGTTAAGTTTGAAAAAGTGCACAGTTTTTTAAGAATTTGATACGAATTAGTTTTGCATTTTACTGGTAAGCTTTGCTGTAAAATTGTTACACTACTTTTGGCTTGTACTATGTATGTTTCTACTGTAAGGAGATTAAAGTTTACACAAATAATGTGTTGGTGTAAACCTCTTTTTAAAGAAGTATGTCTTCCCTCCCTCTTCTGTCAGGCTAGAATAGACTCTCCCAAGAGAAAATTTTCTTACAGAAAATTGGGCTCTGATGTTACGAAAACCCTTTGCAGCCCTATGGTATAATTATTCTGCCCTTATTTAGTTTATGTTTAGAAATGCTTTGCTCAAGAGTCATTTATTTACACTGTTGATTTTATATTTATGAATTGTGCTTTGATGTCGTTTAGACAGTATCTAGCTGGGATCCTGTTGTCCTCAGTTCTGCCTGTTCATGACAAGAAACAGAAAGGAAGCACTATTAGCCCTGTTTTACAGCTAGAGCATGTGAGACTTGATTACATAAAAGCCAGGACAGAAATTGCTAAGAGCTAAATCTGTATTTCCTAGGTATCCTAAACCACACAACTGGCTTCTTTCTTAGCTAATATTGCTACCGTTCCCAAAGAGAAAGGAGTATCTCTATCTAGAGTGTTTTCTACAGCAAGCTGTGTTTTCTAGACTTGGTTCTTGCATCTTCAACTCCTTTTTGCATAAGAGTGTATCTTTGGGGCAGCTAGAACCTTCCCTTTAGGTTGCCATCATATCTAGACTTTCTGGTTATACCAACTGACTTGTTTGTGACAAGCCTTGCACCATTTGGTTTGTACAATGCATGCCAAAAAGAGCAATCTGTTCATAACTTGCTGGCTGGCTGTGAATGCAACTATACAGTTGAAAGGTGGATGGGGTATATTCCTCCTAAAAATCAATACTGTTTCTTTCCATCACATTATCACCCATGTTTTTAATAATGGTGTGACACCCATGCTGTCACTAAAAGAAGAGCTGTTTTCACTCCTCCAGCAAAAGGTACCTGGTTGTAGCGGTTGTGTATTCCATATTCAAAAGCATCAACTCCTTTCCGTTAAGATACAGCCTTAGCATCCAAGATTGCAGAAAGCAAAAGCATGTTCTGAATTTAGGATAGCCATGTCATGCAGAAGGATGCCATCATGGGTAAAGTCAAGCCTATCCATACATGTATACCACAGTAGGACTACCATTTTACATTTAGTGAGGGATGTTTGACTCTCTGTGTCTGTTGATTAATATTAGACAAGTTAAAATATTTCCATGAGTTTGTTGCTAATTTTTCAGATTTTTGACTAACAAATTGTTTGGTAAGAAGACCCAGAGAACAATTAGCCTCCCTTATTGTAAGAGAAGCTTTTTGGCTTCCAGATAACACTGTAATGATTTTGAAATAAATTGCATAACAATTCTTATTACAGTGAAACTGAATAGAGTCTGAAAGTGACCTAGCAGCATTAAAATTAAAACAATACACTGTTGTTGGCACTGGCTAAGTGCCTTGGCCTTTTAATCATGACACTGTATGGAGGGGAGAAAGGCTGTTTCCTTGCTCATCAAAAACTGTTGTGTTCTACCAATGGTTACTTTTTTTCTAAGCTTTCTCTGAAAATCTTGTAGAGCTCGCACATCTTGGAGTCTGTAAGTGCGGTTGCATTGTAGCAGATTTCACTCTGATGGAATAAAGGTCAGATGAGGTCCTTTTCGAAAGAAAGCATTGTCACTTCCTTTGGCTGCAGGACAGTTTGTGTCATTTCAGCTGTGGTATGACCCTTCACTGCTGAGATGTAAGAGTGGACTGCATTAATTCCCACTCAGCCCCCTGACATCAGCCAGAGCTGCAAAGGTTAATTGCTCAGTCTTAAGATAAAGTCAGCATCTACTGATGCCAGCAGTTAATGTTAAGTCTATAACACAACCTTGCTATCTTTCTTTCTTGGCTGAGATAAAATACAACTGGCAGTTAATGTTTAAAACAAAACATTCAGGCAACTTTTCTGTTACAAGCAGTTACTGGCTGTGTCTCTTGGGGAAAAAAGGTTACAAAAGTGTGATCTTGATCTCAAAGAAATGGGATTGGCAGCTGCAGCTTTTCCAAGTCAAGGTTGGGTCAACAAGATGATTGTTTTTGATATTCATTAGTCTGACCACTCTCTTATTACCACAAAGATTTCTAAAGCTTCTTCATTATTTCTGCAAGGCTTAATTGGCAAAATAAAGAAAGGGAGAGCTCAGCAATGACAATACGAAAGATGTGAGCATTTCAGGGTGCTTCTACACTGCAGTTCAGCAAGGTCTGCAGCGGGAGCTGCAAAGCTCTGCCAGCAAGCTAACCCCTGCAGGGCAGCTCCCTCTTGCCTGTCCTGCTGAGCTGTGCCTGCTGTGGGGCTGAGCACATTAAAGACAACTTTTCAGGCTCACTGTTCAGTAAAAAATGAGTGAGGTAACACCATGCACAATACAATACCATTTATAAACAGAGATGGTGTCTGTTAGGAAGACAAGGTACGAGTGAAGCAGAAAACAAGAAAGGGAAACGGCACAGAGTAACAAGAAAAAAATTATTCTTAGGAGACTATTTTTTTTAAAGAAGGTATATCTTTTAGTGTCTTTTATATAATTAGGTGGGCATGACAATGGGCCAGATGATTGCTGTACAGCTGCATGAACCAGGTACTTGAAGACCCCTTTCTGCAGGGGTGGGCCCTTGTATTTACCTCTGTTCCCTCAGAGCAGTTTGAGGTAGGAGGGATGGGTAATATCCCCAAACACCAGTGACTCTCTGTAAGAGGAGTAGGTAATGGAGAGAGAGTCTTTAGACTGCAGTCAGTGTGGCACACACCTGACCATCTTCCCTGAGCACCGCCTGTAGCAGCTCCTATGGCTGATTATTTGTGTCTGTTTGCTCCATCGCAGTTGTACCTCTGATACCAGTTCAAAAGTGTGATGTCACTGGAAAGAAAGGCACTTGCTATTTGCAAGCAAGGAAAACAAATTCCTTCCTTTACAGGGGATCTTATAGCTCTGTCCAGGAACTGGGCATGATACAAAGAGGTGCGTGAGTTTTGGGGCTTGCCTGCATGTGAAAGGCTGGCAAAGCAAGCTGGTGATTTGCAGGCTGTGGCTGCTGTGCTGCAGAGAGCACTCCCGTGGTCCAGCAGTTGTACCTGATGCAGCTCCAGGAATTTTTGCCTGTTTGGATCTGAAAAAGCTTGAAAAGGCAGCAGAATCTGAGTTACTGAGGAGCTTCAGTGGTCACACATAAAATCAGTGCGCAGCAGCTCTTCTTCATAAACTGTTCTCTGCTTGCTGTTCTGCACGAGCTACTCTGTACAACAACATACCAACCAGCAGTGCCTCCTTTCTATCCGTGTCTTGTGACTGCCGCTGCACCAGCTATTCTGTGCCAAGCTCTTCCGCACGGCTTCTTCCACATGGGCTGTTTTGCACTTCTGCATTTTGACCTCCGCAGAAGCTGGTCTGTTTGCTCTTCTCCATTGGGTTTGCAACAGCTATTCTGTACTGCCATATATCCCAGACAGCAGTCTCACAATCTTTTAGTTTTGTTTTGACTGCTTGTTTCTTGCTTGAGGCTTTGTTGGTTTAGCAGAAATCCGGAAGAAAGAGGAATTTTCTTTTTTTTTCCCAAGCTCTGAAGTCTGCGGTGCTGTGCTGAGCACTTCAAGTCCATAGCATAATACTAGAGCGGTGGGTTGATGAAAAGTTTATTTAACCACAAGACACTGCAGGATATAGAAGGTGATGCTGCCTCTGTTTAGGCACCACCAGCCAGCAGCTGGTTTTCAAAGACATGCAAGGTTGAGAGCTTACCCCAGAGGGGGTGTGTAAGGATAGCAAGGGTATGCTTTCTGTACCCACATATAGGACTAAAGTCTGAGGATTGCTTTGAAGTAGGAGGAAGACTTAAAAAAAGAAAGGGAAAGGGGGTGTAGCATGTTTATTTCATTTTATTCCCCTTACTTGGGTTTCTGTAATCTTCATTTAACTGGATGTGCGTGGGGAAAGCGTCTCGGTCTGTGTTTGTTCCCATGCGTCTTCCCACAGCAGCAGATTATTTTTGCAACTTTGGTGTTCTGCAAATAGTAGATTTGGTCTTTTATCCAGGCCTTCCCAGTGCTTGTGTCAGCATACTCAACGTAGTGGGGCTTTGCTGTAGAAGAACATTCTAGGTCATGCCACAGGCTGTAAACTGAGGCAGAAAGGACCACCAGCAGTTAAGGCAGAGTTGCTCAGAAGACCTTGCTGGCTGGTCCAATTCTCTGTCTTCTGCTTTGCATGTTTGCCAATCTCATATTGCATTTTTCTACTAGAAAATGAACAACAGTATATTCACTAGCAGTGAACTAATGTTTGGGGAACAAAAATAGAGCATGGATACAGGAGTGGACCTTCAGGCTGCAACAGTCACAAACAAAAAAAGAACAATATATTTATTTTTTCTCTTTTGATTTTTATCCTCCGGGGAGAAAGGTCAGACAGAGCAGGTCTCCCCCTATCCTCCCTTCCTCTTCCCCTCCCTTTCTGTCCAAAGGTTCCCCCGGAGACTGTGAGAATATGTCAATATTAAACAGCATTTCCCTTATAAAGATCTCTGGAGAATAACAGAAGCAACTGCTCGCTCTTTCTTTCTTCAACAAACACTGGCTAGGCCTTTACAAACAGCCAACTGAGGCATAGTCAGGAAAAAACAAGTTCTTAGAGGAAGGAGTTGCCAAGGAAAATAATTGGGCTTCACGAGGGGTTTGGTGACGCAGCTGCACAGCTGCTAAGTTCAATGACTTCTCAATTGCCTCCATCTGAAGTTGTGTTCCACTATGAAATGATCTTCTACCTCTGTAACTATAAATAGCTGGGCACCATGATTTGCTGCTTGAAGTCCCAGAAGTGGCTTGGGAAAAATACCAAAACTGAACCCCATCAACTAACAAGAAAACAAGAAGCCTTCACTGTCTTCTCAGTGAGATCATAAATGTCAAAGAGAGACAGTGAAGCTAGAGAGTATAGTGCTGATGCTTTTGAAGATGACTTTCTAACATCTCGGTTGGTCAAGAAGATGTGCAGCGCTACAGCAGCAGTGCCAGGTGGTCTGTCCTTCTGTGGGGGTAAGTCCACCTCAGGGTTGGGGTCACATAGGCTGCTGGTCATTTCATCTCAGCTACCTGGCTGGATGTCCCTTAGCATCAAGGGAAAGAAACAGTAGCTTTCCTCTTCTCAGAAAGTAGAGGTTCAAAGCAGGCCCAAAAAGTTGTATCCTAAAAATATTTACTATGAAGCCACCTTCCTGTAAAGAGAGCCTCAGATGACCAGAACTGATGTACACATCTGTGCTGTAGAAATCCCAAGTTAGGTGACATGACTTTCAACCCTACAATCTTTAAGCCAATTTCAGAATAATGAAGGTTTTGCCTTTGGTTACTAGCTAAATTTCAATCCTAATTCTGAATGAGTGAAAAAGATCCCAACTTTGTCTCATGTCCAGCAGAAGTAATCCATAAAGTTCTGGGACAATGGAAGAAATTAACTCTTTCTGAGTGCAGTAATACATGATATTTCATAGTATTGTCTAGGCTTATGTACAAGGGCATGGGGTAGGTTTTTCAACTGCAGGGAGCAAAATGATGGATCCTGCCTCACTCAGGTGTCAGACTCACTACACCATGATGTGCCTACCACAGCCACAGACCAAATGCTATCTGATCAGAGTTTGAAATGCATTAATTACACTTGCCTTTCTAGCTGTTTTACCTCTAAAGCTGTTTCTTTCCCATCTATAAACCCAATGCAAGGAATGTAGGAAAATACACCTAAACCACAAAAAATGCTCCCAAATACCTTTTTTATGTACGTGAAAATATCTGAGCTTGAAAGTCCATCATGTCGGTAGTCTTTGTGGTTAGACACCAGTACTCTGCTTCCTGCTGCAAGTTATGCAGGTCACCTCCTGCAAGCTGTATATATCCTACTGGAAAACTAGCCATTGCTTACAGTAGGGGCATAAAGCAGCCAGTTATGTCTCTACAGAAAGACTTCAGCATCTGAAATATGTTACTCCTCTGGGATTAAATATTGCCATTCTGGTGTACTAAAATATTGCCATTCTGGCCCATAAATCTTACAGTGAAATCCCCCATTTTGGGAAAAGCAGAGAAAATTTTGCACCAGGTTAAGGGAATTCTGATGTTTTGAAAAGCCCTTCTCAGTGGTTTGCGATGTCAGATGTTATATGAAGAAGAGAAATCAGTGGACAGAATCTGAGGAAGTGATGAGAGGTGCAATGACAATTATATACCATTGTTTCACACTTTTTTCCCCTGAAAGGTCTGTACATACAGTCTATGTTTTTGCTGGTTTTGTTGCAGTAAATTTTCTGAGACTTTTTAAGGAAAAGTTATCTGATTTCTTGTTTATCGATATCTTCAGTGTTATTGGTATGAGGCTAAACAACCACAAACAGCAATTGAGCATGGTATGAAAGTTGAGGGAGCGGCTTTGGTTTGTTGTTTTGGGGTTTTTTTTTGAGGGAGCTGCTTTGGGCTTTGGCTTTTTTCTTTGCTTCACATCTGTAACAGCAGCTGCAGAAAAAGACAGACACATGAGTAAATCCTGGCAAGTTGATAAAGAGCAGCCTGGCAAACTTCCGTAAATCACCACCATGCTTTAGAATAAAGCAAGCTTTTCTACAGCTTAGTTATACCACTGAAGCAATTTAATATTTGTACTGAAAGGAAAAACAGTAATCTTTACATGTTTTGCACTGGTAGGCAGTGTCTACCTACAGATTTGCCTTAACTTGGAACAGTATTTGAAAAACTTACTTTTCAAACTGTTTTAGTACAAAACATGCTAGGTAATTAAATAAAACTAGTATTTTCTTAAGAGAAATGTGAACCTTGTCTAAGATGATAATTTTTTTAAATGAGCAGTATTTCCATAACAGAACATTTATTTTGTATAGTACCGAGGAAATTTGAACAGAGTCAATTGCTAATGCTGTCAACCATAGTGGCATGGAGTCAGGTTCTGAAATGAAAGACGAAGGCACAGAGGTTCTATAAAAGATACCTGAAAGATAGCTTGTCAGCTAGCAAAACACTTCCATGGGCTTTGGGTAGATTTCTTTAATTCTGCTGGCTGCTGCAGGTCAGGCATACATTTGCTTCTATATGTAACTGTGAAGGCTGTGAGAGTTTGCAGCAACTGCTATTATTACAACAGCTGGGGAGAAGTTACTTCCCCCAGCTTGCTGATAGCAAAGACTTTCCTTATGGACCTCATCTGACCAGATTTGAGAACATGCTTCTGCAGATGATAAATCAGCATAAAATACAGAGTTTCCTTTTCTCCAGAAAACTCTGATTCTTGTTTAATGCCACCTCCATTCCTCTTCTGACATGTAAAAATTTGCTACAGTTATCATCCTGTTCAGATCAATGAAGTTTGGGGGTAAGTGCAAAAATGATACTTAAGCTTCAGAAGGTGAGTGAGGTAGCATGGAGTTGTGCAGTTAAAAAAAATTCCTAGATTTTGAACAAAAGGAACTCTTGAGACATTTTCATTTTGGATGTGCAGCATAGGTTTATAGTCACAGATGCACCCTCTGTGAAATCAAGCCTCTGTGGTCTTTTTTTTTTACAGAAAAAGAAAGGAGAGGTCAAAGAGTGAAAAATGAGCTATGCACCATCCCGCTTTCTCTATTAGCATGGAGGAAGAAGTAGGAGAAAAGAAAGGCAATCATGGCTTGAAGCGTCAGCTAGCTCTTCCTGGGCTTAGGAGTGGTTGAATGGTGAAGAGCTTTATTTAACTCTCTATGTCTTTATACAGTCCCATTCCCATGGCATTTGAGGTCCAGATTCTCCAAAAGATGTAGGTGGTATGCCATGAATACCTTACAGAGTACATGATTCTCTGTGTGTGGCTCACACAGCTATATTTCCTAGAGACTGACCATAAGACAAAATTTATATGCATGTGGCAATATCTGACACCACAGCACTGGTTTGTGTCCTGATTTAGGGGAGAAGAAGTCAGAATGTAAACATCTTTCTTGGAGCAAAGATTTCCCTCAAGCTCATCTCGATGCTTTCAGTCACAGTGACACATTTTGATATTCATTTATCTCCCTAAAAACACAGCAGCACCTCAGCCAGAAATAAAATAACTTGGATCACAGAGCACACAGAGAATCTGGATAGAAGGTAGGGTGAGAGGTGACATTTTTTATTTCACATATTATACAGCACAGAAATTTGTTGTTAAGTAGATGATACATCCTCATCCACACTCTGTATGAGTAGTAGGTAAAGAAACCTTACCAACACCTGGCAAGCAGATGACAACCATCACAACCATATTTTGTACACAATTTGTCAAATTTTTAATGGCAGCTATATATTAATATTAAGGAAGAAAAATGCAGTTTCATTCTGTAGTAAGCATCTTAAGCTAAAATCATACCATTTTGAGAATCTGCTTCATGTCCAGTTTTTAAGTTTATACAAAATAGGAAAGAGCTGCATGAAATTAAATCTTACTGCTTAACGATGTGTAGCAGAAGTCTTTCTGCTGTTAGTACCAAAAATACTTCAGCTCATTCCCACTGATAATTCCCCACCTCTATTTGTGCCAACATTAACAAATAGAAAGTCATATTGATTGTAATGTACTACACAGTGTAGGTTTGGTTTAGACTGAAATTCTCCCCTAAAAACAGAAAAGAAAAACCCAGTCAGTGTGCTAATTAACTTTCTTTTTTTTTGTGTGTGCACAGAGATTAGGAGGATTAGAAAAGGGGGTCTTAGCAGCATAGAGGGTGTTTGGGTTAAACCCAAGATCTAGTCCCATGGCTGTAGCAATAGTATTTTGAAAAATCATTTTTCAGCTGCTATGGTAAATGTTTCTAAAAACAGAGGAGAGGTTTACAATCTGTTACAACAATGAATCAAAATAACTCTGCTCATTTTCCATGCTAAGTCTCAAGAGCCTTGGTAAATACCACGTTGGCTCATTCGAAACAGGAGAATGATTGACAGTGTAATCCAACCAAAAACCTGAAAAAGAAAACAGGTAGATTAATTATTCATTAAATTAATACTCATCTACTCCTTGGAGTTTCAGTCACTGGAGCTGGGTCTGCTTAAAAAATAAACTGTCCATGAGTCCAGCACAAGTACACCATAGAAACCTGGGGCCTGATCCTACTGAAATCTATGAAGGAAAACATATGCTTAAAGTTAAGCACATGATTAATACATTGGTGAACATTGAAATCTGGTCGATGCTGGAATTCTCATGATGTGAATATTAAAACATCCCTCCAAATCTCTGCAAGTGAGTGATCACAACTTGCCAGTCCAACACATACTTCATCTGCCATTGATAGCAAGTCCATAGTAGCCCTGATCTTATGACTGACGAAGACATAACATACACACCTAATTAACTCCAGGTTATATATACTATAAAACATAGGTGAGGTATTCACATGTATTCATTTTACATGCACCTATGCGGTCTATACAAATATAACATACAAATGGGGAAATTAATATAAATAAGAATATAAAATTTGTATTCACCAGGGAAATGCAAAGATGAAATATGAATTCTGTGGCTAGCAGTCATTAGAAAATCTGACCCTAGGAACTTTAAAAGACCTGTCCTTACCCTTGATCAGTTAAACACACTGGTGCAAGTATTGGCAATAATGCAGAAAACATCGTCTAACAAATAATTCCTTCTGTCATCAGTACAGAGGTATTATCAAATGAAATAATATCAAATGTGGCAGTCAATTCATATGATAATGATGAAATATCTTTCAATTTAACAGTAGCTAAGGATGAAGTTAGACAGCTGTATCTAGAGCTAGGCTTTTTTGTCTTTGTTGTTGGGGTTTTTTTCTTATTTTATCATCAGGTTCAGATAACTTGTAACTGTTCTAAAAACTCTCTAAACTGTCTAATAGTTCATGTTAACTTTCTGTAAACCTTAGGACTCTGGTGTTGCTCCATGAATAGCTCCAAGTGAGACTGGGAGGTCTCTGACATTTTTAAGGCTTCTAATTGATGAACATATAAATGAGCATCAAAGGGTAGATTTTGATGGGATTTTTAAGTTAGACTAATAACTTTGCAGCTTGTAAAATGAACTGAAATTGGGAATGATAAAAGTCGGAAGAAAAAGGATGATTTTGATTGCATTTTGTGCAAACCACAGGAATGAGAGTCACATGGCAGTAAGAGGGTGAGGGAGGAGGTGGCTGTGGTAAATCAGCTCTGACTTTAATACAGATAAAATGTTTTCTGCAACTGATCTGAAAAGTAAGGGCTTTGCAGTTCAGATCTATTCCAGACTGTGATTGATGCTGGACTAGTTGTTCAACTCCTCCTCTGCTTCAGTTCCTGCATCCATTAGATGGAACTGGTAGCAATGCCTAACCTGAAACACTCTGAAATCTCAGACAAATAAGATTATACTATCAAATTGCGAATGCTCTCTCTAGGTGATTAAAAAAAATGAGATTCAATGAGCCTGTGTGGTCTGCAAGAAGGCAGATGTCTAAGCGGACATTGCCTCCTCTCTGATGTTCAGTCTCTTCACTGAAACCTTAGTTCATGACTGTGAATATGTGCTTTTATAGATGTCTGAATTCAGCGTCTCAGCAAGGTAAAGGCAATGTGCCCAACTACTCACGGTGATGTCTCTAAGGGTTCTAATGTTTAAATTGGACTGGCTTTCAGCTGAAAGTTTAAATTTCAGTTTTTTTCGTTTGTTTTTTTTTTTTAATCCTGATAAGTCACCATCCATTCTCCAACACATTTTGTTTTCCTGGCTCAAATTCATAATCTATGTTTCCCCGTTATCAGAAAGAATCAATTTTGGTGGGTTTTTTTTGGTTTATTTCTTCTTTTATATATGTTTTCTTTGTGTGTCTGTGTCACATCTCAATTTGAAAATTCTCCTAGTATTAAGGTTCTTATAATTTAAACACAGAATAATAATAATAAAATTAAAGTATCCCTTAGAACATATCGTTTTAACCTTTGTAAACTAATGCCATACTTTGTATCATAGGAAAAACTCAAAGCTAGTATGTCAAACAGGATAAATTCAGCCTCGCCAGAAGATCTTCCACTTTCTTGTAACTGTTTGAGATGAAATGGCCAGTGCTTGAGTCAAAACCGAGAGAAGTCAAAGGGCAAGGATCTTCTCCATTTTTTATAGGGTTTGGAGGAAAAAAAGTCCCAAATGAAGTTTGCTTTCAATGGCAAACACTTTTGAAATGTGACCTGCTGCTTTCTTAATTATATGACAAAAAAAACTTGAAGTAACTTATGAAAGATATTTGCATTAATCTTAGACATACAGGCTTATTAATTTGATCTGTTGTCATCCAAGAGAAAAAAAAGGTAGCAAGTAAGGGCAGTTTCTTGAAGTCCATGGTATTACTTATGTCTGCAAATCATATCCAGTGCTTTAAAGTATCTCCCCCAATTGTGTTCAGCCAGGTAGAAGTCAGCCCGTGGTCAGTAGCTGTCTGGCCTGACTCAGCTGTGGAGTAATGCGCTATTGTGCAAAAATTGTTCCTGTGTTGACAGATCTTATCTGCACAACGACAGCAGACATTTGTCTGAAAAGGTCGGGGTTTTTTGAAACAGCTTTCATTATCAGACAGCTGCAAAGTAACTCAACATTTGAACAACCAGGAACAGGAAAAATCCCCATAAACATCTTTGCACGTTAACAATGTGTTTGATTCTGAAACGTCTGGAACATCTGGGAGCTGTTGGAGTGTTTGCGCTATGAAAACCACCTGAGGGCTTTAAGGTGTGCTAGAAGTGCCTAACTACAAGTCACCTGTCAGCCTCCTCGTAAATCTGTTAGAAAGCAGAATATGCATAGGCTGGCTAGTATTCTCTATTTTATGCATGGAATAATATAGCAGCAGGTGACTTTAATATAAGGTAAGTGATTTGTGCACATCATACAATATAAACTCATCAGGCAGCTATTTTGATACTGGCAAGACTTCTGAGCAAGCCAGTTTTGAGGAGGAAAATAGAAGACAAGATTTATTTCACTTTCTTTGATTCCTCAAGATGCAAGAAAGCATCCAGACTTTCTGCTACTAAAGCCTTCAGAAGACCCATTAGGGATCATACTAGAGCTGTATGTTACGTGCTTCACCACTTAGGTTAGGTCGTCAAATTAAATAAACTCTAGCTTTGTGATCCTTGTCTTCCTACTCCCACCAATTGCTTTTTGCCAAACTGTCTTTACCAAATACTTGCTGCAGACATGCTTGGGGAAACATCAGGCAAGGAAGGGGAGGATTTATGAACAGAAAAATCTGAGAAATTCTAACTTTTTAACAAGAGTTCCTACATTGTTATTACCTATATACAATACTGTAAATCGGAGGGGGGGGATGTAGTGAGGCAAGTTTTATTCATTAGCTTATCATGAAATGAAGCTAAATAAGAAATCTTCATTATAGCATGGAAAATAGTAATTTCCTCAAAATAAACTTTTGTTTTTGTGGGAAAAATACCATTATCTGATAAATATACATGAACTCTGTTTTCAGTGGTGACACTAGAAGCAGTATGAAGGCGGCAAAGAGTAAACCCAGACGCCAGTCAATCACTTCCATCTTTGTTGCAAATACAGACAAGGTACTAGTCTTTGTGACTACAATTACAAGCTGCTGAGAACTAGACTAAGAGCAACAAAGTCCTTTTGCATTTGTCATGAAACAGCTATAATTTTATGTGAAGGAGTGACCTGGATTTGAGCCAAGTGGCCAGCTGGAAAATATACAGCCAGTTTTAGGATCTGTATAAATTACTACGTTGACTCCTTCTGAAGAAACAAAGCTAAAAGTGTTCAGATCCCTTTGAAACATTGCAAGAATCAAACTGCAGTTACATCAAACCAAATGGAGGACAGTCTAGTTCTGTCCTGTCCTATCCTATCCTGTTCTTTTTTATCTCTTGTCCTGTCCTGTCCTGCCTTTAATGTGGTAATAAATAAAAATGTGACTAAGCAGTCCCAAGGTGTTACTCTCTAATACTCTTCTCAAGGATTGCATACAGTCAGTAAAAGTAATACGATCAAGTAATGGTCTGTAGTTTTTTAGCTAAATAAGACAGAGTAAGTTTAGCCTCTAAGAAGATGTTGCCCTGGAATCAGAGGATTTTTATCCTGATCAGGAAGAATTTCGGAACAGCTTAGATGTATCCTGAATTTTAAATATACTTAGCTCACATATTGACTATTTGGGAGTAAAGGGATTGGGGCCTCAAGCTTCGTTAAAGTATGTGATGAGTCAGAGTTATACCCAAGTTGTCACTGAAGAGATGGGCTACAGTATTTTGCATTAACATTTCCTAAATGATGAAGGCTTTTAGACTAAATAGATAGCCATTGCTGCTGTTGAAGTGAGAAATAGAAAGCACAAGTAACTGTGATTATGTGAAAGAGAAACAGAACACACAGTTCCACAGAAAAAGCCCAGATGTCATCTTCCTACTTTTTTCCTAGGCTAATGAAGGGGTATCTCAATAATCACAATCATTACCTTTCTATTCAAAATACCAGATCCAATGTATAATTTGAATAAAATGCAATAGCAAAATCTAGTCCTAGTCTCTAATACTGTGAGAGTTAGTCAGTCTACCCCAGATGTGTAAGTACAGAACTAATAAAACTGCATTTTTGATACTGATGCTGAAGCAGGATAAAATTTGAATCAATGCTAAAGCCAGTTTCACAATGTTTGTTGTGGAGCTGAATATACTGATAGAAAGATTCAACTTCAGTGATTGCCCTTAGTCTCTTATAGCCTGGAGACACAATTTTTAGTACACAATGAAATTATTCTTGTGACATCTCTTGCAACAGTATCTTATTGTTCAAACAGGGTTTGAATATGAAATAGATATATCTTTTTAACTCTACAAATTGTGGCAACTGTTTCTTTACAACAGATGTTTTGTTCCTCTGGGAGAATCTCCCAATTAGTGGTGGCCTTTTGTAAGAATGCTTTTTTAAATGAGGTTTCTTACATCTTTGGCTGAAAACTGAAAAAATAACACATAGCATCTTATTGTTGCCTTGAATCATGAGGCTGTACTTACTTCTGCAATTAGATCAGCTCTTTTTCCAGTTACATTTCTAAATCCATTTATGGTGATGCAGAAGGTAATGTGACCAATAATGGAGAGTAAGAAGACTCCTATAGAATAGCTTTAATCTGATCCTCAATAGCATGTAATAAAATCCTATCCTTTAGTTAAGAGTTATCAGATCTCAGAAAATAACCTTTAGAACCCTACTTTCCAGTTCTAAATAAAGTAGATATAGTTATGATAAGACTATTATTAGGATTTTCCTTTCTGGGGCATAAATCAATTCAAATTCGCCTTTTGAAAACTAGACATATAACTGCTGCATGTACTGTAGTGAACTGGGTCTCCTTTCCTGCTGCGGACTGGAACCTCTTCAAAGCAACAACTGACTTCACTCCGTGCGTGCACAGCCTGAAGCTTACAGTTAGAGTCCAGCTACTACTGAACTCTAAATAAGTGCATTGACTCACACACTCACTCTGACTTAGCCTGGGTTTGTGGTTTGATAGATTTCCCAAAAGCTTTGAGAATTTAGTCTGAGATTTTTTGTGTGCCTGGCATATGGCTTAACGCGCAAGCAAGAGTGTGGGAATACGCTTTTTTTTTCTACTTCTCCCTCATCAATAGTAAAAGACTTCATCTGTGACATTTTCTAACATAGACCAGAGTGCAACAGTGGAGCCACAGAGGTAGAAGTAAGTGCACGTGAAGCAGTCATGGACTGAGCACTTCTGGGATCATGCATGTAGCACTTCACGGCATGCATGTAGACCCTTATCTCCTCCTCGGCTTCCCTGATCTTCAGTTGAAGACCTTATCCCAATGTGGGCTAACGCAGTAGCTGTCAGTCCACCCCATAGAGCAGATGCACTGCGGTCAATAATGTGCTTCCTCATTAAGAGCAAGAAGGGATGGCAATTGCTTCACTTTTGTACTTACTGGAACATGAACATTATGGAAAGGTGGTTTTTTTCGGTTGGGTGTTTTTTTCCACATCTTTTATTTCTTCCTTTGCACAAAGGAGATGGATTTAGTTCCATTCAGACCAGTTGACCTTTAAGCTCTCAACAGATTCCTTTTTATGAATTACAATAAGTACATTAGCTAATTGCACTGGAAGCAAGAATGGGAAAAACTGGAATTTCTTACTCAGTGTCCTGTGAGTGCTGTGTGATTCCTGACCCAAGGGGAAAAACAAAGACCCGATTGGATTAGATTATGAGGACTAGGGTCTGAGAAACTATCTCAAATAAATCTTAGCTGAGATTAGGTACTGAGGTCCAGTATTGCAAGCTTGAAATGTCTCTTAAGTGCCATCGATGCTGAGAAACATCTAAATTCCAAAGATGTGGGTACCTACAGCTGTATCTCTGCATCTATCCCATGCCAAAGCAGTTGTGATGAGACTAAGTTAAGCCAAAATCTATGTAGGATGCCGGATCATCTGCTCCACAGCTTGCTCTTGTAGGTGTTCTTGAAGGGCTGCTTATGCCATGGTATTCTCTGGCTCCTTGTGGTGGTTTCCTCTTTCTTTAAAAAAACCCCAAACAACATAAGCATGTTTAGGAGGGAACATACCCTTTCAATATAGTATACGTGTGACTATGCCACTTGCCCAGGAAATGTGGAATCAGGCTTTGATTCCATTCATTGGTTAAGGGAGTTCAAACTACCATCTCTCGTCTCCTACTAAATTGGCTTAACTGAGTCACTGTTGGAGAAAATGGCAAATACTGTGTTGCTGTGAGAAGAAGGATTTAAGAATTGTCATTTCTGCAAAGGGCATAGCAGCAAGCATGACCTTAGCTTAGTTAGCAGTGATGTAGGCTTGGTCCTTTGGTCTTAATGAATTTTGTCCAATGACAGTTTTAATTGGATGCTCCTCAGGTGCTAGGGACCTAGTACAGAGTTCTGGACTTGGCTCTGGGAGCAGGTGCTGCACAGCAGGTCACCTGGACACAAAGACCTCTGTTATTGTCAGCTTTAGAGTTCTTTTCCTTTCACCTACTTGGTTTTTTTTATTATTTTTATTTGTGCTTAGTTATTGGCCATTTTTAGAGAGCTTTCTCTAAAAGCAGTGGAAGTGAGCCCTGAGTGGAACAAAGTCTTAAAACAATGTTAAATGCTTTCAGAAAGAGATTGTCCATACAGATCCTTTCTTTTTTGTGGGTGGCTCTGGAGAATAATGATCCTATTTCTTATACAAAGGCAAAAGGGCAAGACAGGGGAAAAAAGCTGACCCAACTGTAAGCATCACTGCAAGCAGCTCAGGCAGACAAAGGTAATGCAAACACAGTTCCATAAGATGGAAGTTGCTTTATTAAAAGCATCTGGCATGCAGAGAAATAGGATTTTTTGGCACCGTCGGAAACTTTATCAGGACTTAGCCATGTAAGGCTGCATTGATTGTTATTTATAGCATCAGCTTAGAGGGGGTATGGAAATTATACCAGGAACCTCGTTAGTATTAGCATGAGAGCCGTGGCCAATCTCACTGCTCTAGTGATTGTATTCATTCCATAGCACAGATACAGCAAGCAGCCAGGGAGAGATCTTCTCAGTGCCTTTCAGCCTTATTATGGAGGGAACATGTAAAAATGGAGAGCAACTACAATACTGACCAGGCAACACCTTTCAGGGACTGTTACCTCTCTTTTCTAGAGTCACGGACATATACTGACATTCCACCTGACTTCCTCTCTAGCAGAAAGCAGATTTCTGTTATCATCAGAAATTAAGCCATTGGAAAAGGTGGAGTTTCTAGGGGTAAAGCTTTAAAGATCTGTGAGTGTTTTCTTCAGAGGAGACTATACTATAAACTGAAACAGTCATGGAATGACATATGCCATTAGCAGATGTGCAAGTTATCTACTGCAAGCATTTCAGTGTGGCAAAATCTGGCACAAAATCATTTTACTTATAAACCTCTTATCACTTTGAGAACTCTTCAGTCTTGCAGGCAATTATTTTTCATTAACTAGGTCACCTGATAGTGAGCCAAGTCAAAGAGATGGCTGATCTGTTGTTTAAACCAACATGCTGCCAATTAGTATTATTGTCTATATAATACAAATACTGCTATAGATGTCACAGCTCTGACTTATCCCTAATTTTCAGGCAGTATATATCTGCTCCAGTCTTATTTTGAATGTTTGCTGTGCTCAAGGGTTTTGCTTCAAAAAGCCCTTATTCAGGTCTGAGCAGCTGGTGTGTCTGTCACAGTAGCTCTTGTCAAGGGAAAAGCTGAAAGAGGCTTGGTTGTCAAAGGGTTTGAAGTACTCCTATGTGTATTTGAGGGCTTTGGTACTTAGCATGTTTGCAGACCGTATCACCAGAGAATTACAGTGGGGACAGACTGAACTTGAGGAGTCTTAGCCTGTATAAAGACCAGAGCTGCAAAAATATCATTGAAAAGATCATCATGGCTTGAAGTGTAGAATTTTCCCTATGTGCTTGCTACTGCTTATTGTCTGCATTTAATAACATATCCAGATTTTAAAAATTCAAGCTGCTATGCAATCTGACTTTAATCTACTAGTTTTATATCAGGTAGATGAGTGGAAAAAGACATGCAACAGCACTATATTTTGAAATTCTGCATTCCTGTGCGAGTCTGTTAATTTTCAAAGGTTACAGTTCAGGCTCTAACTGAACAACTGGGATAGAAGTTAACAGTCTGAGAGTTTTAAGTGTTATGCCTTAGCTGAATTGGATTTAAAGGCTTTTTTTTTTTTTTTAATCAAGGTTTATCCTGCATTCCTGTATTGGTCTTAATTGTTTCATTTACTAGATTCTTTACTGATAGTAAACCGAGCGATAAAGTGCACATGAAGTACAGCCATGTCAGTAATTGAAACATCTGATTTAACTTGTCTCTCCAGTTTGGTGCAGTCATTCCTAATTGCTTTACCTCTGAACCTTCCTTCTCAGTGGATTAAATACCCAGGAAAACTTATCCTGACAGCTGCACTCATATCTGGAGTTACATTATGTTCAACTAGTGCATCCATTCCAATTTTTTCCCTCAGGCTGAATGTCAGTTTAATATGGTCTCTTATGTTATACTCTGGATATTACAGAAAAATCTAAAATGTTTCAACCTCGGATATGCTACTTTCAGGTGGGATTTTTATATTTTATTTTATCCTTTTTAATAACATTCTAATCTTTGCAGCAGGCCCCTCTGAGTCCCTATTAAGGCCTAACTACATCTGCTACAACACATGCATATCTGAATTGACACTTTAAAATTTATTCTTCTTAATTCTTTCTCCTTATTGTTAAAAATCAGGTGGAGTAACATCACATATTTTCAAATGACTGAATGGTATCATTTTTCTCATTGCCAGTGCAGAGATCCTTCTGCGTCATTTATCTATGACATTGCTTCCTCTCCTGGACATTATTACATTTGCAGACAAACTTGAGGATTCCTAGTAGGCATTTGTGCTGAGAAATTACCTGTAATATGCATTTGTCTGTAACTCTGAAAGAATGTCTCTCATTTCCTGGTAATGTTTTATGCTGCTTCATTTAAGATTAGGCTTCTGCAATCATAAACTTCCAAACCCCCAAAGACCTTTTTAACTTATTCTCTTGCAAGCTGTCAATAGGTGATTGAATTTATGTAATCTTGTGTTTTGTGGGCCACAACCATTGAAAAGGGAATCACCCTGTTATTCTCAAATGAGCTATTAAATAATGATAGAGGATTGCATGGTTTCTGGTAATTGCACTTGAAGCGTAGCAGACAGACATTAAACATCCTGTGCCTCCCATTTTTATAAACATTGGTTTGGAAATCACTAGGTTCGGTAGCCTTCAAAATCCTCAGTAACCACCTGGCTACCGTTAGAAATTAGGTGTAAAGCCTAACTTCAGGACATGAGTGACCACTTGGGAGAAGTGGGCTCAGGATCATGCCCGGGCTATGACTAACGCCTGAGCTGGCATGACAGCTGGCAGCCACAGGGATGGTCTTCACACATCGTTTGATAAGGGCAGAGGGAGGGAAGCACAACATCAAAAGGACCAATAACAAGGATCAACAGCAGTATATTTATACCTTGCAAGTCATCACTCCTTTTAGCTCCTTAAAAATGTAGCTGGAATACAGAACTGCAAAAGAGAGGTTTCTGCTTTCCTAGAAGGAAATTGTGTTTCCTACATGAACGCTTCTAAGGCCTCATTGTCACAGATTTTGGATTGTTCAAGGTTATCCACTAAGCCTAGTACCTGTAATTAAGTTAGAAAAAGCATTATTCTGCACTGACTCTACGGGAAATGAGGGCTTCTTAAGATAGGTGCTGAAGGCTGAGATAGGAATATCCCCCTTTGTAACTTGTTGTTGGGTACCCATTTGAGTGTGGTCAGGGAGAGAGCAGCATTGTGCTTTAACTTTGGACTCCAGAAGTAGGAGTTAGGGATATGAAATAATTTTAAACCTTCTGTGGAGATTCCCACAGAGATAATGACAGCCAAGGAGAGTATTTGATAAAGTAGGTAGGGGAGGAAATGTTATTAAGCAAATTGGAAATCTGGGTAATGTGTTGAAAAGAAACAGTCTGAAGAATAGGAGTGTCTGGCAAATGTTATATAACTGAATTTATTCTGGCCAGCTTTGGGTAGAGAAGAGCCAAAGCCCAGAGCAGGCTCTGGTAAGGACCGCCCAGAAAGAAGAACTGGAATGGAAAAAACTTGTGCAGCACTTTCCAACTGTCCCAAATTCCTTTGTCAGTAATGTGAAGTGCTCTTTACCAATTGCCTTGGATAGGGCTGGACGTAGTGAGGTAGCGTCTAAGCTGTAGCATGTACCTAGCAGCTTTTGCGCACGTGCAAGCCAAACTGGTGGAGAGGAAAGATGAGTCCCCAATATTTCTGCAGAGAAAAAAAGAAGTTCTATTTATTTTTGCCCAGTTTCCCTACTCTAAGCCATTGTAAGAACACTCAGCTCATTGTCTCCAGAAAAGACGTTACCAGCAGAGCAGCTGTGGTGTTTCAGTGAAGCATCTAAAATTAAATCACGTGAAGCTGTCTAATTTCTTATTTTCACATTCCAGTAAAGCCTGTTTTCTGGTTCAAAAACATCTTGAGTGCCCTCAGCTTTTCATGACCTACATTCCATGCATTAGATAGTCTTGCCCTGTCCCCCACCAGTGACAGACACCCAAGGACAAAATGTCAATAATATTTTCCCAGAAATAGAGATGATGCATGTCTGAGTCAGGGACAGAGAAACAAAAGGGTGTATAAAGAATACAAGCACAGAAAGATGAAAATTATGCAAGAGAATCTGCTGGAATTTGTCATCTTCATAATTTTACATGAACACTCAATATATTCAGTATCAAAGTGGTGCTATTTGCCTTTCAGTGTCTTGAAGGTGAAATAATTATTGTTTCACCATTTTAAAGATATTGTTAAATTACGTGTCTTGTTTTTGTTCTATAATTCTCTATTGTGTAAATTGATCTGGACAATTGTTTTTATTGTGTATTCCTCAAATCTGTGATGAAGCAATTTAATTTTTGACCTGGATACTTATCAATGACATCTATTGGCATGACATATGAGTGTTTTAACTATATAATAGGTATTTGTTCTTGAAACATACCTAAGCAGTGTTCTTACTGAAGTTGTGAAGCAGAGGCACAGAGAGATTTAAAGACAACCCAGAACAACCAACAATGTAGTAGCTTGAAGCTGATGACAGCCAGAAAACATGAAGCCCCCTTAAATGTTTAAGCTTCTTTTTCTGTCTTGAACTATATGATTAAGATCACGTAATTTGAAACATTTGACTTTCTTGATAGTAGAAGATTAAAGATTGTGATCCAAATGGGGGTGGTTGTTAATCTGTTGATTTTTAGAACAAGAACCCAGATGATGAACTTTAGAGGGTACAGAAAGAACAAAGGTCTTTTTAGCCAAGTATCCTGCATTTTTCGGTAGCCAATAACATCTTATAAAGAAAGTAAGTAAGAACAGGGCGAGTAACCAGTGATATGTGGTCCTTGTATTATTTTCCCAGCTAAATATTCCCCTGTGACTTGGGGAATTTGGGCTTCAGGTTGTATCTGCATTTTTGTGTGCAATAATATTCTTAAAAAATACTTCCTTTTCATTAATTCATCTGGTTGCTATAAGAGGATCAGACTACATACTCCCTGTTTTAATATATTCTCCCTAAGCATCTGCAGAGTATTCTCAAAGACAAAATGCTAGATTACACAACGAGAGCTGGTTCTCCCTTTGGGATGGTACCTTCCATTCAGCCTTAAATTGCTTGGCTTCTGTGGTTAGATTGACTCATGGTGGCACAGTCGTAGAGTCTTCATTCTTGGAAGTTTTCAAGACCAGGCTGGACAAAATTACAGGTGACTTGATCCAGCATTGGTGACCATCCTGCTTTCAGTGGGAGGCTGCACAAGTTGACCTCCAGAGGTCCTTTCCAGTTGATATGTCTATGATTCTGTGATAACCGATGTGGTTGAGGGAAACAAAGAGAAATTTCTTGTGGTGAGGCATTTGTAACACTCAGGAGAGTAATTGGAAAATGTAGATGAATCCAGTGTAATAGTATTTGTCTCTGTAGTCCCATTCACATTAAGGAGAAGTGATTATAGATTGAGCTAGTTCATCCACTTGTATTAGCAAATCAGTTGCACAGATTTCAGCGGAATATGCTGGATGGCTTCAGTGGTTGGATGGAAAAGTGTTTAATCGGAATAGCAAAGTGGCAACACTCCAGCCAGTGGCTTGTTGTGACTCTGCTACAGAGGGCCTTTATGCCCCCATTTCTGTGTCAAAAAAAATTCATGTTTAGATTCTGTAATATGCTTTGTAAATATCCTACTTGTCACACTGATAAATTGTTTTTCTGTTTTGAGGGTAAGTCTGTGGGCTGTGGATGTTTTGGATAGGCCAAGTAAACTGAGATACCAAATTTTGTTTCACACACAGACAAGAAATTTGATGATACGAGCTATCCCATAGGTCTCTGACTTGGTTTCCTAAGGACATTGAAGCCTTTAGAAACCAACATTTTTAGTTCATTCACCCACTGACTGCAAAGAATAAGTGTATATGAAGTATATAGGCTCCCTTTGAACAGCACAGGGAAAATTAGACATCTTGGAAAATACCTAACACACGTATTAAGCAGCGGAGAAGATTAATGCTAACCAACAGGAAAAACTAAGAATGGGGTTTTTATATGTTATGAATACTATCCCTCTCCAGAGCATAGACTCTGGATTCAAGCCGACAGAATGGTGTATCCATCCATTTTAGAGCCTAGGGTCTTGTGTGGCTAGACATTTACATCTGGTTTTTGAAAGAATAATGCTCATGCTTTTCTTTAAAAATAGGAGTCCTGAAGGCTAAAGCGGTACTCTTGTTTTATATAATAATCTTATGCTTTAAGCACTTACCAGGGAAAGAGCTGGTCCAGACACTGAAGGTAGGGCATTCAACCCTATTGTTCCTACTGGATACCAGTGCCCTGGCCTCCTGGGCTATGCTGCGGAGAACTGGAGATCTCCTTCTCCACTGTGCCAAAAGGAATCCAAGGTCCAGCAGGGAACAAAGCCAGAAGGGGTACACAACCTGTGGCTGGTATGGAGTGGGGGACTCTTGGGTTTGGCTCTGTTCTAGCACAGCTAAAATTTGTACAGCTAAAATTCTTTGAACAGAATATAGGAAGGAAACTTGTACTACATATCCAAACAGGATATGTAGTCTTTTTCAGGATTAGGATTTTCTTGAGATTAGGAATATCTCTAAATTAGCTGCTTGGACCTCTTTGGGCACAACTGGAGGAATGGTTTGTTCCTGTATCCCAGATGGACACAGGGCAGGCAGCATCTAGCCTGAGACACTTGGGCATCGGTACCTTTATTCCACCCAAATCCTCTCTTCATGCTCTAAGTTCCTCACTGGCTGTAGCTCACAGTGACTTGCTTAAAACTACACTGTTTAAAACCAAGGACTGAATCCAGACCACCTCAGTCTAGTCTACAGCCCTACTAAAAGCCACTGCTCCTCAAATGCATAGTACTGCTTTAAGAAGCAGCCTGTGGGCTCTTAAGTTTGTGGACGATTTCCTCCTCTGGTAGTTGTTCTTAGATTTCCTCCATTTCAGGAAGGTGAAAAGGCTTTTCTAAGAAAACCCCAAACCAACAGTGCTTGATCAGAATCCTAGGAAGTCATTGAAACCTTTCCGTTGAGCCTTGCTGTATGAAGCCTTGGAGAGCAAAGGCAAAATACAGGCTGCTGTAGCTCAAGATTAGCTTCAACCTTTCTGATGTAGACAAGAGGAGGACTTTAATTCCATGAAGCTGAGTTTTCTGTGTTTGATACTGAATGAAAAGGAAAGCTTTGCTGGCACTGGTGGACACAAGTAAAACTGTACAAAGTTAGAGGCCAAGCTAAACAGTGGAAAAAACAGCGACTGACTCTTCTCAAGCTCAGCTGTAGGTGAAATAGCACCTCAGGTTTTTCCAACCAAAAAGTCAGAAATCTCTGGGGTTTTTGGTTTAGTATACAAAACTCAGAAAAATTATCCAGAATGGTTCTGTACTTTGGCTTCACAAATAAATAAATGAACACTGAAATGAACTCTGGGCAGCATAAATTCTGGTACCCAGAATAAAATTTCTTAGTCCAGGAAGAGAGATGAGGAAATCTGGTGTGATGAAAAAAATAATGCACAAGGGACAATTCACATTTTAGGGAATTATATGTTCGGCACATGCAGAATCATTTAAAATGTCACAGGTAAAATTAGAGACCCAAATCAGGCCACTGAAATCTTAGAAAATAATTCTTTGAGCACAAGCATTTTTCTTCCGTTGATATCATGCAGCATCTTCCACAGGCCCACTACATCATGATGGTACCAAATTAATTAATAAAGGCCTATTTATTCTTTTTCCACTGACTTCTGAGTTTTGGACTATGTACTATTCAAATCCTGTCATTACCCATTGTGGTTTAGGCCATGTCCTAGCTGAAGATTACTGTCATTATGAGTTATGTGGCTGGATTCTGTGAATGCTCTTTGTCTGCTTTGGTGTAACATCAGTCAGGTCTGAGCATCTTTCAGCAAAAAATAACTGGAATTCAAACTGATATGGAGGAGACATTTTTAGGTACTTCATCTGGTGATGATGCAGCCATGGGGACAGTCAAATCCACCAGAGGAACAATAATCAACTTTTTGGCATAGAAGGCAGTGCCATCTTAAACTACTGTACCCATTTCTGACTAGGCCTGATTTCCTATTTCTTTTCTTGTAAGAAAATATTTAGAGGTATTTTGTCACATGTCATTGCTGAACTCAGCAGAGTGCTGTCAAGCAGTTAAATAATTTATAGCAGAAGTAAATTGACATAATTTATAGAGACCAGCTGTGAAGGAGAAAAATGCACATAGATCACCAATGGGTTTCACAGCTACTATCTGGCAACAGCAAATGATGAGACTTAGGAAGCTGGGTATCTGTTACAGGCTAAAAAAAGTATGTTATGACTCCCAGCTTGTCACTTTGTGTCTCACCTTCTCCAATATGTTCCTATGACTGCACTGATTTTCCTGGGCTTCTTAATCCATGTAATTCGGCCAGTCCCGGTTCCCATCCTCCAGCAAAGGTTTAAATCTTTGTTCACTCATTTTCAGAGCGTCATTCCCGTCACTGATCTGTCTTTGTCCCCTCTCCCATTCTTAGTACACCATTTCTCCTCTCTGCTTCCTCACACCCAAGTTCATGTTTCATTTGCATCACCTAGTCTTCTGTACTGAAATGTCTGTGCCCCAAAAAGGGGGGAATCTGGAAAAGACAGATACCCTATTTCTCATTCTGAAACCCAAAACTACAGGAGATGTGAGAAGCTTAAGACTGTTCAGTGAGGAAAGGATTGGTGTTGTTTAGCTTTTAAAATAGAAACTGTTTCTGCTCAGGCCATTTAATCTATAATTTCATAGAAGCTGATCTTGTAAAACTTTGTCTAGATTTGGTGGAAAACAGTGAAAGCATGCTCTGTGTACGAAAGTGTTATTTTTACTGTGTTTCCAATACGTGTTGTAGCGTAGGCTTCTAGCTTCTCCAAGAAGATGTCTGTATACTTTTAACATTGCAAAAACTGTTTAATTTTCCCAGTTTTCTTCTTGGAGAAAGCTGAACAGTTGCACAATTTTGGCTGATACTTGCCAGTAAAATTTAGCCTAAGGCTAAAATTTTCTAAGCAACATCTAAAATTTCAGCCCAAGTGGTTCAGAACTGGCAAAGCTGTAAGCTGTTGAATACAGAGTCTTATAAGTGGAAGCGTTAGGAAAGTTTAATAGTAAGCTGTGCTACCAACTCCACCTATAGGATATCTTAAATCTACTATTAGGTCTACAAATTAGATCATGCTAAAAGTAATACTAAAACAATAACAAACATGTTTTTATCAAACCTGTCATAAAAAGCTTTATAGCCTGACGCTGATATATAAATGTAAGTTCTGATCTTGAAATATACCCTAGAAGTCAACGCTTTTCAGTTGCAGTGTCAGTATTCCCACATCAAGTGTATTGGTGAAGCTTCACTACATTGATCTGCTAAATGCAGTTTCCGTGGGAGTTCCTGTGCTCTGCAGTTCATGCCCTGCAATCTCTGCTCAGTCATTATATGGACCAACTCCCACTGAAATCAAGTTTCCCCAAAAGAGTATTGAGCAATAACTAAATAAGGACCTCTGTGTATAGAAACATTTTTACTGTAACTCTGTGTAGTGTAGTTTCTGTGATGTTTTTATGATACGGGAGAGCAGGATCAGGGTGTACATATGGAGGTGGGAGTGAGAGAGCCGTGTAATAATTAACATTCAGCAGACCCAAATTCTTTCTCAGCCGCTGGAAAGCAGCTGTTTAAAGGGATGAAAACAAAGAAGAAAGAGCACAGTTGTTTCAGACAAATAGGTCCACTAATGTTTCCCAAAGTTTATCTTGAAACTGTGGTGGGCAAACAAATGGAGAATGCAATGAAAACTCAGGGATCAAAATGAGGTTTTGTTGGCAGATAAAGCTGGTGGACAAACTGATAAAAGGATGGGCTTCTCTCTCTCTTTTTCTCCCTCCCCTCCTTCTCCCTTCCCTCTCTTTCCTTTTGTCTCTCTCTTTCTGCAAATCTAGAATTCTCAAAAAGAAGAGGTGGAACAAAGAGAACTAAATGTCTTGAAATGCCCATATTGTAACCTAGCTCTCGTAGTTACCACAGCTTCCTCTGACACTTCATGATCAACCAAGATACCCTTCCACCTCTCATTGCCCCAGGCCTAAAGGAGCCATATAAAGTTGTTTCTTCTACCAGCTTTTGCTAATCCCTAACCCTCTTTTGAATTCCTAGTGTCTTTTCCTCTCTCATGTACCTTTTCCCTTTCCACATTATCTCTTTGCATATTTTTGGTTGCTTTATAAGAATTTATTTTGCCTGCCTAAGGCTCCCATGCTACTTCTGTTATCTTATTGCACAGAGACAGCTATAAGCACCAGCTATAAGGTCACAGCAGAAGTATCAGTTTGTTGGATCAAAGTGTGTCTGATGAGATTTTGTGCTCGAGATGCCCTGGAGTGAGATGACGACTAAGGGTTACCAACTGAGACAGTTGCTCTTCTTTACCTCTTGCTGCTGGGCTGGGTTTATTCTGTAGAATCAGAGTTAGAAAATGCAAGAACTCTCTAGCTCCAATCTTTGTTGATAAGTATTTTCCTCCCTGAAGAAGTTGATTACTGTATTTAACACTATCTAAAAGACTGTCAGTGTGCTTACCCTGTGCAACAATGCTCACAGGAACTGAGGGAAGAAGGAATGAAGAATGCCATTAAGTAGAAAGCTTTGCTTGATAATTTATTCTTATCCTTATTTATATTCTTTATTATCTTTAAAAAATTACAAGAAATTTCTAATTACAGTTGTTGTTAGTGGACTAGCAGATTGCTGTTTGAGCTTTTACTGTAATGCTGCACATCACCAAGATCATGTTAATGTATTCAGGACTCTGGTTCTATTTCTTCATATCAGTGGAACACAAAAGCAGACAATGGTTCCTTTTCCTTCCTAAAAGCTGGAGAAAAAATTCCCCCTTCTTACTGGTTAAGGGAAAAAACACTTCCCTATAGCTACCTTGTCCCATTGATTTGATGGAAATAATTTCTGCCACTGCATTGCACTTTAAATGCTCTTCTGTGGTGGGATGCGTTGTTTGCCCCAGTGCAGAGGAGGAGGGCTTCAGATTCAGAGTTCCTGCACTTACGACTTGGATTTTCAATTGCCTCCACTCCTCTTATCAGTAAATATGAAGGTGGAAAGAAATCAAGCAGAGATGAATTTTCAGTGTGGAGAAGCTTAACCACCTCTCTCACCGATTATTACAGAGTAAGCCTTTTGAGAACAAACACTATTTTAAAAGAAACTTTGGAAAAAGGGATTTAGTCCTCAAAGTACAATGGGACTGTATTGAATAAATTGAGGATAATCATACTAAACTAATTGCCCCTCAGAATGCCAACTTTCCTGAAGGTATTTAGAAGACAAATACCGATGGAAATGAACTATGTTTCTAATAATGCGGATGAATGGAGCCTAGGCTTATGAATTCTTGAGGAAAATGAATAAAGGCAATTTCATGCTGGCTCCTTGGCACAATGATAAAATAGAAGGTCTGTACTGCTGTACATAAAAGACATATGAGTATTCCTGAAATCTAGAGTCATCTCTTCAACCTGTCAGACATATTTCCCCTATGCTTGCTGTGCTGGGAGTGCTGGTTCTTAACACTCCTTAGGCTTTGTGTTCTCTTCAAATTGACATCTCTGGCAAAATGGAGTGGCAGGATTAATATACAATAGGAATTCAGAATATTTGCTGAATCTGGACTTTATAATAGCATGGCATGGAGTCTCATTTCACAAATGAATTAAAAATGACTTGGATAACTACACTTTCAAGTAGGCTGGCAAGCAGACAAGGGACCATAAATCAAGGTTAATGATAATGGCAATGTACCAATTTGGAAGGGAAGATGAACATAAGGAGTACTGCAAGAATTGGTGCTAGGCCCAGCTTTACTAAAAGCCATTATTTATTATGTTAATGGAAACTAAAGAACACTGAAGTCAAAGCAGTTGCCAAAATCTACGGAAGATTGAGAAGACATCTTGCCTAGCTTCAGCTATCTGAGTACTACTTGCTTAGAACATTTTAGTTTTCTAAATTCTCCTGAAAGAAATGAAGAGAAAAATGTACCTCAGAAAGAAGTGACAAGGCTAAGAGGAAGGACATACTGTCTAGAAGCACATTTCTATATATTTGGAAAAAGCCCAGACGAGTGTAGTAGTTAGATGACTGAAGTAGTTTCAGAATGAATAAATATGATTAAATCTGGAAAAAGGTTAAATTATGTTCCCCACTGGATTTGCTTTGGACCAAGATATACAGCTGGAGAAAGATGTTTTGAAATCATAGCATCAATAAAGAAGTTTTAACAGAGATCAAGAAGTAAAAATCAGCGTTTATTGTTAAATAGTTCCAGAGTCAAGTGCTTAGTGCTTCATATGTAAAGTTCAGATAGGTATTAAATAATTTAATTACAACAATAATAAAGAAATGTATGCTGAATTTGAAGAATAACAGTATTGAATAAGAAGTCAAAGGGTTAGTTCAACAAATTGTATATTGAAAGTTCAAAAAAAAAAAAAAAAACAATCAAGTTTGGCCAAATGATGACTAAGAGGGAAAAGAAAACCTGCTAAAAGTATTTATTTAAAGATGAAAACAGCAAGGGGAGTGATAGCCCAAGGGGCATGAGTAAGGAGGATGAACTCAGTGTAACTATAAGCTGAATATTAAAATTATTGCTTAATACTAAATTTCTCCAGACTCTGAAATATTTTGCAAGAAAGAAGATGGAAGCCCAATAACATGAGAGTTGTGCTTTTTTTGTTGTTGGTTTGATTATTTTTAACTGGTTTTATAAAACAATGAGAGCACACTGTGTAGTGCATTTTTATGCTAATTATGGCATGGGCAAATTAGAAGTGAAGTGAAATATGAATGTGGCTCTCTAAAGACAAAAGAAAACAGTGTCTATCAATGATACTATAGTAAGTTTTGATCACAATCTTAAGGCTTGCCCAAGGTAAAATGAATGAGACAGAAGAAGTAATGAAATCAACACTCTGATCTAGTGGTTGGGTCCTTTCCCTGAAAGATATGAACACACTCTTCCAATTTTACTGCGTTTAGGAACGGTGCATCCTATTTCTACTGTATCCATAGTAACTAGAAAAGATATTTAAACAGGTCTTACAACAAGGACTGGAACCCAAGTCAACTCTCACAAAGGAATTCTTTAAACCAAAAAAAGAAGGATTATCTCTTTGCCTAGTGAATCTTTTATAACTCCAGGGAAAGCTGGCTGTCTGGAAGGGTGTATGAAGTCATCCTCCAACAGTTCAATGTTTAGATCCCATTCCTGGGACACGTGTATTTGATATTCCTTAGGCTAAGAAAATAATTGAAAATAGGGGTTTCACAGGCTGACAAACCTACACTAGAACCACCAGAACCTTTGCTGGCTTTTCTATGAAGAATCTCACTCAGCAGATGTGCTGTAAAAATCTTTAATATATAAGAGGCTTAGAAGGTTATTAATTGTCTTCTCCTGTAACTGATGTGCCGGACTTTTCTGCATTGTCAGTGCTAGAGCATATGTGGCTGGTGTTGACTGCGTACATAAGTGACTGGTGTAAATAGAGACATCAAAGAGCCACCATTTTGCAGTTAAGAGCCTGTGTCACTCATCTGACTTTAGACTGCTGATTGTGAAAAACATAATGTGCTGACAGCAGCATCTGCCTGGAAATTCACTGGAAAGAGCAGTCACACAGTCAATAAAAGCTCCAGAGCTGACTTTCAAGAAGCAGGAGTGGAGGATTGGTATCTCTGAAGGCTACCTGCTTGCACTACATCACCTGTGCTATTAATCCTGAAAACCTTGTCATTGTCTGGAAACAATTTGCTTTGAATATATTCAGAGGTTCTGGACCCTGTTTCCACCTGCCCCAAAGCAATTCCCTGCACTACAGGTAGTCCATTAAACAACACAGAAATCCTGTTTAGGGTTTAAAAAAAAAAAAGGCTTTTGCTTTTTGCAGCTCCATTTGGATTTTTATTGACTGGATGTAGTAGACTATTATGTCACTTGCCCTGTAAAAATACACAAGCCATGAATAATATCAGTGTCAGAGATAAAAACGAAAGGCCAAGGTCTGCAAAGGAGCTTAAGGTACTTAAATCCAAAACATAGATGCTTGGAACTTTTTCATACCTTTCAAAGAAACTGAATTCCTGTCAGTGCAGATTTCTAGATGTCTACATTTCTGGTGTTGGAAATAGAGATTTCTTTCAAAATCCTGATAGCAGATCAGTATCTAAGTGCTTGCAGGGTTCCTAGGCTCCACGTGTTTTGTCAGTCTTCCTCGTGACATCCCTGTCCTCTGGGGCATACTCTCAGGACATGTGCCAGTTCTGCCCGGAGCAAAGCTTGGAGGAGGAGGTGAAATATCTCTTTAATCTTTGACAGAGCAGCGATTAAGACACTCCATGGATGAAAATTCTTCCAGTGGCTAGTCTGGCCCAGAGGTTTTTGCTGAGATCTGTATATTCCATGTAGGTCAGCAAAGCCTCTCCCATCTGTAGCTCCCCTCAGTCTTTGGTGAACACCTATAGAAGAACAAGTGCATGTCTAAGTGCCCACCAGTTTGTCAGGAGAGGATTCAAACCATCAGGCTCTTGGTGGATAGACTGACTTGGGTGCTTTTGAGGCTTCTTGATGGATTATTTCACTGTGCATAAGCTGTTGAAAAATCACTGGGTTGTGGAGGAAAGTGGTGGAAAGTCTCTGTGTTGTCATTGGCAAGGCACTGTGTCTAGTGTGTAGGCAACACAAACCTAGCTCTCCTACCTAGATGAGTGCCCTGATAGTGCGGATATTTGGCACTGAGAGGGATCTGCATCTTCATTTAAGGTGCTTTGTGAGAAAAGTGCTGGGCTAAACTGGGGCCTAATTCTAGGCAAAAGTTATCCTGGGTCCTAAGAAAGGGGATCAAACCCTTACATTTTCAGGAACATGGCAAGCAATCCATAGTCCAATGATGGAATTGAAAGCCGAAGATGTGATCTAGGTTCTCTAAAGTTTGGGAAGTTTCTGACCCATGGGACTCAACAGGAGTCCCTAACCACCAGTCATGGGGCTATGCTAAACTGAGTTAAAGCACCCATGCAGTAGGTTGTGATGCAGAAAAAACTTGAGTCTCTGAGCAGGCACAAGCAGACCATGGCTTTTAATGCTCAGGGAGAATGAATGCCTGGGTGGCAACTGCATGAAAACCATCAGGAACATCATAGAAACAGTTTTCTTGTTTCTTAAGTAGGTATACCATTACCTGTATCATAGGTCAGACGGGGACGGATGCTTAGAAAGCTCTTATGCAGGATTAGATAGTACCTGATAGCTTCCAAATGCTGCAAGCAGTCCTTCCACTGTCTGCAGGGTGTGTTGAAAGTGAGGCTGAAGGAGCGGGAATTGAAACAGCATTCTTTGGGAGGGTGGATCTGCTTGTCACCAGCTATTGGCAAGGTAGGTGCTATGTCAGGGCTGTGCCTGCCTTCGAGTTTGCATTTTTAGACAATGCGTTCTCGTCTCAGATATTCAGATATCCCTGATGTTTCATGTCCTTAGTAATGATAAAAATGTCTCTGTCTTTTTTTTTTTCTATTAAAGACCTGCTGTCTGGCTCAAACCAGATCTTTGCTTTTCTGAACACTTGCTTATATCTACCTGGACTACCGTTAGAGTAAAAATCCATTTGCTTCTCTTTAAGTAATGCCGTTCAAGTATGGTCTCTGCAGAATGTAATTTCCATCTAATGCTTGAACTAGACCTCATGAAATAAGAAGCTGAGAAAGATTTACGAGTCACTAAGGCTTGAGCTAATGTGCTGATAGCTGTGGAATTTCAGATGTTCAAATAGAAGTACTCACAGCTGTGGCAGGAATTTCCTAATTTGCCAAAAGCCCTTAGAAAATAACTCCAAACAATGGTAACTGAAGGTTTAAACTATATGTGCGCACTTGATTCTTTTTACAATTTTAAATAGATCTTACAACCAGTAAAAAATAGTTACGGAATGATCTTCATACACGAAGGATACATTCTCAGGATGAAGCGAGCAAGGAAGAGTGAGATGGATCTTTCCAACTCCTCTGCCCCGGGAATTCTCCTGGGCACATACACCTGATGGCATCTGCCCTGCAGAATAGCCGCTGACACATCCAACGTCCCCTGAGAAATCTCTTACTGACTTACATTTGATTGAGACTTTCCTCAGCTTCTAAGCACAACATATATAGCGTAACAGACGAGCTCCTGCCTTGAATATTCATGTGAAATATTCAGTGATATTAAGTGAATGTTTTATTTAGGTAAAGGCTGCAACTTCAGTTTCAGTATGAAAAATAAGGGAGGGTTTGATGCAATGGAAAGCTGATTTACAAACATGCCAAATCCAACTTTTAGGAGTTTTGGTTCAATTAATATTATTTCAAGATATTAAATGGACATATGCTATATTGTTTTCTGCATAGATAACATACATAGAGTGCAATCCATTTTCATGTGTTTCATTCTTAAAGTAAGTGTTCAGAAGAGGGATAAAAAGTTGTTTAAAAAGGTGAGAGATGGTGCTTATAATCATGTAGCTGGGATTCCTTGAGTGTTATTATTTTTCCAGTGTATACAAGCTGACATAATGCTGGTTTGGACACAGTTATGAATGTATATTAATAACAAGGTTTTTTTACCAGTATAATTCCTTCCCTGGGCAAAATCAGCTATACAAGTGTAAGCATATATATGTAAGCGCAACTATGTTTATACCATTACCAGGTGCAGGTGAAGCAGGATAGCCTTTTGTCTAGGAAAGCCTGAGTCCTTCATCTCTTCAGAATACACAAAAATGGCACCAACCCTAATGTTTAAAGATTTGACCAGGTTTTGTGAACAAATTATAAATCACTTTACTCTCCTCTGCATTTGAGGAATAGTCCTTAAGAGAACATATTTAGAGAGATGTTGTGCTTCCAGTAGAGGCATTGGAAACATTAATTTTTTTTGCGGTGTCTTTCAAAAGCTAGTTGTATCAAGCATGCCAAGTGTTTGATGTCGGTAGTCTGACACAAGCACTTAGAAATGTGTTGTTTGTGATCTGATTTTGGATAACACAGGCATTGCCATGCTTTGATGAATCCTTGATGTTTTAGTTCTTCAGGGAAAAGGTGACAACATCAAACTTAAGCCGAGAAACTTCTATTTCAGTTGCAGCCAGATATCCAGCTGCAGGACATTCAGGTAAACAAAACAAAACAAAACAGCCTGGATGTGGACTGGCTAGCTCATACTTGGACTGCTGGTGTGTACCGTGCTGTGAGAGAGTGTTACAAACCCAGTAGTATTTCTGTACTAATACATGGAGTTAATTTAGGACCAGAAGCAACAGTTTCATGTCCAAACTAGTAAAGATACACAGTGGAGAGATGTGGCACAGAGACATTTCAGAAGAATTTGTGTTGATCAAGCTGGTTGCCTGTCCATCCATGGCATTATTTGTAAGTCAGGCGATCCGCTAATGGTTAAGGAAAGTTGACTATGAATGCATTTATTGGTGAAGAGATACATCTTCTAAAGCAGTGGGAATTTTACTCTTAATATAGCAAATGATCTTACTTTTGTGCTCAGAAGTGAACATAAGTTAGATGTAAACCCAGCTAATTGCTTTTTAATTTGTGGGTCATTGGAGAAGAAAAAATGCAGTACTTTTCAAGGTCTGACCCAAAGTTCATTGAAGTCTGTGGATGCTCCTCTGTTGTTTTTCATGGTATTTTCTCCAGCTTCTTACTAAGTCTGTATGTGCAATGCCTGGGCTTCCATGATTCATTATATCACGCAGATTTCACACTGAGATGGAATGAATGCATGATATCAGTTTGAGGAGAATAAAAATCATTAGAGAATTGTTCCAAAGCCCTTTGGGACAACCTATCATAAAACAAGGTTATATATTTTCAGTCCTTCTTAATGTAGCCAGTCAGTACGTGTCATTCTGAGAAGAAGCAGTTGAGTTAGGATCATTTCCAGTTCACTGTATGTTTTCAGGAATTTGCTGCAACAAATGAAAAATCAGTCTGTCCTAGGAGGAGAAGGAGCCTACTAGACATCACTGGGTGTGTAGACTTGGACGAGCTCTACAAAACAAATATCTTCCAAGGGATCAGCAACATCAGATGCTATTTGAACACTGATAAAGCAAATGTGCTAAGCACAGGGAGTTCAGAACAGGCTGGAGTAAATTTTATACTTTGCGAAACAAATGTCTTTGCAAGTGCTAATTCAGCATTCAGTCAAATCTTGTGGTCATGAGGAAGTTGTCAGTTTTGTTTTCCCCCATCCTGGTTTTTTTTTTCTTGTTAGTTGCTTTTATTTAAAAGGTCTTTGATTATTCCTGGAAGACTCTTCTCATTTTATTGCTATTTTTAAGAGGTATGCTGCTGCAAAAATACTGCTGTGCAAAATGATCTCCTACAGTGTCAAACTTCATTTTCAAATTGTTTTAAAAATAGTTCTGTATTTAAATATTGTCTAGCATAGAAGCACTGAACCATTTTCATTAATATGGCCTATATGTGACATAGTGGTATATAGGGCGTTATATTTTAATCATTTTTTTTTGAGAGAGAGTAGCTCTTTGATGTGCAGCTATTTCAAGCCAATTCTACTTCCTAAAATCCATCTAATCAAATTGGATAACCTTCTGATATAAATATTTAATTAAAAAATCACACTTGTGATAATTTTTATTCTGCATTTTAAGTTTCAAACTATTCTTACATGCAGGAAGAAACTGCTGTTCCTCTTGTATAAACACAAAGACATTAACATTTATCTTCTACCTCCTACACAGCTTGTATATACATCCTCCAGTACAGTTAAGTAGTTTAATGTTTAGGACTGAGCTTGGATATATGACAATGCTGTGTCTGCTCCTGTCTGTAGCTCTAATATGAGATTTAAGCCCATATTTGATAGAGTAGCTAAATTGAAGCTGAAATTGCAGGCTTCCTAATGCATTTATCAAACTTTGGCCATAGCAAAGAGAGAAGCGTGGCATTCTTGGCCCCTCTTGGGGCTGGGGTCCCGACTCCAGGCATCCCGCCCATGCAGGCATTGCCATTTTAGTTAAACACATTTGTATCCAGGACAGGGCTGGAGATAGTGTGCGTTGGTCTGGCACACAAACTGGGGCTTGCAGTGGGTGAAATGTGCCCAGTGCTGCAGCCAGGCACTGGCAATTGCTGTTCTTGGGAGCCGCACCAGGGACACCAGGATGTGCTGTCATCCCGTTAGGATGCATCATCGCCTGGACTTCTGTCCTGAGCACAGGCACTCACTCTGTCAAAGACTTGACTCAAGAATAATTTAAAGAATAGCTGGAGGTAGAGAAGGTTGAGCCAAAGCTAACCTTTTAGGCCATATACTAATAACAACAAATTGGGCTAGGAAATGAGAAAAGTGGGATGATTTTATCTTTTTTGTTTGTTTGTTTGTGTTTGATTGTTTATTTGTTTGTTTGTTTTATTTGTTTGAGGGTTTCCAACTATTTCTGCAGCCTGAGGGCTCCTGGCTGGGCTTTGCCTCGGGCCATTTTGGTGAGGCAAGCATGGATGTGCATGTGGGAGACTTTACAGAGAAAATGAACTACCAGTAAAATTTAGCTGTTTCCAGGATTAACAGCAGCTGAATGAGAGTTTTCCACATCACAATTATGAATTTAGATTATTAGTCAATTACAGCTGACTTTTTTGGAGCTAGCCTTTAACATCTCTGCCTGTGTCTTTCTCTGTATTGGGGATATATACCTCCCTCCTTGTACCTCAAAGAGGGGTTTGATATCTATCTTATATTACCTCATCCCTTCCCTCTTCCCACCAGTGGATGATTGCTCCTGGGAGAAGTACTTAGGACTTTGTGTGGTCCAGCTTTGAAAGACTTTGGACACAAAATCAGCCTCTTTTCTTATGGGACTGCTTCACAATGCACTTTGGTTTAGTGGTAGAAATTGTATTGCAGTTTAAATTTTCCTTTTTGCTAACTTCATCCTATGAGAGCCCATCTAACTATACCAGGCACCTAAGCCAAATCTGGTTCAGCCAAATCGACACTGGCTAAGTTCACATTTGATGAGTCTAACTTCCCTTGAGCTCGGAAAAGCACCATGCATGTGACAGAGTGGTAAAGCAAAGATTTTCCCCTAAGAGTGTTGAATGGGGTTTCTGAAACCTGAACACCTTCACACCTTGCCATAAGCCTGAGTGAAAGCTGACAGCCTGGGCCCACATCTCCACTGTCCATCCAGATTTTCCACCCATTTGATTTCTCTTTGTACAAGCTGCTAAAAAAATTATTTTTCTACTTACAGAGGTAAAAATAAAATAAAATAAAATAGAAGTTTTTCAGCCCACAGCTGTTTACCACAACTGGGACTGAATCTTGTTTCTGTGTTTCCCCTCCCTGTTTCACTCCTGCGTCCAGGCTACAGGTAGATTTGGAATCCTCTGTGGCAGTCTGCAGGCCACATGCAACGTATACTGAGCATTTTGAAGGGATTCTGGAAAGAAGTTTAGAGTTTATTAGAAGATGGAAATGCTTTTGTTTCTAATGTGCAATTAGGGAATTGCAAATCTTTCATGAAAATCCAAATAGTTGGGTTAAAAAAATTCCAACAGCCTAATACCCCTTGTAACGTCCAGGCCTGGCATTTAAATTAAACATCTCTCTCTTTCAAGGTGTGACCCTCTTCAGTCTTCCCTTCATGACCACAAAGCGGCATTTAATGTCAGATACCAACTGAGAAAATCTGCTGCTTCTGCTCTACGAAGGATTCACACACCCTTTTCTTCTACCTTTCCCCAAAGCAGGGAAAGGCTTGCTTAACATCTGACACTTACCTTTGTAAGAGAAATTGTTTGACGGGAGTTGGGCCAGGTTTGGATGGATTCTGGAGCAATTCCTACATCAGCAACTGTGAAGGTCCTGTAAAAACACCAGCCTGAATCATTTACTTGCTGTCTTTTGCCATTCCCTTATCTGTGAGCAAACTAAAAATAGAGATGAATTATGGGCCTCCAAGCAACTATGTCGAGTGGAGCATTGGAGATGATGGTGTGTATTTAACAAGAAATGTTTTATAATTGAAACAGAAACAGTAGGATCTAAATATAGACTTTTAAATTCATTTGGAATCTGGAGTTGGCAGTTTTGTCTTTATGGTGTTTGTACTGATTTCCTTATTTGAACCAGTATGAAGTGCTTTTTTTTTTTTTTTTTTTTTAACATACTCCAAGCATTTGAGTGATCCAACTTTTTTGGTACACACCAGCATGGAATATCTGATAATTATGAGTCAAAATTTAAAATTAGGTTTTTTTCCCCCCTAGACAAAATTCCTGTGAAGAAGATGTCAAACTGGGCATTAGTGAACCCTCAAAGGGTGATGGAGGGAAAGTATACATTTTTGCCAAATCTATTCTTTTGTTTAACTTTGATGAACAAGTCCAGAGCAGTGTTAATTTCACTCAGGTTGTAGAGATACACAAGTTACTTCTTCCCATGCTCACCCCAAGCTGGAAGAGCTCAGAGACACCTGAGTCCGATATGCACTATTTATTGCTGCCAAGCAAAGCTAGAAAATCCTCCTGTGTGATTCCCCTCTTGAAAAGCTCCTGCAGAAAACTCTGCACCACATTTCCATGCACATTGTAGATGTTCTCTAAGTTCTCCTGGGCAAATGGGAAGCAGTGTCCTTTCCTGTAGAACAGATGTTGCATATCCAACAAAAAGCAAAAGCACATCAGGTGAGGCATTGCCTGTGGATAGCTGCTATTACTGGGCAATACAATGTGTGGCAGAAAAGCAACCAGTGGAATACCAAGGTTTCTAAGTCCTTAAATTGCCCAGTAAATGGGCAGTAAGCCACTATGAGTAGTTCTCTCACCTAACTATAGCTGCCTAAAAGTTAGGAGTCTGGTCTCAGCTAACTGTCTCCTTCTATGATTGGTGAGAAAGAGGATTTATCCCATCTTAACACAGGATTAGTGCTACCCATTGGAAGTGTGCTGCTCTACTGACTACTGAAAAAGCCCAGATGTCAGTTCAGAGTCAAAGAATCCTATCCCAATAAAAGAATTACCCACAAAAACTCAAAGACCAACATGGGCCAATACTTAACTTGAAGGCATCCCTTTAGGAGAGATTTTATACAACTTTTTTCTTTCCAAAACAAATCATTTGGCTAAAAATACCCATGCTGCTTCAGTTCGATCCCAACAGAAATACACAAACAAACAAAAAAAGTTTTTCATTAAAGACTGCAATTACTGAATAACAGGATATGACTTTCCACCACATCCTATTTCTAGCTGCAGGCTTTTTGAAAATGCACCAGCAGCCCAGTCGCAGAAGCGGTGTTGACTGACCTCGCTGGTGACGGAGCTTTCCAATGACAGCAAGTTTTGTCTTCACCTCTCCATCAGGTCTGCCAGTGGGTGAGTTCAGAATTGAGTCAGGAGGGGCAAAGACATCACTGCATCATCTTTCAGCCCTTCAAAAAAACCAAAGAGCACATACTTGGCAGCACTTTAATTTCTATGGTTACTGATGAATAACAGCACAGCTGGGGAACTGTTGCTACAACCCACTAGCAGAGATAATTTAAGAGGTCACACTTAAGCAGATCCATTACAAAAGCATGGTTTTTTTCAGGGATAATAAAACTGAGGACCGTAGGTTGTACTCTTTGGATTATTATCAAGCGGACTACCCCACTAGTCAGAAATTTGCCCTCATTACTGTCATTGTTTAAAAAGCAGTAAGAGGAAGGATGGCTCTTTACTTAAGACACCAAACCAGGGCTGGTGGTTTCTGTACAAAATCTTGACCAGGAACATGATTTGCTTGGATTTTGTCACAGTCTCAGATGTTGATGTCTCCCATGCGAATGCACACAAATGCACCAGGCAGCTTGGAGAGCCTTTTTGGCAAGGGACATCTCTATCAGGGCTTTGCTTTCTACCAGGGGGACAGTGAGACAATTTTCCATCAAAGTCCGGAAAAAATAATTGAGTAACCCTGAACCAGAATTGTTTGGGAGCTCTGACACAGCCTTCTTGCATGCCCTGGGTGAAATGGCTGGTTTGTGCTTTCAGTTTTGACCTGCACTTCCTTTCTTGTCTATCAGGGTACCAGTCATGAGGCCCTGGTAACTTCACTGCAATACAGTATAGCTTTAAATAACTGATGGAACATACTTTAAAAGCCTTTTGTGTAGAGAAAGCCTATTGATTTGTTTTATACAGTGCCCTAATCAGGACGGAGGTGAAGGCAAAATTCACCCTACTTTTTGCCTGCCATGCTCTATCTGTGAGCTTCTTTGAAGCAAATCCATTCCTAAACCAGCCAGGGATAACAAAGACTTTCAGAATTTTTTTTTTACTTTTGCAAATTCAAAAAAGTAGCATGTAGTCAAGGAATGAAACAACTATTAATTTTATATGCTTGTGGGTAGAGTTGTAAAGGATGCTGTTAAAAATATAAAATAATTATTAATGCACTGAACCTGTGAGTCCATCCACAGAAATGCAGTGTTGCTGTCAGTGGAAATGTTGCAATTTTACATTTTATTGATTGTAATGCAGGATTAGTATCAGAAAAGACAAATTAAATCCATGTACATCCTTTTGCAAGACTTTTCTTTCTACATATTGTCTCTACGCAGACTGGAATAAGCACATCATTGAGAATAAAACCATTGACATCAGTAGAGTTTCACCTGGGACGGATTTGGCCTACTTTTGCTAATTGCGTCATTACCCTCAAGCTACGCTGAACAATTCATTAGTGGCAGACAGCTGAATTTCTAAAAGTGTGTGTAACCTAACTCTAACCACCAGCACAGTAGAAACTACTCTCAGTAGCTCCTCTGGGCAACCAAGGACACCATGAGATTGAATAAATAAATATAAACAAAGAATGTTTTTCAATTTGCTCTCCATCTGGAGTACAGAATATTTTTCCAGCTCTGAAACCGAGGCACGTTTGCACACAATTAAAGTCATCTTTACCCTCTACCATCTCTGATGATCCCAGTGAATTTAAGAGAGCTTCTATAGATTAGAGATTTTCCTTACTTTTCACTGCTTTCAAAGAATAAGCCAATATGCCATGGGTTGCTTCATTTTTGAAAATTCCTGCTTCAATCTTTTTTTTTTTTTTTCAGTCTGAGGCAAAGGTGAAAGTATGATTTTTAGTTTTATTTCTTTCTTCCTAAATGCTTATTTTCACCTACCTGTTGCATTCCTACAAATAATTAGGCGATGCCAGGCACTGCTCCCAGCCGTTGGAGCCGAGGTGGCTGTTTGTGGCGTTGAGCTGCCGGAGCGGTGGCTGGGCTGGAGTGGCCGGGGACAACCAGCTCTCCCAGCAGTTCCCGGGCCATTCCCCAAGGGTGGTGGCTGCATGCAGCTGCCCTGTCTTGGGGGAGAGGCGAGCTCACTAGCAAACAGGGCTTGCTCTGTGCCAGCTGGCTTGAGTGCCTGGCAGCCTTTGTGAACTTGCTTAATTTACCAGCAGAGGCTTAACCTCAGAGTCTGCAGAGGTACATTTCACTGGCAGTTACAGGTTGGGGTCCTTTTTCACTTTTGTCTATAACATTGCTTAAAGAGGAATGGTATTGATTCATCCCTCTTGTGTTAGACTCTGGATAAACAGGTTGTTTCCTACAGAACTTGCAGTTTAACTGATGTGTCAATATCCAATATAGGACTTAAGTAAATAAATACCGCCTCTGTCCAAACAATATTAGATGTTGACTAAAGTTTCATTTCTTGAGACTAATCTGAAGTGTTACTGCTCTCATCTTCTTTCTCTCTCTCTGGCCCTCAGTCATATTTTTTCCCAGTAACAGTGCTTCAGGAGCGGAGGGACTAGCACTCCATCAGTGGGATACTCTTCCTTCCCACCATGATGGCTGAAAAGGGCAGAGGCTGTAGGTGGATACTCACAGGCTTGTTTCCGGATCTCAACAGAGCTGGCTGGGTGCAAGTACAGCAGATCTGGAGACATGTAAATGTAGACTTATAGGTATCTCCCCTAACAAATATTCCAGTCTGGAAATTAATACCTTTGTTAGTGTCAAATAGAATGCCACTCATCTCACCCAGCTGTAGACCTCTGAAACAGCTGTTACGAACCTTAGCCTGTAAATGCCTGTTTCTATTCAGTGATTATAACGGGATTCAAGATGATCACCTTAGCTGTGCGATCCAGTTGATATCTAAGGCCAGGAAAGGCTGGTTCAGACACCAGCCCCCTGTGCTAAATGTAGGTCTAGATGGAGGGTTGCTCAGCTTGTAGCTTGATGAAATATGACAGATCATAAGTGATTTCCTCACTTGGGTACTATCCACAGAGTAAAAATCTGAGATTAAATCTTCTCTTTCTCCTACACGTTCCTCCACACTCCAATGTATTCAAGGCCCTTTGGCCAATGTCCAGCTTGTGGACTGAGCCCAAGTTTTCTTCCCACCCTGCCTGACTTGTACTTGAAGAAGACCTACTTGTTCATGTCACAGAATTGGCAGTTTTGGCAGTTTTTTGGGAGCTGGGGTTGTGCCCAGTGAAGCACACTGGGGATTGCATTTGTGAATGTTCCTGGTAGATGCTGACTAATGTGCACCTGCTGCTTAAACAGGTCCCTGTCAACATACTGGTTGTGGTCTGGGTCTGCTCTTGTCTCAGATGTGCTGATTCATCAGAGCCTCTCCCATTGCGTGCTGGTGCCGTCTTCCCCTTTCTCCTGGAACTGAGTCCAGACCCTATCATTTCCAATAACACAGGGTTCCCAGGAAAACAAATCACCCTTCTTGAATCACCTCATAAGGCAGGCATTTAATAGTCCTCCACCTCTGGTGATCTGCAGAGGTTCTGTGTAAATAAAGGAGCTGAATCATCATTTTCACAAATGTTTAACTCTACTTAGTCTGTAGAAAACAGTAAGACTAGAAAAAGATTTTTATAAATATGCTGTATGTGGCCAGTTTGTCCTGCTTTAGCAAAGTCTAGCCAAAGACTAGAGAGGTGCTGATCAGTAGGTAGAAGAAAATTTGTTCATTTTATTTATCAGTGTGTTCATGCATGCTATGTATCTACATTGCTGGTCAAGTATTTAAGTTTGGGGGCAAAGAAAAGTTCACTGCGGGCTACATTAAAGAGACAGCAGTCTAAAATTTAGTTGAGGCCATAAGCAAGTAAGTATGAAGGCAGCTACTGCACAGGAGAGTGCTGTAAATCCATAACAAATTCTCTGTGGTGTAGCTTTTTCACCAGATGTTATCTCTTCATTTAATTAGTGGAATAAATTACAAGTAAAAGTTAATTCAACTCTTGTTTTCTCATTTTCTTAATCTCTATTTCCTTACTTTACTTCTCCAAAGAATAAAATTGTTGGTACAAAAGAAGCAACTGCAATGGCAGTGTCTCACTTACTCTGATTCTAGCCATAAAGACAAACTGATGCCTGATGCTGTCCTTTACCTCTTACCTGTCCATTCAAACCAGCTGCAGCAAGTCCATCCATTTTAATGCTTCTCTGCATTTAATATCCCTTTGCTAACTTTTAAGCTTTCAAGCAATGTATTACTTTACAGGTGATTAATGAAAACCACAAACCAATATCAGACTGAGACTATTCTAACTTTTCTTTTAAACACAAAAAGAATCTAATTAGGTGAATATAAACTGACAGCACTTTGAACTGCAGTAACTGGTGGAGACCCTGGTCAGCAGTGTAGCCTCACTGAAGATGTGATGCAGTTATGCAGTTGCCCACACTCCTCCTGCTCAGCTTCAGCGAAGCAAATCAAGGAAGTTTATGTGCTGGGGGCTTTGCTGAGCACAAAGGAGCTGGGAGCCACGGACCAAGTCCAAACTGCTGTTGAGCTGTAGCTGTGCTTCTGGCACCTTGGGATGCATGTAGGCCTAGTTTCAACAGGAGGGACTCCAAAGCCATTCAGAAGCAAGTAGTAAAGACGCTTCCCTGGGAAAGTGCATTTCAGACATCTCAAGCTGAGGAGGGAGCTGGATGTTGTCCTCCCCATCCCTGAGTCAGTATTTCGAAGGGAAGTGCCACCTCCTTGCTGGCAGCATCATTTTAAAGATTCCACCTTACCCATAGAGGAGAGCTGTGGGCTCTGCAGTATCCTGGGTGTCAGTCACCATCCTGATTTAGGATCTGTAGCTGCAGAGGAGCAGGGGTTTGGATGCATCTGTCTGCAGGGTGCCTCCTATTAGCAAGTCCTGCACCTCTCCTGTTCATGATACATACAACTTCTTATGTTTGTGTTCTTGCATATGATACCTTTTTCACCCATAGCTGTGCCATGCAGTTTTGAGTAATGTGATTACAGTGAGTTAGTTTAGCACTCTAAAAATAAAGTCAGAATGAATATTGGCATTTTTAAAAGGTGTTTTGGACAGTTTAGATTGGGACAGCAAATGGTTGCCCCACTTAAAGCAGATTTCTTGCTGTAACTATTTCAAGGAAATATGTTTGTCTTGTGTGAAAAGGCTAAAAGATTTTAGGGACCATTTAATAATTATATACTGTCCAAGGAGATAAATAGGACAACAGAAAATGAAGCTTTTCAGAATTCAGGGAAATGTAGCATGTGGCAATGGTAATTTGGCACAGAGCTTACACAATAGATTTCATTTTTTCTTAACAGAACAATAATTGAAAACTGACTTAGCCCCTTAAATAAACCAGTGACAGCTGGGAAAATCAGCAGATTGGCCCTTTGTGCCTGTTTATAGTAGATTTTGGCAGCAAGATAGTTGATGTAGTCTCTATAGGATGCAGCTATTATGTCTTCCAGATGTGCTTGACCTTTATCTTGGATAAAAAAACGTCTTGCCATAGAAACTATCAATTTATATACTCTTAGGCCAGGTCATCAGCTCCTTTAAGATGCTGAAAAAACTCTTTTGTGATGGTTATGCTTCCATTGCCATTCAGTACAGATGTCTGACTTGCCAGTGGTTAGATTTTTCAAACGTGAATACATAATTTCAGCTCAATGTGCCTGTAGAGCTCCTAATATGAGGAAGATCTCTAATATGATAAGGGTTGCTTAGTACTCACAGAGGGACATTTAGGAGATCCTTCCTTGGTTAGCTACTTGCAGTGGGTGGAAGGAGAAAGAAAAATGTCAATAGCTTCTTCATGGATTGCCTTTTATTATTTACTTATGTGTACAGGATGATGCTACTGTTCTCTCTGGCTCTTTGGGGAAGCTATATCAAACACGGTTCCCAGCAAAGAGTTAAGCTATAGACAGCTTAATGCTAACATGCTGAAGAGTTGAGAAGAGCATGGGCCACCTCATACCCGCTGGCTTTAGGGGAGATGAGCAGGAGTCCTACCAATGCCACGCCTGCGTCAATGCAGATCGTCCCACTGGCAAAACCCCAGAGCCAGGAAAGAAAGAAAAGGAGCCTCTGGCCATAAATGCACTTGAGTCAAAGGAGGATTTCCAGTATGTTAATTTGACTGTGTCAAAAAATATAGTGGCACTCAGATAGGGGGGCACAAGAATAGAGTGAATGTTGTACATGAATGTTTATGGAGAGGAGAATTAGGACATAGTGGAGCAGGGGAGAATAGGGGAAATGGGTAGAGTGCAGTGGGCATCCTGGGCTTGGCTTGGTGGCAGAGAGGGAGAGGTTGAGAGGGTCACATCAGGTTGAAGAGAGGACTTGTTTTGATGGGAAATAAAGCCAGGCAAGACATCGATTGACTTGTACTTGCTGTCACATGCTCAAGACTCTTTGCTGGTAGCTGAAGAGCCATGGGTCCCTGCTTCCCAATGGTTTTGTGGCATCTGTCTAGCTCGGTTAACCCTATGGTGACTGAATTTCTTGCTTTTCATTTTCATATAGGTCAGATGTGAGAACTCCTGAGACAGACTACAAGTCAAGCACAGGAAACCAGGGTGACACCCTAGCTGAGAGAGCTCCTCCCCATCCCGGTACATGCATCTGACACCCTTGGTGCAGCACTGCAAATCTACCACCCCCGTGCATTCCTTTCACCATCGCGTGAGCTGTATGTTTTGACCTCCTGTGACCAGGCAGGTTCATAGATGTGTATCTGGCACCTGCTCTGAGGCATAAGGTTCCCACAGGGCCACCTCATTATGTGAGTTTGTATACAGATGCCTTGTGCTGGGAATTTAAAGGGTTGGAGGGCGGTGTGACAGGGTGGACTAAGGTTACTGCAGAAGAAACCTGGCTGAAAGAAAGACTAGAGCCAAGCTGCGTGAGCTGGTGGCCCACTAGCATGGTCCACTGACAACAATGACGGTTACAACTCTGTCCTCTACGTTGCTGTAGGACATGAAGGTAAGCTTATAGAAAGGTGTGGGTTTACAAATGGTGAAGGGAAGAGACAAGAGAAGGGCTGAACAATGTTCTTTTGCGTCCACACTTTACTCAGAGGTAAAGCTTTTGAGATCTTGTGACACAACAGTAGGCCAGTTTCAAAGAAGTAGGAGGATTCTGGAATGTAGTTTCTGGAAGACAATGTAGTGGTGTTTCTGCAACTGATTTTCTGAGGAGTTGTTTGTGGGAAATTAAAAAAGAAACAAAGCCACAGTAATTGTTCAAATTAGACCAAAATTGCACACAAATCAGGAATCTTGCTTTTCAGCCTTCGTGGCTGTCTTCTGGCTCTTCTACTGAGACAAAAATGGCAACAGATGGATGGTGGTTTCTGAGATGTTGTTTCCTGGAGATAGGAATAATTTTAGGAGAGGTGATAGGCAAGGCAGAACTTTGCTTCATCATACTAAGTCACTAGTGTAATATCCTTGGAGGGCATTACTTAGTTTTGCAAAGTGGCAGCTCTAAATAGAGCTTTCTTCCTGTGTTTAGCAGAGCCTCTTGAAAGAGGTAAACTCTGTCTAAAAATCCGTGTTTCTTTCACCATTGAGGAAGATGTAATGGTACCCATGCCAATTTATCCTTATTTCGGACTTTAATCATTTTGCAGTATCTTTAAATCATGAGGCAAATCAGGGAAGGCAGTAAAGCAATATGGTAAAACGTATTTTATCGAAATAACCAAAATGTTGAAATAGCCAAAAATAAAATGGAATTTGACAAGTGGGAGAAGACTGCTGTGTCAGTTGTTACTTTGCTGTGTAAACAATTTAATGCAATTATAAATCTGCTTCTGGTCACACTGTAGCACAATAAAAAAGGTTTCCCACATACACTCTGCTTCTACTTTTGGTGGAAGTCCTCCTCTTGAATCACAGGCTGCTTTGGTAATTTGGTAACATCTGGTAAGCTGTGTTTATGGAGTGATGTGCAGAAGTTCCAGCCCGAGCCTCCACAGATCCTCTTGTCGGGACGGTTGGGGTTGGGTGGGCACTGTCAGACAACATGGCCAGAGGCACTGGGTTCGGGCCGTGCCTTACGCTTTACACTTGCTGCTAGGAGGAAAACCACAGCTTGTCTTCTTAGTGTTCTCCTTGCGACCCTTCCACAATGCATGCATCGTTGCTGCTCAGATGTAACCCAAACCTGTGGTAAATCTTTGCCAGATTTAACCATTTTTACACCCCATCACTCACATAGTTCATGAAGTTTGAGGACAAAGAAATAAGACATTTCCAGGACTGTTAGACCAGCAGATGACGTGCAAATGTGGCCTGTCCATATGCTATGGCTCAGCTAGAGGATAACAAAGTACTGCTTTTACAGAGCTGTTGTCCTGGGTCTTCTGGCCCCGTGTTCCCACACTCACAGGGTGGGCCAGTGCACACTCAGGTTCCTACGCCCGGGGGGCTGCTCGCTTCTTCTTAAAGTCCCTGGACCCTCCATAAGCTGAAAACCTCTGGCGCAGGGGCTGCTGCTTACTATAGACTACTCAGCGGTGGGGGATCCTTTGTGTGGTTTAAATGTTGACTTGCTTTGCCACACACAGGCACTGTAACCTGCATGAGACATGGCAGAGTTTGTATCAATGCACTGCGTACAGAAATTCATAAGGAAGGTCTTTAGACAGAGTTTGCCTTTGAAGTGTGGAAATAGTACAATGTAATCACTTAAAACACATTGCTTAAGTAATTAGAGAGGGTGTGTGCATCAAAATGTAGTTTGTATTAACCCATCGAGCTTTTCAAAGCATTTATAGTTTACATAGCTGTATGTTAATCCACATACAACCTATAGTTCTGAATATTCTCATAGCAACCACAAATCAACAAACGATTTCCCTGAGCTATTTAGGCATACCACTGCTCTTAGGTCCTCTGATTTTTAATTAAAAGGCTATAGCTCTGAACATCTTGAGGTAATTAAAACGATAATATCTTCTGTAGGATGCATTTGGTAAAGTAATGGTAATTCCCCTACATGACTTTATTCCTCAAAAATATAGCTGCAACTTCATTAGACAAATAAGATTATCCAAATTTTTTTTATAAACTTAAAATGTAAAATATGCTCACAGTTCTGCTGCAGTTCTTGAATGTAGAATTCCCTCTCCCACATTTTACAGTGTAACCCTTGAGATAATGATCTTATTAACCTTCATTGTAATTCTAATTAATATACCATATAAAAAATAGTTCTTTATTATCTCTTTGCCATTCATAATGCTTTCATAAGGATTTGATTACTGTGGTAGCGATAAGACTCTGTGTTAAAAAAATATACACACATCCCTAGCTTTACACATTAATTTCTGGCTGAATTCTGATGAAAAGAAGTAACAAGTAGAAGGAAAACTATTTGATTAAGCCTGCTTAAAAACTTTTTATATTTGCACACATATTATTTCATTTATTTGTACACACATACATGGATTGAGTTTTGTAATTAAGTATGTGTCTGTGCCTCTGTGTCTGTGTATGAAATCTGTATCTTTAAAATGAAAATGTTGCAATGAACCACTGGATTTTAGAAGTTTTCAGAGAATAATATTATTCCAGGTGTTGCCTGGATACATATGGAAGCAAAAAATAACTGAACAAAAATTACAACAGATGTAATTACTTAAAGTAGTGGTTTAAGGGGAGACTTCCACTGTGGATGAAAACTTACAACAGTAAGTTGTAAGTCAGTCTGGTCCTTATGTCCAGGCTATCTCTAAATTTTAAAACTCCTTCGAGTTTTCTGCAAAAACTATTGACTTCCCTCTCTCTCATACAGTAAAACTTACTCATAAAAGTATGCACCCATTATTTCCTTTTCTCTGTCCTTGGCAGACGCACCTCTGTCCTTATCATTCCATGCCAAATGCAAGAGATTATTTGTACTTTCTCTTAGCACAGGACCTTGGCACTGTCCCTTGCTTTCTGTGTCTTTCCACTGTCTTCTATATTAGATTAAGTGTAATTTCTTGGTCTTTACTCTCAAGACTCATCATAGCCTAATCCTAATTTTGAAATCTTTCATTCACTGATAGGATATTTACTCCAGCCTCCATGATGCCATCCTTGATGCCAAGTGCTGGCTACCTATTTTCCCATAAGCTTCCCTTCCAAATTAGGAAGCGCTCAGAGGATTTCCAGGTAAGTTTTCCACTTGATTCTTTTACATCTCACACTTAAACTCCCCTGACAACATGTTTATAAAAAATTTGGCTAAAACCGGCAACTGGAACATTGAGATTGCTGCACATAGTGCTATCCAGTACTGACATATCAATTTTTTCATAGTACATTATTTCTTGTCTTCTAGTTAAATTGCAAGGTTGTGGAGATATATTTATGAGAGCTTTGTACAGCACTTAGGGTGGTGGGACCCTGGTCTGTGATTTCATCTCTCATGCATTACAGTAAGCCCTCCTTGCTCCACCAAGAATCTACAAAAATATGATGAAAAAATACTAGATTTCTAGAATAACAGCCATGCCTACCTGTTCCAGTATGTTAATTACAATGTAACATTGAATCTATATTCAAGAAAATGTCAGATTTAAGGACTAACACCAATATAGTTAATTGTTTCTTAAATAACAGCATTTGCTGGATGACATCTTGAGTCACCTCAACTCTTATGATGCAGGAACATGTATGAATGAGTCTTTACAGGACCTTTTAACTGTTTTTCTTGAACTACTGTTGCATCCCTGAATGGGAATTTTAATACATGAGAGAATCATTCTGGTTATTCAGACGTAACATGATGGTTCCGAGAAGTGGTAAGACACACCTCACTACTAATGAAGATGCTACCATGTTCCTCCCAAATAAGACAAACCATAATCAATCATGTCGCAAATTGAACTTCTAAGGAATGTATCTTTCTGTAGAAGTCTTTGGTCTCTAACCTTAACTGAAGCAAAATACAGCATGACTCTTTCAACTCTAAGCTTTCTTAGGTCAAAATGAAAAAAAAAAAGAAAAGATTTTTTTGTCTTTAAACATCTAAAATCCTGTTTTGTGAGATTAGCTGGTGAATCAAGTTTTGGATAATATTATTATGGGAGAAGTCAAACAAACAGAAAGATGACTCAAACAGTTTAGTGCCAGGACAATTTCTTAACACAGAGGAAAATCATCCTCTGGTTGCACATGGAATCCTCCCACAATGAACAGGGAGCCTGGCAACAGAAATAAAACTGCAAATGCTCCAACTTTTGCTGTGCAACTGGCCTCACAGCTGAAGTATAATGAGGAGACACCAGAAAAACTGTCACTGAGGAGAAGAAACCATAACATGGCTAAGTAATGCTGTGCCTATTTCCTTGCTTGTCAAAACAGACAACCTGGTAGATAGAAAGGTAAAATTTTCTTTCATTCTCCCTCCCCATCAAAAAACTCCCAATGAAACCCAAAACAAGAAGTGGGCCAAAAACATAGAGGGAAATTCCCTGAACACACACTCTCACTATAGCCACGGTGGACTATGCAGGCTGAGAGTGGATGTCTCCCACTCAGGTCGAGTACAGCAGGGCAGTGCTGCACCACCTCCGAAGTACCACTGGTGACTCTCGCGGGGCCACCCTGGAACAGAGCCCACCAGTGAGAACAAAAAGTGGCTCTGGCTGCATCCGTGTTGATGGGCTGTGTCTTGGTTGAACAACGCTCACTGTACCTGACCGCCGTGAAAAAAATATATGGTTTTCATCTGCCATAGAGCATAGCTCAGCTGCACGAATATTCATGTGTTGAGCGAAGAACTGGGCTGCCAGTTCCTCAGTGTCTTAAGCAGTTGTGTGTTTCTTCTTTTTTATGATCTTGTCAAAGATCGGAGGGTGGATGGTGGTACCCTTCCTCAGGTGGGAAAGGTAGTTTTTCTACAGAAACAGTTTGTGAAAATTGTGCTCCTGCTGCCCTGCACTTCTAGTTGTGGGGCATCCACAGCTTTAGGACTGGAACAGGATATGCAGTTTCTGTGGAACTGGAAGACATTCTTTTAGTAAGAGTTTGTAAAGAGATCAAAACACACACAGAAACCCAATTCCACCCTATATGTGTCAAAAATAAATTTACAACTGGGAATACTCCCCAGGAGATATGTTTTTCCTGGCTCCTCCATCACACCAGTGAAACACAGCCAGTGCTTCGTTCTGGACTTTGCAAACATTCATCATTGATAAACTAGATGGAAGAAGCCAAGTGTTTGTGTGGGCTTAAAAAAAAAAAATTCATTATTTAATGACACTCAAAGAAGTACTTTTTTTGGAGGGCAGTTCAAATGGCACCAGCTGTTCTGTAAAGGAGATTTAAAGGATCTTGGTACAGCATATAACAAAACCATAGACCATTGTTTGGTCATCCAAATAATGTGTGTATATGCATACACTTCCCTTCAAAGTAAACCATTTCCTTAAACCTCTCCCTAGTGGTTGGACACAAATTAGATTTGTTTTGACATTCAACTTTTTTCTTCCACCTTTGGACAAGCCGACAATACTGTAATCTCATTGTATTTTAAGCTCCTCTTTGACATGCTAAACTTTGAGTTTGTCCAGTTTCCTGTTGTACCACACTTTTTTCCAGCTTTGAAATCAATATGTTGCTGTTTTTTTGCATCCTTTGCTGGTTTGTGCCCCAAGGAAGCTGTAGTCTGGCACCCGGTTTCTGTGAGCACAGAGACAGTATTCTTGCAGAAATTTTCACCCTCCATGACACAGTTTCCATTTTCCAGACAGGCCTGCCTTTTTATGGGTCTAACTTTGGATGTGGCTTTTTTACAACTAGGGCCGAATAGAAACTATTCTCTGGTCATGTCAAAGTTGTAAGGATCACATGTTTTCTTACTCGTCCTGTGACACTCCTGTAACCTTTTAAAAAATTGTACACCACATCATTCTTTCCCAAATACATTGATGCAGGTCCATTGTTGATGAGAGCAATCAGCCAGTGTGGAGAGGAAAGCATTCACCTTGTCTCAGCTCTGTCTGACCTAGAATGACAAAATCTCTATCCCTGTATTTTTGAAGGAGCTGTTGCACGCTTGGGTCAGCAAAACCAGGCTGGTTTAAACTTATTAAGCATTTCAGACTATGCTGTATGTCAAGTCTGTTTTCACCTTTATTTACCAGTCCACAGATTCTGCACATTTTAATATAACTTCAAACTTGCCAAGGAAAATAATAAGCAGTGGCAGTACTAGGATTATCCTTAACAACATCCCTAAAGCACACAGAATGATTTCTCCACTGACAGCTTTCCAAGATCTTGTCAGTCAGGAAGTTCCTAATCCCATTAAAGCATGTTTTACTGATAGATAGAATGCTTGTTTTTTACTCACAGTGTCATGTAACACTCACTATGGTGTCTCAGAGGTAAATGTACATTGCGTGTCACACATATTTGTGACATATTTGAGTTTGAGAATATCTGGAAACTCCTCCAAGAATGAAATCAGGTTTGTCTGACAAGGTCTATTTTCTATAAAATTTCTGATTGCTATTTATTGTACTATACACTAAATACTTTACTACTTGAACCCTCCTTCAGAGTTTCCATTATTTTGCTTGTGATAGAATCATGTTCATGACTTCTCTGACCTTCTAAAATTTTGCTATAATATCCAGCAAACTCTATTCTGGTGGAATTTCTTTGATACTCTTACATATATCAGAAATGAGTATAAGTAGGCCAGTCAACTCTTCCTAGTCAAGCCTTCACAGTCTTCTTGCCAGTTATATGTGTCTGCTGATTTTAAAGTGTTCACCACAGAACGTGTTGCTTAACATCCTCCTGGGTTACTGAGGGACTGGAAAGTCTTTTGTCACATCCTGGTGACAAAATTACATAAATACAGTGCAGAACTACTTGTTGAGTACTTATTTTGCCGCATTATAAACATTTTTATCATCACAGCTCATATTTTTGCTATAGGGAGTGATGTTTGTCTATAGATTCTTGTTTTGATTCTCCCATTTTACAAAAATAACTTATTACACTGTTAAAAGAGGTTTCATTCTCAGGCAATAGTTGTCCACTGCTTATGTACAGGCTACCCCAAAAGACCTCGTGGAGTTGGTAAGGCCATATACAGCAGTATATGCTGTATGGCATACTGGCAGGAGAGTTGCTTTTCTCTAGAAGGTGTCCTGGCCCACGGATCACCTGTTGAAAGCATAAGGCATGTCTCTATCACAGTCACAGGTCTGACCAAACTATGTTTGCCCTTCCACAGGCTGTTTTCCAGCTCCTGGTTATCTCTCTGTGGCACGTATATGGCAAGCAATTGCCCTTCTAAATGAAATTGTCATTATGAATTGAGGCATTTTCTCTAGCAAAGAACTTTAAAATATTCTTTGAATAAAAGGAGGAATAGCAATGGATATTTTATGATTTGGCAAAAATGAGGTTTTGGCAAAGCTATGAGATAGAGAAGATGACAAGTAGGTGAAATGAGTTGGGGAGGGCACTCTGCAGGAGGATGGAAGAACATGGGCAGGTGAAGGGGGCTATTCCCCCTGACACTGGGCCTTGGGAGTCTTCTGCAAATCGCAGTTGACCATAGTCCCCAAATAAAAATGAAAAAAATGTGTAAATTTGCTTCAGGAAATCCACTGGGGATTGTTCTAGCCACATACTTGCTGGTCTACTCTTTGACAAACACAGTGAAGAAAATCCTAATGGAAACTGCATTTATTGAAGAGAAAGTCATGCTGTGGGAATGCTGAACAAATGCAACCAGATTGCAAAAATTTGGGAAAGAAAAAGGCAAGGTAGTCAGCAGAACTGTTGCTCTCAGCAAAAGCTGCATTCATCTCTCTTTCTGCCTCTGAAAGGAAAGGATGTGAAAAGTTCTGCTTGTATTTGACAAACCCGAGACTTGACTTGCTCGGAGAAGAGTGAAGCTTTACGCTTCTGTTCCCACTGACAGTGTTGTGGCAGCCTGCTGTGATCACATCTGACCTTCCCTTGGCTGGATCTGTCTGTCTCAGATTATACTATCACATGGATGTCTCATGCAGCGAGCTCCCCTTTGCTTATGGTGCTCCTTAGGCCAGTGAACCGAGCTAAAATGATCTGGAACCTCACTCTGATCTCAGGCTAACGAGAACTGGGACTAACAAAACATTGCTAAGGCCCGTGGAGGTACAGTGCTACAGGAGGAAACACAGGCCTCCGTGATCCCCATATGGTTGCATCTGAGAGAGAGACTGGTCATGCTGATAGCATGTGCTAGTATTAAATCACCACTCAGGTTTGAAAACACATTAAGTCAGTAAAGAAAATACATGATTAAAGGCAAACAGAAGAGAAACTTGCTACCCTGCAGGATGCATGATAAATCATTTATTACAGTGGGAAAGAGGCTTTCAGACAGAAATGGCAGAGTATGAGTCTACTTATCTCCGCAGAAAACAAGCACCGCTGGGAAACCTGTATCCACAGAACTGCAGCTGTAAAGGTGGTAGGGCTTCCATCTGGCTCCCTAAGTCTTTCTTCTGGCTCCCTAAGTCTTTCTCCTGACACCATCGCTCCTACAAAAAGTGCTGTGAAATATTCACGTATTTATCTTGCCACAGCAGTGAGGGAGGTGTGTGCATTCAGTGTCCTAATGCCCATGAACAACTTGGTTTTGTTCTGATAGAAAAGAGATTTTTTTGCTTTAACTGAGTCACATCAGCAGAAATATCACACCACAGAGTAAACGAGTTTGAAATGCCCTTGGCAGGTTGATGGTTTGACAAAGACAGAAAGAAAGAAAATGACACTATCCAGGAGACAAGCCATCATGGGCAGAAGGGAAGCAGTAGGTTAGGACTCTTTCAGGCCTACTCGGCTTCAGCTTTCTGGTTACAGATTTAGCTGCCTTCATGTGGCAGCTTGCAAGGACAGATTCCCATGGCCAAATTGTTTTGGACTGAAGCTATTTGACAGCCTTTGACCCAGCTCCCCAACCAAGTTAAAATGACACAATCCAACTTTATTTGGCATCTGAACCAGGAGGGAAATGACTTCTTTATTCTGCCAGAGGCCTCTTTTATTTAATGTCCTATAAAGAGGAACAAACTGCATATAATAATGACATCTTGTGGTAGTTGTTGAATTATTGCCCTGTGATTTAGTAGATAATTGGATGCCAAATTTCATTACATCTTTCTCCCTCCATGCTGCAGCTCTGCAAGTTCACACAATTTCTGCTGCTCTGACAAACCAGACGTGGAAGACCTCAAGAACCTTTGCCTTATTGTTGACTTCAGAGGAAAAGGGTACTTTGGTCATTTGATTACACGGGTCTGGCTTAACATACAGGCCAGAAATTCATAGCCTTAACTGATTAAAGCATGGTTATCCAGATATACATACAGAAGATACTAGTGTTTTGATAATACCAAGTACGGACTGCCTCTGGCCCACTGAATGAGCCTGCCTTTGCCACGCCGTGGCTTTGCGCTGGGTGTGAGTCAGTGGAGACAGCCTTTGCTGGCAGCACGTGAAGCCCAACAGCTGCTGAACACCTGCACTGAGCTTGCAAACGGTCTTGGTGAGCAGCCACCATCACCCCACAGCTGGGCTGCAGAGCTGTGTAGTGTTAGAAAGAGCAAATCCCCAAGGCCTCATGGTACCCCTGCTCTGATTTTACTTATTTCAGCTTTGGTGTGCAGGTCTCGTAAATCCTGCCGTTAACTGTATGGGCATCCAAGGATCCCATGAAGCTCTAACCTTAGTGCAAGCTATGTGACAGTTCATATTAGAGTCCATAATGTTGACATTTTACAGAGTATCCCATTTTGCCTGCCCATAATCATGTTCTTGCTGATGCATGCTCTGCAATGCTTGCACTAGTCAAAGTTAGCAGCTTTTCAGAACAAACAGCACATTTTCCTGCCAGTTTGTACAGTCCTTATCAGCACAGAGGGGCTCAGCTTTTATCAGGGAGTTTGGATGTTGACAAATAGTCATAATAAATAAGATTAGCAGGAACGCTTAGGGATGTATTTCTGCAGAGGTGTCTCTTTATCCTGTCATGTGTTTGGTGGGTATCTTTGGGGCTCACCGCATCTTCAGTTCTGTTCTACTGTGACACAGCTGATTGCTTTTTTTTTTTTTTTTGGATGAAGGTGGCTTAAGCTACATGCCAAACACTTTTGTTTTTTTCTTCTGGGCTGCAAAGGCCTCATAAATAGACTTATAGTTTATATGCAAGACATATACAGTTCTGTTTCCCAGCTGTGAGGAAGGAGGCAGGAAAAGACCCGATCACGTATGAAGAGCTCAGAGATGATGGTGAAATTGCACACATGTTGACAGTGAAATAATGCTGCTGATCAATTGATAGTACAGAATGTGGAGTGGCAGATCAATACTACTTGTCTTCATTTTATGTAGTGGGGCATCTCTTCCCCAGTTTTTTTCACTGTTGGAGATCCTGGTGTTCACACTGGATATTGGGCATAATGTGCTCTGCCTACTTCTTCACAAATGCAAGCAGGAGGCACTTGCTGGATTGCTAGAGAAAATAGATGAACATAATCATGAGACCCCATGAATCCATAATATCTAATGATAAGTATTTAGCTGTATTGTTCTATTCCTTTTCCATGGGATGATGGCACCTACTGGGCATTATTAAAAAGGCAAAACAGTTCAAAGAAAATAAATACTTTATACTGTTGTTTTTTGGTTTTGTTTTGTTTTGTTTTTTTTCCCAAAGGGACTATAAACAACAGTTTCAGCATTTGGGGTCTTTTGTTTAATTTCTTGTTTGTTTTTTTTTTAAACTGAAATGTGTTGAGGGTGATCACCTTTAATTGACCTTAAACTTGTGGTGGTAAAATTATTAACATTTAAGATCAAGAGGTCTGGCTAAGAAGTTATCTTTCCTAAAAGAACATTGCTTCTGACTAAAAAACAGTCCGCGATTGTTTCCAACTTCCCACTTCTGAGCTAAGATCACATGGGGTGTGCCACTAACATCGGCTCCACCAAAAGCCATCTCTTCATATTGTTAATTACTGTTTGATGCCTTAGGATTGTGGCAGTTAGCAAGCTACTGACGGAGTCCATGCCTCCAGGGATGGATACCTGGCTTTGTCAACACTGAAATGATTTTTTTCCTCATCTCTTTCTTCCCTTTTTCTGAAACAGATATATGGTTGGGTCTCTGCAATCAGTTGGCTGAGAACAGGGAAGCAGAAGGGAAGATGCTCTGCAAATGTTCTCTCACTATGATCATAGTTGATAAAGCTTCTTTCTGGCCTGTCCTAAATTGTATTTTTGTTATGATGCACTTGAAGTCCTCAGATTCTCTGATTAAACTGCTCTTAAAAATACAAACAAAAACTTACTAAAACATCTGTTTAGTAAATAAATGTACCTTGAGGTACCCTGAGAAACCTTTTTAACGCTGGCCTTTCAATACATTCTCCAGCCATGAAATGTTTCCTGAGCTCTGCCAGATTTAGATGGAATCAAATAAGCCTATACAGAACTACTTGGTAACATTGTGGTACTCTGTAAAGACTTAAAAACTTTCATATATTGACACTGCAACAACAGATGAAAATATGAAACCCCACAAGGAAAAGGGTATGATTCTGCTCAAGTAGAATTCAACACTCAAGTATTGAAATCACATTTATTTAACAGCCCAAACCATAATCCATCCCTGATTAGCCATATATAATACTCAATTTTTTAACTTACAAAAAGAATCTCTTTGTCTCGATAGGATTGCTCACAACAGTAAGGGTAACGGGAATTAGGTTTTAACAGTACTTCAGTTCATAAACACAATAAAGGAAAAAATGAATTTGTTTTTCACAGCATATGTAAAATATAAAGTAATCTGCATTTTCAAAGCTGTTAGTGTCTCTTCCATTTCTGAATAAAAATATTTGATAGTTAATATAGCTGAAGGAGAAATATGCTAATATGTTATCCTAGTATGTTCAGTAATGCCTACCACTGTTGTATATTCTTATAAGACTGTATTTATAATAATTTGAATATATTCTGACCTAAAACACAGATGTAGTTTCTATGCATGTCAATATATCCCAGGCTTGATACTGGTTTTGGAGTAATAAAAATGTTATAATCAAGAACGTATAGAAGACTTACAAATTTGCGTTAGCATACATATATTTAAAAAAGATGTATAAACAAGTTGTTTTCAATTAATTAAATTGTATATAACTCTGTAGATAAAAAGACAAACTACCTAAAATCCTAATCCTCTCCTGCACTGAAAGAACAATCAAGTAGTTTAACACAGAGGCATATGAAGTAAATCAGAATAGCTTCAGAGACTTCAAAGGGGCTGTCGGAAATGATTCCCATCCCTTAATACAGGTTTATCACTGTTGGTGTTCTTGATGTCTTTTTTTCTTCAAATTCTCTTTTATTTTGCATTTGTTCATTTTTTCATAATCCCCGGTGGGATATGTTTTTTAATTATTTAACTTTTGTAACATAACAGTAAAGTCAAGAGACTGATTGGAACATTTCTTTTATGGAAACTTTGCAAAGCTGTGTGATCATGATGAATCTTCTTTTTTTTATTTATTTAATTAAGTAAATATGAATAGTGTGCAGATGTGTTGCTCTTGCTCCTGTCATTATATTAACAGTCCCTGAGACCAAGTTGGACTTGATTTCAAAGTTATTTTAAAACTTGGAACTTCTCTATGAAAATCTCTTTCATTTTCAGTGTTTGACATATGGTCTCATTTCCTCCTGATGTTTGAAATAAGGTATCCATCTCGGGTCCATCCAGCCTCCTACAAGTTGTTTGGTTTACAATTTTGACCTCAGCCTGCCTATAACAGGTTTATTAATACAAAATTCTGCCCACCATGAAGGTCTGTTCAGAGCTTTGCTGCCTTGAAGGATCTCTGCCCACATATTTTTATATAACTGCAAAATAATAACAAAATAGGATTAATTCATACAGAAAATAAAGAAAACTTCTGCAAGATAAATTGTCTAACTTATTGGTTGAAATGAGATTGTGATCGAATTTCTAGATAACAAATGTGAATAATTATGTACCAGCCAGAATAAACACAAAGATAAAGCACAAAATTTCAAAGCACTGTAAACATCAGATATCTGTGTAAATCATTTAGACCATCCTTGGCGTAAGAGCAGGAAACCAGTAACCTTTATAACTTCTTGTTTTCACCTTAAAATGAGTTGTATTATCAAAGGTAGAAATTTGGAAACATGGATATACTAAACTAATCTTTGTTATGTCCAAACCTGAAGAATGTGTCTGAAAGCACTCGTGCATGTCTGTTTTTACCTTTATTTCAACACATTTCTGAACAGTAACATAAGTTCTCTCCCAGATGTGAACTCTTCAATCTGAGCATAAGAAATTCCTCTCTCATAAGCAGATTGTTAGTTCACCATCTTCATAAATTTTCAATTTTATGTGGAACAGTTAAAAAAAGTACATAGGAAGTAAGCTCTGCAAAAGTATAATTTTAGCAGTATTTGGCAGTTCAAAACTAACCGAAGCTTAAAACTTTAACATTATAGAAAGATGAGGAAAGGAAGGCCGTATTTTCAGCAGTAAGCTGGAGTACAGTATAATACAATATGAATGTGGTATAAAAGCAGTGATGTAAGTGAAAAGCCTTTCTTCTACATGAAAAGATGGCTTGACCCTATATATTTGTAATTATTTAAATAAATATTGAAATATAATATGTTTAATATTAAATATATTTTCCCTTGATTATGTGGGCTGGTGTTAAGTGTTTATTCGATTCCAAGTTTGATTTAATATTGTCTAACAATTTTTAATTAATCTTGAAATAAATGTGTCAATAACTTCCATACTTAAGCTGACATTGACATTGTCAAAGCTTCTATGGGGAAATGATGCCCACACTATCAAAGTTTCTTTTAAAGAGAGTCTGAATTCTTACTTAGTGCTTAAAGCTGCCCATAACAAATTTGGAAACTTCTACTCTGCTCTAATTATGATCTGTGGCTCGTGGCACAAAGCAGTACAACATAGGTTATCCTGAATTAAATTCATTTTCCTCTTATGCTTGGATAATCTATTCTTTACCATGCTGTATTTTTTACTAAATGTTTGCATGGGTTTTCAGAAGTTGCAATGATAGCAATGAATAGAGAATTAAATATAGACAGCCAGGAGACAAGGAGCTTTTTAAAGTATTTTCTTTGAATGAGGGATTGGCAGCCTTATTCAAATTTCAGTTGAAAATATTTACACAAGTTGAAAACCACAGACTTAGAGGCAGTTCAAAAAACCTTCCTGAAATCTGCAGAACATGGGTTGGATATCACTGCCAGATATTATTTTCTCAATATGAATCAATGAATTTACAAAAAACCTTACCAAATATTTAGTACACAAGGAAGTCAGTAGTGTTCCAGAGTCCTATCTGCATGTCTTACATATTATATTCCTAATATTAATCTCTAATACTAATAAACCTCTGTGGCTCCTGTGTTTGTGTGAGCTAAGAGGTATCCAAAGAGGATCTAGCCAAATCCATTACATGATAGTTTTAACAGCTGCTGATAAGAAATCTCCAGCTGACTGCTAGAAAGTGGGTAGTATTCTAGGAACTTATCACTGTGTACTTGCACCATATTTTATATTCCTGCCTATAGCATCAGGTCATGGCTTCTCTTAGAGACAGAATAATGGGTGAAAATGGGCTTTTGGCCAATACAGATAGTCTTACCATTCTTACAGATGATGTTCCTTGTCTTAGAGTTACCTTTGGAGCTTCCCTCCCATGACCTCTCTCATTAATTTAATCCTCAAAAAGCTACAGAAATGGAAACAAAGTTTCCAGTCATGATTACCATCCTCTTGTTGAGATGGCTAGGTATGTAGAACTAGCCCTTCCTCCTTTATTTGTAAGAGACTGTGTTACCAAAGTAATCATTCTGTTAGGTCAGCCTCTGGTTAGAAACATCTGGGCTGCCTTCTGTATTGCTTGATCACCATGGCAACAATGGACAACTTTAGACATGAAGACACAGACAGAGAATATTGAAAAGCATTGAGTACACTTGACTCAGCAATCCTGTCAAACTTCCTGGCAGTTTCCCCAGGCTCTAGTGATTCTCTACAGGGTCTATCTGCACCAAACCAAACTACCGTACTGTGACACTAGCCTCTACATAACAGTTATCCCACAGCTTGGCCCTGCTCAGTAGGATTGGCCAGTAAGCAAGAATTTTGGTTTGCTGAGACTTTGGAATGACATACTGCTCTTTAAATATGTCAAGGAAAAACAAAGCAGAGAGGGACCATGACCTAGTATAGACAAATCCATGGTGCACCCACATCCTGAATCCTGCTTGTAGGTCTGGTTATAACACCTCAGAAAGGATATGGCAGAATCAGAAAAGATATAGAGAAGGAAAACAAGGCCTGTCAGAGGAAAGCAAAGGCCCCCACAGATAGTAAATGTACATGGACTGGGATTGAGAAGTATTTTTTCACAAAACTAATAATTAAATTATGGAAATTACAGTGTCATGGAAGCCAAAATACAGCTGAATTTGAAAATGCATGGGAAAAATGAATGGAGGATAGATACACGTGTGGCTATTAAACAGAATAATACAAATACAAGCTACAGCATGAGGTATCTCTTAAACCAGCAAGTGCCAACAGTTGAGACACCAGGGAAAGAACACTTGGAATTTTCATGTGTTTCATACAGTGTTCTCCTTGCCACTGTCAATTACAGAGTATTCTGTGAACTGGATCTGGTATGGCCATTCTTATGCTCTTGATTCAAGGCTTGCTTTGTGTATTTTAAACTATACAAAAAAAAAAATCTCTCAGCCTTAACAAGGACGGATTATATATTCATTAAAGCAAGGAGAGGTGCTAGCAAAACAGCATCCTTCAAGTCTGTATTAACATTACTGAGATCCCTCAGGTAATGCTGTACCTTGCACTGGTTAATACAGGATTCTCTGTCATATCCTAGAATTCCCACCGGATAAACAGAATACTCAAAGAAGTGTACAATTTCTGATATAATTTTATAACTGGAACAAGTTTTAAACTTTCATTTCTCTTAGTAAAATAAAAATATTATGAAGAATTAAAATAAATAAATAATTTCTACACCATTTATATGCACATCACACAAACTGAGTGTAATATGAATACCAATAAAGGCAGCAGAAGTCCTACGCAGAGAAGAAATACACCTTACTACCTCTCCAAGGTATTAACTGAAATACTAAAGACATGTTACTCCTTGAGGAATCTTAGGAGATGGTATAATTAATTTTTTTTTTGTTCAGCAGCACAGATGCCCACAAGAGCAAACAAGAGCAATACTGTACGAGTTTCCCATTGAAGCCTATCTCCAAAAAATGCAACATGTCATTTTCTGCTGGCATTAGTTTAACTCTGGTAAACTCTGGTACTCTCCACTGAAAAAGCATCTTCCTTTTCTCTTGTAGCTGTGAAGTGTCTTGAATATGTTACGGCTGTTTACAGGCAAGACCCTTCTTAATGATTAAACTTACAAATTTAAAAATGGGTTTTCTTACCTCTCCACTAGCTTTACCAATGGGAGAGTTGAGAATGAAGTCAGGAGGAGCAAAGACATCAACCAGGGCAACTGCATCATCTTTCAACTGTGTAAAAACAAGAGACATATTTGCAACTTCTGTAGTTGTCTATGGCTACTTATGAAATACAGAGCAGCATGAAGATTATTTTCATAACGTACTAGCTATTGGTTTCTTAAAAGAAATCCACAATAAGGAGCCTCAATTTATTTTGGTTTTTTCTTCTCCCAGGTACATTGCCTAAAGAGTCTGTATTTTAAATGTTTTCTTCCTTTGCTTATTGGTTTTAAAACACATTTTAACCAAGATGGTACTGTTTACACACATAAAACCATGTATTTTTGAACTTTAAAAACATAACAACCAGATTCTTCTTTGAAATTTTGCTTAGGTGCTTAGAATATAATCCAGTTTGACAAGCTTTTGTGTTGAGAAAAAAAATTCATGAGCTAACACAATAATGAAATAAATAGAACTGGACTGTGATATTTCACTGGCTTTCCAATGAAGACTGCAAGGCCACAAATGATAGAGTGTTATTTTGCAAGATCGATTGTTTTTCTTTTTTTTGTAAATGAACTAGGACTAGATTCAAGGTCAGAGTTACCAAATTTTACAGAAAGTTATTCAGAAACTTTTGATGTAATAACTTGCTAATTTATCCCTTGAAGTACAGAATAACTGATATATCTCCTTTTTTGTATTTGTATACTATAATATTATTTAATCACAACAAACAATATCAAAAGCTTACCCTGTGGCAGAGTTCCAGAATAGCATCTTGAATAAATCTACCAGCTTGTTCACCTGAAGCATAGCCACCTGCAAATACATTCACGAAGAAGCCTACACCAGTTAAGATTATACTGATACAATCCTTTTACAAAGGAGTTTATCAGTTCAGTATTCAAGAGACTAAATAGATGCTCCTGTGTAATTGGACTGACTGTCTTTCATTAATGAGTTGAATGCAAACCATTAATCTAAGACATTTGGAACCTGTCACATTAACAAGCTACACTACACATCTTGCTGCCTATCCCCTATCCTCTCCCCCAAGCACTAGACCACAGCAAAACTTGTGAGCCCTCCATTATCTCTGAGCTAAGAGTCTTCTGGGTTAATCTGTCGCTCCAGATTCCTGCTCAGGAAAATTTTGTCCAGAATGCTTGTTTTATATTACACAGGCAGTAAGAAAATGCTCTATTCTAAATCTTAATTGGGATTGCCTCCCACTGCCAAGTTAGGACTTTATAAAAAAGTGACATGCACAGTATATTCAGGGAGCTGATCTCACCTTGGTAGAGCACAGCTAGATGTTTACTTAAAGACCAGAGTCCATACAGAGCACTGAGATTCTTAAGCACTGGCTGCAGAGTAGGTGGTATGTTGGGGTCATGAGTGTAGGCATGATATCTTTGTAAGACTGTTTGTTCAATAAAAGCGATGGCTAATGATCGACAGTAGTACACCTTAGGAAACAGAAAAGAAGGACACTGAGTAACAAAATACAAGGAACCAATGCTTAGCTGGTGCATGATGGCATTAGCCTGGTGAAGTTAGTGGAGATTTGTTGATTTAGATCTGCTGATCTAGTTTGAGATTAAAGAAAGTCTAAGAAGAAACTCTAGGAGAAAACTCTTTCTTCAATGTCTTTGCAAAGGTTAGTCATGAAATGCCTTTTAGAAATAAGATCCTGGTTTTCCACTGTGTTCCAGTTTAAGTACTTTCTTATACCAATCCAAAGGGAGCACAGATTGTGTGCCTATTACCAGTGTAATGAGGCAGTTGCACCCAGACTTTACGGGCTCAAGTAGCTACATCAGAGAGAAGAACATGCAAAATCAGGTTTACTGACTTCAGGATCATTAATAAACCCATATAACTCTAAGAAGATACAGGTAGGTTTACATTTATTTAATATTATATAGTGTTTTTTAAAAAGGATAAGATCTTCGAAGTGGTTCAGTAACCTATTGAAAACTTATTACAGTCCCTTCAAATAAAAAATAAAAAATCTGATCATGTTAGCATGAGTGGATTCTGTCTATGGATTGCAATAGATGGCAATATGATTTGAAAGAACTATCCAACTATTCCTTGCCAACTATCTGATCACAAAGGCAAGTCACCAGTTACTGTTAATATGGAGTATAAAACCCTAAGTGATTATATTCACATAGGAACACTTATCTATTTTTACATACTTTACCTTTGCTGTATCATGGTATATGTCATACCATGAAATAGACTACTGACTGAGAACATTCTAACTGGTGAACAGAAGGGGAATATGAAGACATTGCTATTGTGGCTGATTTGTTGCAATGCTGTAAATTGGTGTTTGTTTTTGGCTCGTTTGTTCAGGTTTTTTTTTTTCATTTAGAATTAGTTGGTTAGTTTTTCTTTCTTCCTTTAAATATTTGCTTCATCCTTGCATTTAAATCCACTGCGGCATTTAAAAAATGCATATTCCAAAGATTACTGTTTCTCTCTTGATAGCTGTTCAGTGATATACTTATGTCTAAGCTCAGATATAAGTAAGAACTGCAAAATACACATCTATTCTCTGCAGGTTTAGGGAGGATTTCCCTCTTACTAGATGGACTTTTTTAGATATGAATGTCAATTCCCTAGTCAGAATGAAATAAGTCTTAACATTGCAAATGAAGCATTAAGAATTAATTCCCTATTCTTCTCTCCTATAATTCTATTTCCTTCTTTACCTTTGCTTGCACTTCTGTATTGCTTCTATCAAGCTATCCCCAAACCAAAATAACCTAGGGGTAGGTTAGGAATCTCTTCCAGATCTTGCATAGCAAGAACAGTTATATATTGGTCAGCCACTAGGCTAACAGAAAAGTGCTTCTTCACGCCCAGACTTTTAAATCAAATAAGTACACATCTTTAAAGCACAGCTTTTAAATGATTTTCAGATGTTTTTAGAGGCATGCCATTTAAAATCCTGCTGTCCTGAAGATGCACTGTAGGGGAAAAGAAAACCTAATGACCTAAGGTACATCAATGCTTATCTCAAAAGCAGTTGTGTGCCAAAGTATCTTTAAATGTTAGCACATTTGAACATAAAAAGGAAGAGAGAACCTTCAGATTTCTGAGCAAACCATTCTCTCTAACACACTGACCACAGCACCAGCCTCCCAAGAGCTGGGTAACTGACAGGCAATCAGACTTTAATTTCTGGCAATTCCCATTCTGAATTTGTTCCTGAATAACTTCTCTAATAAGCTGTTTCTAGGGTAAAAACAGGAAAGATTACCTCCACTCTACCAGTGGTTTCACACAGACCATCCCCTGGTGATGCTATGTTGGCTCTTTCTAGGTGCAGAGTTGAATATTCCTTCCGGATGTTTTTTAATGAGCTTTGCAGATAAAATGAATGACACTGGTCATCTTCAGGGAACAGATCTCTCTCCTCAATGACAAATGACAAGTGCTCTTTCCTTGGATGTGAGCCAGTTTTTTTCATGGATGTAACGGAAGAATTTGGGGAGCTCGGGGATATACACTGAAATTTGGAGTTAAGCCATCCCTAGCTGTTAAAGCTCTCTGGTGAGAAAGTGGCTCTGCTGTATGTAGATTGTCAATGTTTCCTTTTCAGGTTCCAGTGCTGTCAGTCTGGTATCTTTCATGAGTACTTTGCACTATAGAAATTAGAGATGGAAAAGACCTATTAGGTCATCTAGTTTACCTACCTGCCAGAGCAAGATTCTTTCCTACAGTATGTATTTGGCCACATGTGCAGATGGAGATGTAATAATCAGATGTTGCAGTAGATTTAATAGTAGTAGATTTAGTCTTTAGAAGTTGTGCTATCAAAATTACAGACATCACCCAGCACGTGCCTGCAACTTTTCTGAAGGGAAATATATCCTGGAAAACTTCTGCTGATGGTAACTGACCTCCTGCTACCATGTTCAATACAATGCACATGGACAGGTATTACATTTTATTAGTTATCTGACCTGCTGCTTTATGCTTGAGAAAATTGTATTTCGTGACACAAGAAGATAAAACTAACAGGATCTGACAAACTTGGATGAAAATAAGTAAATGAAAGAACTGAATAAGTATTACCTGACAGTTGTTTTTTGCCTCAAAATCACTTCGCCCAGACTGCTTCTCCTTGTTCAGCTTTAGGTCACTTTCTCGGAGCAGGTAGCAAACCAGCCATTTATATGCTGCTAAAGGAACTGTGAAAAAGAGAAAACCAAAATTCTTAACATTCACATTTATGATGCAAGAAGTCACATGCAGATTCTACTGCAGTTTCAGTTTTTGTTACCCAGGATGAAAAGTGAAAGTGTTAATTAATCAATCCATCAACATGACACTTTGCCTATTACCGTAGATGTAATAAATAACATCTGAGTAGGATAGTAGGCTTGTAGCTGTACAGTGAAGACATACCATGCCTGACCATACACTAGTTCAAACTGACCCCAAGGTAAAAGACAAGGTATATCCACAGCTCAATTTAGACTTCTGACTTGGATCAATTTTTCTTAGCTTGTTATTTTCTTCCCATATTAGGACTTAGGTTTGCAAGATACTCAGTCTCAGAATACAAGAACAGAAGACAGCCCACATTTCATGGAAGCACATATTCTGACATTGCAAAAGTGGCTGAATGTAATCGCGTTTGAATGACCTGCTTTGTACATCAGTGCATTATGTTTTTAGAGCAACCTGGAACTATTAAGGAAACAAATTCTAAGTGTTCACATGTTGGCTAAACTTAGGCACCTAAATTAACAGTCCAGTTTCTAACAGAATGGAACAATAAACATTCAGGTATTTTTAAAACTATAGTCTGCTTCAGTAGGTATTACAAGAGAGGAGAGGACATGTGCTTACGTATCAGTTTGTGCTCTGCTGGATTTCACAAGTTGGAAACAGAATAAAGAAGAAAGCAAGCAGCTGTTTTGAACTAGTCTTTTTCTTATAAGCCTTTGTATTTTGAAGTTATTCAGATTTTACCCCACAGTCACTTGGTACTTGCATCACTCTCTGAAATTCAGCTTTTTTGCAATTATTTGAGTACCAAAGTGGCTACTGAATTCTAGGAATTAACTTGACTGCCCCTTATATATTAAGACTGGAGTTTCTTCCCCCCGTATATTCTCAGTTTCACAGATTCACTTTTGCTCAACGCTCTGTCACTATCTCATTATCTGCTCATTTCTTTGTTAATTCTTGCCTCCAAGGGCCAATGTGAGCTCACACTAATACAAAAGTGGGAATGGCATCTAATGTCATACTTGATTTGATTATAGCAGAGCAAGCCAGGAAAACTGCAGGGAATTTTCTTTCACAATTAGTTATTTCTCTCTATGCAACCAAAAGCAATTGTCAAAAGCAGACACACTTAAAGCCTTTTCAACATATTTCTAAATCACTTTATGGTTTTCTAAAATAAGATATTTTAGCGATATAACGTAGTGGCAATCAATGCCCCTTACAGCAGTTTCACTTGAAAACAACAATACAGTGGCAAAATAACTAGATTACTAATGCTATTTTAGAGGAACAAAAATGGAAGAAAAATATCTGATGCTACCCTCCATTCCAGAACTGAGGCTAGGGACAATAGGATATATTTTGAAATGCAAACTATGTTCTTAGTAAATTGAAATGCATATAATACAAAGAAAGTCAGCAAATAGTAATATGAAAAATATCTAGTAAGTAGCAGAGGTTAAATCTCAAACTTCTGGATCCTTTCCTCTGGAAAGGGATTTAAGATTGTTAGATTGTCTCGAATCACTTTAACAGCAGAAAGGTACCTGAGGAGTCCATGCAATCTTCAACACTAATGGCTGTGAATTTCCAGCCAAGGATATGATGGTAGTCTTGCAAAAAGTTTATAGTTCCAAAAGGGGATTCAAAAGGAGCTCTATCTGAAATACCAAAGAAAATAAAAATTATTTCTAAGGAAAGAAATCAGACTCTTTGGAACTAAAAGCCTATTACGAAGCCATGCATACATGTGATAGGCCAGATGCAATTAGGCCATAATATTTATTTTATTATGGCCTAGTCCAGCTGAATGAGGACTGGTGAATAAATGCTGAAAAACCTGACATCACTGCCTATAAGCCCCATAAGATTCAACTCCTGCTGCTGAGTTTTCCAACTCTGTAAGATGCTGGTGAAACTTACTGCTAGAAAACTGAAACAAAATCTAGAGAACTATGAAATGTACTGATGGATATTGCTACCAAGTTAGGCAATATGAACTGTTTGTTTTAAGTACAATGAGCAGAGGGTACCCAGACTTACAATAACTTTAGGAGTGGTTCCACTGAACTACACTGCACTTCTGGGGGAGCAAGGTACTATGTAACCTCATTAGGGATGGCAAAACATCTAGCTAGCTTCTGCAAGACTTAAGGGGAAGAATATTTCTTGCAGCAAATATCTGTGTATTGTGAGTGTATCATGTGATGGAGTCCGCAGCACATTATTTATGCTGTACAAAATGATCAGATGACTGTCAATTGCTTTCAGTATGAAATTACCCCCTAATTCCATTAGCTACACACTGTTGGGTCTAGCATAGGATGCCACAATGAAAACTTACCTCTTATGCAATTCATCCAGCTCATTAGGTAGCTGCTGGTTTGCTGAAGCAGGACGTTGTTATCTCCCTCATATGTGCAGTTTGGATCATTGTCATTTCGGATTTCACCCAGACGATTCACTTAATAAGAACAAGCGCACAATTTAATACATTGCCATGTATTAATGGAAGCTAAGAGGGATTAAATAATTATTGTGTGACAAAATGCAAGAGAATTGTCTGTTCCCGTATGTATAGCTATTGTCACCAACAGATGAGCTTTAAAGTTCACTGTTTAGCTTGTGAAAATGAATATACTGGAAAGACTTTAGAAAAGCGTGGCATTCATCTTACAAGGGGAATTTTCATCTATAAAGTCTACATCTGTATTTTTGGAACTGAGATTGAATCACACATACAGTCTGTCAAAATGCCGGTGCAGATGCCACATAGGTTTAAGGGGTTTTTTTGGCATCAGGTATGATATGAACTCTAAAAATATAGATATGAGGAAAAAACCTTTTCTAAATATATTACTAAAATTCAGACACCATGACACAACAACAGTCAAAGAATACACCAGTATAACTGTTCTCTTTCTGATCAGTGTATGCAGCAGTCTGTAACTTACTGGCAAGGTAACCATGTCCCCCACAAGCTTCTCGGCACTCCTGGGCTGCCTGCTGAGCAGTCCAAGAAGACAGTGGTTTGCTGCCAGCAGATAAGGCATGAATCTCACGTCCCAAATCAGCCTTTGTGAGAAACAAGTTACAAGTGAGTAATAACTTTTACACAAAGTAAGTTTGTGACCAATTAAAGCCATAACTACCTGTATTGCTTTATAATGAAGAGTAACTGGCAATACATACATAACATTTTCTGAGATCTGTGTAAGGGCAGAACATATTTTTTGCTGCCAGAAAAAGCCCTGCCACAACTGAAAAACCTTCATCTGTAACTTTCTTATAGGGGACAGCAATACTTTGTGTCAGGTAATGGACACATGGGTACATCTTAACTCAGATGTGCCAGCTGAGATGGCGTTGCATGGGATAGTCCAGTGCTTGCCAACCTTTTCCTCTCAAAGAAGGAGACACAGGTGGTTGAAGGTGGCATGTCCAGAGAAAGCTTCTATCCTCTCTGTGACATATGCAATCCCTATCTCCCCAGTCAGCAAGCGTATATTTATAATATTTACTTCCTTACATGGTTTTCACTGATCTTTCAAGCATCAACTTTGCAAAGAGTAGGAAAACTCAAATGTACCCGCTCAATTTCCACAGAATCACAGTAGCCTGCATTTACACTAACTCTGTTAGTCCTCCTTCAAAAATGCATTTGGAATTCCAGTTTCTAGAGATAGTACATTGATACTACCAAAGCTTCTGTAAGAGTAACTCCTTGGTTGGTTTTTTGTTTGTTTGTTTTTTTTCCTTTAGATGTCCTTTAGAACAAAAGGAATTCATAAGGATTACATTCTTAACACTGTCAACTACGAGATTTTTTTCTATCACAATTTTTTTTTCGGATAGGCATCATTTTGACTAAGATTAGCAACTGCACTGGAGACCTCCAGAGACAACATATCAGATTAAAAAAATCAAACAGATTCTTCTGTCATTTGTGCAAACAGGAGAAATTAGAATACCTAGACATTAGTACACACATCTTTAATGAGCTTTATTTTAGCTGAAAAAAGCCTGAGTGTTTAAGTGAGATCTGAGCAATACACAGCCAGTGTGTAGGCCCTAACAATTGATACTGTCAAAAAATTTTAAAAATAAATAAAATTTATATGCTATAGAAAAAACATACTGCAGTTATTTTGGTTGAGAATCAGTCCTTGCACAGAAACAGACAGATCAAACTATTTCCTATGTAAAGGGGTGACTTCCAATGGTCTGACTGTGGATGAGAAATTCAGCATTAAGACTCAAACTCTTAACTTTTCTCCAAAAATATTTATCCTAATGCTTGAACATTAATTGCAAACTCAAGCCAGACTCACAGAGTCTGTGCAGGAATTAAGAATAGTATCATTTTAGAAAGTCTTTGATATATGCCCCCTGCAGTATAATTTACAACAGTTACAAGCTGAATTCACATTATCATCATATATTTATGATAAACAATTCTGCAAGGGAACGTAACCTTAAATCCCACAGAAATCAATAATACATTAACCACTCTGTCAAAACAAATTTGGATGTTTTTCTGAATGCTACTTTAATCATTACTTTGTATGTCCCATATTTCTGAGACATTACCCTAGCATTCTTGACTGTAAGATACTAAGACTTCTAAGAGGTCCTTCATTTAACAATTTCCAGTTTATTATAGTAAGAACTCAGTGAAGAAGTAATGTGTAAATATCTCACCTGTCTCTGGCTCCTTTGCTTTGTCAATAGGCCTGCATAAAATTCTACAAAGTTCTCAAACAGGGATTTGGAGAAATAATCTAAGGCATATGCGGCAGCCAGATAAGGAAGAAGACGCCATTGCTAGAATGAAAATTAAATAGTTTTGATTGCAAATTAATATATATTTTTTATAGTTATATATATGCAACTATGTTATAATACTGAACCAACCCATACATTTTTACTTTGTTCAACTTGGAAAACTGTTTTATGGAGACAAGAACCATCTAAAAACATAATTAAGTGTAACTACACACAAGTCACAGTTACGTTATTCTAGTTCATGCATTTTATGAATTTGTATTAAATATTCTGTTAATCCAGTGCAAAAGTTCACTGAAGCTTTGGGGACCAACAACCTATTTTTGCCCTGTGTTTACACAATGTCTGCCATGCCAAGGCCAGTCTTCATTCATGTTTCTTCAGTACCAACATGACAGAGGCCTGTAACTGTTTCACTTGCTTGTTCATTGCTCAATGTACCTTAGTGCTGGCTGTATTCTGTGGAAAAAGAACGAGGGCTAGGAAGCAGAGAAAAAAGCATCTTTCCTGCTCCATGCAACTTGGGGCCCATGAAGGAAAAGATAAAGTGCTTGAAGAAGCTTTTGTGGTACAGCAAGAAGGGAATGAGAGGTTCAGCAAGCAGAGCCCACAGAACAAGTCAAGACTGAGAAAAAAATGAGAGACTCGAACAGGGGGAAGCAGACCTTGGCTTATTCAGAAGAGGTGGAAAGAAGGCAGCTTTTGCCATTTTGTAGAAACCCATGAGATCTTTCAAAGTTGCGAGATTAAGTGCAAACCTGGAAAAAAACAGCCACTTTGCAAGGACAAACTGGGCAGGTTTGTTTTCAGCACTTCTTATATACTAACATTTCTCATTCAGCAGTTCGTAGACACTAACCTTTCTCATACAGCAGATCTGAGTTTTCTCTGTTTCCCAGTTACCCTACATACTCTTGTTCTATTTTTTCAGAGCAAAAGGTGTTTTTCATCTGCATAATCTGCAGGAAAACATTGGTTATATTCCTCTTGAAATTAGTGCTAGCTCGAGATTTCATCACAATGAATGTCATTGATTTCTATACCTTTAAAGTATAAAGGCTAAAAAAAGGAAAATTAACATAGCAGCAAAAGAGGTACTGACATTTTAAAACAAATACTGGTTTCTACATCTGCAGTACTTTCACATGTGTACAGAAAACAGTCTTTCTCTGAAAAGGTACTATTTTAGAAGACAAACGTTTCTAAGTACTTCAGAGAAACAGGAATATTCTGGGTTTTGCTATTCCAAGAACTTATGTCAAAAGCCTGATCATGCCAGGAGGTCTTGAGTTGGAATGAACCCCCCCAGCTGCACTAGAATGACACTTCAGATGACATAGACAACTTCAATTTCCCAAACTTCAGTGTTGCTATTTTGACCTGCAGTACCTCTGAAATTGAGTTTCATTACATGCAAGTCTGTAGATGTGAATTCCAAGGTATTTACCTGTGTTTGGTATTCAAGAACAGGTATTTCTTCATCATCAGTTGGTCCAAACTGACGGCGAGCTGCTGAGAAGCGAATGGCTATTGATAAGGCAAGCTTTAAATTGGTCGTGGAAAGTGCCGTGATCACAACTCTACCAGTGGACAAGGATCCCAGAGCTGCACTAAAACGTTCTTTAACATCCTGAATGAATAAAAGGCAAAGACTGAATGGTGAGGCTAACATTTCATTTAGATCCCCTGTCAAGGTACCACTCTGGTAGCATGATCAGAAGTCCAGAGGATTGGTAAATTTTGTTTCTTGACAAATTCAGATAAGGAGTTCAGGCAACCCTCAAAGTAGTTTCTGTAAACTACTTTGGGATCAGCAGGGTAGCACAAAGAGTAGGAAGTCAGTAAAATCAGTAAAGTCAATTGAGACATCTCTGAAAGGCAATTAAAAAACCAGCATTCTGACTATCTCATATGAAATCATCAACAGACTTATTTAAGTCCAGGTATCTAGTACTTCCCAATACAAGAGGCACACGCTCTATCTCTTAACCTGATTATACCTTTATATATTTAATGAACTGCATTAATGAAACAAAGCCTGATTCATACCTTGATTGAACTTGAGTACTTCCCCTCAGCTGTGACATCTCCAGCTATATTCAGTATGTTTTCTTTAGGTATCCTGACATGGTGGAATGTGGCAAATCTGTTTAAACAAATGCACAAGCAATGTAAAATCTACCCTGACATAGTCTGAGGTGTCTACGTTACAGAAAAATGTCACAACAAAGACACGATTGCACAATGATCTCAGGCATATCACTGAACTGAAAACAGTGTCCATCAAGCCAGGTAGGTAATTTTAGGAGAGTATGCCTGGGAGAACAAAGGCTTTCAGATTCAGAGCAGCAGAGGAAATTCAAGATGGGAAATTATTTGTTATAACTCTTCAGTTTTGTATTTTTTAAAAAAAGATGATGCTTACAAAACCAAAACAAACACCTCATTGACTCTAAGAGACCATTTCAGCAGCTTCATAAGTAAAGAAGTAAACAACCAATAGGATAAGCAATGTATTCTCTTTGAGAGGAGGGACAAGTAAACTTACTTGTTAGAGATCTTATACAGAGGCAGTTTGACAGAAATTTTCACCAACAGCCCAGAAACATGGACTGAATTCTCAGTCTGCATCAGTTTAGCTAAGTTAATTACCTTGGTATCTCAGCTGTTGAAAAGCCTGGGAAGATGAAAAACTTCCATCTCCTGCTTATAACCTGGCTGGGCCATTCTGACTCCTAGTAATTCCCTGACACAAACAATTCTGCTGAACCATGTGCTTTACTGAAGTGTTGTTCAGTCCAGTCTGGAGACTGCTTTGGAATAGAGACACCATATATTTTTATGAGTCTAAAATATAGATCTGTGAGGATCATTCATGTTATTGCAATACAAATGAGGAGGACATAGCTGAAACAGTGCCCTGAGAAAGAACTGAATGGAGAATTTTTCTTTGTTTAAACTCAGACTAGGATTTCTATTCGCTGGAATGTGGCATCTTAAAAAGGAAGAGCAAGATAACCACAACCTAAATTGTGGTGCCCTAACAGCAATAAAGAAGGAAGTTGTTAGAATAGGCAGAACGTCCTGAGCATTCGTATTCTTCAGGAAGAAAGTGTATTAACTGTTTCACCCAAACGGGCAATACAACTTGGCAAAATAGCAGTAATATCAGCTCCACTCGTGAATATCTCAGTATCTAATAGCACTTGAAAAGCTGTATTTGTAATCAAAGCAAATTCCTTTTTCCTGCCAATACTGGCTGATCTATTTAATAAGGCTCATGAGAGCCAGGTCTTTCACATTAATAAATTACATAAGGGCTGCATCGCTGCATGTGCTTTAAGATTACGAGTTGTTTCCAGGGAAACATATCTGCATACTGAATTTATTCAGCCTTAGAGATACACAGTATTTCTGGACTTAGCCACAGAGAACAGCATGCTATCCTGACCAAGAATCAGCTGCTTACTGGCTCTAACAATGCTAAAAAGTGCTTTATTAAGTGCCAGTTTCAGTGTGACAACGCTACTTTGCAACAGAAGCAAATTCAGAATTTCCAAAAATCCGATTTCCATCTTTGTTAGTATTTTTTTGTATCACTGAAAATAAAAAAATTTAATTAAAAAAAGATCTTTTGTTTAAATTCACATTCTCTGTTCCCTATATCCCAAATAAAACTCATCACAACTAAAACTGTATAGCAACTCCAGTATTTTTAAGCAATATTATGCATGTTAGACAGAACTTGAGTTGTTTAATTATTATTACTCATTACTTTAATTACAGGGGAGTGTGTGTGGCAAGGTTTAGGTCCCTAGTTTAGCACTCTCCTTTCTTAGTTATGGTACATCCATAGAACTACAAGTTGCTTCCTCCTAGGAGCTTACAATCCAAGCATAAGGCAAGAAGCTACAAATGTGTTCAAACAAAGGTGAGGCCAACGCTAACTACCAAAGAATGCTTTCTTGATATGATACCTGCCAGTCACAGCACATTGGCAGCTAAGCATTGGCATTTTTTTAAAAGCCATTCAAGCAAATGAGAATTTTAAGGAAGAATCTGAGTGATGAAGGTAAGGGAGCTTCATGGGTATTTATAAAGGATCCGTCCCAAGTAGGAAAAGATGCAAGGAAGAAAGCAATGAAATATTATTTTGAAAAGCTATTGAATGGGTGGTAAAAACTGGAATCATAAACCAGACTAAAGAAGAGTTGATCTAAGAGAGAGATGACACAATCTTTGGGGCACAGATTAGGAAGAAATTTCAAAGTGCTCCAGCTCTTGGGCCTTCTTTTTTGTAAATACGTATTTGAAGCATGTTTAGTCTTGTGTCTGATGAACAGCAAAATTCGTGGTAGTAATGACAATGAACAAGATGGCAAATTGTCCTTTTGTGTTTTACACTGTAGTGATTAGTTCAATTCATTCAGCAAAGCTGTGCAGTTGTAGAAAATTATTTATATTGATACATGCTTGAAAGTCTAGAGTTCATAAAAAGCAAATCTATTAATATATAAATCTATATACTAATAACCTACTTTTAGGAAATTCAAGCCTACTAATATTGAACATGTGACAGATACGTGCCAAACAAAACAGATCCCAGAATGATCTAAATAGTTTTACCCACTTTCACCTATTGCGATACAATCCCAAATAGTTAAATCTAGAGGAAGTCTTTTGATGGGAAGAGCGAAAACTCATATAGAAAGTTTTATTATTATCTGTCCGACATAAATATAAAGTACCTAATTCTGTACCACATAAGAGATTACTGAGAATTATTTTGATTAAAAGCCATGTATATACTTTTCTTAGAACTTTTTTCACAGCTACTGAACCAGAGTACTATATTTCCAATCATTGTAAACAACCTATTTTCTTAAAATGAACAAGTTCAAATAACAGTTTTTGAAAGTTTAGATTTTTCCCTTGATATTGTCCATTACAGATACGATTTCCTTTTTTTTTTTCTGCAAGCTGCTATCAAAATAGACACCTACAAGATGGCAAAAACTTCAAGTAAAACAGAGAGACAGAACTAGCAATTAAAAAAAATCACACAGAAAATACCCATGTGTAAAGAAATAAGATACATTGCCTATAAGCACCAGTGTTGAAAATAAAAGCAGAACCTTACAGGACCTGGGAGTTAGGTGACCTTGTAAGATCATTGACAACTGCTGTTACGCTCCTTCTCCAAGAACTTCACTATTTGAAAATGTCAGACTGGCCAATTTGAACTTGAGATTGGAACATATTAAAAATAAATAGTAAGATTTAATGAAGTCAATGATCGCTTTTCTAATGGTTATTAGCCTAGAAAGCATAGTGAATAGACATGGACCACATCTGTCAACGCATTTAGGGGAAAAATCTTAAAGAACTGAAAAAATATCTTAGAATAATGGAACTGTATACAGAGTCAGGGGGATATCATGTACCAGCAAGTTTGGAAAATGGCTAAATTTCACATGGTGATGACAAGACCATAGGTTTGAAAGCTATCCTACTAGGGCCTCTTCTGCATAGCAAATAGTGTGACTGAGATTAAGACCTCAAGCAAGACAGACAGCTGTCACTTTAAATATGTATCTATAGCAATGTGCAATTTTGCATTATGTAGCCCACAGGTAAAAAAAATCTGTATCACATAGATTTCTACCTAGATTAGCTGAGCAGAGTGAAGCTCTGTTCCAATAGTAGCATTCCTGTTTGGGTTCTTTGGCCAGTAGTTTAGGGAACAATTCAAGCAAAGTTAATCTTACTGACTTTAAATCATGCAATAGTAATTCATCTGGTGTGCAGTAATGCTGATAAAAAAGGAGCAGCTGGAAAAGCTATGAGGTCCTTTTGCCAGTACTAAATTAATAAGCTGTTACCTATAGTACAAATAGCTCAAACATGCTTTGGTGAATTTCAGACTCACTAAAATGCCTTTCCTGCCAGCTTTTGTTATTGACTATGTTAGAGATGGTGCAGTGACAGTTCCTTCAATTCTTCCAGCCAGAAACAGAAAGCAGGTGAATGGTGTTGGAAGGCTCTGAGTCAAGTGATCTCACGGTTGTTTATGGGATACAGTAAACCTTGGGAAAAGTAACACTTCAGAGGTTTGGTGAAAAACTTGCAGAGGGAAAGAAAACAGCCACATATTCCAGACTGAAACTCACAGAAAGGTTAGAGCTGAGGATACAGTTGAGTTAGAAAGAAGCTGGGGAAAACTGCAAGGCAACATTTTAGCTCTACTTTCTACAATCAAGGCTCTAATCTAAGAATGCAGCTCTGTAACAGTAATGCTCAATAGCAATCATAAAATAACTTAACATTTTATAGGCCTCCTAATCCTATCATAATGGACTTCATGGACACACAAAGACACACTCACCCTAAAGTTCTTATAGTCTAAGTGCCAGTCTTGCAAGGAGTTCTGGATGTGCAGAGTCCTGCAACTGTTGAGAGCTGACAGAACTCTGCTAAGGAAGAATAAAGGTTGAAGTTCACTGCAGATGCAAGGCTATATTTCTGTGGGTGATAAAACAAACGCATGACCAGATCCGAAGCTACCTTTCCTCATTAGCACCATCAAGTCCCTGTCAGTGTGAACTGGCTATGACTACAGTTTTGACATACATGTGAGTGACAAAAATGAGGGGATAGGACAGCACTCTTCAGCAATATGACTACATCTTAGCAAGGTGCACAGCACTGTATGTACCCATGTAGTGTCTAACCTTGACTGTAGAAACTAACTGGAGAGGTCAAACCAGGGAAATACCAATAATTCCACGCAAAAATCACTGTTTTGACTTAAATTGCAAATATGCAAGATGTGTCTTGCAAAATAATTGGTTTAACTGTGAAACTGGCACTGTTCACAAGGATTGAAATATTGATGGTACTGTATTCAGATAATGTAAGTAAAGGTATAGGCATTTTTAAATTTTATTTTTATTTTATTTTGCTTCATTACTATTGCAATTGTTTGTGACGCTGGTCAGAGGCTGCAACACAATAAAAACATTAAACAAGCATAAGCTTGTTTAGTTGAGAAGCAGGACTGATTTCTACACTTGGGTTTCGTATTCATATCTCTGTACTGCCCCTTTCCCTGTACTGGAACAGTCTCTTCTGTTGCCTTGCAGTGAACCAGACCTGACAAATGACCTGGTTGAAGACGGCCAAATTTTTTTGTCTGACTGGGTTTCAGGCAGTTCCAGTTCCCTAGCTGAATCCCCTACGCATCTCCATAAATGTTTGTCCCAGTACAAAGAAAAAGACAATGTGGGAGTAGAAGCAAACAACGAAAGTAGCTGAGTATGGAAATTATCTTCACCACACTACTGCTTCAGATTGTAAGATGAAGCTCCAAAGACTATTTAGGTTTCAACCATGTATTACAGCTCCTATCTTCGTGGTGAAGTAACTGCAACCATTGCAAAATCTAAGTAAGAGTTAAGAGGATAAATACTAGGAGACTAAAGCACTTTGAAGGACTAGACTTTCATTTGTCTGCCCTTAAACTAGCAGTAGCAGAATCTTAATATATTATTGGCACTGATACTCAAATAGTAACAAAGAAAAAAAACATGAATTAACCATTTAAAAGTCATCTGTAAAGGCTTGCAGGTTGTGTGATGGATGCCATCTTCACCAATACACAAGGAATTGTAGTGAGGGCTTTCAGAACCTGCAATCTCTTTCCAGGAGGGATTCTTTTATACCATTTATTGCTTTTCTGCCCAATAAATCCTCTTTACCCATTTCCTCTTGGGTGTTTTGTTTTGTTTTCAGAATCCAGAAAACTGAATCTGGCCTCAGTGATTGCTAGAGAACATGCTGAATGTCTTGTTGAATGTGCGGAGAGATAGATCACAACTTAATTATACATGAAATGTTGTTAAACAGCTAATAAAAAATATGAGTTTTGCAAAGTCCATCATTATAATTAGATAGAGCTAACAATTCTTCTTACCCCAGAAAGACCCTTTTCTTCCCTACAAAGAATTCAGTTAAAATAAATAGCTTTCTGTCTGGCAGTGGTTTGCTCTATCTTTGATAGCTTCATTTCAATAGCTTTCCTTATCATAGGTTTTGTCTGCTCAACAAACTGTATACATGTTATCAGTGGATACAGCTGAATGAGCTCAGAACATGTTTTACAAAGACAGGCGTGTTAAGCACCACTTCAGAAACACAATTATAGCTGATTTTCAAACTCTTCCCCATGCAGATTCATTTGGGCATCATTTCTATTTCTGAGTGGAGAAAGCAGCAGTTTGCTGCTAGTGCACTGCAGTAACAGGTAATTTGGTAATGTAACATTGGCCAGGGTAGAAAAAAAAAACCCCAAAACAAAGGGAAGAAACAGAAATGTACACCAGCGCTTACCCAAGCTCTCGCTTTATGTCCTTCCTCTTATGCCTGCCATGATTTTTATTGAAAAAACCTTGGATCCCAAATACCCAGAGTTTTTTCAGTGGTTGTTTTTTTTTTTTTACTCAGCTACTTCCATTTTGGGACCTCAGTGAACAGCATATTTCAAAGACTGCCACAGCACTAGCAACAGGTGGACATTTTTATATCATAAAAATAAGGACTGAAGCACTTGCATCCCCTGGTGGCAGTCTGATTTATTTTTTGGTAACAAAACAGAAAACCAGTCTAAACTCTCCAAAAGAAAAATTTGAGTTCTAATATTAACCATTTATCTACTGATTACACTAACTGTTGTAAATGACAGCCAAAGAAAAATATTTGAAAATATTTTGAAGTGATTTTGTCTCTTTTCGTCAGGGTAGCTGAAGTTACAAAGACTTGCAAAATGTGATTTTTGGACATTCCGATTATGAAGCTATGAGAATTATTCGGAAAGATAGACTTAGAAAAAGCAGGCTAGTCAATTGGATTTACTCTGCAAAAATTCCCACATTACTTCTGAAATTCTTTCTGTTACTGAAAACATTACACTCTGCATTAGCAGGAAACCAGCCTTCAGCCAGGCGACCCAAGAGATTTATTGTTTTCCAAAGCCAGAAGGGACAACTACAATCACCTACTCTGTTCTCTTACATAGCATAAATCAATGGCATTTTCCAAGGAAGGTCTGGAATTTCTTCCCCATGTCCTTCATAAGTGTTCAGGAGCTTAACTCTCTGTACCCATATTGCAAATTAGTAATGTAAACTTCTTGAAGTACAGGAACAAAATCTGGTATCTCTGCCAGAGATGTCAGACTCTGATATTCACTCTGACCATTAACCCTGAGTGTAACTACATGGAAATATATCTGATTTACTAAGTGTCTATGGTAGTTGAACCAGACTTCATACATTCATTCTAAAAACTGGCAAAGCATGCAGCAGAGACTACCACTTGTAGTCACAGCACAATGGAATATTTTCTCATCACCACATACAACAGGCTTCTATACTGCAGGCTGTGCTTTCTCTGGGATAAGCTAGGATATAAGATTACTAAACCACTTAGGAGAACACCTTGACTAGGTAGTGTCCAGTGAAATGCCTCCCTGTGAATCTTGGCATTTTCAGATCATGCAACCAACAGTCCATTTTGTAGAGTGGCACAGCTTCTCATCTCTGCAAACAAATGCAGAGCTATGAAGCTACTACCTCTTCAGTCCCCACCCAGGCCTTTGTGTACCTCTGAGAAGCAATGTGTACAAGTCCTGACATTTTTGACAGCTCAGTGTAAGCAGGAAGGCTGCAAACTGAAAACTAGTTCTCTAGTTCTTTTGAACCATGTTGGCATCTAGCTTCAGACCTCTCCAAAGAAAATAGCTGAGATAGATCAGGAACACAGGCTCCTAGAGTTTTCAGCTGAATTAAGGGTATGTGTTGGCAATCTTGGCCTTCCTCTTCCCTCTATCTTACAGTTGCTGTCTTAAAGGGACTGTCTTGATCCATACTTAAGAGATCTAGATCCACGACTGGGACTCCTCAGGCACTGCTGTTAGCAGAAAATAGTAATATTTTTTTAAAGCAGCATATATAAAGTAAACAGAAAGATTAGAATGCCCTATGATTGCTTTAAATGACATGTGATGTAATTAAGATAAGGGACTCCATCTGGCATTAAGATGCAAAGTCATCGGTATCTGTTATTTACAGTGTATTATGTGAATTCTCATTTCAGATGATGCAGTTATTACTGATATTTTAAGAAATGCTCTATTTTTTCCCAGTAGATCAACAGTTAAATAGATTTTAAAATTACATGCATTTTTATGTTGTGTGACAAGCACACTCTTCTCCTTCCTCATGTTGCTCATGAAAATATGCTGCAAATTAAGAATGAACAGCAGAATTTGACCATTTCTACAGGAATATGAAGCTGAATTACATTTAGATTACTGAGGCCCATGTTGCTGTGCCATCTGGCGGCTATTAGTCTGTAATGCAGATACAGGAAAAAATACCCACCAAACCCCAAACTGCCTTCTTTTCCAGGCTTTTTCTCACATTTTTCCTCTGTAAAACTTAATTTTCTACATTTTTTAAAAATATATTTCATCTGTGTCTTCAGGCAACAGAGAACCAATGAGAATGAGCTACATAAACATAAAAGCCAGTGCTGGTTTTGCCACTACAGATTATTTAGGGTATCAGCAGGCTGGTACAGAAAACAAACTACAGAAGACTTATGAACTTCTGGAAAGCCAGTCAAAGCCACTACATTTGAAAGCAGGATACCTTAGGATGCTACTTCGTTTACTGCAATGGCATGTTGTGAAGGACAACACATACATCTGTAATGAAGTGAATCAACAGAAAGAAGTAATTTGAGGCATAAAGAAGTGGCCCCACCACACTCCCCCTTTACTGTTTTAGGTGTCCGTCTTTACACAGATATAATAATGTAAGTAATGTAACTAACACAGAGGTTTAAATAATTATTTTTACACAATGGCTGTTTTAATGCAGAAATCTACCTCAATTTTCTCACTGTCTTTCCTCTCCATAAGATGCCTTTGGTTAGTAAAGTGGAGACATAGTAAGGCCACTGAAGTCCATAACTCACCAATGGAGGCCAGATACTTTTTTATTTCAATTGTACACTGACAATATAGAAAAAATAAGCTTCTCCTTCCTTCCTGCAGTGAACAGGATTACTCCAGAAATCCCATGGTTTAAACAAGATAGATACCTAGTTTCTCTGCTGGGTCTCATTAATCTTACATCTTTACTAACAATAAACCTTGTCTGTGGACCTCTATTAGCCTTCCTGTGGGCTGGAAATTGACAGATAAAATAATTAAGGGATTACACCCAGATGGGTGGAGAGGCTAATTAAGTTCTTTACTCAGAACTTAATGGATGTTGGCTTTTTTTTCATTGCTATTGTTGCAGTGCCTATGACTGCAGGAATGCTTGCGGATACTCATAGAGTACCAGTGGCACTTCATATTCTATAAAGTGAGAGAAGCAGAAAGACTATGGTTATTCAGATAGAAAATACTGAAATGCAAGATTTTTCAATCTGAGGTTTTTTTTAGAAATACCAAGAACTTAAAACTACTAGCAAATACCACAGAAGTAAAGACAGAACTGACACCGAAGCATATTTGTACCAGTACAGTGTGATATAATGTAGAATGTTTCCTCCTTCAAATGGATTGACTTACCCATTATCCAACCCATTCTGCCCGAGTTTCTTTCCTATGTCACCTACCATCACACCTGGCACTGGCAGGAGAGTTTTTGTATCTCGAATCTGCATAGAAGTGGAATGAAACATTATTTCAGTTGTGGAACAACGGAAGTTATTGATTGAAATTTTCAAACAGTGAAAATATTCCCAAAATATTCTGTATTCTGTTTTTAATGCCTGTCATGGTTTAACCCCAGCCAGCAACTAAGCACCACACAGCCACTCACTCACTTCCCTCCCACCCATGGGGATGGGAGAAGAGAATCTGAAGGAAAAAAGGTAAAACTCAGGGGTTGAGATAAGAGCAGTTTAATAGGACAGAAAGGAATAAACTAACAATGATAATAACAATAATAAAATGACAATAATAATAAAAGAATTAGAATAGACAAAACAAGTGATGCACAATGCAATTGCTCACCACTTGCTGACTAATGTCCAGTTAGTTCCCAAGCAGTGATCCACCTCTCCTGGCCAACTCCCCCCAATTTATACACTGGGCATGATGCCACATGGTATGGAATACCCCTTTGGTCAGTTTGGGTCAGCTGCCCTGGCTGTGTCCCCTCCCAACCTTTTGTCCCCTCCAGCCTTCTTGCTGGCCGGGCATGAAAAGCTAAAAAATCCTTGGCTTAGTCTAAAGACTACTTAGCAACCACTGAAAACATCAGCGTGTTATCAACACTCTTTGCATCCAAAATCCAAAACATGACAGTATACCAGCTACTAGAAAGAAAATTAACTCTGTCCCAGCTGAAACCAGGCCAATGCTAAAGAAAGCTCTTTTTTTTTTTTTTTTCAAGAACATAATCCTGGATCTAACTTGTACTTTTGTATTCTCTCATTCAGGACATAGATCCCTTAATGAAAATTACTTTGGTAATATGACACTAATGACATCACTATGTTAAATATGCATTAACAGTGATGACTGCTCTCATCAGACTAGCATTGAAACTTTCAGGTGTACACAGACATAGTAGGTGTCATCAACAGAACTTTTATGTAACAATCGGCTTTGAGATATTCCCTGATTTTGTAATAAATTCTGTTCAGTCTGCAACTAGTTCATTTTACTACACATAACTTCTCTACTGCATTGCTAATTTTCTCATGTCTTAAACTGATCTCTGTGGTAGAAGCTTGCAGGTTTCATGCAGATCAGCCTGCAGCATTGGCAGACATAAATCATCTTAAACCTCAACCAAAACTTCCAGGAGTTCATATAGAGTAGGTTAGTTCTAACTATATAGGTAGCATGATAATCTGGAGGCTTTTCAGCAATTTTGTATTTTTCAGAATTTTTTGCAGAAAACTGACAGTATCAAACTCACTGTACAAGCATCACAAAATATGTGAACACTTGTTACAATTGCAATAAATGCATTAATTAAAGAATCTGCTATTCAGATATACTTAACAGCATAACATAAAGTCTTTAATTTGAATCCACTCCCAAGATAAGCAGTATTTCCACCCTACCTGCACAATAAAGGAATGTAATCCTTGGCACTGTCCATCAGGAGTATAGAGCTGGGCGTAGACAACTGCATGAGTGGCATGTTTCCCCATATTACCAACCCAGAACTTTGCAGCTTCAAAGTCAGGAGTATTGATGATAAATTCCTGTATTCAGGAAAAGAAAGCAGCAAATTATGTAAATCATAAAAATCAACACATAGCTATTTTGGAGTTTTTTCATAACCATGGTAATGTTTTGAAAACATTACTGCCAGGGTTTCATTCTATACTCCACTCCAACATCTGAGATCTCTCTTACTGTGTTCAACTTTGGAGAGAATACGTGTAGCTAGGAAAAATTTAGAGCTGAAAAAGTTCCTTACTTCACTGTAAAGCCCAAAATTCAGCCTTTTAATTGCTCATTTAAGCAGTTAAAAAAAGTAAAGCAAAGTGATGGACTCAGAAGCATTTCCTAGATCTTAGGTTAAGCTGAGCTTTGAGTCCACATGAGAGACTGTGAGGGCTGTTTGAGCTGTGAGGGCTGAATTCTATGCCAGGACCACCTCCTTCTTAAACAGTTTTGTGTGGAAAGGAAGCCTGGCTGACAGTGTGAAAGGCAGCACACTTCTGAGTTTGGACAACTGGGGGACCATGAGTAGTGGGAATTCTGAAGAATGCATGTATCCTGAAATTTAGACATAGCTTCAGCATTCAGATTTTTAGATTCCAAATAGTGTGTTTTCTGGATGTAAAAGAAATTTGAACTCGGTGCTCCATGATCTTAACAAAGATTTAGTCACTTTTACTGCAGTGCACTCATCACCAGCATAAAACTCAATTTATTTAAATGGAACTTTCCATACTGCCAAACTCACAAGGTTGGTTTTGTGTTTGGTTGTGTGTTTTTTTTCTGGAAAGGGATCCGATTGTCCATTTTGCACAAATGATTGATAAATTGCTTGTATATGAAAAAATGCAGACTGGGATGTTGTCCTACTGGAGAATATAAAATCTTATGTTTCATATGTAATATTCTCGTTTCTCATTCTTTTGAAGCCACTTCATGATGTACAGATATGAGTGACATTGTTTGTTGACAGTAATAGCACCCAGTTCTGTACATTACAGTGCAATAAAATGCCACATTCTTTGGGGGAGATGATGAGCGTACCTTCTTGGGACATTAAATAACACATTTTAAATTCAACTTGGCATAAACCAAGCAAGTGCATGACAAAGAGAGAAAGTTCTATCAGCCTCCTCTCTTAACTTCTATTTTCTTCTCCCTTAACGTAAAACTATGAGGTTTATTCATTTACTGAAAAAAATGTTAGGACAATGAATTTATTTCTGCAGCAGTGTTGGTATCAGAAAAAAAAATTATGAGTAGTAAGTAGTATCCTAATGGAAAGAGCATTTTATTGTTTTGTTTTTTCAGTCTCTTCAATAGTCTTGTTATCTCTTTTTCGTATTTCTTTTTCTGATCCTCAGGAAATAATCCTTATTGTCATATATAAAGCCTTCATATTTAAAGACAAAAGACAATTTAATCTGCAGGTCCAACTATTCCTTAAGAGACAAAACAAACATGAAGGCTATCATTATTTTACATCACAACCAGAAGCTAAATTAACTATTTGTTCAAGAAAATGGAAATTTCTGGATTTATTGTAAATATTGATATATGATAGACAACCATTTCACTTTCTTGTATTTTGTTCTGCTGGAATGAAATCACCTTCCTCTTTTTTTCAAATATTCTGGGTATAAAAAGCACTGATTTACAGCAGTCCAAAATATTAATGCAGAAGACCTTTGTTCTGAAAACATTGGAAAGTTGCATGGGAACATGCTTATCTGTTGAGATCCCCACATCCACCCTTAACTGTATTCTTTGCAGGTGTGGGGGGTTGACCATGGCTGGAGGCCAGGTGCCCACCAAAGCCATTCTATCACTCCCCCCTCCTTCACTGGACAGGGGAGAGAAAAAATATAACAAAGGGCTTGTGGGTCGAGATAAGGACAGGAGAGATCAT